>OZ014521.1:9059430-9719409 GCA_963966055.1 Lathyrus aphaca
TATTAAACATTTATATTAAAGGAATTACTAGAGAAAATATTAAAATAAGAAACCAACTTTGAAATATTGTCCTGGTCTTACTTTGATCATCATTGTTTTCAATATGTTAAATTTAAATTTCAGCACTTTGCATCCAAGAAAGATAGTAGTGACATTCACATTTTGATTGGCTAGTGAGAGTTTCACGTAGATCACTAATATTTCATGAGGATTAATGAGTTGAAAATGTCTTGACCATCGTTACTTTATAAATTGACAAAAAAGATTTGTTACTTAATCTTTTCACAAATTGGTCATAAATAAATAAAGTTCTTAAAAAAATGCATCACTTTACCCCTCGTTTTCCTGCAAAATCGAGGTAATAGGTCATAAAATAATTTAAAAATATATATAAAAGGTGATAAAATGTAGTTGTTGGGATTCGAAGATGTGTCCTATAAATAATTTACCCCTCGGTTTCCAACTCAGCCGAGGTATCAGGTCATAAAAAAATAAAAAGGTGCTTAAATTCAGATGTTGGGATTTGAAGGCATGTCCTTTAAATACTTTACCCTTCAATTTATGGCCCAATTGAGGTAATAGGTCATAAAAAAATTTAAAAATTAAAAGATGATAAAATGTAGTTGCATATATATGAAGGCGTGTCTATAAATACTTTACCCTTCGGTTGCCAGCTAAACCGATGGAATATATGGTATTTTTTAAATAAAAAAATATGACTCGTCTATGGTTTACACCTTGGTTTTTTGTTGGGTGAGATGAAATTTTTGTCATAAAATGTATTATTTGTAGTAATGAGGTACATGTTTTTTTTAAGATGTTGGTTCAACAATTTTTTCAAATCTCAAACCTATGACACTTACATTTGGACCATTCAGATTTACTATTCTTTGGGTAGGTAGTTGGTTCGGTCTTTGAGCCTGCATGTGATTAATTAAAATTTCAAGTTGCCTAATTTTGGTATATACTTTGAATGGTATGATCTGTTCTTTGTTGAAATTGTATATTTTGAACAACCATTTGTATGACAAGGTCCTCTAGTGAAGGTTTTGATCTAGCAACTGATGTGTTGTTTGGTTGCTTCCAAGGATGTTGTTGTGCACATGGATTTCCATATCTTAGGTTTGAATGGTTTCTCCAACTGAGGTGGCACTTGTTAGTTGGCAAGTTAGGGTTTTCATACTTTGAGGTGCAGAAAGTTCTCTTAAGTTTATTTGAGGTTTAGCCATATTTTTATCAGAAAACTCACTATCAAAATCAAATAAAGTATGACAGAACAACAACACAACTTCCAATAGTGTCATTATTACTACAGTAAAAGTGGAAAATGAAAAACCGATTAAAATAAAATCTAAAAATTATAAAAGTAGCACTAAAAAGTTCCAACAAAGTCCTAGTAACTAAAATAATAGTGGAAAATAAAAATATATTATAACACAACTTTTTTGGATTTTTTTTTTAAATATGAAAAATTTTAAAAATCGGTCTAAAGGAAACAAAAAATATTTCGTTGGTAAAATCTTCTAAGGGATACTTGTTCTTTAATTTATATGTGATTTAATGGGAAAATTTTGGAACAGTCTGAAACATTTGCTCACGGGTCACCTAGTTACTCACGGGTCAATTGCGTGACAATTTGGAATACTTACCTCTATACTACAAATCTTTAAATTCACAAAACCAAAAGAATAGGTGTGCTAATGATGGGCTAAAGACGTACTCTAATATGTGTCTAGCGGTATCTTAACTGCAAGTGCACAGCCTATCGAAGTAATATTTAAGATTATCGATCCACAGGGACTTTATGATTACTTAGTGCTAGAGAATTTACTAGTTTAGCTAAGGTGAAGGGTTGTCACGATTTTTGGTTATTTTTAAAGATTAAAGGCGGGAAGTAAATTTAAGTTTAATAAAATAATACTAAGGCGGTCGGTATGTAATTATGTTAACTTAGGCGGGTCAATCTAACCTAGGCTTATAAAGATGGTTCACTTAATTTATCTGTAGAGGTTACCAGTTTGAATATCTTTAACTCACACTCTCGTGGTCTTATCTCAGATCTTACCCCTAAAGCCCTATGCCTGCTCTCGCTAGCCCATAAGTGTTTAGAAATAATTTTTGGAAACTTAGTAATTCTAATTCATTTTAAAGCGCTCTCGTTGTGTTTAAATTAAATGCCTAACTTTAGCTATCTGGTTAAAATCTCACACTCTCGTGGTCTTGACCTAATCTATTACACTTTCCTTACTCTCGTAACAAAAAGGTCGATTTTATAATAAAAAGTCTCAGCCAGAATTTTAAGCTCTTAATTATTTTAAGCCTAGAGTTGATTTTACCGATTTAGTTTGTTTTAATTACATACCGCCCTAAGGTGTTTAGCTACTCATTATTGTTGAACCAGACAGAGGCAGAGAAATATAAAATAAAATATGCATGGCAGAAAAATAAATACTCAACATTAATATAAATGCAATTTAAATAAAAACCTGGATAACAATAAAAATAGTAGACTCCTTCTTCCACAGGCTGGAAAGCTCGGAGTACTGACCGGAATCGGAAATAAATTTTTCTAAAAGAATTCTGAAGGCTTTGAAACAAATTAAATTATAACAATTTCCTAATGTTGGAAATTGTTATATGGTTGGTTGGGATACAGAATATTAAAGCAAGAAAATTAATGCTGGAAAAATAAAGGGTGCAAATAAAAACGGCAGAGCTTCCGCAAGAAAATTAAAATCAATACTCTGTAAATTGTTCATTGAAGCTAATCTATTTATAGAAAGCTATTTGGGCTTGGCAGTTGGAATTGGTGCATGGGCCTCGTAAATGTTGAGAAAATCCAGGGAAACGTTGGAATACTTGGTCTGCGGGAAGATAGGCATGTTGACTTCACGTAGCGTACACGTTCATGACCAAGTATCATCAAAATACCCTAAATTCCCCTTGTCACATTCGTGACAAGGGTGTCACGTTCGTCTTCCGTGTTTGATGCGCGTCACGGTCGTGAGGGACTTGTGACGATCGTGACTGCTCCTTTTAGCGTGTCACGGTCGTGACTCCTAGGTGACGATCGTGACTGTTACAAAAAATGCAGATTATGCAGAATTCCTCCTTTCTTCATCTTTTAATGGTTGTTTTTGCTCATTTCACTTGTGGCTCATGATTTAGCTCTGTATATGATGTACCTGCAAAATGGCAAAGAAAACTCGAGGAATCGGGTGTTAAAACGACAGATATGCGATAAAACGGTATTGAAACATAGCAATATAACCGATACTTTTTCTCGTTATCAAACTTCCCCAAACTTAAACCTTTGCTTGTCCTCAAGCAAATAGTCGATTGAAAATTGTCGGACAAGTTTTCATCGACGCACACACATAACAAAACTGTACGAAGGATCGTTTTGTCAGATAAACTGGTACTTTGATAAAACACTAACGATACACTAATGACACAAGCAACAAGCTAAGTCGTCGACTTCCCGTTAAACGAAACATTCGGTAATTGCGTTACGATTCCACCTAGAGTTCTTCGATCTTATTTCTCCCGGTTTCATTCTAGCGCAATCACATTAAGCCCTTTGCCTTAGCACGCACGTAGTAGAGTAGTCGGTTAGTGACTTTGATCCTTTATAAGCACGGGGTCTGGTACACGAATGTGGTAACCCTACATACATTATCCAATTTGGAGGTTGTGGGGGATCGAGCCGTAGCACGCCCTACCAAGTTCAGAACCAGTACCTCTGAACCAACCCGCAATGGACTCCTTCTCATATTTCTCGTTTCTTATATGCAATCGTGTACTTTGGTGCAATTTCTTTTCATTTGCATCGAGATATGAAGGATCATTATAGATTAGGCATCAAACACTTATATTCATCGGCTCCCCACGTGGTTTGTGTTCAGACGGTGCTGACTGCTAGTATAAACTACTAGGGGTTACTTTTGAACTGAAACTTAAGGTGTAGTCGTAACAATTATCGGAACAGAATTGCTTAAGTGGGAAGTCTAAGGTGTCAAGACTGTATTGATCTTGTTGAATCGTTCCCAGCTTCCTGATTATGATTTCGTAGGTAAGTCGGGTAATGCGAAGAATAAATTAAAGATTTTTTTCGGTATGGCTAAATAAACGGGGAAAGTTTGAAAATAAAGAAAATAGCACAAATATTGCTCTGTTTCATTAACTTACGAAAAGGAAATACAACGGAATGGAAAAGTGCGGAAAGGGAAAATGCGGAAAAATGAAAGGTACCTCTCCCACACTATATCAGACATTGTCCTCAATGTTGTGATATAATAGCGGTTAAAGTACAATACAAACAACGGAAATGGAAAAACATAAACAAAAACGAAAACTAAGGCTGCTGATGACCACGGCCGCGACTTCTGGTGCGGGAGCGTCTGGTCGGAGTCGCTTCAGGATCAGAACCGGTACCGGTGATAGCAGTGATATCAATGCGCAAAGCCTCTAGCTCGCTAAAGATCTCTCCGAGCTTCTCATCAGTAGTCCTCTGGTTAGCGGCAACAGCTGAAAGTAATGCATCATGTTGCTCTTTTTACCTTCGCTCCAATGCGGCACTCATCTGGTTCTGCTGATGAATCGCACGGAGGACGTCTTCAAGTGTGAATTCTTATGCAGGAGGCTGTCGGGTGGATGACTCAGGAATGTCCTGGACAGGCTCAGCTGCATCCATGGTGTCTTGCATCTCGTCCACTGATGGATCGGCCTGCTCATCAATAATGGGGGCGTGGTCGGCAGCATCCGGTAAAGCAAATAGCCAGTTGGCTCGGCTAGACGGATCGATGCGGTCACGGCACGGCAAGATGATGTGGTGATAAACAGTGCCTTGGATAACAGGGCTGAACCTGCCATCCTCTCTCTGAGCAATCAAGTGGGCGGACCTGCAATAATTCTTCGTTAGGAACTCTGCGGCTCTGCGAGGCAAGTTGATGACCAAGTGTCACACCCTAAATTTTGACCGAAACCTTTTTCGAAAGTTTCATCATCGGACATTTTTATCGCAGTATCAATAGTCAGTCATTTTCGCATTTTTTAGCCCATTAATCAAATCATGCATTTTTTTATTACTCAATCTTCCCGTTTTAAAGACATGTCTGTTATTTTTGTTTTTTTTGAATTAATAATTATTTTAGAATTCGTTTAGAATGTTGTCTCATTTTTTTTTATTCTGTTTAAGTTTTAATTCTAGTTAGATAATTATATTATGAAGTTTAGCTTTATTTTTAGTTTAATTTTATTTTTTCAGTTTAATTTTAATTTAGGTTTTAAAATTGATTTTATTAACCTTTGTTTAGTTTTCACTTTAACTAATTATTTAATTTGTTTTAGATAGTTTAATTTAGTTACTATTTGTTATTATTTCAGTTTTATTATTTAAAGTTTATAGTTTAGTTAAATTTTAATTAGATTATTTTTATTTATTATTATTTCAGTTCTATTATTTAAAGTTTATAGTTTAGTTAAATTTTAATTAGATTATTTTCAGATTTAGTTTGATAGTTATTTATTTATTTTAACTTATTTTAATCATTTTTATTGTTGTTTAATCTTTTATTTATTTTTACTTCTAACTAGGTCAATCCCATTTGATTTTGGTTACTTTACTTCTAAACCAACTAATTTCACACAATCTGTTTCATCCTGTGCCTTTTGTGCCAATTTTATTTTTAAAAAAAAACACACTGCTCCAGGTTTGCATCAAAATATGAATAGTCAAGCTTGCAAATAAAAAGCCATCACAAATGAGTCCAAAATCCTGCACAATAATCCAAATCTCTGATCTTTTTCCATGCATTAACTTGCACCAATTTGGACCTACACAACCTGTATCACTGCAATTTTGTGGCTCCAAGTCAAGGGGGACCTGCATAAACAAACAAAAACTCAGCAGCAGGAATGAAAGGGACTTGACAATCAAACCTTGCAAAAACCAGAATAACAAAAGTAGAGCCACAACCAAAAACAAAGAGGGTATCGAAAAAAAACTATTCTCTGTGAAAGAGTGAAAAAAGAACCAACCTGCATAAACTCCCAAAAAACCCTTCGCACCTCCATCCCCAAAAAACTTCATAAAACCAGAAAAAACGGATTCGAAAAGAATGGGAAATCGCAAACTTCTTCAACTCTTTAAACGCAGCAACACCGAATCCTTAAACCTTCACCAACACAACCTTTTTCTTCATCAACCCTCAAACTCCTTCCCCACCATCCTTCGCCTCTGTTTTCACGATACCTCTGTCGCTCACCACAAAACCGTCGCGAACTGAAACCTCCTGTCACAACATCACAGAGCCAAACAAAACCTACTTTCAACCTTCAACACCTCCGTCCGCCACCTACCAACAAACAGAACCACAAAGTCCAAAACCAACAACCAACTCTCGGCCTGCTCAACATCATCAATCAACCTGCAATCCCACCAAAACACCAACTTTCTTCACTACCACCCCCACCATTCTGAAGCTAATTCATCTTCACGAAAGCCATAAACAAAAACAGAACAAAAAACCTATGAGGCCATAAACCGGAACAACCCACCTTCAACTTTCACCCACAAAAAATACAAACTGCAGAGAAAAATAATAAGAAGAGATTTGAAACCAAACTCAAAAAAAATCCACCATACACAACTGCAGAACCTTCACAAACCTCTTCATCTTTCATCATCACCACCTCAAAACTCTCTACACCATTAGGACTCGACCACAACAGAACGTCACCGTTCCACCAGCATTCATCCGTCGTACCATCCTCCATCACTGTAAAACAACCCTTACCGCCTCCAACCGCTCACCGAAAGCCAAAGCCACACGAAGAGACAGCCAAAAAAAACCTGAGATTACACCCAATCGCAACCCCACAAATCCCTCTTCACCGCGGAGAAACCGTTTCACCAACAACAACCGCGAAACTTCAAATCCCTCCGCCGCCGAAAACCACCAATCTCTTCCCTCTTCATCAAAACTGCCAACACTACAACACAGTAAAGCCTTGAACCATCAAACCAAAACCATCGAATCCGTCTTCTCCTTCTCACCGTCACCACCAAACCCGTTGGACTCACCGTCAGTTTCACCTCATCAATCTGTTAAATCCCCCATCCACCTTTTCACCTCCGTGGATCGTCCATCAAAAACCTCCACGGTGAAACTAACCAATCGAGACCGTGGGATCTCCGGCGCCGGCGTTGTAGTTTCTTTTTTTTTTGCAGTTTCGATTTGAGCAAGAGAGAAGAAGTTGAGGGTGAGAATCGCGAGACTTGAAACGGGGAGAAACTAAAGCCGCATCAAACCAACCATCGTGCGAGAAAGACGCAAACTTGAGGGAGAAAACCAAGAAGCAGAGTGAGGCGCGAAGAGACAAGAAGGGTAGAAGGAGACGCAAGTGCACTCTCCCGAAGCAGGTTCGTTCATTCTTTTTCGTTGTCGTTTTTCTTTCTCTTTTAGCCATTTGTGTCGCTGGGAAGTTTCATGAAAATATTGGCGGTGATGCAGGACCAAAAACCCTAGTTTCTAAATGTTAAGCAAACCGAACCGGGTCGACCCATGACCCGGTCGGTTCCTCCCTTTCCACCAGTTTTGCGGGCCTTGCCTAGCCTAGTATTGCTGATGCTAACCCTCTCCTTTTTTTATTATTATTATGTATTGATTTGCTTTCTTTTTTTTAAAAAAATATAAACCATTCATTTTTATCCTATTTTTTTTTATCTTATTTATTTATCCTAACTTATTATTATTATTAGTATTTTTTTTGTTTTGTTAAGTAACTTACTAAACATCTTGTATTTAAGTTAGTTAGGTAATTAATTTATTTTATTTATTTTATTTGTTCACTTACTTATTATCATATTTCATTTCATTTTATTTATTTGCATCATTTTAGTTGTTTGAACGGTAATAGTCAATAATTGGTACGAATTTGGATATTGTTTTCGCATTACGACGATAATTGATTAGGTGGGATAAACATGGTTATCTTAAGAACAATCGTTTCGAATTAATTCAAATTCTTGGTCCAATGCCAAGCGAACGATTCGTACGCCTACACTGCACACACGTAAGTCGGTCTTATGATCGCCGTCTGCACGACTTTTATACGCCTTAACTAATTTAACAATGAATAGAGCTCCGGAGTCTAGCATTCCGCACGTTCTAGAACGAACTACAACTGGGCTAGCCCCACGCGTATTGTTCGTTCACTCCTTCGTTATTAATCACATCGATTCTAAAACATTCAAACCATTTAAATTAAATTACGAAAAAGGAACTCCGGAGTCTAGCATTCCGCACATTCTGGATTGGACCGCAAATGGGCTAGCCCCACGCGAGGGTTCAATCATCATTCGTATGTCAAAATATTCAAATCTTTTATTTAAATTAAATTACGAAAAAGGAACTCCGGAGTCTAGCATTCCGCACGTTCTGGATTGGACCGCAAATGGGCTAGCCCCACACGAGGGTCCAATCACCATTCGTATATCAAAACTTTCAAATCATTTTAATTAATTAAATTACGAAAACAGAGCTTCAGAGTCTAGCATTCCGCACGTTCTAGATTGAACCGCAAATGGGATAGCCCCACGCGAGGGTTCAATCATCATTCGTATACCAACAAATTTAAATCATTTTTATAATTAATTATCGAAAGACGGAACTCCGGGGTCTAGCACTCCGCACGTTCTGGATTGTGTAACACGGTGGGAGAACTGACTTTTAGTTATGTTGCGGATAGCAAGAGTCGCCACCGACTTTTATTTTATCCAAAGGAAAGGCATAAAAGAACAGGAAAGACCTTTAAAATATTTTTGGGTTCGGGGGGTAGGTTATGTAAAGGGAAGGTATTAGCACCCTTTTACATCCATGGTTATCCATGGGCTCTTAGTTACTTAGCTCACTTTAAATTGTTTTTTAAAATGTGAAGTGTGTGAATAGAAATTGTCTTAAGTGTTTTATAATGATCCATGTACGGATATATATAAAACCTTCGTTTTGAAAATTGCTTGAAAAATGTGAAGTGTTTGAAATGTTTTTGAAAAAAGTGAGCAAGTACATAAGAGGAACCTACCCTAAGTTAAGTCTTTTCTGTTCTTGAATATCCTTTAAATGGTAAGACTATCCCTATTATTAAGGAATAGGTAGTCATTACCTTGGATGTATGGGACAAGTGAAGGGACATCTGTTATTTAGGCAACTGTAAGGTGTATAAGCAATTCGAAGGGACTAATCATCTTTATTCGAAAGGGACAAGATCATTACGAAGGCAACATTTGAAAAGACTTGATCTTTTTATCTGTTTAAGGGACTAGATGATATAAGATGAGGGACTTTGCTTTATACACCCTACTTGACCTTTTGTTTAGACAACTTGAGAGGTAACCCTTAAGAAGTGAGATGGCGATCAAAGATCGACTTACGTGTGTGAGTGTACCAATTTAAATATTCATCTTGAATTAATGATCTAAATTCAAATTTATATACAAACATGTTTCACTCCCTATTTTACTAACCATAGCATTTAAAATTAAATAATAAAAATTACTACAACTATTACATATTGGATACAATTACATAATAATAATAATTAAAATTAATTAAATAAGCAAATAAATAATAATAAATAATTGGGTTAGTAACAATAATAATAATAATAAAAATCATATAATATATAAATAAATGGGGTTAGTAATAAAATAAATAAGAATAAAATAAATAAATTAGCATAATAATAAATAATAAATTAAAAGTTCAATTTTTAATAAATAATTTATTTTTTAAGATTTTAAGAAGAAAAAAAACAAGCAATTCATACTATATACTAATTATTCTAAAGATTTAAATTTATATACATGTTATAAAGATAATGGTTAATTATAATTAAATAAAGATATTATAAAAATGAATTATATTTATAAGATTAAATTAGAAGTTTTTAATTGTTTTAAACATAATCTAAAATTATTTACATGAAATTATATTCAATAATAATTATAAACAAATTATAAAATAATGCACATGATTAAAATTTACAAATAATTACAAGTTATAATATAATTAAAATTTCACAAAAGAAAATTAGGGTTTGTAAAAATAATTAGGTTTTTATAAAATATTAGGGTTTTTCTTATTAATTTACAAAATTAATCAATTTATTTACAAATTATATATATATCATGAAATAAATATAAAATAATATTTTTAGGAATATATACACAAGAATATTTTAATAGTATTAGAAAATATTTTTTATAATTTATATTAATCAATTTAAATAAAATAGAAATAGTATAATGAAAGAAAAATAAGAAAATATGGAAAATTACTCAAAACGAAAGGACCTGGGATTTGAACCCAGGTCCCCTACCTCATATGCAAGTCACAAAACCATCCAGGCCAGCGTGCACTAGTGATAGAGACTGAGATCCACATGCTTTTGTTTCACATCCTGTAAAAATCACAATAAAACAAAAAAAAATAACACAAAAAGGGCCTGGGGAGGATTCGAACCCAGGACCCTCAACCAAACAAACACACACTCCAACCATCCAGCCAGAAGGACGCACCTGATATATGATTCACAACAAATAATAATATAGTAAACCTAATAATTAAATGAACTTTTGAACAAAAAGAACCTGACCAAGGAATCGAACCCTGACCCTCTATCATCACACACCAACGTCAAAACCAATTGAGCCACGCGCTCACTTTGAAACATAAACAGAAACAAATACATAATATTTTAAACCAGTTTTTTTGAATTATTTTTCGCGCCACTGGTCTTCGTCTTCAACCTTGGTACCTATGAATTTTCCTGCGTTTTTACATACACATTTACCTGCGAATTTTCCAATGTTTATACCCTGCGAATCTCAAACAGCAAGCAAATAGTACAGTTTTATCAAATTGATTATGTCAATGAATTCCTCATGACTTATACAACAAAACCATGTCCTTAGAATCAATTTAAATTAAGTGAATCACAGAATCCCAATTTAGAGCTCAAAACCCTAACTATGGTGTTTTCACGATTCGGCCATAGTTCTTCACCAAACAGTCCAGAAACCATCTATAGACAACAACAAACATCAATACATATCTAAAATTCATTATAAACAAGTAAATGCAGTGAATCGAAGAAAAATATATTAAGAACATGTATGCTTCGGATTATGCATTAGGTCATGTTTTTGATGCTTTTAATGATTGGAATAGGTTCAGTGATGTCCATAGAACATGTATCAACCTTCAAATTGTCTTGAAAGGGCTTGATGAATGGAATCCAAATTTGAGTTTTTGGTGAGTTTTGAAAAATTGGAAACTTACTCTTGAGGCAGCAATTTCGTGTCCTATGCATTGTGATGTGTTTAGGTACTTATAGTATATGAAACTAGGTCAAAATATTGAATGGTTGTTTGGACTTTTTGGATTCAAAAGATTGAAAAAGATCATGGCTTGAATTTCATATATTCTTGAATGTATCCTTTCTATCTTAAGACAATCACCATCAATTGCATATCAATCTGATCCAATTCATGTTTATGACTTTCTAGAATCAAAATATATTTTAAATCTTCATATTTTATATTTTATTTGAATTTAAAATGATTTTTAATATAAAAAATCATAATAAATAAAATAAATAAAATAAAATTATGAAAATATTAAATAAATTTCGTGCATGATGTCATGGAACACCTTGGGTCACAAAAAGTTCAGCCCATTTGGAAGAATTTGGTTTTAAGACCCTATTTACTTCATAAACCACCCAAAAATTTCCCAACTTTGCAAGGGCACAAATCCTTCAATTTTAATGCTATGAAGGTGTTCTTGGACATTTTGGAAATCTTAAAGAGTCCTATAACCAACCCCATTTGTTTCATGTCCATATCATTTACCATTCTCAAGTTATTCCCTTTTGAAGTTGTTGACATTTTGTTGACTTTTAAAAGGACCTATAATGTCTTAGCTCATACCTTCCAAATGAAGCATTTTTGGGCTTGGCTTGTGAGACAAAAAGTTGTAGAGAATTCAATTTCCTTCAAAATGAGCTTTGGATGGGAAACATTTGATGAAGCATGTGAAAGTTATGGCTGGTCAAAGTTCAGTTGACTTTTCCTGAGGAAACCCTAATTTAGAAACCCCTGATTCTTGATGATCTGGAATCTCCTTGATGAATCATGATCAACCCTTGATCAAATGATGAATTTTACTTCATATACTTGATGTTGGCAAAAAACCATGAAGTTTGACTTTGGTTTGACCACAGTTGACCTCAGTTTGACTTTTTAACTACTTTGACTGATTTTGACTTATCTGATCATCTGACTGAGCAAACCTTTGAGAAAAGTCTTGAAACTTGTCATGGGGGTTCTTAAACACATATAAGATGTTATGAAGCTCACTTGAAGTCTTGGAAGTCCATTTAGCTTGATTAAAGTCAAAACCCTAGTTTAGGATGCACTGCTTAGGAGGATGCATTGTCTGAGGGAATTGTCAAATCTTCTGACTAATTGTGAACCTTGTGAACTTCATAAGATGTCTTGTGAATCTTGTGAACCTCATAAGATGTCTTGTGAACCTTGTGAGCCTCTTAGTACACAAAGTCTTGTCTTGTGAGGGCAAATTTTGGGGTGCAACAGATTGGACCGCAACATGGGCTAGCCCCACGCGATGTGTTCATTCTCCCTTTCGTTTAAAACATCTTAACCAAAAGTCAAACACTTTTTCTAAAACGAACATTGTTTAAATCATTCTATCTCTTGAACAAGCTAGCGCTTCAGCCTCCACCGCGAGTATAAGCCAATGCTTAACAGTAGAATGCATTTCAAACAATCGTTCAATTAAAAATTGCAAACCGTAGTAGCACGAACTACGGAGCTCTGACTTTCCCATTGCACAAGGGAATACGTAGGCACGGGGATTTTTATCCTTCGCGAGCACCCTAATAAAAAAATTTAATTATTTTTCCGTTTAAATCACAACACAAAAAAAACTTTAATCGTTTCTCCGCCTTAATAATAAAAAACTTTAATTCCCTTTAAGAACAAACATATTAATAATCATTTAGAAGACATAGACTTAAGATCAAACATTTAATCGCATAGTTATCTAAGAGGTTCCCGTTGAGTACAACGGACGTGAGGGGTGCTAATACCTTCCCCTTGCGTAACCGACTCCCGAACTTAGAATTTGGTTTCGTAAACCATTTCTTATCCTTCCTTTAGGTTGTATCTATATCTCCCTTTTCTCTCGTAGAATAAATAGAATTAGGTGGCGGCTTTGTTATTTTGTTTTAGGATCGTATTTTTCGAGGTACGACACCAAGTCACCAAGCTCCAGCTGAATGGCGAGGGTAGTGACAATGCCGCCTATGTAGAAGGGGGTTGCGCCTCTTTGCGCTATGGACTGGATATGGGACAGCATGAATGGGGCAGCATTGATGGGCTCGTCATTTAAGGCGCAGTGAAAGAACAAGAGCTCTTTGGATTAAGCTTGTGGTTGCTCTCTCTTGCAAAGATGGTGTTGCAGATGATGCGATGAAAGTATCTGATTGTCGGGTTGTGGATATGCGTAGCATTCAGGCTCTGAAAGGCTGAGGCACGGGTGTTGGTGATGTCGTGCCATAAGGTGAAAGCGGTTTCACTGAAGTTGTCCGGCACGCGGAGGTGAGCATCATTGCCGTGATCGAAGCCTAGCAGCTCGGCGATCCTTGTTTGTGTAACTTCGAACTCCCGACCGAGCAATCTGAATTTAGCAACTCCGGTGAGTTGACTCTGTGAACCGGTAGGAGTGATGTAATGAAATGAGCTTAGAAATTCTAATGTCAGAAGCTCGAATGTGGGCTGGGGCTGACTGCATAAATCCCACTAACCAACCTTCTGAAGCAGGTTCTTGACACTGTTGAGCATTCCCAACTCTCTCAAACATTCAGTGTTGACATATCGCGTGGGTTGAACACCACGGTTCTGGAATCTGATGAACCTCTGTCTCTGATTTTCTCCATGCTCACCATATCTAAACTGAATTGCTTCCATTGCATGCAAGAACAAGAGTGGGAGATGAGAGGTTTTTGAGGTTTGTGAGAAAAGTGTAAAATGAGAGGAAATTGGTTCGGATTATAATGCAAGGTGAGAATGTGATAGGTGTGGAGTAAATGGAGAGGTTATTGGAGTTTAATTTGGGTAATGGGAGGTTACGGGAGTTGGAAGAGATAATGGTTTTTTTTTAATGTTATGGAAGTTGAAAAAGGAAGAGGTTTCGAAGAAGAACAATTCTGTTTCTCAGAATTCCTATAACTGGGGTCGTCACGGTCGTGATGGGGGGATGACGGTCGTGACGCGCTAATTAGCTTGTCACGATCGTTAGAAGGTGATGACGACCGTGAGGGATTAAAACTTAGAATATTTTCCAGAATGCATTATCTCTCACACGTCCAATATAATTTATATAATATTTTTTTATGATCACTTCTCATTCTATTTTAAACACAAACAATATATAATATATAATACCAACATAGTACTTGTAAATTTCATCACACGAGAAATTATATCAAACATTAATCAATTTAAACAAATTAAACATAACAGTAAATGAATTGAAAGCATAGAAATTGATTAAATTGGAAAAATTTGTAAAACTAGAAGTGCTTTGCTTTTGATAATTAAAGGGAAATTACATTAATAAAAATACGGTACGAAAATGTTTGCGAAATGTTAAACTAACTAGAAACGAAAACAATAAGTAAAATAAGCTAGATCACTACAGCATTTTCAAAAGTGCTTCTTCAAATCTTCGATTGCAGAGTTCAGGTGGTAGAATTGCTCACATGTTATGTCAGTTAAACCTATAATGTCCAATCGCATGCTCTTAATCTCATCCTTAAGAGTATTTATATCGGCTTGGTAAGCTTCAAGAGTGTTCATGATTTTCTTTAAGTTGTCAGCATATTCTACTTGATTCACTTCAGGGGTTTCAATCACTTCGTCAGTGTGGTCAATGTCATGGTAACCAGGAGGTGTCTCAGGGTCACTTTCTACATCGGTCATTATATCATCCTTTATCTTGTAAGATTGAGGTGTTTCAGGAGTAGATGGATAGTCAGGAGGGGTAAGCTCATAAAGCCAATTATCCTTATTGTGAACACTGACTCTAGCATGGTTTGGTAGTGTGAACAGGGTTACTACTTCATTCCTGATTAGGTACTCGAAAGGTGGTTGTCCTAAATTCCTTATGATATGGTGGTTAAAGCAAAAGTTAAGATTCATAGGACGGATGGTACCTAAACGGTTACACCTGTGTAATTGATATCTAAGTCCTAAGGCATCAGCAATCATGGTGACAAGACCTCCTACTAGTATGGGTAGATCAGGTTCTTCTTGGATTCGGGTGAAGGTTTGCATCATGAAAGGCACACCATTGACTGGCTGTCCATTAGTCACACATGACATAATGAATATCTCATCTTTAGATACTCCAGTAAGGTTTTCTTATTTTCCAAAGAAGGTGTGGGCAAGGATCTTATGGAAGTAACAGATAGCAGGGTTATGTATCTCATCATTGTTCATGTTATTTGGTTCAGGATGGTAATTTCCGGTTAAGGTTCCCCAAAAGAAATCCAGCTCAATGTCCATCAATTCTACCTGTGTGGTAGTAAAAGCAAAGGGTCCACTAGGGAATCCTAATAAGTCAGCTAGTTCTCTATGGTTAAAGTCATATTCTATTCCAAATAGGCGGAAACTGATAAATCATTTCCTGAATCCAAAACCGCGCTCGGGTAGGTAAACTAAGGAGCTAAGGAACTCAAGGGTAAGCTCGCGGTAAGTCACAAATTTTTGTTGAATCAGTGCATTCTCCCATCCAAGTCGGTTAAACAAGTATAGGATGCTATCATGTATACCTAAGGTCTCCATAGTCAGATCATCCGGGTACAGAGTCAAATCCATTGGTCTCTGTGATAACTCTTCAAATTTCATTCTTTGGTTCCTACCTCTAAATTTGGTTTCCATGAGGTTTATCGGTTGGTTAGCCATAGTTAGTGTAAATACGGAGGAAACAAATCAGGGGGAGAAGGAAAGTGGAAAAGACTTTAGAAAATCTGTAAAAGTGATTTAAAATTAAAATAAGGAAAAATAAGAAAATAAAATGCATAAATAAAAGCAATGATAGTAATAATGAAATAAAACTATAATAAAATGACAAAACAAATAAACTAATAATAAAATGATAAATGACAAAATAATAAAATGATCAAAATGATTTAAATGATTAAATGGGTTGCCTCCCACTAAGCGCTGTTTTTATCGTCAAAAGCCTGACGTAATGCTTAGGTTAGATTAATCAGGGAAATTAGTGGACAACTCTAAAAGCCTTAGACTATTTGCATAATCTCTATTTTCAACTTTATGATAATGTTTTAAACGTTGTCCGTTTACTGTGAATGGTTCGCTATTCCTACCCTTAATTTCTATCGCTCCACTTGGGAACACTCTAGTTATTTCAAAGGGTCCTGACCATCTAGATTTTAGTTTTCCAGGAAAGAGCCTAAGTCTTGAATTAAAGAGGAGTACAACGTCTCCCACACTAAATTCTTTCCTAGATAGGCGTTTATCATGCCATCGCTTAGTTCTTTCTTTATATATCTTAGCATTCTCATAAGCATCTAACCTTAACTCTTCTAATTCGTTGATATCTAGGATTCGCTTTTCTCCTGCAGCATTATAGTTTATATTGAGAGTTTTGATCGCCCAATAAGCTTTGTGTTCTAGTTCTACCGGGAGATGACAAGATTTTCCATAAACTAATTTGAAAGGTGTAGTTCCTATGGGTGTCTTGTAAGCTGTCCTATAAGCCCATAAAGCTTCATTAAGTTTAGATGACCAATCTTTCCGAGATATAGCGACAGTCTTTTCTAAGATTTGTTTGATTTCTCTGTTTGAGACTTCGACTTGTCCACTTGTTTGTGGATGATATGGTGTTGCCACACGGTGTCTTACTCCATACTTAGATAGTAATTTGTCAAAGATTTTTGAAATGAAGTGTGAGCCACCGTCACTTATGACGAGTCTAGGCACACCAAATCTGGGAAAGATTATATTTTTGAAAAGCTTTATTACTACTCGTGTGTCATTTGTAGGAGAAGCTATAGCTTCAATCCACTTTGAAACATAATCAACAGCTACAAGTATGTAATTATTACCGAAAGATGATGGGAATGGTCCCATGAAATCTATTCCCCAGACGTCAAAGACTTCTACTTCTAATATTCCTTTTTGAGGCATTTCATCTTTTCTTGAAATATTGCCAGTGCGTTGACACCGATCGCAATTTATAACAGCGATGTGGACATCTTTCCATAGATTAGGCCAGAATAGGCCGGCTTGTAAGATTTTTGCACAAGTCTTGGAAGTGCTTGCATGTCCACCATAAGGAGATGAATGTAAGTGAGCAATGACATCTTCTATTTCTTCTTCGGGAATACATCGACGAAAGATTCCATCGGGTCCTCTTTTGAACAATAATGGTTCATCCCAATAGTAATGTTTGAGATTGTGAAAGAATTTCTTTTTCTGCTGATAGGTTAAATCAGGTGGAAGAGCTCCTGCAGCTAGGTAGTTGACAATGTCAGCGTACCATGGCAGTCCTACAGTTGTTTGGATTATTTCCACGGGTTCTGGTTCATCTATGTCTAACTGAACTAGGTCGCTTCCTATTTGTGCTATCAGCTGTTCATACGGAAAATCATCGTTAATCGGCACTTGTTCGGGTTTAATACCTTCTATTCTAGATAAATGGTCCGCTACGACGTTTTCAGTACCTTTCTTATCTTTTATTTCGAGATCAAACTCTTGTAAGAGTAAAATCCATCTCAAGAGTCTCGGTTTCGCATCTTTCTTAGTCAATAGATATCTGATAGCAGCGTGGTCTGTGTAAACGATTATGTTCGCTCCTACTAGGTAAGAACGGAATTTGTCAAGCGCAAAGACAACTGCTAACAATTCTTTTTCAGTAGTGGCATAGTTCATCTGAGCAGAATCTAAGGTTCTACTGGCATAGTAAATCGCATGAAGTTTCTTGTCCTTCCTCTGGCCTCGAACTGCGCCTACAGCATAGTCACTCGCATCGCACATGATTTCGAAAGGTAATCTCCAGTCAGGGGGTTGCATGATTGGTGTGGTGATGAGGGCTGTTTTTAGAGTTTCGAATGCTTTAAGACAATCTTCATTGAATATGAACTCAGCGTCTTTCATTAATAAACCGGTAAGAGGTTTAGTGATTTTTGAGAAATCTTTGATGAATCGTCGGTAGAAACCGGCGTGTCCTAAAAAGCTTCGTATTTCTCGAACGGTTTTAGGGGGTTGAAGATCTTTTATGACTTCTATCTTAGCCTTATCAACTTCTATTCCCTTGTCGGATATAACGTGTCCTAATACGATTCCTTCTCTGACCATAAAATGACATTTCTCCCAGTTAAGCACGAGGTTTACTTTTACACATCTTTCTAACACCATTTCTAAATTTGATAGGCATCCTTCAAAACTTTGCCCGCATACAGAGAAGTCGTCCATGAACACTTCCATGATGTTGTCTATAAAATCTGCGAAGATTGACATCATACATCTTTGAAAGGTTGCAGGAGTGTTGCATAATCCAAAGGGCATTCGTCTATAAGCGAACGTTCCATAAGGGCATGTGAATGTAGTCTTCTCTTGATCATTTGGGTGGATAGGGATTTGGAAAAATCCTGAGTAACCATCAAGATAACAGAAATATGAATGCTTGGCTAATCGTTCTAACATTTGATCTATAAAAGGTAGCGGGAAATGATCTTTTCGAGTGGCTTTGTTTAGTTTACGATAATCGATGCACACTCTATGTCCTGTCACTACTCTTTGTGATATCGATTCGCCTTTAGCGTTTTTCACAACAGTGATACCTCCTTTCTTTGGTACTACATGTACTGGACTAACACATTTACTATCAGAGATTGGATATATTATTTCGGCATCTAGTAGTTTCTTAACTTCTTCCTTTACTACAGTGCTAAGGATTGGGTTAATTCTTCTTTGAGATTCTCTGGAGGTTTTGCAATCTTCTTCTAGCAGAATACGATGCATACAGATTGAAGGGCATATTCCTTTGAGATCAGATATGTTATATCCTAATGCAGTCGGATATTTCTTTAAGACATCTAAAAGTTTCTTTGTTTCGATTGTTCCTAAACTGGAATTTATTATAACTGGTCTTGTACATTCAATGTCTAAGAATTCGTATCTTAGGTTCTTAGGTAAAGTTTTTAACCCTAATGTAGGTTTATCCTTACTTGGCATGGGATCCAGTGTAAGTGCTAAACTTTCGCTTAGACTATCATCCTGATATGGTTCACGCCAATTATCATCTTCGAAAATCGGAGGGATTTGAATTTTCATAATTTCAGAATAGGTAGTTTCTTTCATTTCCATTTCTCTTACGCATTCGTCAATTACGTCCAATAGATAGCATGTATCCTCTATAGTTGGTGATTGTAAGAATTGTGTTAAAATAAATTCAACTTTCTCTTCACCTACTTCAAAGGTTAGCTTTCCTTTCTTTACGTCTATTATAGCTCCGGCTGTAGCTAAGAATGGTCTTCCTAGTATGATAGGTGTAGTGGAGTCTTCAGAGATGTCCATGATTATGAAATCAGTAGGGATGTAGAATTGTCCTATACGTACTGGGACGTTTTCTAGTATGCCTACAGGATATTTAACAGAGCGATCGGCTAGTTGAACAAACATTTTAGTTGGTCTTAGGTCTCTCATGTCTAGCCTTTTGCAAATCGTTAAGGGCATAACACTGATACTGGCTCCTAAATCGCATAGAGCTTTGTCAATGACGAATTTTCCTATTACACAGGGTATAGAGAAACTTCCAGGATCTTTTAGCTTAGGAGGCATATTATTCTGAATTATGGCGCTACACTCAGCAGTAAGTGTAACGGTTCCGTTATCCTCTATCTTTTTCTTATTGGATAAGATTTCTTTTAAAAACATAGCATACAAGGGCATTTGAGTGATAGCTTCTGTAAATGGAATAGTAATATTCAACTGTTTCAGAAGTTCAACAAATTTCTTAAACTGGCCCATCGTCTTGGAATTGGTTAATCTCTGAGGGTACGAAATTGGTGGTTTATAGGGTGGTGGAGGCACATAAGGCTTTTCTTTCTCCACTGCCTCTTGATTATCATCTTCCTTTTCTTCTAGATCATTCACCTTTTCAGTCGGTTTATCCGGTTTTTGGTACATGGCTGGATTGTCAAGTCTTGGATCGGTAGGTCCGTCAAGTTCCTTGCCACTTCTTAATATCACAACATTGGCCCGTCCTTTCGGATTAGGTTGAGGTTGTCCAGGAAATACTCCAGCTGGTGCAGCGGTAGGTGCTTGTTGTTGAGCTACTTGTGAAATCTGAGTTTCAAGCATTTTGTTATGCGTAGCTAATGCATCTACTTTGCTCACTAATTGCTTAATCTGCTCACTAGTGTGTATGTTTTGGTTTAAGAAGTCCTTGTTTGTTTGATATTGGTTAGCTATGAAGTTCTCCATCATCAATTCAAGGTTCGATTTTCTAGGGACATTAGGAGCAGTCTTTTGATATCCTGGTGGTGTAGCTGGTGCTTGACCTGGTGCGTATAAAGCATTGTTGTTCTTATAGGAGAAGTTCGGATGATTCTTCCAACCTGGGTTGTATGTGTTTGAGTATGGGTTTCCTTGTGCATAATTCACTTGATCTGTGGGAATTCCTGTCAATAGTTGACAATCAGGAACTTCATGTCCTGGAACTCCACATAACTCACAGTTAGTTGTTACTGCAGCCACAGTGGCTGTTGGTGTTATGGCCAAGTTGTCGATCTTTTGGTTTAGTTGGTCAAACTTTGCATTGACTTGGTCCATACTACTCACTTCGTACATACCTCCTTTTGTTGGTTTCTCAGTTGCGACTCTCTCGCTTCCCCGTTGGTAATGGTTTTGAGCCATACTCTCGATAAGTGCATAAGCATCGTTATATTCTTTTTCCATTAGTGCACCGCCTGCGGCAGCGTCAATTGTCATTCTTGTATTGTACAAGAGTCCATTGTAGAAGGTATGGATGACCATCCATTCTACTAATCCGTGATGTGGACAAAGTCTCAGCATATCCTTATAGCGTTCCCAAGCTTCGAAAAGTGATTCGTTTTCCTTTTGCTTAAATCCGTCGATCTGAGCTCTCAGCATAGCTGTCTTGCTAGGTGGGAAATATCTGGTCAAGAAAACTCTTTTTAGTTCCTCCCACGTAGTTACTAAATTCGAAGGTAGAGATTGAAGTCAGGCTCTCGCTCTGTCTCGAAGTGAAAAGGGAAAAAGACGTAGTCTAATAGCTTCTTGGGTAACTCCATTGGCTTTTACGGTATTTGCGTATTGCACAAAGATCGAAAGATGAAGGTTCGGATCCTCGGTAGGATTTTCGACGAATTGATTTTGTTGCACGGCTGATATCAGCGAAGGTTTCAGTTCGAAATCGTTTCGGTTGATAGCAGGTGCGGCAATGCTGGAATGCGGTTTAGTTTGCGAAGGACTAGCGTAATATTTGAGTGGGTGATTCTGTTCTTCAGCCATCTCTGTGTCCTTTGATGTTACGACTGGTTTAGGTGGATCTAATTGAAGATCTGGAATGTTGTAATTTTGTTCGTAATCGAATATCCATCTTGTTACGTGTAAGAAGCGTTCCGATTCTGGGATTAGAGGTTGCAAGTCTTCTCCTTGAGAGCGAGTACTTGGCATACACTCGGGAATTTAGAAAGTAAACAGAAAATAGTTGTTACCTTAGTCTAGACAATGCTACCCTAAAGTGCACTAGTAACTAAATTAAGGTCCCCGGCAACGGCGCCAAAAACTTGATGGGCTAAAGACGTACTCTAATATGTGTCTAGCGGTATCTTAACTGCAAGTGCACAGCCTATCGAAGTAATATTTAAGAATATCGATCCACAGGGACTTTATGATTACTTAGTGCTAGAGAATTTACTAGTTTAGCTAAGGTGAAGGGTTGTCACGATTTTTGGTCGTTTTTAAAGATTAAAGGCGGGAAGTAAATTTAAGTTTAATAAAATAATACTAAGGCGGTCGGTATGTAATTATGTTAACTTAGGCGGGTCAATCTAACCTAGGCTTATAAAGATGGTTCACTTAATCTATCTGTAGAGGTTACCAGTTTGAATATCTTTAACTCACACTCTCGTGGTCTTATCTCATATCTTACCCCTAAAGCCCTATGCCTGCTCTCGCTAGCCCATAAGTGTTTAGAAATAATTTTTGGAAACTTAGTAATTCTAATTCATTTTAAAGCGCTCTCGCTGTGTTTAAATTAAATGCCTAACTTTAGCTATCTGATTAAAATCTCACACTCTCGTGGTCTTGACCTAACCTATTACACTTTCCTTACTCTCGTAACAAAAAGGTCGATTTTATAATAAAAGTCTCAGCCAGAATTTTAAGCTCTTAATTATTTTAAGCCTAGAGTTGATTTTACCGATTTAGTTTGTTTTAATTACATACCGCCCTAAGGTGTTTAGCTACTCATTATTGTTGAACCAGACAGAGGCAGAGAAATATAAAATAAAATATGCATGGCAGAAAAATAAATACTCAACATTAATATAAATGCAATTTAAATAAAAACCTGGATAACAATAAAAATAGTAGACTCCTTCTTCCACAGGCTGGAAAGCTCGGAGTACTGACCGGAATCGGAAATAAATTTTTCTAAAAGAATTCTGAAGGCTTTGAAACAAATTAAATTATAACAATTTCCTAATGTTGGAAATTGTTATATGGTTGGTTGGGATACAGAATATTAAAGCAAGAAAATTAATGCTGGAAAAATAAAGGGTGCAAATAAAAACGGCAGAGCTTCCGCAAGAAAATTAAAATCAATACTCTGTAAATTGTTCATTGAAGCTAATCTATTTATAGAAAGCTATTTGGGCTTGGCAGTTGGAATTGGTGCATGGGCCTCGTAAATGTTGAGAAAATCCAGGGAAACGTTGGAATACTTGGTCTGCGGGAAGATAGGCATGTTGACTTCACGTAGCGTACACGTTCATGACCAAGTATCATCAAAATAACCTAAATTCCCCTTGTCACGTTCGTGACAAGGGTGTCACGTTCGTCTTCCGTGTTTGATGCGCGTCACGGTCGTGAGGGACTTGTGACGACCGTGACTGCTCCTTTTAGCGTGTCACGGTCGTGACTCCTAGGTGACGATCGTGACTGTTACAAAAAATGCAGATTATGCAGAATTCCTCCTTTCTTCATCTTTTAATGGTTGTTTTTGCTCATTTCACTTGTGGCTCATGATTTAGCTCTGTATATGATGTACCTGCAAAATGGCAAAGAAAACTCGAGGAATCGGGTGTTAAAACGACAGATATGCGATAAAACGGTATTGAAACATAGCAATATAACCGATACGTTTTCTCGTTATCAGCTAATATGAATCTAAAACTAGGATTATATAATTGACTAATATTATTAGAGTCTCTGACAATGACACTAATTTAATGCGTTGTCACACACAAGTAAAAGATAAATTAATAAAAATGTGATTTAGGAAAGTGACACTCGAGTTGTATCGCAGAGACTCCTAATTCATTTACCTAATATTTTAATGGCAAAATACCAAAATTGGTCCCTTAACTCCATCATTGGGTCCAATATGGTCCCTTATCTCTAAAAAGTGACAAAAATGTCCTTTAATTTTTTAAATTGTACCACGTTTGTCCTTCCTCCGCCAACCGTTAGTCAAAGTCAAGTATCATACACATGTGGAGCTTAGCTTGGGTGATTCATATGCCATGTAGGATGTGTTTACCTTAAGGGTGTGTATACAAACTAAATTCAGTCATATGTACGAAACTTAGTGAAAATAGAAAGAAGGAACCTAGCGCAGCACAGCTACCATTGAAGCTTGAAGCATCATAACCAATTACCATTGAAGCTTGAAGCATTATAACCATTTCTGAAGCATGGTTTACCAGGTATTAGATTTTACAATTTGAAATGTTATTTTATTTCAGTTAGTTTAATGATTTAGGGTTTTTATGTTTTAGGGTTTTTAGGATAAGTTACTGATTTAGGGTTATTCGATTTCAATTAGGGATTTGTGTCAGTAGAGATGAGTGAGTACCTGAATCTTACAATTCACCACAGTGGTGCATTTGTCGATGACGAGCTGAGTGTATACGAAGGGGGGAGATTGCAGAATTGAAAATAGATGTTGATAGATGGAGCTATTTTGAACTGCTAGGTTGTTTTAAGGATTTAGGATACACCTGTATTGGGAAAATTTACTATAAGGATCCTCAATTTGGGATGAACACCTTGGTTGATGACAAAGGAGCCCTAGAGATTGCTGGTTTCTATAAGGTGCGCCTTAGGGTTGACATATACATCACACACATATTATCACAACCTGATTTCTATGATGGCCCAATTAATGAAGTAGAAGCAGATGTGATGACAGAGGGTTATGCAGGTCATAGACCATATTTTAAGAGGCTATACATTTGCTTGGCTGCTTGTAATGAGAGTTTTAAATTATGTAGACATTTCATTGGGCTAGATGGTTGTTTTTTGAAAGGGTTGTGTGGAGGGAAAATATTGGCAGCCATTGGTAGATATTCAAATGATCAAATGCTACCAATAGCATTTGTTGTGGTTGAAAGTGAAAATAAAGATAATTGGACTTGGTTCTTGGAGCTTCTTATTGATGATCTAGGTGGGAGAGAAAAGTGTCTCACATACACTTATATATCTTATCAACAAAAGGTAAATATTTTCTAAGTTATATTTTCTAAGTTATGTTTACTTATAGTTACTTATGTTATTTGTACTAACTTGTATTATTTTTGTTGTACAAAGGGTTTATCACCTGCCATGGATGAGTTGCTACCTAGAGCTGAGCAAAGATTTTATGTCAGACATCTTTATAATAATTTCAGAAAAAGATATCCAGGGAAGAAACTCAAGGAAATTATTTGGAAAGCTGCAAAGTCCACATATTGCCAAGCTTAGGAAAGAGAGATGAAAAGGATGAAGGAAATCAATGTGGAAGCATACAAGCACATGATAAACACTCCACCAAGATATTGGAGCAGATCATATTTCAAGACTCGTAACAAATGTGATGCAGTCCTCAACAATATGTCTGAGGCATTCAATAGTGTTATTCTGGATTCAAGAGCAAAACCACTAATTACTATGGTGGAAGAAATAAGGATATATATGATGGAGAGATGGGCAACATATAGGATGAGGTTTCAGAATATGGCTGATGGGGAAGTCCTACCAAACATAAGAAAGAAAGTTGAAAAAACAAGCTCTTACACCAACCTTTGGATTGTCAGGTATATGAATTTCAATTGGTATAATAGTTTTGTGCTTATAGTAGATTATGTGCTTATAGTGATTTTGTGCTTATAAGATGGCTGCTGAACATATTTTTGAGGTGAAACATCTAGAAAACCAAGTTGATAAATTCACTATAGACCTTAAGGAGCAAACATGTTCATGTAGAAGATGGGAGCTGACAGCCCTTCCTTGTGTACATGCCTTGTCAGCCATGAAAAGTAGAAACTACAACATTGTTGACTACATTCCAGAATATTATAGAAAGGAAAGATACATGGAGGTCTATCAATTTGTTATTTTTCCAGTTAATGGTTCTAATTTATGGGCCAGAACTGATTATCCAGATGTGCAGCCTCCTAAGTATATGAAGATGCCTGGAAGGCCAAAGAAAAGAAGAAGTTTAGAGCAAGGTGAAATTGATGGTTCAGACAAAAAGATGAGAATGACTAGGTTTAATGTTAGGTGTAGCAGGTGCAAAAAAGCAGGTCATAATAAACTGACCTACAAGGACCACACCAGTCAGCAGGTATCACAAGGCCAGCCATCTGAAGCATCTATTCAACAGCCATCACATGTGCAATCTCAGCAGGCTTCACAATCTCAGCAGGCTTCACAATCTCAGCATCCATCACAAGTTAAATCTCATCAAACTACACATGTTCCATCTCAATATGCTTCAAGGAAAGTCAAGCAAGATCAAGGAATGCCAAGCAAGTTATCTTTCAGAAGGCCAACTAAGCCTTTCATGCCCCCAGGCCCAACCACCAGGATGAGTGCAGCCAAGATTGTTGTAGGCTCAACAACAAGGAGAAGTACACCAACAAAGAGATCAACCAAGACTTGGAAACTTTAGGCTTATGCATTTTGTTTGGACTGCTGTATTTTGTTTAGACTAATAATGTGTTTTGTTGTATTAAGACATATGGTATTTTGGCAAGGCCTATGTTATGTGTTAAGACATATGGGTATGTTAACAATTCTGTCAATGTAATTTTGTCAATTATGTTTAGCAATTATGTCAATTATGTTTAGCAATTATGATCACAAATAAGGCTGATAACAAATGCTAACATTATTGTCAACATTGGTACTGCTAACATTATGGTATTGTCAACATAACAATAGCAAGTAACATTGATCACAAATAATCCATTACAAATGTCAAATTGGTATTGTCAACTACAATGACAACAAATTGATTCAACAACATCAACAACATCCTAAAGCATTCTAAAAACAGTGAGAACAAACTGATTCGACAACATCCTAAAGCATTCTAAAAACAACTATAACAAGGCCTATGAACAACATCAATTTCCAGAATTTTATCAACTTCATGAGCTTCTTCATGTCATTTTCCATATTGCTTATTTGTTTCCCATATTCTTCAATGGTCACTTGATCCTTTGCCACTGACTTTGAGAGCTTCTCAATTCTATCCATCAAATATTGCTCCTTCTCATCTCCAACATCTTCAAAATACCATCCAAAGTACCCACAACCAGCATTGCTTGATCCCTACAAAATACCATCTTCAAAATCTACCTTTTTTAAACACACATACATCTACTATTTTTAAACAAACATACATATGACATACCTTAAAATTAGGACATCCCCAAAAATGTTTCCCATAGTTATTGAATGTTATGGCCATACGAATAACAGATAAATCCCGATAGTGACATATAGGTTTCCAAGTTGTGCTTGTGTTGACATTCGATCCTTCCTTCGAAGAACACCCACCATAACTGTGTTTTGCTTTCATCACTGGCGTCGGCGTCGACCCACTGGATTTCATGTTTGTGACCAGCTCAAATCCACAAACCCTATGCTTTTTCTTGAATCAATTTGGGGATGAAGGGAAATTTTTCAGTAACCCTAGAAAAGCATGACACTAATTGGGGATGAACAATCTCAGTTTAAAGGAGGAAGAAAACTTCAAATGTCATGTCAGCTGCCACATATGACAAAGTTAACGTCTGTTTGGGGTGGTAGACGAAAAGGATATATTTGGTACAATTTAAAAAATTAAAGGAACTTTTTGTCACTTTTTAGAGATAAGGGATCAAATTGGACCAAGTGACGGAGTTAAAGGACTATTTTGGGTATTTTTCCAATTTTAATTAATAAATTTATAAAGTAATTTTTACGAGTTTGGACAGTTTTAGGGAAATTCGATAAAAATATGTATGAGTAAAAATTAATCGATCTGTTGAATCGACAACTCTAATTTTAATTATATTCCTTTTTTACTATAGAGTATATTAAAAAATCTGCAATCAACTCTATGCGAATTTGAATTTTTGTTACATTATAAATAATCATAGTTGATGGTGAGCTATAATCTGCAATGAACTCTATAGTAAAATTATAACCTACCAATTATGCCTTAAAGAACTAAATTCTATCAAACTAAATCCTATCATTTATATCGACATCGAAATTAAAAATTATAAAACAAATTAAAAATTATATATCAAAGGAATATCAATAGTAAAATTAAATATATAACATAAAAACATCAATTTTGACGAAATGACGAAACAATGGATCAAAAGTAAATTTTTTTCGTTCATGCGAGGTTCTCTTACTTACAAATTTCATGTTCTCAATTCTATAAACCCTCTAGACATGGCAACAAAATCCATACCCGTGGGTACCCACCCGAACCCGCACCGAAGTTGACAGGGAAAACCCGCTTTGACTCTGTTTTATGTGGGGTCTTTTTATGCATTAAAATAAAAAGATAGGGTTAGAAAGTTTGCACCAGAGACTTATACAAGTTTGGCCCAATGTAAGCCTAGTCTTGTCCCCAAGAGGTCTTCTTGAGATTTTCACTACAGACTTTGAGATTTTGAAGGTTATGCCCACAAACCTTAATACAAACTAATCTTAAAAATTTAACAGGCTTATCACCAACCAAATGAAAGCTTTTAACTCATACTAAACTATCGAACTTTTAGAGATATATGAATGATCTCAATAACCAAAACAAAGCTTAATAAACAAAGAACATAAATTTTATAACGGACTGATCTCAAGAAACAAACTCAATCTCTTAAAAGTATCGCACCCTTAAGAATATAAACGACCAACACAACCACTTACAAAAATACATTCCTCCTAAGTAGAGCTTCACTTAGCAACACTAAGGAGATTAGAAGTGAATAAGAATATTTTCTAAAGAGAGGGAGAGAGATAAATTCCAAAGAAATATGAAAATGTTGGAAAGTGGCATGGTTTGAAGTAAGGGCATGCCTCTCTTATATAGTAGTTACAAAAACCAATAAAGAAAATAATTCATGGGTTGAATTGATTATCTAATCGATAAGAAAAATGTTCTAATTGATTAGACAACTCAAATATAATCGATTGACTTGCCTAAATAATAAGGTTTGGATATAGAGTCATTGCAAGACATTAATGTGTTGTCCTTATTGATTTTGTAATCGATTGAAACTCTTCTAATCGATTGACATAGTGATATAATCGATTAGCTAGTTAAAACAAGTTTTGTCAATCGATGAGCACTTTTTCCCATTGATTAAATAGTTTGAAAATAGTTTGGAAAAATTTTTAATCACTTGTTTTGGCTGGAAAATAATTTTGAAAGATGTTTTAAATGTGTCTGAGTTTCCTTAGTACTCTTAATCTACTACCTTACTTTTATAGTACTCGGTTCACTTAGATAGAACAATAGTTAAGACTTGGTGAGCTTTCACATCTTTCTCCAAATAAGCGTTAAGACTTTTTCTAGATAGTATCTGATTGTATAGGCACTTGATCTTGAGTCCTCTGATGATGAGTCAGAAGATTCTTTGGTTATCATCAGGGTTGAAAGCTATTGTTAGTGTTGTCTTCATCAAAACTTTTGATGTTGATTTTCATTTCCTACAAGCACATAGATCCATAATCTCCCCCTTATTTAGGAGTATAATGCATCTCTCAATGGAGGTGGTAAAAGATAGCCAACATATATATTTGGAGTAATTAAACTCCTTATGAGTTATATAAAGAGTATACCCTACTCCCCTTAAGAGTATACTTATCCCCCGTTTGTCAAAATAAAAGAAGGTGAACAAGAATATAAAAATGCAAATATAAGCATATAGATTCACATATATTAGTTCATGCGATTGATTGAAAATTCTTAATTCATTTCTTATGAAAAAGAAGTTTCTTTTAGGGAGAGGTTTAGTGAAAATGTTCGCGAATTGATTATATGAGTCCATAAATTCAAGCATACATTCCCCTTTTTCGACGTGATCTCTAATAAAGTGGTGCCTAATGTCAATGCGTTTGGCTATAGAGTGAAATATCGGTTTTTGGTGAGGTTTATGGCACTGATGTTGTCGCCTTTTATTAGTACAACTCTAAGTATGACATCGTAGTCATTGAGCTTATATTTCATCCAAATGATTTGAGTGCAACAACTTCTTGCAACAACATATTCTGCCTCAGTTGGGGATAACACTACATTATCTTGTTTCTTGCTATGCCATGAAACAAGCGAGTTTCCAAGTAAGTGAAATTTATCGCTGGTACTTTTCCTATCCAGTATGCACCCAGAAAAATCGTAGTTAAAATACCCAACTAAGTCACACTCTGCTCCTTTGGGGTACCATTAACCCATTTTTGTTGTTGGCTAGATATCTCATAATGCACTTAACGGTGTTGAGATGTGATTATTTTGGGGATGACTGAAAGCGTGTACACATATATACAACAAACATTATGTCAAGACATGATGAAGTTAGATAAAGGAGAGAGTCGATCATTCCTCAATATTTTCTATCATCAATTGGTTTTCCATCTTCTTCTTTCGCTAGGGATCATGATGATATTGGGGTTGCTAATATTTTATATTTTTCCATATCAAATCTCTTTAGTAGCTCTTTACAATATTTAGCTTGATTTTTAAATGTTCCTCCTCTTGTTTGATGGATTTAAAATCCTAGAAAATATTTTAGCTCTCCCATTATGGACATTTCAAATTTGTCCTTGCACAAGGACTTGTTAGTAGCACCGAAGATGATATCATCAACATAAATTTAAACTTGTAAAATGGCATGATAAGTTTTCTTGATGAATGTAGTTTTATCAACTTGTCCTCTCTGGAACATGTTTTCAAGCTAGAATTCACTTAATCGGTCATATCATGCTCTAAGAGATTGCTTCAGATCGTATAATACCTTCTTATGCTTCAAGACATGATCTGGAAATGTAGGGTTGATAAAACTTGGAAGTTGATCAACGAACACCTCTTCCAAGATGTAACCATTTAAAAAAGCTCTTTTTACATCCATTTGAAATAATTTGAATTTCATGATGCATGAAAAGGATTATAACATCCTTATGGATTCAAATCTAGTTACATGAGCATATGTTTCCTCGAAATATATTCCATCATGCTGATCATATCCTTTTGCAACAAGTTTGGCTTTATTTCTTAAAACATTTCCATCTTCATTTAGCTTGTTATGAAAATCCATCGGGTTTCCAATAAATAGATTAGTTGTAGCTTTGGGAAAGAGTTCCCAAACATTGTTTCATTCAAATTAATTTATCTTCCATAGCATGAGGCCAATGTTTGTCGACTATGGCTTCTTTAATTCCATTTGTCTCAATTTGTGAAACAAAATCCATAAAGTTACATACTTTGTTGAGTGATCGTTAATGGTAACTCCTTTGGACATGTCTCCATTAACATTCTATATTGGATGATATTTTGTTAATCTTCATTCCTTGGGTAGATCTAATTTTCTTATGGAGTGTCTGGAGTTTGATCCTAAACTGATTCTTCTTCTATTACTTATTTTCTTATCTTTGTTCAGTTCTTGATCATCTCCCAGGCTTGTTTTCTCCAAGATACCTACACATTAAGCAACTTCTACTTCTACAGTTTTGGGATCATATTCATCAAAGGTAACATTAATTTATTCCTCGGTTACTTTGGTTCTTGAGTTATATACTCTAACTGATTTTCTCGAAATAAAATATCCTATGAATATAACTTCATCAACTCTTGTGTCGAATTTTCCAAGGTTATATTTCCCATTATTATGGATAAATCATTTCTATCCAAAAAAATGAAAGTGAAAGATATTCGACTTTCTTCCTTTGTGTAACTCATTGGGCATTCTCTTTAGAATTGGTTATAATAGGACACAATTCATAGCATAGTAAGTGGTATTCATATCATTAGCCTAAATATATTTAGGAAGATTGGTCTCATTGAGCATCGTCTTGCAAGCTCAACTAGAGATTTGTGTTTCCTCTCTACTTCCCCATTTTGTTTGGGAGTTTGTTTAGTGGAAAAGGTGTGTGCTGAATACCATTCTCGTTGTACAAATTTTAGAAGTCTTCATTTTGGAATTCTCCTCCATGATCACTTCTTATAAATGCGATGTTTAATCCTTTTTTGTTCTGGATAGCCTTGGCTAGTTTTCGAAAGGCAACAAACATGTCTCTTTTCTGAGATGAAATTTTTCTCAATATATCGAGAGTAGTCGTCCATAATGACATGAGCATAGAGATTTCCTCCTAAACTTATGTTTCTGGATGGACCAAAAAATCCATGTGAAGCAGATGTAAGGGCCAATCATTAGAAACTAAATATTTAGATTTAAAATAGGCCCTTACTTGATTTTTTGTTCAGTATATATCACATAATGTGTTCTTTTCAAAATGCAAGTTTGGCAGGTCGTCTAAAAATATTTACGGACCAACTTATTTAAGTGGTCAATGCGGATGTGTATTCTTATATGCCAAAGATAACATTCATCCTCGTTATTTCAGAGACATACATCATTAGAAGGTTTTTTGTTTAAATGCATTATGTAGATATTTCCAATTCTTGAGCTAGTTAATAGGGTTTCATTTAATTTTATTAGGGTTTCTTTATTGTAGTATTTCAATTTTAATGCTTTACAATGAGACGAGCTCTTGGTTTTACATGTGCTCTCAAATTTCTTGCTATTGTTCTTTGGTTCATAACCTAATCAGACTTTGTTATAAGAGGCTCTTTTATTTCCTAACAATACTTCTAGGTTATATCTCCATTTTGATAAATTTAACAAGTTCTTTCTAAAGATCACAAACTTTATTTTTTAAGTTGTTGCATATGTTACACATGTCATGTTCATTATTCGAAGTGGAAGGGTTTTGATATAGGTTTTCTTCTTTCTCTCTAAGATGTTATATTATCTTTTCAAGGGTTTGGCTTTTAGTTTAGAGAGAAGAAACATTATCCTTGGATGTGGAAATAATTTTCTTTAGTTTGGTTGTTTCTTTTTTTTTAATTTCTTACATAATATAAATAAATCATGATATGAAAATTGAGAGGTTATCTCATCATCTTAATGTTTTTTCATCAGAGATGTGCTAACTTTTTATTCTTCAACATCTGAAGATTCCATATAATTTTCTTCCCATGCGACATAAGCTTTCTTCTTCTTATTATTATTCTTTTTGAATTTTTTATTTTTCTTTTTGAATAAAGGATATTATGGTTTGATATGTCCTTTCTTCCCGCAGTTGTATTATGTTGGAGTGAATAATTTTTTCTTCCTCTTTTCCCTGCTCTTCTGCTTGCTTTTCCTCATTCTTCATAAATCTCTTGAATTTTTTTACCATGAGGTCCAAGTCACCATATGAGTCTGATTCTTCAGCTTTAATTGATACATTCTTGCTTTTCTTTTCTCTTTCTTCATTGATGCGTGTTTTTCGCAAGTGTATGAACACGTCAGAGTAATATAAAAGATTGTCGAATCCACAGAGACTAAGTGTCAATCTATCGTACATGTTGTTATGGTGTGTATCTAAGGCAACTGAACATAATGGTTTTAAGGAGTGTGCAATGGTAAATAAAATAATAATTTTAAACAATTAATAAAGACAAGCTTGAATGTAATTCACGTAATCAATTGATAATCTGGTACTTGTTAATATAACTACTTATGGGCAATGTTTTCCACTTTGAAAAGAACTAATTTAACAGGAACTGTCGCTTTCGCGTATTCAGAACCGAGTTGTACTCCCTAATCAACCCCTCCTATTGTCACGGATAAAAAGGTGCGTACTGCGTTAGAGTAGTAAACCTATTTTTAAGAAATATAGTATCTTAACTAAGTTGAAAAGTATTTTAACCTGGATTTCTTAGCAAAAAGAGGTTCTCACGAACCAGACTCTAAACTTCATAACGCGTCCGAAAATCATTTTAAAATCTCTTTTCTTTTTAATCTAAAAACTCCTAATGAACTAGACAAAGCGCTTTTGGCTATTTTTGAAATAGTTAAAAACAATTACTTAAATTGAAAGATAAAATAACCCTTAAGTGTTTCCACGAACAATTGTACGGATTACTGGTTTAATTACGATCCTTACATTCTAACCTTTATAGATTTAGTTAGACATGGTAAAGTAAAAGTTCTTTTTATAATTTTTCATAAAAGTAATTTAGTGCGAGTGCGGAAAGTAAATAAAAATAGTGCGAGTGCGAGAAATAAAGGTATTTAAAGCGAGTGCGGAAAATAAACGAAAGTAAAGCGAGTGCGGAAAATAAATAAAGTAAAGTGAGTGCAGGAAATAAATAAAATAAAGTGCGAGTGCGGATAATAAATGAAAGTAAAGCAATGCGGAAAAGTAAAATACGAACTGGAATTAAACTGGCGGCAGGATTAACTTCCTCCCAGAGTGTTCCAAAACTCGATCACACAGACGTATACAGACTCGATCACTCGATTGCAGTAACACCGCGATGTGGAATGATAACTGCTTTAAAACTGATATATGCTTAAGAGATTCTAAGTTTGGATGAAGAAAAACGAAAATCTAAGGTACTATTTATAGGAAAACTAAAAGCAGAAAAAGACCAGGATGCCCCCTCCACTAAAAAGTGGAGGGAACTGTTTTTGCCTTGTGGCGCCCGCCACAAGGCCATGGCGCCCGCCATGAGGCTAATGGGGAATGAAAGAGTGGGGATCATGGATCTTGACAGTTGTGGAGTGGTCTTGAGACGTGGCCACATCATGGCAGACCCCATGGCGCCCGCCACGGTGGATGTCGTAAGTGTAAAACGCTGAATTTCTTGGTTTTCGTCCGTTTCCACTCCTTTTTCGCTCCTTTTCTCGATTTAGGCCCCGGTTACAAAGAAAACCTGAAAACAAAGAAAAACAAAGTAATAACATAACAAAATAACAATAAAAGTTAAGAATGCATGCGAAATCGGAGTCAGAAATACGATGGATTTTAGTGTGATCAAATTCTCCCACACTTAGACCTTTGCTTGTCCTCAAGCAAACATTAAAGCTCAAGAAGAAAAAATGGTGTCGACACGTGATTTGGGCTAAAGGGCTTCTAAGTTCAAGTCAGGATGTAGTGACAGGTACTAACTAAGTGAACCAAGGGTACCATAATAACACAGACACATACTTTCAATCCTATATTAACCACCCCATGTCACCCCACCGTACCTAGGCCTATCGTCTCATCTTTTTGGGTCCTTTTCATTCAGGCGCAATCACATTAAGCCCGTTATCCGTACATGCTTCATAGTAGAGTGACCGGTTAGTGATTCTGATCCATAACATAATGTTTCTGGCACATAAGTATGTGTAAACCTGTTTTATTTGACCTAATTGTAGCTGCGGGAGATCGGATCGTAATCCGCCCTACCAAGTTCAGTGTCAGATACCTCTGAACCAACTAACAATAGGTGACTACAATTTTTTTCTTTTTGTGGCAAAAAAAGTTTTCTTCTCTTTTTTCGGTTTAAATGACTTTGTGAGGGTCACCTATCCCAGAGTTTGCCTTTTTTCTTTTTTTTTTCTTTTTTATTAGCACTGGATCATTCACTTATGTTCATCGACCCCCTACGTAGAGCATGCTTAGGCCGGAGCTGACTGCTAGAATAAACTACTTAGGAAAATTTTTTGAATGATAATAAAGGCCATGGTGTGGGGTTTAGGAGTGATTCCTATATTCAAGAGGTCTATGGTGCTACAAAGGTGCTGATGTTTCAAAGAGTTGACCTAAGTCACCACATCCTAATCTAAACCTGTCTCAAAGCCCAAAGAACATGTGAAATAACATTGTTTTCTTTTTAAAAATTTTCTGGTAAGGCTAAGGAAATGGAAAAAATGAGGATGTACTAAAAATACACTATACTGGTGACTCGTCAGACTCATGCATTATCTAAGAAATTTAAACTAAATAACTTACTGAAAAGGGAAATAACTGAAAGCAAATAAATAACTAAAAAGGGAAATGACAAAAAGCAATAAAATCCCATCCCACACTTAAATCGAACATTGTCCCCAATGTTTAGAAATAAGATAAGGAGGGTAGCCTGAAAAACTACTGCGGAGGAGCACTGGTGCCCTCGCCGTCCTGCTGTGATGGTCTGGAACGACGGGATCTACTGCGCTGCTGGTCCCTCCGGTCGAGTCGTGCCGATAAGGCAGCTTGGGCACCCCGAACCTCTCGAAGGTTACCTAAGATGGAACCCTGAGTGGCCTCCATAAGCTGGTAGTGACGGCGGTTGACTTCTCTCTGACGGTCCTGCTCTAATGTGATATCGTGCAAGGTACGGCAAACGTTGCAATAAGCACGATCCGAAACCAATCACGATTGTTGCATGAAGCTCATGTTGTCCGTCAGTTGTTGTGAAATAGTAAAGAGAAGGTCGTCTCGCTTTTCCTCTCTAGCTGTCATATCACGCCACATCTCCTCAGTGACATAGAATCCAGGAGCAACACTGCAACAGGGTTAGAGGAAGATGGTGTAGTGTGTGACTATGAAGGATGATAGGGGGACATGTGAGGTATGGGAGACTGCTCTCTCTGATCATACTCTTCATTAGTGTCAAGTGCCTCCCCATCAGGAATATTAGGAGGAAGTGGACCCAAAACAGGTGGAACATTCAGATCATAGGTCCAGTTCCTTTCATTACGTACATCAATACATCTACTGCAAGGTAAAGCAACAGATGGGATAGCTACCCCATGAACCATCAACTCATAACCACCTTCTCTCCTCGTTCGGCACAATTTCATGTTTTTTAATAATTTTAAATTAATTGTGCAAGGAGGTAGTGGTTCAAGTGTAGCTATCTCATTGTTCAGGTTAAGAGCCCGAGCAATAGACGTAACAAGCCCTCCAAAAACAATCGGTCATGTTTTATTAGTAAGTAAAGCCATGTGTGCAAGCATAAACGGGACCAGATTGATATGGGTACTAGTGAGGCATCCTTGCAAAAATAGGAGTTCTCTAGCGTTTACCTTGTTTGGACTCTCCCGGCCAAAAATAGTACATGCCAAAAGATATCTGAAAACCCTTATGGTCGGGTTATGGATGGTCGACGCAAGTATTCCTTCAAAAGAATTTATTGAAGTACTTGAAAGCCTCTGCCAGAAGGAAAATACCTCGGCCGACCATTCTGTATCCAAAGGTGCCTCACAAATCGCACCTTCCCTATGAGGGATTCCTAACAAGCCTGTTAGTTCGTCGGTACTGAATTCGTATTCAATTCCAAACAGTCTAAAATTAACAGTACCGACTGTGCTAGCAGTGTTAGGACTGACAGTGTATATCAATGAACTTAAAAACTCAACTGTCAGCCTCTCATAGGTAGATTCCTGGTTAACAAAAATATTATGCAAGCCTAAAAAATCTAATAAATGAAAAACACTATGATAAAGACCCAAAGCATACAGACAGTTATCATCGACGTACCTAGTCGAGAGAATTTCTCGACTCTGAAGCCTCTGAATAATTTTCCTTTGCCTATCACCCGGTCTTCCATCGCGAAGAAAAAATCCATTGAACTCCATTGTTGTTGCTCCTTGAGAAGTGAAAAGTGGTAGAAAATGGTTTATGAGAGAAATGATAAAGGTTTGATTTTTATGGTTTGTGGTGGATGAAAATGAAAATGGATTTTGGATAGGTTTTATAGATGGTGGGTATTTTGGAAATGGGGGAGCTTTAATGGGGTTCAATGGGGTTTTTGAAAGTTGTAAAAATGGATTTTTAAAGATGGAAAGTGTGAAAATGGTGAAAATGAAGAATCAGCCCGAAATAGGGGAAGACGGCATGGCGCCCGCCATGGGCTTGTGGCGCCCGCCACAAGGCAAATTCCTGATGGGCCTTGGATTTTCAAATCCTCTTTTGGGCCCTCTTTGCACCTTCGGTCTTTGGGGGGTCTGGATAGCGTTTTCTTCTCTTTTCCAAGGCATGAGGCTTGCATATTTTTTTATGAAGACAAAAATGAATATATTTTTGTCTTATATTGTTTTTTTTTCTTTGCTTGACAAAAATAAAATAATAAAAATCAAAAGAAAAGAGAAATATTGACATTAGTGCACGACATAATATGTATATATAAGATAAACTCATGGACACTGGTCATCAGCGGGTCTGGTAATGTAAAGTAATGTATCATTTCACCGTCGATCAATAATCTAAAAGTGTTGGGCTCAAAAGAAGCCCTCCTCATCAGTCCTCTGTCAAGACAAAAGTCAACATCCAGGGTGGTGTAGCAGCAGAAGGTCCTGAGGTGCAATAATTTGCGAGACAAACCCAATGCAGTAGCTATCTGTGTAACAATCCCACCAACATGTATAATGCCTACAGATGATTGTCGCTCCCGATAAAATGGGACTGGCCCAAATAAAGGTACAGACGCGAACGGTCGGCGAGAGGGACAATGAGAACACACAGCAGTGAACTCACTGGAGATGAATAGAGTCGCCAGCTAGGCATTTTTATCCCGGAGGAAAGGCAATGCTGCATAGACCTAGAAAGATATGGATAAGACGGTTGCGAACCAGAGAGACTGAGAAAGGGGGTTGGTTACAACCTGGGAAGGTATTAGCACCCAGATTGTCCGTCGTATTCGACGGGATCCACGCTTAAAAGATTTGTGTTTTAAAGGGGTAGTGTCAGTGCAATCTGTGTATAAACAGCTGAAAAAGAATGTACAAGTGTCAGTGTAAAGTGTATAAGTGATGTATATAAATGAAGTGTCAGTGTAAAGAAAAGAGTATGCTCATGAATATGAGGCTAAAGAATGAAGCTGGAAGGAGGGGGAATATACAGAGACTTTTGTTCGATAACTGTTAAGTTATGCCTACGTATCCTCTCGTGCAATGAGGAAGTCAGAACACCGTAGTTCGACCCAAAGAGACTGAAAGGTGAATTGACTTGTGAACTGCTTACTTGCCTATGCTCAAGTGTATGACCTGTCTGGCTCAGGTGCAAACTGTCTTGCATCAGACGGAAGAAGCAAGTTCTCGGTTATGAGTGAATGGGGTGAGAAAAGAATCCCGGAGGAGACGATTATTGTTTGTTTTTGTGTTTTCAGTCTTTTATTGCTTTTGAAAGTTTGTCATAAATTAATGAGCTTAAGCCTAAACCAATGGATTTAGTAAACTCATCACATCCTCCCTCTGTTTAGGGGTAATGAGAATACCTTAAGTGTGAAGTCAGATTCTCACACTTAATCACCTTTGGTGTAGGATTAAGATCATTAACCTACTTATGATTATTAAGATGTTTTTTTGGTGTTTTTGCTTAGTGTTGAGTAATGAGGTTAAGCCAGAATCAGGGATTAAACAGACTCATTACACCATCCTAATAGAAGGATAATAGGTGAGAATGTTTAAGCTGAGGAAAACTCCTCAACTTAATCCATGATTAGGGATTAAACTCATGACAAAACAAGCCTTTGATTAAGTGGATTTTATTCAAGGGTGAGATGATGAAGTGATTTTTATGGTTTGTAAGACAACTTGAGGGGGACTTGTCCATTAACACTAGGGTTAGTCCTTCTTAACCAGTTAAGGAAGAATTAGAACCCTAATGCAAGGCCCAAGTTACAAGTGTGATGTCTTGATGATTATTAGATGAATTGATTAAGAGAGTTAAACAACATTAAGGGTTTAACACTTAGTATTAAAGTTATACACTCCATCCTAATAGAAGGATGCAGGCATAAGCTTAATCACAAAGCCTTAAAACCTTTAGGGTTTAGTCCCTGATTATGAGGTGAGAAGAGAAGACTCAAAAGAGACACAAAGGTAAAACTAAATGGGGAGACTGATCAAAACCCTAATTCATTGTCATGCTTGGTTGTTCCTAGGGTTTGTGAATGTTTACAAGAACAATCTTCAAAGGAGCCACCAGGATGCAGATGAACAAGATCAAGAGAAGCAAAATGACTTGCTTCATTCAAGAAGTCAAGTCACTTGAGGAAAGAAAGTAAGGAGAAGAAGAATGAGCAAGCTCAATCTCAAACACATATAAAAATGCAGCAATGGATGCAAGAAAGATGAAAAGAAAAGTTTATGAGAAGTGAAGGCAAATTCACTTCACAACACACTTACCACCTGAAATGTTAGAAAAGAAATGCAATACAATGCAAAATGGGATGAGATGACATGATGAAAAACAAAACCAGAAGCATGTTGATGATGATAATGATGCTATGAAGTGCTATAAACATGAGGCAGCACATGGGAATGATCATACAAGTTTATGAATGCAAATGGAGCACTAAGAAGCATGAACAAACAGGGAAAGTTATGAAGTGTACATGGCATACAACATGGCAAATGCAAGATGAAATGATCAAACATGTTTTCTATATGTCTTATGATGTCAAATGAATCACAAGAATGCATAAAATGCTAAGGCAAGTCATGTTATGCAAGAGAATGCAAGAAGGATGCAAATGGAAGCCCAAATTAGGGTTTATGAATCAAACATCAAACAAAAACCAAAAACAGAAGCAAACCCTAAGATAAAAAATGGGAAATGCCACTCAAAGGATCCCTAATCCTATACTAAACCAATGCCCAAAGGAGAGGTCTCAACTCTTAACCAATCTCAAGTTATGATTTTTCTAAGATTCTAGGGTTTTTAAGGTTCCTAAACAAAAGAAATGCCAAACAAATGGAAAATGCAATATCAAATCATGGCCATTTTATCTCAAAAACTACATGCCAAACACAATGCAATGCAAGAAGAATCAATGTCCAACTCCTCATGAATAGGCAGAAATGATTTTTTGAACTATGGATCAAATTAATGCACAAAAATGATTTTAATTCAATGAAAAATTCTCAAAATGCATCAAGATTAAAAAAGAAATTTGGTTTGAAGGTTGGACAATGTTTCTAAATGTCTTAGAACATTTCATGAATTTTTTGGTGATTTTTAAATACCTAAAAGTATTTTTAATAAATTAATTTTCATTAATCAATTAAAAATAATCTTTTAAATATTTAAAAATGTTTTTTTAATGATAAAAATAAAAATAAAAATATTTTTGTGTCATAAAAATTAATAAAACTTATGAGAAAAAGTTTCATAATTTTTACACATTTTTTACTATTTTAAATTAAATATGCAAATAAAATGAAAAGAAAAGAAATTAAAATGAATTTAATCTGAATTAAATGAAAGTCAACACATCCTAGGGCCTGGATTCAAAGCTACACGCGCGGGAAGAGACTTGGCGCCAGATCTCACGGCCAGAATTCAAATTTCGCTAATCAATGCTTATGCCCTAATCTCGCCGTTAAACACACTCAGATGACCGGAACAGTGCTCCGGTCATCTTCCCCGTTCAACCAAAATCTCTAACTCACTCCATACGCATCTAAAATGAATTCTAAGAACCCAGAAATGATTCCCACAAGCTCACGATTCAAAACCCCCACTCAAAACAAATTTATCATTCATGGAAAGGCTGAATCGAAGCAAACAAAAACTAGGGCAAAACAGTTTCAGGAAGCAATTAAATCCTCATTTCATCACCATTTTCGAAACTAAAAGCATCAGGATATTCAGTGAAGCATGGAGAACAAGTTTAGAACATAAAAAATGATTTCTGGAAAAATATTTCTTGAGTTACCTGAGATTCGAAGCTTTCACTCCAGCAACTTTCAGGCCTCCCTTCTTGGTGAAATCCCCTCCACTTGACCCTCTGGTGATGCTTGAATGCTCAAGAGGAATTTATATTGGCTGGATGAAGAGTTTGAGCAGCTTCTGCTCAAGCTCAGTTGAAAATGGCAATGGTGGTTCAGGTTGTTTCTGGCAAGGGTGAAGGGTTCTTTGTGGTCCAGATGATGAGTGGAGAAGGTTTGTGGAGTTGGTTTTGATGTTTGTGTGCTGTGGAGAGAGTTTCGAAAGAAACTGCAAGTTGGAGTGAAAATGGTGAAATGGAGTTGTGGCTTGTTTCAGGCCTGGTTCTTGGTTGCTTTGGGCTCAATGAGGCATGGTGAGTTGATTGGTGAAAATGGTTTGAATGTTTATGAGCTGGGCAGAGAGTTTCGAAGAGAGATGCAAAATGGAGTGTTTTGGTGTATGTGATCCTTGAGAGTGTTTCAGCCTTGCTTCTTCATATGTTTGGCTTGCCAAAGGATAGTATATTTTAATCCCATAGGTCAGATGATGTGACCTGGCCCCTATTGATTGGTAAGTTTGCTTTTGCAAAAAAGTCCACTTTGTGTAAGGAAGGCATGGCTTGAGCTATAGCTTGGTACAAGAAGCATGGGCTGCGCAGCATGATGTGTGTGTGATGCTAGGAAGGTTCAGCAGCCAATGCATCAAGTGGTGAGAAGCATCATGATGGTTTTGCAAGTTGTTACCTTTTGAAACTTCATGAAAAATGCCTTGTTACACAAACCATAAACATGTGAACTTTGGTCCAATTCTGATTTTTAGGTCACATAGAATGTTTATGTCATGGTTTGAAGTGAATTAGAAGTTACAAATGGCATTGGTTCATGATTTTGCAAAATTCTCATTTGGTGCATATCTTGAAAATCAATGATTTTTGCCAACTTTGTCACACCATAACTTTTGATCCAAGAAGAATTTGATCATGTTCTTGTACTTTTTGAAAAGGGAAAGATGTGATCTACAACTTTCATGACCAAAGTTTTTCCATTTGAAGCATTTTTGGATCAAGAATCAAGGCTTGAAAAATGACCTAAAATGAAGCATTCTTGAAAAGTCAACTATGCCCAAAAAGTCAACATTTGCAAAAACTCCAAATTCTTGATTTTTGTGAACTTTAATCCTCTTCCATGATCAAATAAAGATCATATACACTCAAAATGATGAAGATCACCCATTGGTTGGGTCATTGGGGGCCTCAGATGCCCTGATTTTGCACTGACTTGTCTGAAAAGTCAACTCTTGATCAGATGACTTCCCCATGGAATTTCTTCATGAAAATTGATATGCATACTCCTCATACCATATAGAGACCAATGGAAACAAGAATGACCAAAAAATTTGGGGTTATGGCCTTTGAAACCAAAACCCCAATTTTAGGTCAACTGTGCAGTCTGTCCTGGCTCTGCTTCCATACAAACCCTAGTTCTTGTGATTCTTTTGAAATCTTGACTTTGAGTGGATGTAGTATGATATAAGAACACATATGGATCCCTTTGAAGTGATTGGTGGCTTTTGGAATGGCTCAAGAAGCCCCTGGATTGTTCAGATCACAAACCCTAGGTGCAGATGACTTAGAACCAATGCAGTGAATCAAAAATGAAACATGAGGTGCTATGATTGTGTTTATGCATATGAAATGATCACAAGCCATGGAGAATGAGTGAGGGCAAATTTGGGGTGTTTACAATGATCTGACAACACTGGCAAGGCCCTTCAACAGAAAGTTGCCACAAGCAACTGGGCGTGACTGAGTTGCACAAAACAGTAGGAAAATATCCTCTTCACTTAGCAGGGTCTTTGTATCTGGCAAACCTAGGAAAGAATGTGCCAGAATCATCTGGAAGTACCTTAACGTAGGGTTGTGGATTACCTGAGAAAAATGAGTGGAAGGATCTTGGCTCCCTCCACCTGAGATGTTAGACCAAAACTTTTCCACTTCTCTGCTCATAAAATACCCCATCGGTGTCTCTAGAATAGCATCAGGAGTAGTCTGAAAACCTAGTAAATCACCAAACTCTTTGTGAGAGAAGGAGTAGTCAATCCCGAACAACCTGAAAACAGTATATCCATCGGGTCCAGCCCAAGGATCATAATGAAACGAGCTGAGGAACTCTAGAGTCAAGTTCCTATAAGTGTTGTTCCTATCGTCAAACTGGTCCCACTAGAGTTGATGGCATAAGAATCTGACGTTTGGCTCTATCCCCAAGGCATCCATGCAGTCATGGTCAGGGTACCTGGTAGGAGCCATAAGGCGTCTCATGTGGACATAGTAACACACTCTCTATGTGTCGTCTCTAAAGGCCACGTGCATGTCATCGGGGTTCTGCATTCTGCACAAGGTTAGCAAACAAGTCCTGAAAGCACATAAAACATTCAATCATTAGTCCTGACATACAAATAAACAAATTAAAATAAAGTAAAAATAAATAAAAAGTACGTAAATAAGAAAACCATGGGTTGCCTCCCATGCAGCGCTTGTTTAACGTCATTAGCTCGACGACCGATTTTTATACATCATTTGAAGGATATGGTGGATCACTCAGAGTATAGCAGGTGTATGTTGTTGGGATGTCACCTCCTTCGTAGGGCTTCAACCTATGTCCATTGACGATGAACGATTTACAAGTTTGGTTCTTGATTTCAATAGCATCAGATCTTAGAATCTTAGATACTTCGAAAGGGTCAGTCCATCTCGAATGAAGCTTCCCTGGAAAAAGTCGTAACCTAGAATCGAACAGGAGAACAAGATCGCCTATTTTGAAGTCTTTCCTTATGATTCTTTTGTCATGCCAAGCTTTTGTTCTTTCCTTGTATATGATGGCATTTTCGTAGGCAGATTGTCTGAGCTCTTCTAATTTGTGGATATCAAGGATACGTTTTTCACCAGCAGTCAAATAATCCAAATTCAAAGTTTTAATGGCCCAATAGGCCTTATACTCTAACTCAAAAGGTAAGTGACATGATTTTCCATAGACCAGTTAATAAGGGGTTGTTCCTATAGGGGTTTTGAAAGCGGTTCTATAGGCCCATAATGCTTCTTGAAGTTTCTGCGACCAATCTTTTCTAGATATAGAGACAGTCTTCTCAAGAATTTGTTTGATCTCCCTATTAGATACTTCCACTTGTCCATTGGTCTGTGGGTGGTATGGTGTCGCTACTCTATGCTTAACTCCATACTTGCTTAAAAGTTTATCAAATATTCTCGATATGAAGTGTGATCCTCCATCACTTATGACTAAACGGGGGGTTCCAAACCTGGGAAATATATAGTTTTTGAATAATTTGATGACTACTCTGGTGTCGTTCGTGGGTGCGGCGATAGCTTTAATCCATTTAGACACGTAGTCAACAGCTACTAAGATGTACTGATTTCCGAAAGATGGTGGGAACGGTCCCATAAATCCTATACCCCATACGTCAAAGAGTTCTACTTCTTGGATATTTCTCAGAGGAATTTTATTATGTCTTGAAATATTTCATGTGCGTTGGCATCTATCACACTTGACAATGAAAGCATGGACATCACGCCACATAGTAGGCCAGAACAGGCCAGCTTGAAGAATCTTGGCGTAGGTCTTAGATGTGCTCGCATGTCCACCATAAGGTGCAGAGTGAAAATGCTCAATGATATTATTTACTTCTTCTTCTGGAACACAACGGCGGAAAATGCCATCTTTACCTCTCTTGAAAAGAAATGGTTCGTCCCAATAGAAGTTTCTCACATCACTATAGAACTTCTTCCGGTGGTAGTTCAGATCAGGGGGTATGATGTCAGTGGCTAGGTAATTAACAAAGTCTGCATACCAAGGTGCATTACTTATAGCCAAAGATTTATGAGAATGCTCATGTGGGTCTGGGTTATCATCTTCAATAGTTTCTAGTTGGGCTATCAATCTATCATAGGAAAAATCGTCATTTATGGGTACTGAGTCAGGTTTCAGGTATTCTAGCCTAGAAAGGTGATCAGCTACTACATTATTTGTGCCTTTCTTATCACGGATATCTAAATCAAACTATTGCAGTAATAGAATCCATCGAAGTAACCTAGGTTTGGCATCCTTTTTACTTAGTAAGTAGCGAATGGTAGCATGGTCGGTGTAAACTATAATTTTGGCTCCTACTAGATAAGATCTAAATTTGTCCATGGCGAAAACTACAGCTAGGAGCTCTTTTTCGGTTGTTGCGTAGTTGAGCTGGCGAAAACTACGTCTAGGGTTCTACTGGCATAATAAATCACATGTAACTTTTTATCTTTTCTCTGACCTAGAACGGCTCCTACAGCATAGTCACTAGCGTCACACATTATCTCAAACGGTTCTGACCAATCAGGGGGTTTCATTATAGGTGCTGAAATCAGAGCTTGCTTCAGAAGATTAAATGCTTCAGTACATTTTTCATCGAAGTTGAATTCAACATCTTTCATTAAAAGACCAGTTAAGGGTTTTGTTATTTTGGAGAAGTCCTTGATAAAACGTCGGTAAAATCTAGCATGTCCAAGAAAACTTCTTATCTCCCTGATAGTCTTCGGCGGTTTTAGATTCTCTATGACTTCTATTTTAGCTTTGTCTACCTCTATACCTTTTTCGAAAACTATATGTCCTAAAACAATCCCTTCGGTGACCATGAAATGACATTTTTCCCAATTTAGCACAAGGTTTACCTCCGCACATCTTTCCAGGATTTTCTCAAGGTTGATAAGACAATTTTTGAAATCAGATCCACAAACTGAGAAATCGTCCATAAATACTTCCATGATTCCATCTAAATAGTCTGCAAAGATAGACATCATGCAGCGTTGGAAAGTGGCAGGAGCATTACAGAGTCCAAAAGGCATTCTTATGTAGGCAAAAGTTCCAACAGGGCATGTAAAGGTAGTTTTTTCTTGATCTTCGGGGTGAATAGGTATTTGGAATAATCCTGAATATCCATCTAGGTAACAAAAGTAAGAGTGTCTGGCTAGGCGCTCCAACATTTGGTCTATGAATGGTAATGGGAAATGGTCCTTCCTAGTTGCTTTATTTAATTTTCTATAGTCTATGTACATACGCCAACCTCCATCGGTTCTTTTTGCTACAGGTTCGCCCTTCTCGTTTTGCACGACTGTGATGCCTCCCTTTTTAGGTACTACATGCACAGGACTCACCCATTTACTGTCCGAGATCTGATATATTATACCTGCCTCTAGTAACTTAAGAACTTCGGTTTTAACTACATTACTCATCATAGGATTTATTCTTCGTTGGTGTTCTCTGGAGGGTTTTGAATCTTCTTCAAGCAAAATCCGATGCATGCATATGGAAGGGCTTATTCCTTTTAGATCTGAGATCTTATATCCTAAGGCTGAGGGGTACCTTCGTAAAACATCTAATAATTGGTTGGTTTCCTCTTGGTTTGAGGTAGCACTGACTATAACTGGACGGTTCATTTCTTCATCGAGAAATTCATATCTCAGGTTTTTAGGCAGTTCCTTAAGTTTTACGGTTGGTTTCATAGGGCAAGGCATATGATCTGGGGTAAGAGATAAACATTCGTGAAGGTTATCATTAATGTAGGGTTCTTTGTAATTGTCATCTTCCAAAATAAGGGTTGATGGCAATTTTATAGATTCAGTTTCTTCTTCTTGTTCTAATTCCCTAATGCATTCATCAATGATATCTAAGGCATAATAAGCATCTCCTATTACAGGTGCCATAAGAAATTTCGAAAGGACAAATTCTATCTTTTCGGCACCTACCTTAAAGGTTAGTTTCCCTTTTTTAACATCTATTTCGGCTCCAGCAGTCGATAAGAACGGTCTACCTAGGAGGATTGGTATGTCATCATCTTCTTTAATGTCCATGACAACAAAATCAGTAGGTATAAACAGCTGACCTATCCTAACAGGGACGTCTTCAAGTATGCCTATAGGGTATTTAACGGATCTATCGGCTAATTGAAGTGACATCTTAGTAGGTTGTAATTCTCCTAAGTTTAATCTCTCACAAACTGCTAAAGGCATTAAGCTCACACTGGCTCCTAAGTCTAGAAAAGTTTTTTCGATGACATGATTCCCCAAAATACAAGGAATGGAAAAATTTCTGGGATCTTTATCTTTCTTTGCTAACCTATTTTCGGAAATAGAATTACATTCCACGGGTTTTGGATCTTCAAGTCTACGTTTATTTGTAAGTATGTCCTTGAGAAACTTAGCGTAAGAAGGTATTTGGGTGATGGCTTATGTAAAGGGGATTTCTACGTGAAGTTTTTCTATAACCTTAACGAATTTTTGATACTGATTATCGATTTGGGTTTTCTTTAATCTTTGAGGGTATGGTATTGGTGGTTTGTATGTCGGTGGTGGTACATAGGTTTTATTTTTAGGTTCTTCTCCTTTTTCTTGACTTTCCGGGTTTTCAGATTTCTCTGGTTCTTTCTCCTCATTTCTCTCAGAAGTTTCCGACTCACTTAATCTAGGGTTAGAAGGTTCCTTATAAGCGGTTCCACTTCGTAGAGTAATGGCATTTGCTTGCCCTTTCGGGTTTTGTTGAGGTTGTCCAGGGAACTGTCCTCCAGGTGTAGTCTGAGGGGCTAGGTTTAAAGCTACCTGAGAAATCTGGGTTTCAAGCATTTTATTATGAGTAATAATTTGATCAACCTTGGTTCCTAACTGGGTAATTAGCTCGTTAACATGGACGTTTTGGTTCATGAACTCTTTGTTTTGTTGTGTTTGAGCGGTGATAAAATTTTCTACAATTTTCTCAAGGCTCGGACTTGGTGGTATAGGTTGCATAGGTTGATTTGTTCTTGGGGCTTGGTAACCTTGTTGTCTCGGAGGTGCAGTATTTTGGATAGGGTTATTATTTTTATAGGAGAAGTTTGGGTGATTCCTCCATCCAGGGTTATATGTGTTTGAAAATGGGTTCCCTTGGGTGTAGTTCACTTGCTCAGTGTTGGTCTCATTTAACAGATTACATTCAGAGGATTGGTGTCCTTGCGTCCCACATATCTCACAATTCGGCGAAACTGCGGCTATAGTATTCGGAGTTATACACATATGTTCGACTCTAAGGGCCAACGCGTCCATTTTAGCTTGCATCATGTCCATAGAGCTTAGCTCATGTATTCCTCCTTGGGCTTCCTTCTTTTCCACTGTTGCTCGTTCTACTCCCCATGATTAATGGTTTTGGGCCATATCCTCGATAAGGGCACTAGCTTCAGGGTAAGGTTTGTTTATCAGTGCGCCACCAGCGGCAGCGTCGATGGTCATCTTAGTGTTATAATGAAGTCCATTATAGAAGGTTTGAATGATTATCCAATTCTCTAAGCCATGATGTGGGCATGCTCTCAATAGCTCTTTATATCTCTCCCAGGCTTCGAACAACGATTCTCCTTGGTGTTGGGTAAATCTGGTTATTAGGTTTCGAAGAAGAGCGGTCTTACTTGGGGGAAAATATCTAGCAAGGAAAACTTTTCTAAGGTCATCCCAAGTTGTTATGTAATTGGGTGGAAGGGAATCTAACCAAGATAGATCTTTATCTCTGAGGGAAAAGGGAAATAATCTTAAGCGTATCGCCTCAGGAGGAGCTCCATTGGTTTTAAAGGTGTCTGCTAACTGAAGAAAGTTTTTTAAATGTTGGTTTGGGTTCTCAGTAGCAAGACCTGCGAATTGTCTCTGTTGCACTAATTGCAGCAGGGATGGTTTAAGTTCAAAATTATTGGCTGGGATAACAGGGTTTACTATACTGGAACTAGGTTCCTCGTTTGATGGTTGGGCGAAGTCCTTAAGAGGTCTTCGGTTTTGATCTTCGGCAATAGCTCTCCTATTCCTATGGAAAAACAAACGTGCGCGAGCGTAACGTTCAGGTTTAGCTTGAGGGTCTACTAAGCTTTCGGCACTGCGAGTCTTTCGCATTGACCGGTGGGTAACAACCTTAGTCTAAACGGTATAACTACAGGGTATGAAATTTGACGAAATTGGTCCCCGGCAACGGCGCCAAAAACTTGATGCGTGTTTTTCGCAAGTGTACGAACACGTCAGAGTAATATAAAAGATTGCCGAATCCACAGACACCAAATGTCAATCTATCGTACCTATTGTTATGGTGTGTATCTAAGGCAACTGATTATAATGGTTTTAAGGAGTGTGCAATGGTAAATAAAATAATAATTTTAAACAATTAATAAAGACAGGCTCGAATGTAATTCACGTAATCAATTGATAATCTGACACTTGTTAATAGAACTACTTATGGGCAATGTTTTCCACTTTGAAAAGAACTAATTTAACAGGAACTGTCGCTTTCGCGTATTCAGAATCGAGTTGTACTCCCTAATCAACCCCTCCTATTGTCACGGATAAAAAGGTGCGTATTGCGTTAGAGTAGTACACCTATTTTTAAGAAATATAGTATCTTAACTAAGTTGAAAATTATTTTAACCTGGATTTCTTAACAAAAAGAGGTTCTCACGAACCAGACTCTAAACTTCATAACGCGTCCGAAAATCATTTTAAAATCTCTTTTATTTTTAATCTAAAAAATCCTAATGAACTAGACAAAGCGCTTTTGGATGTTTTTGAAATAGTTAAAAACAATTACTTAAATTGAAAGATAAAATAGCCCTTAAGTGTTTCCACGAACAATTGTACGGATTACTGGTTTAATTACGATCCTTACATTCTAACCTTTATAGATTTAGTTAGACATGGTAAAGTAAAAGTTCTTTTTATAATTTTTCATAAAAGTAATTTAGTGCGAGTGCGGAAAGTAAATAAAAGTAGTGCGAGTGCGAGAAATAAAGGTATTTAAAGTGAGTGCGGAAAATAAACGAAAGTAAAGCGAGTGCGGAAAATAAATAAAGTAAAGCGAGTGCAGGAAATAAATAAAATAAAGTGCGAGTGCGGATAATAAATGAAAGTAAAGCAATGCGGAAAAGTAAAATACGAACTGGAATTAAAATGGCGGCAGGATTAACTTCCTCCCAGAGTGCTCCAAAATTCGATCACACGGACGTATACAGACTCGATCACTCGATTGCAGTAACACCCTGATGTGGAATGATAACTGCTTTAAAACTGATATATGCCTAAGAGATTCTAAGTTTGGATGAAGAAAAACAAAAATCTAAGGTCTTATTTATAGGAAAACTAAAAGCAGGAAAAGACCAGGATGCCCCCTCCACTAAAAAGTGGAGGGAACTGTTTTTGCCTTGTGGCGCCCGCCATGAGGCTAATGGGGAATGAAAGAGTGGGGATCGTGGGTCTTGGCAGTTGTGGAGTGGTCTTGAGATGTGGCCACGTCATGGAAGACCCCATGGCGTCCGCCACGGTGGATGCTGTAAGTGTAAAACGCTGAATTTCTTGATTTTCGTCCGTTTCCACACCTTTTTCGCTCCTTTTCTCGATTTAGGCCCCGATTACAAAGAAAACCTGAAAACAAAGAAAAACAAAGTAATAACATAACAAAATAACAATAAAAGCTAAGAATGCATGCGAAATCGGAGTCAGAAATACGGTGAATTTTAGTGTGATCATTCATCTATGAAAAGTCTTTTGAGTTTCATTTCATGTTTCTGTAATTTGCCAAATAAAGTGTGTGTGTGTGTGTGTGTGTGTGTGTGTGTGTGTGTGTGTGTGTATGTGTGTCCATAGTCTCCAAATCCTTAGATTCACAAATCACAATGACTTTGGGTTTCCAACTACATTTTAAGCGCCTAAGAGTCTTTTTGATTAATTCCTCTTTTGAGAATGTTTTCCCCATAGTTTTCATATGATTCACGATATGGGTAAACTATGCTTGCATTTGATTTATGTTCTCTACAGGTTTCATTATGAAGAGTTCATGGGTTAATGTGCCCAAACTTATCTTTTTTTTACTTTGGTAGTACCTTCATGGGTAATTTGGTGGATATCCTACATTTCTTTAGTAGTTTTGGAATGAGAAACTCTTAGAAACTCATACAGACTGAGTGCGGTAGTGATGATATTCTTAGTTTTCAAACCATGAAGCACGGTCTCTTTATCTTCTATAGACCAGTCATTTTCAGGTTTATCTACTACAACACCATTGACATCATGTGTAGGGACAAATGATCCTTCAACCATAGCCTTCCAAATATCATGATTCGCTCCTTCTATGAAAAAATTCAAAATTCATTTTCTCTTTCCATAAACTATTCCCTACTCCATTGAAGGATGATGGATTTTTTAGTGATTAGCTTAAAGACATTTTTTCTCTTGAGACAATTACTTCTTAATAGGAGTTAGACTTTGATGCCACTTGGTTGACAAGTGACTTCAAACACAAGAAAGGGTTGAATTGTGTTGTTCAAAATTCGTGATTAATTTTATCTTTTCTCGATTAAGATCGTATCAGTCATTTTTAAGTGAGTAATTGCAACATAAATAAAATGTTGAAAAGTAAATTGCAGAAAATAGAATGATAAGGTTAGAAAGATTGCAAAAGTGAACGTTAGCTCAATCTTGTCCCCAAGAGGTCTTCTTGAGAGTTTCACTATGGACTTTGATCTTTTGAAGGTTATGCCCAGGAACCTTAGTATAATCTGATATTGAAATTTTATTAGGTTTATCTCCAATCAAATGACAACTTTTAACCAAGACTAAACAACTGAATCGTTTAGAGATTTATGGATGATCTCAATGACCAAAACAAAGTTTTTTCTAGATAAACTTAATAAACTAAGAACATATAGATATTAAAATATGTTGATCTCAAAAACCAAACTCAATCTCTTAAAGGTATCACACCCTTGAGAATATAAAATTCCAACATGACGTCTTACAAAAATATATTCCTCACAAATAGAGCTTCACTTAGTAGCACTAAGGGGATTAGAAGTGAATAAGAATATTTTCTTAAGAAAAGGAAAGAGATAAATTCCAAAGAAATATGAAAACGTTGGAAAGTAATGTGGTTCGAAGTAAAAGTGTGTCTCTCTTAAATAGTAGTTGGAAAAATTAAGATAGGAAATAATCCATGGGCCAAATTGATTATTTAATCAATTGGCAAAACACTCAAATCAATTAGACGGTTAAAATATAATCGATTGGCAAAACACTCCAATCAATTAGACGGTTAAAATATAATCGATTGACATGCCCAAATAGAACGGTTTGGATATAGAGTTTTTGCAAGTCCTTAATGTGTTGCCTTATTAATGTTGTAGTCGATTGACACTCTTATAATCGATTGGCATAGTGCACAAATCAATTGGCTGGCTAAAATGAGTTTTGCCATTCGATTGATGCACATGTGTGTGTCTGTGCGTGCCTTACTTTTCTTAAACTACTATCTTACTTTTATAGTACTTGGTTCAGTCAGACACACCGACAAACATGATCTGACAAACTTTCACATCTTTCTCCAACGAAACTTCAAAACTTTCGTTAGATAATTTCCGATTGTATAAGGACTTGATCTCGAATCCTCTGTTAATAAGTCATGAAATAATTTGGTTATCATTAGAATTGAAGACTCACAAAAAAAACTTGAAAAAAACTAATACCTAGAAGAGATTATTAGTTTTTTTAAGAAGATTATATTATATGAAACTAATCATTATTGTTAAATAATATAATATGTAGTTGAGATAAGTCAAGTCTTAAGTACAAATCTAGAAGAGATTATTAACGTATATTATTTTCTAATTTAGTATTTGACAGTTAATAAACAAATGATTATTGATTAAATGATGACAAGTTAAGAAACTAGCTCATATGGTTTAATTAGTAATAACACAATTAGACCAATAATGGTCCTTTTGCTTTGCTGATGTTAACATTCTAATTACAATTAGTGATAGTTAATAGACCAATAAAAAGAAGACCCCGACAATTAATTTGATGTGAAACTACAGCTCAAGCTAATTAATTATTCAAATGTGTCATTTTCTGTTTCGGTTTCTGCTTTCCAACAGCTTATTTTATGATAATTAATAATGAAGGCGGATAAGCAGCAATTTGAACTTGAAAGCTTGGTTATGAATTTCATCTACCTACTACCTAACCTTCTATCATTTCAGATACTGTCTTTTGTTCACTCTCAATCAATGTTTTAATATTGGTCATATAAGCCATATTTCACAATTTTCTTTTTTCTTTAAGATGTTGTATTATGGATTATGTTCACTCGGTTCATTACGATAATAGATTGTTAGGAAAAGGTCCAATAGGGAAAAGAAATTTTCAATTTTATTTAAAGATTTTTATTATTAAATTCGGAGGTAATTTTAGTAATTTTTAATTGTGTTTGTTTTTATTAGTTTGGTATTTTGGTTCAAGGCCCAAATAATTCCAAAAGTTCTGGGGTAGTAAAATGGATAGATTAAATAAATATGAATTTGATTGTTAATGGATGGATCAAAACAATTCGTTAATTCATTAAAAAAAATTTAAATATATTCAATTCAATCCATCAATTAAGTATAAAATTCATCAAATCTATCCGCTAACATATTTTTAGCGGATGATTATCCATCTATCCAATTTTTTAAAAAATATTCATCAAATCTATTCTTAATTTTTGAAAATAATCAATTTTTTTTTATTTTCAAAAAAGTAAAAAAAATTGAGTGTTTTTTGTATTTTCAGAAAAACATTTTTTTAAAATAAAAATCATTTTTTGTATTTAAAAAAATACTAATTTCCAAAATACTAATTTTTTTAAAATAAAAATCATTTTTTGTATTCAAAAAAATATCGGTTTTCTGTATTTTCAGAAAAAAAAATATCGATTTTTTGATATATTAAAAAAAATCAGATTTTTTTTATATTTCCGAAAAAAGTCAATTTTATTTATATTTTGGAAAAAAACTGATTTTTCGATATTTTCGAAAAAAATCGGGTTTTTTTATATTTTTGAAAAAATCGGTTTTCTGATATTTTCGAAAAAAATTGATGTTTTGACATTTTAAAGACAAAATGGTTTTTTGATATTTTCGGAAAAAAAATCGATTTTTTATATTTTTCGGAAAAATTTGTTTTTTGATAGTTTCGAAAAAACGGTTTTTTGATATTTTCGGAAAGAAAAAAAACATTTTTTTATATTAAAAAAAATCAATTTTTTGATATTCTTGAAAACAAAATCGATTTTTGATATTTTTAAAAAAATCGATTTTTTTATATTAAAAAATCGATTTTTTGATATTAAAAGAATCATTTTTTTGATATTAAAAAAATGATTTTTTATATTTCCGAAAAAAAAAATCAAATTCGTAAATGATTCATTATTATTATTTTAAATAGATATAATGGAAATAAAAATAATTCATTGGATCATTAAAATATGTTGGATGAATCAAATTAATCCATACGTATAAATGAATGAATTTAGTCTAATCCATTAACTTACTTTTTATGTGGAGGATGAATTGAATTGATTTTTTAGTGGATGAATTGAATGAATTTTGTATTAATGGATCCAATTGTCACCCATAACCCCAACTATATATTTGTATGTCCTTGTTGATTGAAGTTTAAGAAAATTCTGAAAAAGTTATTTTTATTGTGTTAGCTTTCTTATGCAACTTTAGATTTAATTGGTAATCTTGGTGTAAAATCCTAACATTGGTATTTTCATCTTGTGTTCTCATGGCCCCTCCTAAACCCCCTAACCCTCCTACAAGAGTTTGTTGAAGAAGTTATCCATACCTCTCAAATCCACCTTAATAATGTTATGGAAGAAGTTCATCAACACATGAATGAGAGATTTGACAAGGTTAATGATGATATGGGGCAGAATATATGTCAGCTTCATCATAGAATGGATGAAGAAAAACAAATCCATGATTCTAGACATGAATCCATCATGGCTACACTACACAAGTGGTTGTCCCAAAATGAACAAAAAATTTGTAGAAGCATGCTTCAATTACATAAGTGTTTTTGACGAAGACAACAAATTTATCTATGTAACATATGAATGCAAAAAGTCAAGAGATTTAAATGACATCAAGCAACAAGAATATGCTCCATCAAATAACTAAAAAGATGATCAAAGCTTCTTATGCAAGCCAACAACATTGGAAGTATTGAACAACTTCAAAGGTATATTAAAATTCACTTAAAATATTTATACAAGTGTTAAAATATTTTATCTTGCATGACATATTGCATATACATTTTCCAAACTTTTAATTTTGGCTCACTCACTTTAAAATAAATTTTTTCTGGATTTCCTACAGTGTTAACCGGTTAACACCTGGGATTAACCGGTGTCACGTTGGAAATGCATTAACCGGTTAACACCTGGGATTAACCTGTGTAACATTGGAAATGCATTAACCGGTTAACCCTGTAGCAATGAGCGAAAATTGACAACTTTTCATGAAAATGTATTTTATTTTCTTATGACTTTTGATGGTTTTTGCTGCATAAAATTGTACCTCTTTGTAGGGGTGTTTTATACAATATAAATACTGTTAATTTCAAATTACAACTCTCCTCCAAGAAATTTATAAAAATCAAATTCACTCATTCTCTTCAAATTTTTCAAATATTTTTAAAAAGTGTTCATACAACCTTTTTGAGAAGAAACCTTCCATAAATTTCATACACTTTCATAGTTTCATCTCATTCTTTTCAAAGAACACTTGAATGCTTATCCTGAGTGATATTTTGTTTCAAGGAGAAGATCAATCAAGAAGATTGATAGCACCAGATATCGGATTTATAGAAATATTTAACAGTAACAAAAAGTTCCAACAAGAGAGAAAATAACATCATGTTATACAATCAGCACTCGGCAGTATCAAATTATTTAGCACATCAAAATTTAGTTAAAGTAATACAAATTCCACTGAAGTGCCCAAAGTAAGGGCTGAAAACAACCAACAGTATAGGTTGGCTACATGTAAAATTAACATTGGATTGATATTTTGACAGACAATAAGAAATGACTTGGTTCCTCAAGTATGCATTTATGTGATGACTGTGGGGGCAGATCGGCCGGTGAACTCCTCTATCTTTGAAAGTTTCAATGCAGCCTCCACCTAATATTAAGATGATTCAACTAGTTAAGACGATTGCAAGCTTGGCACTGAAATTATATATTTAAACTATATAAGCATCTTACAAGAGGTGCAAGTGCTTCATGTGAAAGTCTCCCAATCTTTGATGGATCCTTCTCATATTGTTCAATGTATAGTCGAATTGTTGCACCTTCTGATCCAGTTCCAGAGAGACGGAAGATCTGAGGAAGAAAAGCAAAGAAGGTGAGAAGACAAAATAAGTATGAAAAAATGAATATATCCATGGAAACAAAAGATCCATAGCACTTGAATTTTAAAATCTTAAAGTCCACATGCATTTTCTATCCATATAAGCTTATGATCAGTAATCTTTTCATCAAAAAAATAATAATAATCAGTAAACTCACCAATCGGGATCCATCCTCAAACAAATATCGGATGCCCTGATGTGATGAAATGGAACCATCCACAGGATCATTGTATTCAAACTCATCACCGTGGACAACCTTTGAAACATCTGAACTTGCCCCCTTAATAATCCTAAAATAGACAATGAATAAAATCCATTAGATTTATGATGAGAGTGAAACTTTAAATTCAACTCTTCCATGTCATTCCTCAGACACATTCTCATGTGGTAACTCAGTACATTCTCATATGTCACATCAACTAATTAGTTTTGAACTTAATTCTAAATAATTACAAAACTTTTCAAATTGGCCCTCCAATGAAAAATAGACCATAATCAAAAGCAGCTGATGTGGCCACCTAGGCACTGAGGCGACACAAAAAAGAGATTCGGCACTGGAGGTAATCTGAAGGAGGATGGCACATTCACAGAAGCAGCAAAGAACTGTCCAAAAGACTTCTGGAGTTGTGAGTAAAGGACATCATCATTGGTATTTTTATTAAGTGCTTGTTACCTAGATTCTTTGGATAGAGTTTTATGTTTCATTTTAGGTCATGACTCCTAGAGAAGTCTGCCCGATGTTAGCAAGGATTTTGTTCTATGACTGCCAGAGTTTTTGGTTAATGGGTTGTCAAATCTACGTGTTCTCTATTTGTAAATCTCTTATTTAATGCTCTTATTTAACGCCTCCGATTAAAAAGTTACAAGCTAGTATAGGTTTGCTCTTGCTGGTAGAGTATTTAGAAGTACAATAAGCACCATAAGGATAAGAAATCACTTCTAAATAGCCACGGGGGATCATTATTCCGATGTAGAAGTCACTTTCTACTTTCTAAACATCAACTGCTTGGTGAATAAGCTCTTACTTCATCATGAGGAAAACATACTGTAAGCAATCTCAAAGTTTAAATAACGTTGAGTATTAATATTAACATACTCGTTGACTTCTGAGAGTGAGGACTGCAGTTTGACCAAATGTGCCATCAGTTCCTTAGCTGCACCTGCATCCACATTCTTTAAAGGGGGTGGGGATCGATTAGGTTAACTGATGTTCAGAAGGAATTGTACTAAAGTATGATAAAATGTAACTGAAGCATACTTCGTAGTCATATCGAGTATAATAATGGCGTCCATAAGTAGCCCAATGCTGGCGAACAATGTCTTCAACTGTTACAAGCTTGCTTTCAAGATTATCTTTGTTTTTATATGCAAGTATGGATAGCCAGGCCAAAACTGCCCAGATTCCATCCTTCTCACGAATGTGGTCCGAACCTATCCAAAAACACAACAATCACAAGATAATAAGAGGTTTGAGTAAGTTTAAAAGATTGTAGTTTTCTCTTCTTAATGCAGTAGCAATCACATACCAGTCCCAAAACTTTCTTCACCGCAAACTGAACACAATCCAGCATCCATTAAATTACCAAAGAATTTCCAACCCGTGGGAACCTGATTTTGAATGATAAATCAAATAACTGTCTAATAGAAACTAGTGATCATTTTCACACTTCAATACAATAGAAAATGTTTACCTCAAAAAACTTCAGGTTCAGATGTTTGGCTACAACATCCAGGGCAGCAGAGGTTGGCATGCTCCTACAAAACATTTACAGCTAAAGTTGGTATATACTGGTAAAAATAGTGCCGAGAAGCCAAATTTCATAAGATTAAATTGCCAGGAAATAATCTCAAGAACCAATAGCAGATAAAGAACTCTGGGCTGCCCGGCAAGAAATATCATTGTTCATTACGCCATTCTAAAAAAAACCTTGTCCATTACCAAGAGTTATAAATATATATGTCTTAAATTCAATGGAGTTCCTTCCTATTCATTGTCCTATTATAAGCACAAGTATAAGCCTTCCATTACTGCATTTCACATGATTACAATGTGTTGTTATATGCTTGCACACACAAACACACTTAAGTATGTGGTGTGTTAGAGAGACAGAGAAGCTAAAAACTTAAAATATGATGAAAACCTGGCAACTCCCTTTAAGCCAGCAGAAAAGTATGGAATTGCTTCAACAGCATTTGCAGCAATAATGGCCACAGAATCCGAAGGAGTGACAAAAAACCTAACATACAAAAGAAAAGTATAAGTATAAAATAAAATAAAAATAGAAAAGATTTAAACTTATCACAAGTTGAGCTCCACTACCTTTTACCAAGAACCATGTTACGATCTGCATCACCATCAGCCGCAGCACCAAACTCTGGGACCTCACCTTGTGGTTCTGATTTTCCCAATCCCATACGAGCAACCAACTCTTTCGCATATGTCAAATTGGGGTCTGGGTGTCCCCCTCCAAAGTCTTCCTGTAGCCAAGAAAGTCATCCACAAATCAAAAGTTGGCAGGCATTGCTAAATATTCGAGACTACTCAAAGCTTATCATTGATGTGATCCATATGCGAATAAAGACCTTTGGTACACAGTTTATCAAAGAGTTTTCTTGTGCCCCAAGCTCATCCACAAAAATACGTTTTGCATAAGCTCCAGCAACTCCATGTAATGCATCATAACTTCAATAAAGTTACAGAAATTTACCATTATGTTTTGCGATGAAGAAAAGGGCAAAAATTAAGATTATTCTATATCACAATTTAAAACAGCATTCACAAAAGATACCAGAAACTGAATTTAGGAGATGTCAGCAGTTTCTTGATAGATTCAAAGTCAAAAATTGACCTGCAAAATATCAACCGAGGGATAAGAGAGAATTGAGTTGGTAGAAGCACGTAGCTAGATAGAATGTTTGATTATCATATGAAAATCAAATCCATACTTTCCAAAAACTTTCTTAAAAGTGACTCCAAACTGAATAAACAAAATGAAGGCGAGAAAACTTTTTAGAACAAATTTTCGCAGCATGACCAATTTAAGAACATTTTATTCCTTTAACACTCCAATTGTCTAGGTCAAGTGGTGTAGCGACACGACATGATTAAATCTATTTCCAGAAAAGCTTTTGTTTCTATAAATGAAGAGTGCAATACTATGTCAATTCTGTAAAATATCTCACTTCATCAACTTTATATAATCGCTTGCTGAATCAAAAACTTCAACATCAAATGGTCCTTCGGGCCCTGTAAAGTTTGTGACACCTACTGTGGTGATATCCACCTGGGAAAACAAATTGATGATTGGGAAAAATGTTTAGGAAGATGAACCACATAGAAATCTTAGTTAGATAAATAAAGATAAGGGAAAATATGTAGCCAGGTTGAGAACAGTACATTTGGCAGATCTGGAGCAATCAAGTACTCCTTGATTGTTGTTGTGTTCTCATATATTTTGTTAGTAATTCCCTCGGGTGCAGGTCCACCATTTTCCATGTTATATTTAATCCCAAAGTCCTGCATAATGGAAACCAATTGACAGTAACAATCACTTAAGAGTTGACTTTTTATGCAACAATGTCCCAGTATAATAGTATAATATCATACAAGAAACTTACATCTGAATAAGTAGCTGATTCTATTTAATTAACCAAGCCTAACAACCATCTACTCAACACATTCACCTCTTTGAAAATATTCATCTTATTAAGTTACTTTATGTGAAAAGGGAGCCATAACGCAAAGATTGAAGTTGCAGCCGTATGACTTGCAGATCACAGGTTTGAGTTATGGAATTAGCCTCTCTTTCAAATGAAAAGTAATGCTAGAACGCTACTTGTTTACTAAACCCATCATGACTGGAGCTTTATGACACTAAGTTTACCTTTTAATAAGTAATAACTTCAGGTTATGTCTTTCTGATATCCAAAAGAAATTGATATTTCCTATGTTCAGCTTCAGAAACATTTACAATTAATTCACCACGGTAGAAAGCGTATCTGCCTTTTTATTTTTTGTTTTGGGGGAGAGACTAAGTAAAGCTTTTGTGGGCACACAAACACAAGATTTCAACATCAGACTAAATCAAGCTTAGCACACTCAAATCTTCCACTTACCACTTAAAAAAAAAATATCATTTCACTGCATGTTTTCCCACCTACTCTTACTATTTGGTCTTTACATTCCAATCAGAACCATTCAGATCATTCTAAACAAACAGTTATCATCTAAGGCCCACCAGCTACCTAGGCATTTTGAAAGTTCATATAGAATTTTGAAAGGAGTAAACAGGTATATCATTTATCCAAAAACTACAAATAAAGGAATACAAATGTTTTATCATGTAATTCCATGATCCAAGGAAATTACATCCAAGAAATGTAAGTCAATCTCAAATATTTTGGTGGGTAACCTACCTGCTAAATATCAGACATCTCGGTTTAAACTTCAGAAATAGTTTACGAGACTCACACTAAATCCCTATACCAGATATTTTCATAATGACTGATAAAATGCATTCCTCCAAAAATGATCGAGTAAAACAATGCAGTACTCACCTCATTAGGACCTCCAGGGTTGTGACTTGCTGTCAGTATAAATGCTCCTGTTGCCTTGGATCCCTGTTAATAACATATATTTTTATCCACTGCTTTTCTTTAATTCAGGAGAAAATTTGTTATCTAAGCTAAAAAAACATGGACTGCCTTGGATAAAACCAACAAAAATAAAAAATCTATTCAAAGAGAAAGGAAGAATGAAGAGAAGTAAATTACAGAAGACATGACTTACGTCAGCTCCAACTCTTTCACGTATAACAGCAGATACTGCAGGAGTTGAAAGCAACCCATTTTGACCAATCCAAATACGTCTTACTCCATTTGCTGCTGCCATTTTAGTTATAATCTACAGATTTATCCAAAATCATTAATGATGTACTACTTAATATTATATTGTTTTTAAGAAGATATGCATGTGATGTACAGCAAGTTACGTATATCCGCCCCTCATACAAGAAAGTCAATATCAAAGAGATGCATAAACCAGTGGTGTAGTAAGCTAAAGAAACATGTTTTTTTCAGGAGTGATGAATTTTGAAGCTGGAAAATAATAATTTGGTTTCTGTCTCCTTGTTATTATAATCTTTAATTTGTACTTTATAGTTTAATAGTTTAACTAACAGCCATTTCAAAGACCGAAACAAGAAATTATATCCAAAAAAGACCACAAGTTGTTAAACTAGATTAGTCAAAATGCCTGCCTGATTTATGTAATGGAAGTACTAATCAACTTAAACCCAAGAAGCTCGATTTCAAAGCAACAACAACAAATAAGTCTACCAAGGCATCAAAACAATGCAAATGTCAAGTTTTGCAAAGAGATGGTATCAATTCACCAGCACAGAATAGTATAGTTGATAAACCAAATTCTCTAGACGTAAAGAAGTCCACATTAAAAGGAAAGAACGGTATATATGTTAAAAGTACCTGAATTGCTTGCTCCGAATAATAACGGCCATCACCAGATACAACTAGTGTTGCACCTACAAATATGAAAGGTACAGTTATCAAATCCCACATTGCAGTATATTGAAACTCAAAAGGAAACAGTTTTATAAAACCAACATATAAAGATATGGATTTAAATTGAAAAACAAGATATGCTGATTACTGATATATTTCTGTTAGGATAAAAAAGGGCACATTATTGTGAGTTTGAGTGATGCCGTAAAAACAAAATATAAATGAACACCAACCTCTAACTTTTTCTTCAGTTAATGCATTGAACGATGCCTGAACAAAGTTTTCCAGGTAATGAGGTTGCACAAATACTTTCACCTGTAAAGATCCAGCCAATACATTATTAGATAGTACAAATAATCAATAATCCAATCCAAGTGAAACTGATCTCGCAACACGTAAAACATTCAGATTCAAATTACAATGTGATTCCGATGAGTAATCATAAATCATAAATAAAATAATAAAAAAGCAATCAAAGAGAAACAACAATCTAATCCATGTGAAACCGATCTTGCAACACATAATTAATTTAGATTTAAATTCAAATTACAATGTGATTGAATGAGTAATCATAAATCAAAGTTCTCGATCATTAATTGCTGGAAATGAATACGAAATATGAACATGCAAACTGTTAACATATCAACTATCTTAGTTCTTTCTGATCCAATCACAATTCATAATTCATACAAAGCGTAAAAATCAGATGCAGGTTAAAATCAAAACAGCACGATCGGAAACAGATCGGATTGATAAGATCTAATTTCAAATGCGATCCAACACTATAATCATCAGAAAAAATAAATCCAAAAACAATAAACAAAACGAATTGAGGAAACGATGAAATGAGTTAAAGAGAAACGAAATCACCTTCTTGCGGAGACCAGAGGTTCCAGGCTTCTGTCCATCAAAGGGAGTAGTTTCAATGCGTGAAACGTTGAACAGCACCATTGTTACCTGATCAAAGAAAAACGAAATCCAGAAATTTCAGATTTCAGAGAGAGAGAGAGAGAGAGAGAGAGAGAGAGAGAGAGAGAGAGGAGTGTACCTTATGAGAGTGAGTGTGTGATGAGAAAGGTTCGAGAAGAAAATATAAAATTTGTGATTAAGTTTGTGCGACGGGGAATTTAAAGGCCTTGTCTAACGCTGGTTTCGGAACTTTGTAGTTGTATCGCTTTTTATTTAAACCACGGATTGGAGTAATAACTTGTAAGAGAGTTGATTAATTAATAATAGATAATGCAATTCAAAATAGGAAATACAAGGAACGGTAGTGAACTCAATTGCTTTTCTTTTGCAATCTTTGTTTGTTTCCTCCGCCCTTATTTATAATCCTTTTTACATTTTAATGCATTGAACAATTTAACTAAATTAGGATGAGTTCAAAATATATCTCGAATATTTTTCCATCTCTATATGTGTATCTCTATGAATCTAGAAAAATAATGATATTTATCCAACAATTCTTACATTTTAGACTTTTTATTGCTTTGTTATTATGGTGTCCAACATTGTATATTTATTTAATATTTGAGATACTTTAAAATCTTTTCATTTTTAATGTTTCGAATATATTTTTTAGTTAAATAATGTTCAATGTCATGTCAAAAATAGATTTATTTTCTTGTGAATTCTGACGACAAACAAATGAATGTCCAACTATTATTTGATGTCATCTATGATACCACAAATTACCCTAAATGTCCATATAATATTGTATTTGTGGTATCTACACAACAAAAAAACATCCACATTATGTTGTTCTGATGTCATCATGTTTCAACTTTTAGATATGTTCTAGTCACTTCTTTTGCATATCCTCATAACAAATGCAAGTCTTTTTATCAAAACCTGAATCTAACCTCTCAATAACAATACCAAAATCTAATTTGGCAGTCTTAGTATGAACTATTGAAACATATGTTCATGTAAACTAAATTGTTGCTAATTGGTAAATTCTTTTCCAACATCAATGTGTACATCATTTGGAGTTGGATCACCATCCTTTGATCCAATGCTTTGTTGACATCATCAGGATGCACTATACCTGCAACTGATAAACAAAATAAGACAATATTAATCATCATTCAAGGAATTCGGAATTCAATCACCAGAATAATCTTTCAATTCTGAATTATGATTTCTAGATTAGTTTCTTGGTACAAAAAATATATATTATTTCAATAATCATCGATTATAGATATGTACAGGGTCGTTCTTTAGCAGACGCAACAAGAATTGTTGCTCTAGACTCCACATTTTTGGGGGTCATATATATATATATATATATATATATATATATATATATATATATATATATATATATATATATATATATATATATATATATATAATCATAACAATGATCAGAATCTTCAATGGCTGATGATGCTGGCGTGGGTCTTGAAGTCTATGCTAGGTTATGGAGGAAAATGGGGGGTGTACCTGCAAGGTACTTTGATGCCAAAGTCAAAAACGGGTAAGAGAGTAAGCAAGTACAAGTAAAGAGTTCAGGGAGTGAATATTTGATACATGGCCCTCTCAAGTGAGAGAGTTTATATAGAAAGCCCCTGGTGTGTGGCCAACGGTTCCTATTTTGGGACTGGATAGCGGATCCCCCGAAAATAGGTAACTGCCAGAAGCTAACCGTCAGACGAGCAATCCTAGTCGGGATAAGGGTGTGTTAAGCACAGGGATATCCGAGCAGAAGATGCCTTGGTCGAATCCGGGTGACCTCTGTCGATGTTGAGCAGAGGTTGAGAACGAGTAGAGAGAACCGACCACATTCAGATATGGTCGGCGAATGCCGACCGGTCAAGGAGCATGAGTCTGGTGCATCCTCTTGATATTGAGATAATGGGTCGTTTCATGAGTATAAGGGGATTGGACCATGCGTAGTTATGAGGTCAGTCCAAAACAATATATATTACAAAATTATACATTTTACAACTTATTTTTAAACTAGGTGTTAAATTATAAGGTTTTTAAAATCTTTTTTATATCCATTTGTTAAAAATAGGTGTAAAATTATATTTTATTTTCAAAATTTATAATTTTATATTGATTTTTAAAAAAATGCAGTATAAATTTATATTTTTAAGTCTATTTTTTAAATTAGATCAAAACTCCCGAATTGATTAGGTTGACCCTGGGTATGTACATTATGTGTCATTTTAGACGATTTTGAATCTTTTGATGTCGAAATATAATAGAATTGTATTTATAAGTAAAAATCTTGAATAAGAATGCAAGATGTTCTGGAAGGGGTTTAATTAAAATGTGTTATGATCATACGAGTATAAGAATTTAACACAATTATGTATAAATTGTGATATTTTGGAGTTTAAATAGTACTTTTGTCAAGTAGACTAATAGTTAAAAATCATCATCTTAAAGGTGAATTAGTGGGATGTTGCAAGTTCAAACTCGAATCTCTACAACTGAATTTGCAGTACAATTAACTGAATTTGCAGTACAATTAACAGTTAAGTTGATTTAACATATGTTTATATTTCAATTGTTGACATATTTTTACTTGTATTTGATGTGTATTGGATAAAAATATTTGTTGTATTATAATGCATATAAATTTCAAATTCTAAACTATATTTTGAGTTTTTATAAATTTTGAGAGGATTAATAAGAATGCAATTATCCGCACAAATAATTAATTATGGGATAGCCGGATCCAATATTTGCTTCTTTTATTTTTCAATTTATAAACTTTAGAAATCTGTTTAAAATTTTTGGAGTTTACAACATTGACGCAACCTGCCTACCAACGAGGTGTGCTTGAGACCTGATGATTCATCTGATATCTAACTATATATAATAATAATAATGAAATACATCAATCTGTTAGCGTAATTTAACTTATCTTTCAAGCAATCACATACTTGATTGCACGTACCACATCCATTCATTTTGGTAATATTCCAATCTCAAAAAGGTTTATTCCATTTTATAATTAATGTACCTAACCACATGCCAATGATGCTCTTTTCCCCCACTTTCGATGCTGATCAGTGATCCATTTATAATTTAAAACCATAACAGAACATTAGGCAAACATAATAGCTATATGATTTGATGTCTTTGTTATATTCTTCAAATAATACAATATAAATTAATTAATTAATATAAAAAAGAATAAAATATGGGTCTCGTTTTAAACTGAAACTTAACCTATTTGTTTCAATTTCTACACAATCCCGTGAGTGTATTGTTTTTCAAGCCATTTGAAAATTGAGATGCAAATCAAGTATACAATAACATTTTTTATCATGGTTAAATATATTTTTTTAAGTCTTTATAAATAATCCAAAATCTAGTTTTAGTCCTTAAAACAATTTCATTAAATAATCGTTCTTATAAAAAATTTCATCCCTAATATATTTTTTCTATGTCATCTATTTCACTTAACGGAAATTTACGTGTGATAATACTAAATTTCACCGTATTTCTGACTTCGATTTCGCATGCATTCTTAGCTTTTATTGTTATTTTGTTATGTTATTACTTTGTTTTTCTTTATTTTCAGGTTTTCTATGTAATCGAGGCTTAAATCGAGAAGAGGAGCGAAAAAGGAATGGAAACGAACGAAAACCAAGAAATTCAGCTTTTTACACTTACGGCTGGCGCCATGGGGTCTGCCATGACGTGGCCACGTCTCAAGACCACTCCACAACTGTCAAGACCCACGATCCACACTTTCTTCATCCATTTGCTCTCATGGCGGGCGCCATGGCCTTGTGGCGGGCGCCACAAGGCAAAAGTGGTTCCCTCCACTTTTTAGTGGAGGGGGGCATCCTGGTCATTTCCCATTTAAGATTTGCCTATAAATAGGACTTTAGAATTCCGTTTTTTGCATCCAAACTTTGAATCTCTTAGGCAAATATCAGTTTTAAAGTAGTTATCATTCCACATTGGGGTGTTACTGCAATCGAGTGATCGAGTCTGTATACGTCTGTGTGATCGAGTTTTGGAGCACTCTGGGAGGAAGTTAATCCTGCCGCCATTTTAATTCCAGTTCGTATTTTATTTTTCCGCATTGCTTTACTTTTATTTATTTTCTGCATTGCTTTACTTTCGTTTATTTTCCGCACTCGCTTTACTTTATTTATTTCCCGCACTCGCACTACTTTCGTTTATTTTTCGCACTCGCTTTAAATACCTTTATTTCCCGCACTCGCACTACTTTTATTTACTTTCCGCACTCGCACTAATTACTTTTATGAAAAATAATAAAAAGAACTTTTACTTTACCATGACTAACTAAATCCATAAAGGTTAGAATGTAAGGATCATAATTGAACCAGTAATTCGTACAATTGTTCGTAGAAACACTTAAGGGCTATTTTAACTTTCAATATAAGTTTAATTGTTTTTAACTATTTCAAAAACAACCAAAAGCGCTTTGTCTAGTTCATTAGGAGTTTTTAGATTAAAAGGAAAAGAGATTTTAAAATGATTTTTGGACGCGTTAAGAAGTTTAGAGTCTGGTTCGCGAGAACCTCTTTTTGCTAAGAAATCCAGGTTAAAGTATTTTTTAACTTAGTTAAGATACTATATTTCTTAAAAATAGGTTTACTACTCTAACGCAGTACGCACCTTTTTATCCGTGACAATAGGAGGGGTTGATTAGGGAGTACAACTCGGTTCTGAATATGCGAAAGCGACAGTTCCTGTTAAATTAGTTCTTTTCAAAGTAGAAAACATTGCCCATAAGTAGTTCTATTAACAAGTACCGAAATATCTATTGATTACGTGAATTACATTCGAGCTTGTCTTTATTTATTGTTTAAAATTATCATTTTATTTACCATTGCGCACTCCTTAAAACCCTTATATTCAGTTGCCTTAGATACACACCATTACAACAGGTACGATAGATTGACACTTGGTCTCTGTGGATTCGACAATCTTTTATATTACTCTGACGTGTTCGTACACTTGCGAAAAACACGCATCAAGTTTTTGGCGCCGCTGCCGGGGACCAATTTCGTCAAATTTCATACCCTGTAGTTATACCGTTTAGACTAAGGTTGTTACCTGCCGGTCAATGTGAAAGACTTACAGTGCCAGAAGCTTAGTAGACCCTCTAGCTGAACCTGAACGTTACGCTCACACACGTTTGTTTTTCCATAGGAATAGGAGAGCTATGGCCGAAGATCAAAACCGAAGACCTCTTAAGGACTTCGCCCAACCATCAAACGAGGAACCTAGTTCTAGTATAGTAAACTCCGCTATCCCAGCCAATAATTTTGAACTTAAACCATCCCTGCTGCAATTAGTGCAACAGAGACAATTCGCAGGTCTTGCTACTAGGAAACCAAACCAACATTTAAAAAACTTTCTTCAGTTAACAGACACCTTTAAAACCAATGGAGCTCCTCCTGAGGCGATACGCTTAAGATTATTTCCCTTTTCCCTCAGAGATAAAGCTCTATCATGGTTAGATTCCCTTCCACCCAATTCCATAACAACTTGGGAAGACCTTAGAAAAGTATTCCTTGCTAGATATTTTCCCCCAAGTAATACTGCTCTTCTTCGAAACCTAATAACCAGATTTACCCAACACCAAGGAGTGTCGTTGTTCGAAGCCTGGGAGAGATATAAAGAGCTATTAAGAGCATGCCCACATCATGGCTTAGAGAATTGGATAATCATTCAAACCTTATATAATGGACTTCATTATAACACTAAGATGACCATTGACGCTGCCGCTGGTGGCGCTCTGATGAATAAACCTTACCCTGAAGCTAGTGCCCTTATCGAAGATATGGCCCAAAACCATCAATCATGGGGAGTAGAACGAGCGACAGTGGAAAAGAAGGAAGCCCAAGGAGGAATACATGAGCTAAGCTCTATGGACATGATGCAAGCTAAAATGGACGCGTTGGCCCTTAGAGTCGAACATATGTGTACAACCCCGAATACTGTAGCTGCAATTTCGCCGAATTGTGAGATATGTGGGACGCAAGGACACCAATCCGCTGGATGCAATCTGTTAAATGAGACCAACCTTGAGCAAGTGAACTACACCCAAGGGAACCCATTTTCAAACACATACAACCCTGGATGGAGGAATCACCCAAACTTCTCCTACAAAAATAATAACCCTATCCAAAATACCGCACCTCCGAGACAACAAGGTTACCAAGCCCCAAGAATAAATCAACCTATGCAACCTGTACCACCAAGTCCGAGCCTTTAGAAAATTGTGGAAAATTTTATCACCGCTCAAACACAACAAAACAAAGAGTTCATGAACCAAAACGTCCATGTTAACGAACTAATTACCTAGTTAGGAACCAAGGTTGACCAAATTATTACTCACAACAAGATGCTTGAAACCCAGATCTCTCAGGTAGCTTTAAACCAAGCCCCTCAGACTACACCTGGAGGACAATTCCCTGGACAACCTCAACAAAACCCAAAAGGGCAAGCAAATGCCATTACTCTACGAAGTGGAACCGCTTATAAGGAACCTTCTAACCCTAGATTAAGTGATCCCGAAACTTCTGAGAGAAATGAGGAGAAGGAACCAGAGGAATCTGAAAACCCGAAAAGTCAAGAAAAATGAGAAGAACCTAAAAACAAATCCTATGTACCACCACCGCCATACAAACCACCAATACCATACCCTCAAAGATTAAAGAAAACCCAAGTCGATAATTAGTATCAAAATTTTGTTAAGGTTATAGAAAAACTTCACTTAGAAATCCCCTTTACAGAAGCCATCACCCAAATACCTTCTTACGCTAAGTTTCTCAAAGACATACTTACAAATAAACGTAGACTTGAAGATCCGAAACCCATGGAATGTAATTCTATTTCCGAAAATAGGTTAGAAAAGAAAGATAAAGATCCCGGAAATTTTTCCATTACTTGTATTTTGGGGAATCATGTCATCGAAAAAGCTTTTCTAGACTTAGGAGCTAGTGTGAGCTTAATGCCTTTAGCAGTTTGTGAGAGATTAAACTTAGGAGAATTACAACCTATTAAGATGTCACTTCAATTAGCCGATAGATCCGTTAAATACCCTATGGGCATACTTGAAGATGTCCCTGTTAGGATAGGTCAGTTGTTTATACCTACTGATTTTGTTGTCATGGACATTAAAGAAGATGACGACATACCAATCCTCCTAGGTAGACCGTTCTTATCGACTGCTGGAGCCGTAATAGATGTTAAAAAAGGGAAACTAACCTTTGAGGTAGGTGATGAGAAGATATAATTTGTACTCTCGAAATTTCTTATGGCACTTATTATAGGAGATGCTTGTTATGCCTTAGATATCATTGATGAATGCATTAGGGAATTAGAACAAGAAGAAGAAATTGAATCTATAAAATTTCCATCAACCTTTATTTGGGAAGATGAAGGTTATAAAAAACCCTACATTGATGATAACCTTCACGAATGTTTATCTATTACCCCAGATCCTATGCCTTTCCCTATAAAACCAACCGTAAAACTTAAGGAACTGCCTAAGAACCTGAGATATGAATTTCTTGATGAAGAAATGAACCGTCCAGTTATAGTCAGTGCTACCTTGGACCAAGAGGAAACAAACCAATTGTTAGATGTTTTACGAAGGTACCCCTCAGTCTTAGGATATAAGATCTCAGATCTGAAAGGAATAAGCCCATCTGTATGCATGCATCGAATTTTGCTTGAAGAAGATTCAAAACCCTCCAGAGAACACCAACGAAGAATAAATCCTATGATGAGTGAAGCAGTTAAGAATGAAGTTCTTCAGTTACTAGAGGCAGGTATAATATATCAGATCTCGGACAGTAAATGGGTGAGTCTTGTGCTTGTAGTACCTAAAAAGGGAGGCATCACAGTCGTGCAAAACGAGAAGGGCGAACCTGTAGCAAAAAGAACCGATGGAGGTTGGCATATGTGCATAGATTATAGAAAATTAAATAAATCAACTAGGAAAGACCATTTCCCTTTACCATTCATAGACCAAATGTTGGAGCGCCTAGCCAGACACTCTTACTTTTGTTACCTAGATGGATATTCAGGATTCTTCCAAATACCTATTCACCCCGAAGATCAAGAAAAAACTACCTTTACATGCCCTGTTGGAACTTTTGCCTACAGAAGAATGCCTTTTGGACTCTGTAATGCCCCTGCCACTTTCCAACGCTGCATGATGTCTATCTTTGCAGACTATTTAGATGGAATCATGGAAGTATTTATGGACGATTTCTCAGTTTGTGGATCCGATTTCAAAAATTGTCTTATCAACCTTGAGAAAATCCTGGAAAGATGCGTGGAGGTAAACCTTGTGCTAAATTGGTAAAAGTGTCATTTCATGGTCACCGAAGGGATTGTTTTAGGACATATAGTTTCCGAAAAAGGTATAGAGGTAGATAAAGCTAAAATAGAAGTCATAGAGAATCTAAAACCGCCGAAGACTATCAGGGAGATAAGAAGTTTTCTTGGACATGCCGAATTTTACCGATGTTTTCTCAAGGAATTCTCCAAAATAACAAAGCCCTTAACTGGTCTTTTAATGAAAGATGTTGAATTCATCTTCGATGACAAATGTACTGAAGCATTTAATCTTCTGAAGCAAGCTCTGATTTCAGCACCTATAATGAAACCCCCTGATTGGTCAGAACCGTTTGAGATAATGTGTGACGCTAGTGACTATGCTGTAGGAGCTGTTCCAGGTCAGAGAAAAGATAAAAAGTTACACGTAATTTATTATGCCAGTAGAACCCTAGACGCTGCACAACTCAACTACGCAACAACCGAAAAAGAGCTCCTAGCTGTAGTTTTCGCCATAGACAAATTTAGATCTTATCTAGTAGGAGCCAAAATTATAGTTTACACCGACCATGCTGCCATTCGTTACTTACTAAGTAAAAAGGATGCCAAACCTAGGTTACTTCGATGGATTCTATTACTGCAAGAGTTTGATTTAGGTATCCGTGATAAGAAAGGCACAGATAATGTAGTAGCTGATCACCTTTCTAGGTTAGAATACCTGAACCCTGATTCAGTACCCATAAATGACGATTTTGCCTATGATAGACTGATAGCCCAACTAGAAACTTTTGAAGATGATAACCCAGACCCACATGAGCATTCTCATAAATCCTTAGCTATAAGTAATGTACCTTGGTATGCAGACTTTGTTAATTACCTAGCCACTGACATCAACCCCCTGATCTAAACTACCACCGAAAGAAGAAGTTCTATAGTGATGTGAGAAACTTCTATTGGGACGAACCATTTCTTTTCAAGAGAGGTAAAGATGGCATTTTCCGCCGTTGCGTTCCAGAAGAAGAGGTACATAATATAATTGAGCATTGTCACTCTGCACCCTATGGTGGACATGCAAGCACATCTAAGACCTACGCCAAGATTCTTCAAGCTGGCCTATTTTGGCCTACTATGTGGCGTGATGTCCATGCTTTCATTGTCAAATGTGACAGATGCCAACGTACATGGAATATTTCAGGATGTAATGAAATGCCTCTGAGAAATATCCAAGAAGTAGAACTCTTAGACGTATGGGGTATAGACTTTATGGGACCGTTCCCACCATCTTTAGGAAATCAGTACATCTTAGTAGCTGTTGACTACGTGTCTAAATGGATTGAAGCTATCGCCGCACCCACGAATGACACCAGAGTAGTCATCAAATTATTCAAAAACTACATATTTCCCAGGTTTGGAACCCCCCGTTTAGTCATAAGTGATGGAGGATCACACTTCATATCGAGAATATTTGATAAATTTTTAAGCAAGTGTGGAGTTAAGCATAGAGTAGCAACACCATACCACCCACAGACCAATGGATAAGTGTAAGTATCTAATAGGGAGATCAAACAAATTCTTGAGAAGACTGTCTCTATATCTAGAAAAGATTGGTCGCAGAAACTTCAAGAAGCATTATGGGCCTATAGAACCGCTTTCAAAACCCCTATAGGAACAACCCCTTATGAACTGATCTATGGAAAATCATGTCACTTACCTTTTGAGTTGGAGCATAAGTCCTATTGGGCCATCAAAACTTTGAATTTGGATTACTTAACTGTTGGTGAAAAACGTATCCTTGATATCCACAAATTAGAAGAGCTCAGACAATCTGCCTACGAAAATGCCATCATATACAAAGAAAGAACAAAAGCTTGGCATGACAAAAGAATCATAAGAAAATACTTCAAAATAGGCGATCCTGTTCTTTTGTTCGATTCTAGGTTACGACTTTTTCCAGGGAAGCTTCGTTCGAGATGGACTGGCCCTTTCGAAGTATCTAAGATTTTAAGGTTTGGTGCTATTGAAATCAAGAACCAAACATGTAAATCGTTCATCGTCAATGGACAGAGGTTGAAGCCCTACGAAGGAGGTGACATCCCAACAACATACACCTGCCATACTCTGAATGATCCACCATATCCTCCGAATGATGTATAAAATTCGGTCGTCGAGCTAATGACGTTAAACAAGCGCTGCATGGGAGGCAACCCATGTTTTTCTTATCTTACGTACTTTTTATTTATTTATTTTTACTTTATTTTAATTTGTTTACTTTATTATTCTGTCAGGACTAACGATTGAATGTTTTATGTGATTTCAGGACTTGTTTGCTTACCTTGTGCAGAATGCAGAACCCCGACGACATGCACGTGGCCTTTAGAGACGACACACAGAGAGAGCGTTACTATGTCCACATGAGACGCCCTATGGCACCTACCAGGTATCCAGACCAAGATTGCATGGATGCCTTGGGGATAGAGCCAAGCGTCAGATTCTTATGCCACCAACTCCAGTGGGACAAGTTTGACGATATGAACAACACTTACAGGAACTTGACTCTAGAGTTCCTCAGCTCGTTTCATTATAATCCTTGGGCTGGACCCAATGGACATGTTGTTTTCAGGTTGTTCGGGACTGACTACTCCTTCTCTCACAAAGAGTTTGGTGATTTACTAGGTTTTCAGACTACTCCTGATGCTATTCAAGAGACACCGATGGGGTATTTTATGAGCAGAGAAGTGAAAAAGTTTTGGTCTAACATCTCAGGTGGAGGAAGCCAAGATCCTTCCACTCAGTTTTCTCAGGTAATCCACAACCCTGTGTTAAGGTATTTCCAGATGATTCTAGCATACTCTTTCCTCGGTTTTCCAGATACAGAGACTCTGCTGAGTGAAGAGGAGATCTTCCTACTATTTTGTGCGACTCAGTCTCGCCCAGTTGCTTGTGGCAACTTCCTGTTGAAGGGCCTTGCCAGTGTTGCCAGATCATCTGTAGGCATTATACATGTCGGTGGGATTGTTACACAGATTTCTACTGCATTGGGTTTGTCTCGCAAATTATTGCACCTCAGGACCTTCTGTTGTTACACTACCCTGGATGTTAACTTCTGTCTTGACAAAGGACTGATGAGGAGGGCCTCTTTTGAGCCCAACACGTTTAGATTACTGATCGACGGTGAAGTGATACATTACTTTACATTACCAGACCCGCTGATGACCAGTGTCCATGACCCTGCTAATTGGAGTTATGCTTTAGAGGGTTATGGAGAGACTGTCGAAGAGGCAAAATCACCTCCCGCCGCTGAGTACACTCCTACACCTCTTTCTCCCCGAATCACTGTTATGTCTAACAATATGTCTTTGCAGCCGCCTGATCTACAAACTCAGATTTATGAGCTCCGCAAGGAGACTGCCCTGCTCAAGCAGGAAGTAGCGGACTTGGAATTACAGATCCAGGTATCTGATCTCACTCATGCCTCAGAGGCCGATGCTCTATATCAGGAGATTGAAGAGCTTCGGAGGGAGATAGCTGAGATTCGTGGATCAAACCAGGAAGAGAAGCCTACCACATGATTCGTTTTACACTGATGTTATTACCCTAGTATTTAATTTCTTTTTTCATGCTTTATTTTATTTCTCGCATCTCCAGACATATTTTATATTATTGCATCTATTACATTTTCTTTTTTCATGTACTTTGAGTTTATCTTATATATTATTTCTTGCACTAATCTCATTTTTTCTCTTTTCTTTTGATTTATTTTATTTTATTTTTGTCGAGTAAAGAAAAAAAATATAAATACAAAAATATTTTCATTTTTGTCTTCATAAAAAATATATGCAAGCTTCATGCCTTAGAAGAGAGAAGAAAACGCTATCCGGACCCCCCCGAAGACCGAAGGTGCAAGAGGGCCCAAAAGAAGAATTGAAAAAATCCAAGGCCCGACAGAAATTGGCCTTGTGGCGGGCGCCATACACTCTGTGGCGGGCGCCACACCGTCCTTCATCAAATACGGGGCTGATTCCCCATTTCCACCATTTTCACACCTTCAAACCTCAAAAATCCATTTTTCCAACTTCCAAAAACCCCATTGAACCCCATTAAAGCTCCCCCATTTCCAAAACATTCACCATCTATAAAACCTATCCAAAATCCATTTTCATTTTCATCCACCACAAACCATAAAAATCCAACCTTTACCATTTCTCTCATAAACCATTTTTTCACTTCTCAAGGAGCAACAACAATGGAGTTCAATGAATATCTTCTTCGCGATGGAAGACCGGGTGATAGGCAAAGGAAAATTATTCAAATACTTCAGAGTCGGGAAATTCTCTCGACTAGGTACGTCGATGATAACTGTCCTTATGCTTTGGGTCTGTATCATAGTGCTTTTCATTTATTAGATTTTTTAGGCTTGCATGATATTTTTGTTAACCAGGAACCTACCTATGAGAGGCTGACAGTTGAGTTTTTAAGTTCATTGATATACATTGTCAGTCCTAACACTGCTAGCACAGTCGGTACTGTTAATTTTAGACTGTTTGGAATTGAATACGAATACAGTACCGACGAACTAACAGGCTTGTTAGGAATCCCTCATAGGGAAGGTGCGATATGTAAGGCACCTTTGGATGCGGAATGGTCGGTCGAGGTATTTTCCTTCTGGAAGAGGCTGTCAAGTACTTCAATAAATTCTTTTGAAGGAATACTTGCGTCGACCATCCATAACCCGGCCATAAGAGTTTTCAGATATCTTTTGGCATGTACTATTTTTGGCCGGGAGAGTCCAAATAAGGTAAACGCTAAAGAGCTCTTATTTTTGCAAGGATGCCTCACTAGTACCCAAATCAATATGGTCTCGTTTATGCTTGCACACATGGCTTTAACTACTAATAAAACAGGACCGATTGTTTTTGGAGGACTTGTTACGTCTATTGCTCGGGCTCTTGACCTGAACAATGAGATAGCTACACTATAACCACTACCTCCTCGCACAATTAATTTAAAATTTCTAAAAGACATGAAATTGTGCCGGACGAGGAGAGCAGGTGGTTATGAGTTGATGGTTCATGGGGTAGCTATCTCATCGGTTGCTTTACCTTGCAGTAGACATACTGATGTACGTAATGAAAGGAACTGGACCTATGATCTGAATGCTCCACCTGTTTTGGGTCCACTTCCTCCTAATATTCCTGATGGGGAGGCACATGACACTGATGAAGAATATGATCGGAGAGAACAATCTCTCGTCCCTCACATGTCCCCCATCGTCCTTCACATTCACACACCGCACCATTTTCCTCTAACCCTGTTGCAGGTACTGCTCCTGGATTCTATGTCACTGAGGAGATGTGGCGTGATATGACGGCTAGAGAGGAAAGGCGAGACAACCTACTCTCTACTATTTCACAACAACTGACGGACAACATGAGCTTCATGCAACAATCGCGATCGGTATCAGATCGTGCCTATAGTAACGTTTGTCGTGCCTTGACCGACATCACATTAGAGCAGGCCCGTCCGCGAGAAGTCAACCGCCGACACTACCAGCTTATGGAGGTCACTCAGGGTTCCATCCTAGGTAACCTTCGAGAGGTTCGGGGTGCTCTGGCTGCCTTATCAGCACGACTTGACCGGAGGGACCAACAGCGCAGTAGATCCCGTCGTTCCAGACCATCACAGCAGGACGGCGAGGGCACCAGTGCTCCTCCGCAGTAGTTTTTCAGGTTACCCTCCTTATCTTATTTCGAAACATTGGGGACAATGTTCGATTTAAGTGTGGGAGGGGATTTTATTTCTTTCTGTCATTTCCCTTTCTAGTTATTTATTTGCTTTCTGTTATTTCCCTTTCTAGTAAGTTATCTAGTTTAACTTTTCTTAGATAATGCATGAGTCTGACGAGTCACCAATATAGTGTATTTTTAGTACATCCTCATTTTTTCCCATTTCCTTAGGCCTTACCAAAAAAAATTTTAAAAAGAAAACAATGATGTTTCACATGTTTTTTGAGCTTTAAGACAGGTTTGGATTAGGATGTGGTGACTTATGTCAACGTTTTTGAAACATCAGTACCATTGTAGCACCTTAGACCTCTTGAATATAGGAATCACTCCTAAACCCCGCAACATGGCCTTTATTATCATTCAAAAAAATTGTCCTAAGTAGTTTATTCTAGAAGTCAGCTCCGGCCTAAGCATGTTCTACGTAGGGGGTCGATGAACATAAGTGAATGATCCAGTACTAATAAAAAAGAAAAAGGCAAACTCTGGGATAGGTGACCCTCACAAAGTCATTTAAACCGAAAAAAGAGAAGAATTTTTTTTTTGCCACAAAAAAAAAAATTGCAGTCACCTATTGTTAGTTGGTTCAGAGGTATATGGCACTGAACTTTGTAGGGAGGATTACGATCCGATCCCCCGCAGCTACATTTAGGCAAAATAAAAATGGGTTTACACATGCTTATGTGCCAGAAACCTTATGTTATGGATCAAAATCACTAACTGGTCACTCTACTATGAAGCATGTACAGATAACGGGCTTAATGTGATTGCGCCTGAATGAAAAGGACCCAAAAAGAGATGAGAAGATAGGCCTAGGTATTGTGGGATGACATGGGGTGGTTAATATATGATTGAAGTTTGTGTCTGTGTTATTATGGTACCCTTGGTTCACTTAGTTAGTACCTGTCACTGCATCCTGACTTGAACTTAGAAGCCCTTTAGCCCAAATCATGTGTTGACACCAGTTTTCTTCATTTTTGAGCTTTGAATGTTTGCTTGAGGACAAACAAAGGTCTAAGTGTGAGAGGATTTGATAACACTAAATTTTACCGTATTTCTGACTCCGATTTCGCATGCATTCTTAGCTTTTATTGTTATTTTGTTATGTTATTACTTTGTTTTTCTTTATTTTCAGGTTTCTATGTAATCGAGGCTTAAATCGAGAAGAGGAGCGAAAAAGGACTGGAAACGGACGAAAACCAAGAAATTCAGCTTTTTACACCTACGGCATCCGCCATGACTGGCGCCATGGGGTCTGCCATGACGTGGCCACGTCTCAAGACCACTCCACAACTGCCAAGACCCACGATCCCCACTTTCTTCATCCATTTTCTCTCATGGCGGGCGCCATGGCCTTGTGGCGGGCGCCATGGCCTTGTGGCGGGCGCCACAAGGCAAAAGTGGTTCCCTCCACTTTTTAGTGGAGGGGGGCATCCTGATCATTTCCCATTTAAGATTTGCCTATAAATAGGACTTTATAATTCCGTTTTCTGCATCCAAACTTAGAATCTCTTAGGCATATATCAGTTTTAAAGTAGTTATCATTCCAAATCGGGGTGTTACTGCAATCGAGTGATCGAGTCTGTATACGTCTGTGTGATCGAGTTTTGGAGCACCCTGGGAGGAAGTTAATCCTGCCGCCATTTTAATTCCAGTTCGTATTTTATTTTTCCGCATTGCTTTACTTTTATTTATTTTTCGCATTGCTTTACTTTCATTTATTTTCCGCACTCGCTTTACTTTATTTATTTCCCACACTCGCACTACTTTCGTTTATTTTCCGCACTCGCTTTAAATACCTTTATTTCCCGCACTCGCACTACTTTTATTTACTTTCCGCACTCGCACTAATTAATTTTATGAAAATAATAAAAATAACTTTTACTTTACCATGTCTAACTAAATCCATAAAGGTTAGAATGTAAGGATCGTAATTGAACCAATAATTCGTACAATTGTTCGTAGAAACACTTAAGGGCTATTTTAACTTTCAATATAAGTTTAATTGTTTTTAACTATTTCAAAAACAGCCAAAAGCGCTTTGTCTAGTTCATTAGGAGTTCTTAGATTAAAAGGAAAAGAGATTTTAAAACGATTTTCGGACACGTTAAGAAGTTTAGAGTCTGGTTCGCGAGAACCTCTTTTTGCTAAGAAATCCAGGTTAAAGTATTTTTCAACTTAGTTAAGATACTATATTTCTTAAAAATAGGTTTACTACTCTAACGCAGTACGCACCTTTTTATCCGTGACAATAGGAGGGGTTGATTAGGGAGTACAACTCGGTTCTGAATACGCGAAAGCGACAGTTCCTGTTAAATTAGTTCTTTTCAAAGTAGAAAACATTGCCCATAAGTAGTTCTATTAACAAGTACCGGAATATCTATTGATTACATGAATTACATTCGAGCCTGTCTTTATTTATTGTTTAAAATTATCATTTTATTTACCATTGCGCACTCCTTAAAACCCTTATATTCAGTTGCCTTAGATACACACCATAACAACAGGTACGATAGATTAACATTTGGTCTCTGTGGATTCAACAATCTTTTATATTACTCTGACGTGTTCGTACACTTGCAAAAAACACGCATCAACGTGAACGCTAACTTGACAATTTATTTTAAATAATTGAACAAATACTAATTTTTACGTCAACTTCATCTTCAACCTCCTTTTACTTTGAATTTTGTTTTCCACTTACGAACAACACATACTCCCTCCTCATAACTTGCAACAACACAACCAATACATCTTCCTCACTCTTTACTCCACACAGTAACCATACTCCACCTCCAATCATCCATCATCTTCTCACTCAAACAAAAATCCACTCCATAATTTCTCACAAACACGAGCCAACTTCCGGCCAACAACTCCAAACTCTGGCGAAACACCACATCACCATTCCTTTTGCCGACAACCACTCTCCAAACAATAAACTTCTTACAAAGTGTCTGTTATCAACAACGATATCACAATGGATAAAGAGAGAGATTGAGAGAGATACTTCACAACACAAAACTGAAACCGAATCACGAACGAAAACCAATACAATTTTGTGCCAAAACCTAAATAGATTAGGAACCAAATACTAATTCCAAAACTTGAAGCAAAATGCAAGCCGAAGTGAATATGGATGCTCACCGAAATTGAATCTCAAACAGAACCCATAAATTATTTGGTATGAAGGTTATGTGGTGGTAGTGTGAACGATGGTGTGGAGAGTGGCTGCCAGCAAAGGGAGTAGTGATGTCAACGTAGAACAGGTTGCTCACCAACAACACATGGGATAACATTCATTTTCTTAAATTATTATTACTGTCACTGAGTCAAAGTAGAAGTGTGTCTGATGTATGTGTTGATGGGCGCGAAGACGCGATATGTGTCTAGCGGTATCTGAACTGCAAGCGCACAGCCTATCGAAGTAATATAAAAGATTGTCGATCCCACAGGGACTTTATGATCACTTAGTGCTAGAAGGTTTACTAGTTTAGCTAAGGTGGATGTTTGTCACGATTTGGTTTTAAAGATTAGAACGAGAATTAAATTTAGTTTAATTAAATAATAAGAAGGCGGTCGGTATGCAATTATGTTAACCTATGCGGGTCAATCTAACCTAAGCTTATAAGGATGGTTCACTTAATCTATTCTGTAGAGATTATCAGTTTAAATACCCTTAACTCACACTCTCGTGGTCTTATCTCAGATCTTACTCCTAAAGCCATATGCCTGCTCTCGCTAGCCCATAAGTGTTTAGAAGATAATTTTTGAAAACTTAATAAGTCTAATTCATTTTAAAGCGCTCTCGCTGTATTTAAATCAAATGCCTAACTTTAGCTATCCGGTTAAAATCTCACACTCTCGTGGTCTCAACCTAACCTATTACACTTTTCTTACTCTCGTAACAAAAAGATTAATTTTAATAATAAAAAGTCACAGCCAGAATTTAAGTTCTTAATTGTTTTAGCTTAGATTTGATTTTACCGATTTAGTTTATTTTAATTACATACCGCCTAATTTAATTAGCTACTCATATTTGTTGTACCAGACAGATGCAGAAACAAATAAATATATATAAAAAATGCATTATAAAATAATAGAAATAAATTCTTAACATATATAAATTAATTAATTAATATAAATGCGAAATTATAAAAAAACCTGAATAATAAAAATCGTAAAACTCCTTCTTCCACAGTCTGGTAAGCTCAGAGTGCGGAACCGGAATCGAAAATAAAATTAAACGAAATTCTGAAGGCTTGAAAGAAAATAAATAATAACAATTTCCTAATGTTGGAAATTGTTATTTAATTTGGGTTGGATATAGAATTTAAACAAGAACAATTTGTTGGAAAAATAATAAAATAGGGTGCAACAAAAATACGGCAGAGCTTCCGCGAAAAATCTAAAATAATAACTCTGTAGTTTCTAATTCGTCATCAAGCTATTTATAGAAAATCATATTGGGCTTGGGCAGTTGAAATTCATAGCGTGGGCTTCGTTGTTGAAGAGAGAATCCAGGAGAAAGTGTATTGCTTAGTCTGAGAAATAATAGGCACTTTTGACTTCACGATGCACGTTTCATGACCAATTCAATCCAAGTAACCCTATTTTCCTTTGTCACGTTCGTGACAAAGGTGTCACGGTCATTTTCTTCATTTAAAGCGTGTCACGGTCGTGGCACCTGAGTGACGATCGTGAGTGTCCTACGTTGAGCGTCACGGTCGTGACGATGTGGTAACGACCGTGGTTGTTACAAATTATGCAGAATTTTGCAGAATTCCTTTCTTCTTCTTCTTTTCATGCTTGTTTTTGTTCCTTTGACCTTCGGCTCATGATTTAGCTCTAAAATTGTTATACCTGCGATATGATATAGAAAACTCGAAGAATCGTGTGTTAATACGATGAATGTGCGATAAATCGGACTTAAAACGTAGTAATAAAACAATACAATTTTTCGTTATCAAACTTCCCCAAACTTAAACCTTTGCTTGTCCTCAAGCAAATAGTCGGTTGAAAAATGATCGGACAATTTTCATCGGACGCATACACATAACAAACCATACGAGGAATCATTTTGCTAGATAAACCGGTACTAGAATAAAACACTAATGATACACTAATGACACAAGCAACAAGCTAAGTCGTCGACTTCCCGTTAAACAAAACATTCGGTAATTGCGTTACGATTCTACCTATGGTCTTTCGATCTTATTTCACCCGGTTTCATTCTAGCGCAATCACATTAAGCCCTTTGCCTTAGCACACACGTAGTGGAGTATCCGGTTAGTGACTTTGATCCTTTATAAGCACGGGGTCTGGTACACGAATGTGGCAACCTTATATATATTATCCGAATTGGAGGTTGTGGGGGATCGAGCCGTAGCATGCCCTACCAAGTTCAAAACCAAGTACCTCTGAACCAACCCGCAATGGACTCCTTCTCATATTTCTCGTTTCTTATATGCGACCGTGTATTTTGGTGCAATTTCTTTTTATTGGCATCGAGATATGAAGGATCATTATAGATTAGGCATCAAACACTTATGTTCATCGGCTCCCCACGTGGTTTGTGTTCAGACGGTGCTGACTGCTAGTATAAACTACTAGGGGTTACTTTAGAACTGAAACTTAAGGTGTAGTCGTAACAATTATCGGAACTGAATGCTTAAGTAGGAAGTCTAAGGTGTCAAGACTGTATTGATCTTGTTGGATTTTTCTCAGCTTTCTAACTACGATTTCATAGGTAAGTCGGGTAATGCGAAGATAAAACAAAAATTTTTGGTATGGCTAAATAAACGGGGAAAATTCGAAACTGAAGAAATAGCACAAATATTACTTCGTTTAATTGAAATACGGAAAGGGAAATACAATGAAATGGAAAATGCGGAAAAGGGAAAGGTATCTCTCCCACACTATATCAGACATTGTCCTCAATGTTGTGATATAATAGCAGGGAAAATACAATACAAAAACTGAAATGCGAAAAACAAAAACATAAACATAAACTAAGGCTGCTGACGACCACGACCTCGGCTTCTGGTGCGGGAGCGTCTGGTAGGAGTCGCTTCTGGATCAGAACCGGTGGTGGTGAGAGCAGTGATATCTATACGCAAAGCCTCTAGCTCGCTAAAAATCTCTCCTAGCTTCTCATCTGTCGTCCTCTGGTTACTGGCAACAGCTGAAAGTAGGGCATCATATTGCTCTTTTTGCCTTCGCTCGAGTGCGACATTCATTTGATTCTGCTGATGAATGGCACGGAGGACGTCTTCAAGTGTGATGTCGGGTATAGGTGGCTTCCTAGTGGAGGACTCAGGGATGTCCTGTACTGGCTTAGCAGCATCCATGGTATCCTGCATCTCGTCCACAGGTGCATCGGTCTGCTCATCAATAATCGGGACGTGGCCTACAGCATCCGGTAAAGCAAATAGCCAATTGGCTCGGTTCGACGGATCGATGCGATCACGACAAGGCAAGGTGATGTGATGATAAACGGTGCCTTGGATAACAGGGTTGAACCTTCCATCCTCTCTCTGAGATATCAAATGGGCGGACCTGCAATAGTTCTTTGTAAGCAACTCTGCAACTCTATGAGGCAAATGGGTAATCTGGTCACCAAGCTCCAGCTGAATGGCAAGGGTGGTAACAATCCCGCCAATGTAGAAGGGGGTTGCGCCTCGATGCGCTACAGACTGGATATGGGATAAAAGGAACGGGGCAGCATTGATGCGTTCCTCATTTAAGGCACAGTGCAAGAACAAGAGCTCTTTGGAGTTCAGCTTGTGATTGCTCTCTCTTGCGAAAATAGTATTGCAGATGATGCGATGGAAATACCGAATCGCCGGATTATGGATGTGGGTGGCATTCAGACTCTGGAAGGCAGTAGCACAGGTGTTGGTGATGTCGTGCCACAAAGTGAAAGCAGCTTCGTTGAAGTTGTCGGCCACGCGGAGATGAGCATCGTCGCCGTGATCGAAACCTAACAGTTCAGCGATCCTTGTTTGCGTGATTTCGAACTCTCGTCCGAGCATTCTGAACTTTGCAATGCCGGTGAGTTGACTTGTTGAACCGGGAGGTGTAATATACTGAAACGAACTCAGAAATTCCAAGGTGAGGATTTCGAATGTCGGCTGTGGTTGACTGCACAAGTGCCACAAACCAACATGCTCAAGCAGGAGCTTCACGCTGTTTAGCAGTCCTAACTCCCTCAAGCAGTCAATGTCGACATACCGAGTGGGTTGGACGCCACGGTTCTGAAACCTGATAAACTTTTTTCTTTGTGTTTCTCCTTGGTCACCATCTCTGAATTGGATATTCTCCATTGCATGCAAGTACGGTAAATGAGAGATGAGAGTTTTGAGGTTTTGTGAGAAAATGAAAAATGTGAAGAATTTGTTTCGGATTATAATGAAATGAGTGAATGTGAGAAGTTTGGAATAAATGGAGAGGTTTAATGGGTTAATGGGATTAATTGATAGTAATGGGAGGTTACGGGAGAATGAGAAGATAATGGGAGGTTTCTATTTTGTGAAAATGGAGAATGGGTTCTGCGAAGGTGAACGGTTCTGTTTCTACAGAATTCGTATAACAGGCTGGTCACGGTCGTGAGGGAGGTCTTACGGTCGTGACGCGCTAAATAGCTCGTCACGATCGTTAGGGATTTGCGACGACCGTGATGGCTTTAAAACTTATAATTTTTCACAGAATGCATTATCTCACTTCAGTTCAATGCAATTTCTTATCATTTCTCATTTAATTCCAACATAATACGTAATATATAATAGTGGATCAACATGTATAAGCAGTAAATTTCATCACACGAGAATTCATAAAATATCAAGCAATTTAAATATAACAGCAAATAATGAAAAGCATGGAAATTGATTAAATTAGAAAGTTGCAAAACTAGAAGTTCTTTGCTTTTGACATAATAGAAGGAAAATTACATTGATAAAAATAAGCTACGAAATGTTTGCAAAATATAAAAACTAACTAGAAACAAAAGCGAAAATTAGAATAAATTAAATCACTACAGCATTTTCAAAGTTGCTTCTTCAAATCTTCAAGTGCGGAGTTTAAATGGTAGAATTGTTCACATGTTATGTCAGTTAAACCTATAACGTCCAATCGCATGCTTTTAACCTCATCCTTAATAACATTAATATCGGCTTGGTAAACTTCAAGAGTATTCATAATTTTCTTTAAGTTGTCAGCATATCCTACTTGATTTACTTCAGGGGTTTCAATCACTTCATCAGTGTGGTCAATGTCATGGTAACCAGGAGGTGTCTCAGGGTCACTTTCTACATCAGTCATTATGTTATCCCTTATTTTGTAAGATTGTGGTGTTTCGGGAGTGGATGGATAATCAGGAGGGGTAAGCTCATAAAGCCAATTATCTTTATTGTGAACACTGACTCTAGCATGGTTCGGTAATGTGAACAGGGTTACTACTTCATTTCTGATTAGGTACTCGTAAGGTGGTTGTCCTAAGTTTCTTATAATTTGGCGGTTAAAGCAGAAGTTCAGATTCATAGGACGAATGGTTCCTAAACGGTTACACTTGTGTAATTGGTATCTAAGTCCTAGGGCATCAACAATCATGGTGACCAGGCCTCCTACCAATATTGGTAGATCAGGTTCCTCTTGGATTCGGGTAAAAGTTTGCATCATGAATGGTACACCATTAACTGGTTGTCCATGGGTCAGACAGGACATAATGAATATCTCATCTTTAGATACTCTAGTGAGGTTTTCTTCCTTTCCAAAGAAGGTGTGGGCAAGGATCTTATGGAAATAGCGGATAGCAGGGTTATGTATTTCATCATTGTTCATGTTATCCGGCTCAGGATGGTAATTTCCGGTTAAGGTTCCCCAAAAGAAGTCTAGCTCAATATCCATTAATTCTACCTGTGTGGTAGTAAAAGCAAAGGGTCCACTAGGGAATCCTAATAAGTCAGCTAGTTCTTTATGGTTAAAGTCATATTCGATCCCGAATAGTCGGAAACTGATAAATCCTTTTCTCAATCCAAAACCGCGCTCGGGTAAGTAAACTAAGGAGCTTAAGAACTCAAGGGTGAGCTCGCGGTAAGTCACAAACTTTTGTTTTATGAGAGTATTCTCCCATCCAAGTTGGTTAAACAGGTATAGGATGCTATCATGTATACCTAAAGTTTCCATAGTCAGATCATCATGGTACAGAGTCAAATCCATTGGTCTCTGTGATAACTCTTCAAATTTCATTCTTTGGTTCCTACCTCTAAATTTGGTTTCCATAATGTTTCTCGGTTGGTTAGCCATAGTTAGTGTTAATTGTGGAGGAAACAAATCAGGGGGAAAAGGAAAGTGGAAAAGACTTTAGAAAATCTGTAAAAGTGATTTAGAAAATAAAAATTAAAATAAAGAAAATAAGAAAATAAATGCATAAATAAAATCAATAATGATAATAATGAAATAAAACAACAAAACAATAAAATGATAAAACGATAGATTGATTAAAATGATAAAATGGGTTGCCTCCCACTAAGCGCTGTTTTTATCGTCATAAGCCTGACGTAATGCTTAGGGGTAGATTAATCAGGGAAATTAGTGGACAACTCTAAAAGCCTTAGACTATTTGCATAATCTCTATTTTCAATTTTATGGTAATGTTTTAATCGTTGTCCGTTTACTGTGAACGGTTCACTATTCCTACCCTTAATTTCTATTGCTCCACTCAAGAACACTTTAGTTATTTCAAAGGGTCCTGACCATCTAGATTTTAGTTTTCCAGGAAAGAGCCTAAGTCTTGAATTAAAGAGGAGTACAACGTCTCCCACACTAAATTCTTTCCTAGATAGGCGTTTATCGTGCCATCGCTTAGTTCTTTCTTTATATATCTTAGCATTCTCGTAAGCATCTAACCTTAACTCTTCTAATTCGTTAATGTCTAGGATTCGCTTTTCTCCAGCGACATTGTAGTTTATATTGAGTGTTTTAATCGCCCAATATGCTTTGTGTTCTAGTTCTACCGGGAGATGACAAGACTTTTCATACACTAATTTGAAAGGTGTAGTTCCTATGGGTGTCTTGTAGGCTGTCCTATAAGCCCATAAAGCTTCATTAAGTTTAGATGACCAATCTTTCCTAGATATGGCGACAATCTTTTCTAGGATTTGTTTAATTTCTCTGTTTGAGACTTTGACCTGTCCACTCGTTTGTGGATGATAAGGTGTTGCTACACGATGTCTGACTCCATACTTAGATAGTAATTTGTCAAATATTTTCGAAATGAAATGCGAGCCACCGTCACTAATGACAAGTCTAGGCACACCAAATCTTGGAAAGATTATATTCTTGAAAAGCTTAATTACTACTCGTGTGTCATTTGTAGGAGAAGCTATAGCCTCAATCCATTTTGAAACATAATCGACAGCTACGAGTATGTAATTATTACCGAAAGATGATGTGAATGGTCCCATGAAATCTATTCCCCAGACGTCAAAGACTTCTACTTCTAAGATTCCTCTTTGAGGCATTTCATCTCTTCTTGAAATATTTCCGGTGCGTTGACACCGATCGCAATTTATAACAGCAATGTGGACATCTTTCCATAAATTAGGCCAAAATAGGTCGGCTTGTAAGATTTTTGCACAAGTCTTGGAAGTGTTTGCATGTCCACCATAAGGAGATGAATGACAATGAGCAATGACATATTCTATTTCTTCTTCGGGAATACATCGACGAAAGATTTTGTCGGGTCCTCTTTTAAACAATAATGGTTCGTCCCAATAGTAATGTTTGAGATTGTGAAAGAATTTCTTTTTCTGCTGATAGGTTAAGTCAGGTGGAAGAGCTCCTGCAGCTAAGTAGTTGATAATGTCAGCGTACCATGGCAGTCCTACGGTTGTTTGGATTGTTTCCACGGGTTCTGGTTCATCTATGTCTAACTGAACTGGGTCGCTTCCCATTTGTGCTATCAGCTGTTCATATGGAAAATCGTCGTTAATCGGCACTTGTTCGGGTTTAATACCTTCTATTCTAGATAAATGGTCCGCTACGACGTTTTCAGTACCTTTCTTATCTTTTATTTCGAGATCAAACTCTTGTAAGAGTAAAATCCATCTCAAGAGTCTTGGTTTAACATCTTTCTTGGTTAATAGATATCTGATAGCAGCGTGGTCTGTGTAGATGATTATTTTTGCTCCCACTAGGTAGGAACGGAATTTGTCAAGCGCAAAGACAACTACTAACAACTCTTTTTCAGTAGTGGCGTAGTTCATCTGAGCAGAATCTAAGGTTCTACTGGCATAGTAAATTGCGTGAAGTTTCTTGTCCTTCCTCTGTCCTAGAACTGCGCCTACATCATAGTCACTCGCATCGCACATAATTTCGAAAGGTAATCTCCAGTCAGGGGGTTGCATGATTGGTGCGGTGATGAGGGTTGTTTTTAGAGTTTCGAATGCTTTAAGACAATCTTTATTGAATATGAACTCAACGTCTTTCATTAATAAATCGGTAAGAGGTTTAGTGATTTTCGAGAAATCTTTGATGAATCGTCGGTAGAAACCGGCGTGTCCTAAAAAGCTTCGTATTTCTCGAATGGTCTTAGGGGGTTGAAGATCTTTTATGACTTCTATCTTAGCTTTATCAACTTCAATTCCCTTATCAGATATAACGTGTCCTAGTACGATTCCTTCTCTGACCATGAAATGACATTTCTCCTAGTTGAGTACGAGATTTACTTTTACACATCTTTCTAATACCATTTCTAAATTTGATAGACATCCTTCAAAACTTTGCCCGCATACAGAGAAATCTTCCATGAACACTTCCATGATGTTGTCTATGAAATCCGTGAAGATTGACATCATACATCTTTGAAAGGTTGCAGGAGCGTTGCATAATCCAAAGGGCATTCGTCTATAAGCGAACGTTCCATAAGGGCATGTGAATGTAGTCTTTTCTTGATCATTTGGGTGGATAGGGATTTGGAAAAATCCGGAGTAACCATCAAGATAACAGAAATACGAGTGCTTGGCTAATCGTTCTAACATTTGATCTATAAAAGTTAGTGGGAAATGATCTTTTCGAGTGGCTTTATTTAGTTTACGATAATCGATGCACACTCTATGTCCGGTCACTACTTTTTGTGATATCGATTCGCCTTTAGCGTTTTTCACAACAGTGATACCTCCTTTCTTTGGTACTACATGTACTGGACTAACCCATTTACTATCAGAGATTGGATATATTATTCCAGCGTCTAGTAGTTTTTTAACTTCTTCCTTTACTACAGTGCTAAGGATTGGGTTAATTCTTCTTTGAGATTCTCTGGAGGTTTTGCAATCTTCTTGTAGCAGAATACGATGCATACAGATTGAATGGCATATTCCTTTGAGATCAGATATGTTATATCCTAATGCAGTTGGATATTTCTTTAAGACATCTAAAAGTTTCTTTGTTTCAATTGTTCCTAAACTGGAATTGATTATAACTGGTCTTGTACATTCAGTGTCTAGGAATTCGTATCTTAGGTTCTTAGGTAAAGTTTTTAACTCTAATGTAGGTTTATTCTTACTTGGCATGGGATCCGGTGTAAGTGCTAAACTTTCGCTCAGACTATCATCCTGATATGGTTCACGCCAATTGTCATCTTCGAAAATCGGAGGGATTTGAATTTTTATAATTTCAGAATAGGTAGTTTCTTTCATTTCCATTTCTCTTACACATTCGTCAATTACATCCAATAAATAACATGTATCCTCTATAGCCGGTGATTCTAAGAATTGTGTTAAAATAAATTCAACTTTCTCTTCACCTACTTCAAAGGTTAGCTTTCCTTTCTTTACGTCTATAATAGCTCCGGCGGTAGCTAAGAATGGTCTTCCTAGTATGATAGGGGTAGTGGAGTCTTCAGAGATGTCCATGATTATAAAATCAGTAGGAATATAGAATTGTCCTATACGTACTGGGACGTTTTCTAGTATGCCTACAGGATATTTAATAGAGCGATCGGCTAGTTGAACAAACATTTTAGTTGGTCTTAGGTCTCCCATGTCTAGCCTTCTGCAAATTGTTAAGGGCATAACACTGATACTGGCTCCTAAATCGCATAGAGCTTTGTCAATGACAAATTTTCCTATTACACAGGGTATAGAGAAACTTCCTGGATCTTTTAGCTTAGGAGGCATGTTATTTTGAATTATTGCGCTACACTCAGCAGTAAGTGTAACGGTTCCGTTATCCTCTATCTTTTTCTTATTGGATAAGATTTCTTTTAGAAACTTAGCATACGAGGGCATTTGAGTGATAGCTTCTATAAACGGAATAGTAATATTCAGCTGTTTCAGAAGTTCAACAAATTTCTTAAACTGACCCATCGTCTTAGAATTGGTTGATCTCTGAGGGTACGGAATTGGTGGTTTATAAGGTGGTGGAGGTGTAACACGGTGGGAGAACTGACTTTAGTTATGTTGCGGATATCAAGAGTCGCCACCGACTTTTATTTTATCCAAAGGAAAGGGCATAAAAGAACAGGAAAGACCTTAAAAGATTTTTGGGTTCGGGGGGTAGGTTATGTAAAGGGAAGGTGTTAGCACCCTTTACATCCATGATTATCCATGGGCTCTTAGTTACTTAGCTCACTTTGAATTGTTTTTGAAAATGTGAAGTGTGTGAATAAAAATTTTCATAAGAGTTTGATAATGATCCATGTACGGATGCGTAAAAAACTTGTGTTTGAAAATTGTTTGAAATTGTGAAGTGTTTGAAAAGTTTTTGAATAGTGAGCAAGTACATAAGAGGAACCTACCCTAAAGTTTAAGTCTTTTCTGTTCTTTATCCTTTAAGTGGTAAGACTATCCCTATTATTAAGGAATAGGTAGTCATTACCTTGGATGTGAGGGACATGTGAGGGACATTCTGTTTTATGAAGGCAACTGTGGGGTGTATTAAGCATTTAGGAGGGACTATCATCATCATTCGAAGGGACTTGATTCGTAAAGGCAACCATGAGGGACTTGATGATTTTTCTTTTTAAAGGGACTTGCTTTATACACCCCACTTGACCTTATGATTTAGGCAACTTGAGGGATAACCTTAGAAAGTGTAGGATGGCGATTAAAAATCGACTTACGTGTGTGAGTGTATAATTTTATTTATCTTATGATTAAAGTGATCTAAATTCATTTTAAGTAGCATACATGTTTTACACTCCCTAATTACTAACCATAGCAATAATTAAATAATTAAATATTTACAAAATTACACCAAGAAGCAATTACATGATTATAATAATAAATAAATAGCAAAAATAAATAATAAAGCAAAATATAAATAAATAAGCAATAAATAATAAGTAAACAATAAATAAATAAATAGGGGTTAGTGATAAATATAATAAAAAAAAAAAGGTTAGTGAGAATAAAATAATAATAATAATTAGGAAAATAAACAAGGTTAGAGAAATAGTAATAAAAATATAAGATAATAGTAAACAAAAAATAATAAATAATAATATAATTAGTAACAATAATTAAAATAAATAGAAATAAATAGAAAAAATATTATAATGACATGATTAGAATAATAAGCACAAAGTTTAATTTTAATATATAATAAGAATAAAATTTTTTGAACATAATATAATTATAAGTTTTAATTATTACAAAGATTTTAATTATTTCTAAATATATCAACAATTATTAAAAAAATATTTACACATTATATGAGGAAAATAAATTTTAAGTATCACATTTACAAAATTAATCATATTTATAACATTTTTATTAATTATCATGTTTACAATAAATTAATTATATTAAAGATTATAATAAATATATACATGACAATTATATTTTAAAAAAAAATTAGAGAATAACAATTAAGTATTTTAAAAAAAATAAATTAGGGTTTTGGAAATTAGGGTTTGTTTATATACAAAATTATTTTAACTAATATATACATATATATTATAATAAAATAAATTTTTGAACTAAATAAAAAAATAGAAAGTTTAGAATTTTTAGAGAATAAAAATGTTATTTTAATTTTTAATATATGTATGATTTATTAAGAATATAAAACAAACAAATTAATTAATTAAAGAAAATAGAAAAAGTGACAAAAATAAGAACTTACCTTGGCTGGGTTTGAACCCAGGTTTCTATGCTTGCCAGCACCAAAACACACCATCAGACCAACCATGCGTTGGTGATAATAAAATAAGTCCTGCTAGTTTTGTTCTTGGTTTGCAAAATATCCTGAAAAAATAAAAGACGCAAAAGGCCTGGGGTGTGACTCGAACCCAGGACCTTCTAATTACAAGCATGCGCACGTATCCACCTGGCTGGGAGAGCCTGACTGATAGTGTAATGGCCAGAAATAATAATATATTAAGTATGCTTTTGACATGAAAAATAAGAACAAAAATAATGCACTGGCCAAGGATCGAACTGGTGCCCTCACAATATACACGCATCAGTCTTACCACTGAACCACAAACACGCTTGTGATAAACAAATCAAACATAATTCATAAAATATTTTCAACAATTTTTGAATTTCCTGAGCGCGCGAAAGACCTTCTTCTTCCCCAAATTTCCTGCGAATTTCCTTTTGAATTTTCCTGCGAAATCTATTGCAAGTTCTTCATAGTGTCAAACCTGCGAAAATCAAACTCATACCAAACAGCAATGATTCATGAAATTAGTTACAGTTTTATGATCCTTGTATCTCATAGAACCTTCCTATGTGTCCAGAATTCATTTAAACTCATTGAATCATCAAACCCTAATTTCAAGAGCTAAACCCTAACAATGGCCGAATCTGTTCTAGGCAAGGAAGCTTCAATTTTTTTGTCCAGAAACGATATATAGCACATAAAAAACAACATTAGCCAAGCAAATTTTATTGAAACACACCAAATTAATGTAATCGAAAAAAGTTATGTTCAAGCATAAACAAGCTTCGGGTTTATCATTAGGGCATGATTTGAATGCTTATGAATGATGATTCATGGTCCATGATGTCCAAGGAAGCCAACCATGTTCTTATTTTACCTTTTAGAGCCTTGGAAGATGAAATCCGAATTCCACTTTTTTGATGAATTTTTGAGTTTTTGAAACTTACCCTTGGCTGCTGGAAATCGTGAATCAATGTTAGGTTTGTGTTTAGTATATATATGTGAGTGAATTAGGTTAAGAAAACTCATTGGTTGTGTGGAGATTTGATCCAAAAAAGATTGAAAAAGATCATGGTGTAAAAGTCAAATATTTGTTCATGAAGACTTGCTATTCTTGGATAAATCTCATGATTCCTTTCTCTTTCAAATTCAATCAACATTTATGAAATTCTAGAAGCTCAATCTTCACCCAAAAATAGATTTTCATATTTTATATTTATTTAAAATGATTTTTATGAATTAAATCAATAATAAATAAAAATAAAATAATAGAAATTCTGAATTTTGGTCAATTGGGTCGTGCATGATGATATGATGTGGATTGGATCACAATTTTGCAAGCCCATTTGGAAGGAATTGGTTCTAGACCCCCATTTTCAATATAAACCATCACAAAATTTCCCAACTTTGCAAGAGCATATCTCACTCAATTTTAAAGGTATGAGGGTGTTCTTGGACTTTTTGGAAAGCTTGAAGAGTCCTCCAAACAACCCCATTGGTTTCAGGTCCATATCATTTACCAATCTCAAGTTATGCCCTTTTGAAGTTGTTGACTTTTTGTTGACTTTTGAAATGACCTATAATGTCTTAGCTCATATCTTCCAAATGAAGCATTTTTGGGATTAACTTGAAACATCAAAGTTGTAGAGAATTCAATTTCCTTCAAAATGAGCTTTGGATGGAGACTTGGTGATGAAGTATGTGAAAGTTATGGCTGGTCAAAGTTCAGTTGACTTTTACTGAGGAAACCCTAATTTAGAAACTCCTGATTATTGATGATCTGGAATCTCCTTGATGAATCATGATCAACCCTTGATCAAATGATGAATTTTACTTCATATACTTGATGTTGGCAAAAAATCATGAAGTTTGACTTTGGTTTGACCACAGTTGACCTCAGTTTGACCTTTTAACTGTACTGACTGATTTTGACTTATCTGATCATCTGACTGAGCAAACTTTTGAGAAAAGTCTTGAAACTTGTCATGGGGGTTCTTATACACATATAAGATGTTATGAATCTCACTTGAGGTATTGGAAGTCCATTTAGCCTGATTAAAGTCAAAACCCTAGTTTTGGATGCACTGTTTAGGAGGTGCATTGTCTGAGGGAATTGTCAACTCTTCTGACCCATTGTGAACTTTGTGAACCTTGTGAACCATCATAAAATGTCTTGTGAACCTCATGGGAGGTATTGTGAAGCTTGTGAACCTTGTGAACCTCATAAAGTGACTTTGTAGACCTTATGAACCTCAGGAGAGCTTTGTAATCATTGTGAATCTTGTGAACCTTGTGAACCTTCAAGAAGTAACTTATGGACTTCATGAACCTCATGAAAGGTATTGAAAGCATTATGGAACTTGTGAACCTTGTGAACCTTCAAGAAGCAACTTATGGACTTCATGAACCTCATGAAAGGTCTTGTAAATGTTGAGAAGCTTGTGAACCTTGTGAACCTTCAAGAAGTGACTTGTAGACTTCATGAACCTCATGAAAGGTTATATAAGCATTGAGAAACTTGTGAACCTTGTGAACCTTCTTAGCACACAAAGTCTTGTATTGTGAGGGCAAATTTTGGGGTGCAACAGCTGCCCCTGTTCAATTTTCTGAAACCTGAGGGGTTAGATTGGTATATTTGCCAGTCGTGACCTGGAAGGTTGAAGGGGATTGAACACAAAAGCCCAAAAATTTGCACTCACCAGTGCATTAGAGTGATACAGATGGCTAGTTGAATATGATTGAGTGGGCTTAAAGATGCCACTAGGGGAAAATTCTTCAGATATATTTCTTGGAAGATAAAGCAGTCCAAAATATGGAGGTATAATGAAAGCTGTCAGGAGTCTGGAGCAGTCCTGAGGTATTGATGATATGCTTTCAGGAACTGGAGTAATCCTGATGTAACAGCATGTCTTCAGGGGGGATGGGAAGTTATCAGGAGGCTGGAGTTGTCCTGAGGTAACAATATAATTTCAAGAGGGTAGAGCAATCTTGAGAGATTGATGATATGCTTTCAGGAGACTAGAGTAATCCTGATGTAACAGCATGTCTTCAGGAGGATAGAGCAATCAATAATGATAACCCTAAAGCAGTCTTGAAGTAATAATATGATTTCAGGAGGATAGAGCAATCAATAATGATAACTCTAAAGCAGTCTTGAAGTAATAATATGATTTCAGGAGGATAGAGCAATCAGTAGCTCTAAAGCAGTCTTGAAACAATGAGAAGTTGTCAGGAGGATGAAGCAACCCTGGGGTAATAGTATGATATGCTTTCAGGAGACTGGAGTAATCCTGATGTAACAGCATGTCTTCAGGAGGGTAGAGCAATCCTGATGATCATTTGTTGGATAATTAACCTGAAAACAAGGTAACATTCTGTATAATAATATTAGTTTATGCATTATGTATGTATGTATAATATGATGCACTTAGGTAATGTATTATGCACTCATGTATATGTATGTTATGGTATGATATAAATGATGTATGATATGATACTGCCGGAAGTGTCTGGATATCTTCGTATAACAACTGCTGGCCAGGGAAAATAAATCCCGATTCGTTGTTGAAGAATATATTATACATAACCCTCCGTCTGCTGGGGATAACAGGGTATAGATAACCTCCCGTATGCTGGGGATAGTAAGGTATATATCACCTCCCGGATGCTGGGGATAATAAGGTATATATAACCTTCGTCTTCGTTTGATGGTAGGGTAAATATAACTTCCCGTCTTCGTTCGTCGTTCCCTTATTGGAAAGTAAATTCCCGAATATCCGTATGAGGATAAAAGAGATGGATATAAATTCCAGGGGAGATAAGACTTTATGAAGATGGATTCGTCCTACTGAAGGTTTGTAACTGTCTCGTAGAGATGAACCGGCGAAGCTCCGTTGAAATCCTTCCCTCGTTCGTCCTTAGTAAATACTATTACTGCATTTTCATGCATTTCTGGTAAACATCAATCATATTAAGCATACATGCATTTCTGGTAAACATCAATCATATTCAAAAGCATACATACATTCAAACACAACCAATGGACGTTTCGCTTATGTAAATAGGGTAAAAGTAAATCTGGATTCAAAAGATAGAATTTATTTACATCAAAAAGTGACCCATACACGGGTAAGTTTGTACAAGGAGACATAAACCCTAGTAAGAGGATTTTGTCATAAAGTTTTTACAAAACAGAGAAAATCAGCTATGTGGGAAACAATCCTATTGAGTTTCAATTCTACTATTGCCATTCAAGTATCTCATCTTCTTGCTGTTGAGACGGAAACGATTGGATTGAGCTTTATCTGTTCGAGCTTGAGTAAGTAGTACAACTGGTTGCAGTTCCATGGGTGATCCAAACGAGACATAGTCATACGCTTTAATCCCTAACTTTTGCCTGGATTGCCCTTTCAGGTTTTCAATCCACCGGGATACCCTTTTTTGCCCAAGCCGCCTTTTCAGGTTTTCGACTTGCCGGGTGTACATCTTTTTATATATATCCCTAATTTTTGCCCAAACCCTTTTGGTTTGCCGGGATGCCCTTATTTTTGCCTAGGCCTGTCAACCTAGCGGGTCTCTTTTTATGCGTAGTATTTTTTAACTATGTCTGCGTTTACAGGCTGTGGGAAGTCTTCACCATCCATTGTAGTTAGTATCATGGCACCTCCTGAGAATACTGTTTTGACTACAAATGGTCCTTCATATGTTGGAGTCCACTTGCCCCTAGGATCACCCTGTGGTAATATAATACGCTTGATTACCAAGTCACCAGCCTGATATACCTTTGGCTTAACCTTCTTGTTAAAAGCTTTGATCATTCGTTTCTGGTACATCTGGCCATGACAAACTGCTGCTAACCTCTTCTCATCAATCAAGTTTATCTGGTCAAGTTGAGTCTGAATCCACTCATCTTCATCCAAGCCTGCATCCATCATAATTCTCAAGGAGGGAATCTGAACTTCAATGGGCAGAACTGCTTCCATACCATAGACCAAGGAGAATGGGGTTGCCCCTGTTGAAGTACGTATTGTAGTACGATAACCATGAAGAGCAAATGGTAACATTTCATGCCAATCCTTGTAAGTAACAGTCATCTTCTGTACAATCTTCTTAATGTTCTTATTAGCAGCTTCAACTGCCCCATTCATCTTCGGACGATACGGAGAAGAGTTATGATGCTTAATCTTGAACTGCGTGCAGAGATCAGTAATCATAGTGTTGTTCAGATTAGAGCCATTGTCAGTGATAATCCTCTCAGGGATGCCATACCTACATATGAGATTATTCTTAATGAATCGAGCCACAACATTCTTAGTAACAGATGCAAATGAAGCTGCCTCCACCCACTTTGTGAAGTAATCAATAGCAACCAGGATGAAACGATGCCCATTAGAAGCAGTAGGCTTGATCTCACCAATCATATCAATGCCCCACATGGCAAAGGGCCAAGGAGCAGTCAACACATTCAATGGAGATGGTGGTACATGGACTTTATCAGCATAAATTTGACACTTGTGACATGTTCTGGAGTGTTGATAGCAGTCAGCTTCCATGGTAGACCAATAGTAACCTGCTCTCAATATCTTTTTTGCCATAGTATGACCACTAGAATGAGTGCCAAAGATACCATCATGCATATCTTCCATAATCTCAGTTGCTTCCTTCTTATCCACACAACGAAGCATAGTTGAATCATGATTGCGCTTGTACAGAATCCCATTGCTCAAGAAGAACTTAGCAGAAAATCTTCTCAGAAACTTCTTATCTTTGACAGATGCCCCTTCAGGGAACTCCTGAGCTTCAAGATATTTTTTTATTTGATAGAACCAAGGCTTCTCCTCTTCTCCTTCTGTGTCAATCTCATTGCAATATGCAGGCTTTTCAAATCTATCAATAGTAATCTTGGGAGCTTCATCATCCCAACTGATCTCAAACATGGATGCCATGGTAGCTAATGCATCTGCCAACTGATTCTCTCTTCGTGGAATGTGTCCAAAAGTAATCTCTTTAAAATGTGGGATCAAAGACAACACATGCTCTCTGTAAGGAATGAGGTTATCATGCTTGGTATCCCAATCTCCTTTAATTTGACTTACTACCAGGGCTGAATCTCCATACACATCAAGGAACTGAATTTTCATATCAATAGCAGTTTTAATACCCAGGATACATGCCTCATACTCAACCATGTTATTGGTACAATAGAAACAAAGTCTGGCAGTAATCGGGGTATGACAACCTTCAGGGGAAATAATCACAATACCAACACCATTACCAAGTGCATTAGAGGCACCATCAAAAACCATAGTCCATCGGGATCCTTGTTCAGGTCCGTCATATTGTCCAGGTTCTTTGGTAATAATCATAATGTCTTCATCAGGGAAATCAAAACTCATTGACTGGTAATCATCCACTGCTTGATGAGCCAAATGATCAGCAACAACACTTCCTTTAATGGCCTTCTGAGTAGTATACTGTATGTCATATTCTGTCAAAATCATTTGCCATCTTGCAATTCTTCCGGAGAGAGCAGGTTTCTCGAATATGTACTTGATTGGATCCATCTTTGAAATCAACAAGGTAGTATGGGTCAACATATACTGTCTTAGTCGGCGAGCAGCCCATGCCAAAGCGCAGCAAGTTTTCTCGAGCAGTGAGTATCTTGTTTCACAGTCGGTAAACTTTTTGCTAAGGTAGTATATTGCCTGCTCTTTTCGACCAGACTCGTCATGTTGCCCCAACACACACCCCATTGAATTGTCTAACACTGTTAAGTACATAATCAAGGGTCTTCCATCAACTGGTGGCATCAAAATTGGAGGTTCTAACAAATACCTCTTGATTTCATCAAAGGCAGTATGGCACTCATCATTCCATTCCATCACCTGATCTTTCTTTAACAACTTGAAGATTGGCTCACAGATGGTAGTTAATTGGGAAATAAATCTTGCAATGTAATTCAAACGTCCCAAGAAACCTCTAACCTCCTTCTCAGTACGGGGAGCTAGCATCTCTCGTATAGCTTTCACTTTTGCAGGATCTACTTCAATACCTTTTCCACTGACAATGAAACCTAGGAGCTTTCCAGATCTAACTCCAAAAGTACACTTGTTTGGGTTCAACCTTAACTTGTATTTTTTCAACCTCTCAAACAATTTGTGCAGATGATCAAGATGTTGCTCTTCATTCTGAGACCTGGCTATCATATCATCTACATATACCTCTATCTCATGATGAATCATATCATGAAACAAAGCCACCATAGCACGCTGATATGTTGCCCCTGCATTCTTCAAACCGAATGGCATTACCTTATAGCAAAAGGTGCCCCACTGTGTCACAAATGTTGTCTTCTCCATATCTTCGGGTGCCATCTTGATTTGATTGTAACCAGAGAAACCATCCATAAAAGAGAATACCTTATGCTGAGCAGTGTTGTCTACCAGAATATCAATATGAGGAAGTGGAAAGTCATCTTTAGGGCTAGCCTTGTTCAAATCTCTGTAGTCCACACACATACGCACCTTACCATCTTTCTTAGGAACTGGTACCACATTTGCAACCCACTGAGGATAAGAAGTCACTGCTAAGAACCCTGCATTGAACTGTTTCATTACCTCTGCCTTGATCTTTTCTGACATTTCAGGACGCATTCGACGAACCTTTTGCTTCTTTGGACAACAATCTTCTTTCACTGGCAAACGGTGAACCACAATGTCTGTATCCAACCCTGGCATATCTTCATAAGACCAAGCAAAAATCTCCACATAGTCGCGTAACATCTGAATCAATCTGCTCTTGACACTGTCCTCTAAATCAGCCCCTATCTTGACCTCTTTTCTGTTTTCTTCAGTTCCCAGATTCACAACTTCGACTGGCTCTTCATGTGGCTGTATAGCTTTTTCTTCTTGTTGTAACAACCTAGCAAGCTCTACAGGTATTTCACAATCGTCCTCATTTCCGTCTTCAGTTTGATAGATCGGATTCTCGAAATTATAATTGGCAATAGTAGAACTGTTATCAACAGGATCCAGAGTGGATGAGGATCTGCATTTTAGTGATGTGGGTGTGTGTAAGAACACATAGCTGATAAAACAAAAATAAAAGAAAAAGAAAGACAAGGAACACAACATTTACGAAAGCAAAACGTCCACTGATTTTATTGAATGAAGTATGCAAATGAAATGACAGCCCGTAACAAGCACACCATTGTGCCCCGGGTAAGGCATATGGCTTGAAAGTTTTATTGTTCAAGAAATTACAAAATTAAAACATAACACAGTAATAGTATTTACTCCTGACTAAAGGAGATAGGGATAACATCTTCAGCTTTCCAGTTATTGAGTCCAGCACCCACAGTAGGAAAAATCCATGCATCCAAGTTGTAGTCTTCATCTTGATCTCCCACAACATTAATCTGATCCTTCACAACCCCTTGACTAGTGATACGGGCAGCACGAGCACGACGAACAGCCTTCTGGGACTCTGCAGTGAAACCCAAACCAAACTTGTCAGACTTGTATGGAATATCAGGAAGCTGACCCCAAATAGTACAACCACCTTCATCCACCACAGCTCTAGCATCATTGAGGGAAGCCATTTCCATTGTTGGAGGTTTTCTGGTGACCACAGGAACTTTCTTCACAACAGGAGGAGTTACATAACCATTAACAACCCAGGGAACCACTTCAAACGTCTGACACGGAGTCTCAATGTATTCACCTTCCATTTCCAGATACTTGAAGGTATTGACATGGCTGACAAAGTATTCTTCTTCTCCATAGACAGTAACAACCTTTCCATCCACCGGATATCTCAACTTTTGGTGCAATGTAGAGGTCACAGCGCCTGCCCCATGGATCCAGGGACGACCAAGCAGACAAGAGTATGAAGGACGAATATCCATCACATAAAATGTAGCAGTAAACACCTGGGAACCAACTTGGATTGGAAGATCAATTTCCCCATGCACTACTCTTCTAGAACCATCAAAAGCCTTTACCACAATATTACTGGGCTTCAGCACAGCATCTTCAGGACTCAGCTTGTTCAGGACTTCCTTAGGCAACACATTCAAAGAGGAACCATTGTCTATCAGCACATGAGACAGGGTAGTGCCCCTGCATTCAATTGAAATATGCAAGGCCCTGTTATGATCCCTCTTGGCAGGGGTCAAATCAGCATCAGAAAATCCTAACCCATTGTCATAGGTCAGGTGGGCAACACAGTTCTCAAATTGGTCAACAGAAATTGCACTGGGTACATGAGCAGTCTTCAGAAACTTGATCAAGGACTTGGCATGAGCCTCAGAACATAACAACAATGATAGCATAGAAATCTTTGAGGGAGTATGCCCCAACTGATCCACAATGTCATAATCACTCTTGCGAATGATTTTCAATACTTCTTCCATCTACTTAGAGAGATCATCAGCAGCTGGCACATCAGTAGATACAGGCTCAATAACAGGACCCTTGCCCCTAGCATCAGTGGTGGAAGTAGCAGCAGGAGTAACTGTATTCTTAGAAGCAACTGGAGGAGAGAAGACTCTTCCACTACGAGTGATCTTGCTAGATCCAGCAATATTGTCAATGTCAACAGGCACATCAGCTACAGGCTCTTGCTTAACACCATGGATGTAAACATCAGATCCATAATGCCAAGGCACAGCTTTGTCAGACGTATACGGGATAGGACCAGGAGTAGTGATGACCACAGGAGCTACTCTGGCTTCAGCAACAACTTTCACAGGACCTTCAGCAGTAATCTTGATTGGACCCTGATGAGTGATTTTAATGGGACCCTTCGAAGTGATTCTTATTGGTACTTTGTCAACCATGTCAACCTCTTCAATCTTCCTACCCTGAGTCAGATGATCCACCATACTTTCAACAGACGACGGAGTCCTTTCAAACACTATAGTATACTTATCCATGAGACGTTGAATTCCATCTCTCAATATGAAGCAACTATCCGGCTTGTAGGTGCAATACAAACAATCTTCACGACAACCTGGAAAGATCCCAGCTTGTACTAACCTCTTTTTGATAACAGACAGTGGTGTGGTCAATTCCATAACTGAATAAACATGTAGATCTTCCTCAATGGCGTTGACAGTCTTCTCGTGATTTGGCATTGGAGCAGTAATTACATTGGGAGTACCCGGAGGATCAAACTCAATTTCTCCAGCATCAATCATATCCTGAATTTTATTCTTCAAGACCCAGCAATTATTAGTATCATGTCCCTGACAGTTTGAATGGTATGCACATCGTGCATTGGGATTGTACCTGGGAGAGGTAACATTGGGATTCTGAGGAGCTTCTTTCAAAGTAATGAGTTCAGCCTTCAACAAATGTTGCAATGCCTGAGCCATTGACATGTTGATCTTCGTGAACTGCCTTCTAGCTCTCTGTTGGTTGCCCTGTGGCTGCTCTGTTGTTGCAGGAGTTGGATTTGAAATATGCACTGCACTAACAGACTGATGTCTTCTGTTACGATCAGGTTGGCCATAAACAACATTGGATTCTTTCTTCCCAGTGGGAGGCTTCTTTGCAGCACCTGATGAAGAAGTACCCACTTGGATCTTACCATTCTTTATACCATTCTCTACTCGCTCTCCTGTCATGATCAACTCAGTGAAGCCAGATGATGAGCTTCCAATGAGATGACTGTAGAACGGACCATTCAGCGTACACATGAACATATCAACCAATTCCCTATCAGTCAAAGGGGGTTGAACTCTTCCAGCTAAATCTCTCCACTTCTGAGCATACTCTTTAAAACTTTCTTTGGCACCCATAGACATGCTTTGAAGCTGCATGCGAGTAGGGGCTAAGTCAGCATTGTATTGGTATTGCTTATAGAAAGCTTCAGCAAGGTCATTCCAGTCTCTGATGTTGACACTCTCCAATTGATAATACCACTCCAGCTGAGCTCCAGATAAACTCTCTTGAAAGAAATGGATCCACAACTTCTTATCAGCAGTGTGGGGTTGAATTCTTCTAACATAAGACCTCAGATGCAGTTTGGGACAAGAGACCCCATCATAGACAACAAATGTAGGAACCTTGAAACCAATGGGTATGACTACCCCAAATATCAAACTCAAATCCTCAAAATCCAGCCCCGATGATTTCTGCAATTCCATAGCATCCATCCTATCCACCAGCATCTTGAATTTGTCTTCGTTAGGCTCATGATAGTAATTAGCCTCAGAATCAGAGTCCCCCATTGAATGGTGGAGACTGCCTACCTCTTGCTCAGATTCTTCAGATTCATAGTCTTCAGCTGGTTCTTTGGTCTTGGCAAGACCTTTGAACCTTCTTCCCATGTTGATCAACCCAGCAGACCTTCTAGTCTTCTTAGTCTTCTTGGCCAGCAGTGCCTTCAATTCATCTTGCCCCTTGGACAAATTCAAGATCAGCTCTTGGAACTGTGCATTTTGTGCCTGGAGATCCTTAACTGATTGTTCAAGAGCCATTGCTGAAATAAACAGCGAGAAGATGAGAAACCTGTGCACAATATAAACCTGTGATGCAATGATATGATATGTGAATGCATATGCAATGTTTTCAAGGACCGCAGGATTTAAATTTGCTTAGACAAACACGAAAGTAAACTTTTATTAGTAATAAATTGTTTTGCCTTTTAGGCTTACAAAAATAAAATGAAATAAGTACAAAAGATGGGGGTTTTAAGTCTCCCATGGATGTTTCCTCTTTGTATTGAGGTATGAGTTGAGGTTTCGTTCCTCGTGAAGTTGCTTTGTTAGCTCTAGGATTCTTGCTTGGCTTGCTTTGTAATGAGCCTCGAAAGTATCCCTTTGCTCCTTCAGTTGGATCCATGATCTCTGCAAGTCTTCCTTATCAGTAGGCATGTCTGGGTGAAGGATGGTATAAGCTGTGTCTCCTTCAGCAACAGGTTCCATGGTAACTGGTAGGACGGCAGGATATGGCATCATGAGTGTCTGAGCACGAGATCGTACCCATCTGGGATAAGCCTCCATAGGAATAGTGTACTTAGGCTCCAGTGTCTTGCTGTCAACCCTGTTTACTTTTCCCCAAGCTCGTATGAATCTCTGACGGTAACCCTGAAGATTGTTATCATAATCAAACACAATGCCCTGAATCAACATGTCATGTGGACCATCACTTCTGGCGTAACCAAACTGTCGTAAAGCTAGAGAGGGGTTGTAAGTGATGCCTCCTCTTATGCCTAGAAGTGGCACGTTAGGAAACTCCCCACAACGGTCAATGATGGTGACATTCTCCATAGATCTGGGGCACCAATGGATGTCTGAGTGAGAAAGTGACATGATCCTCTTGGACCATCTGAACCCTTGCTCATTCTTCATTACTGAGCGAGGGAGGTGAGAAATAAACCACCTAGAAAGTAAAGGTATACAGCACATCAAAGTTCCTCTTGCCCTTGTAGTACGGGTATGAAGAGAATGCAGGATGTCTCCAAGCAATGTAGGCACTGGATTGTGACTCAGGAAAATGTTGATGGCATGAACATCTATGAACTGATCTGGATTGGGGAACAATACTAAGCCATATATCAGCAAGGCTAAGACCTCCTCAAAAGCATCATAGCTCATGACCTTCAAGAACATTTGAGCCTTATCCATTAGCACCTTGGCAAGAATACCCTTGACCCCACTTCTCGTTTCTAGAACAATATCAGACTTCTTCAGATGTAGAGCTGCAGCAATAACCTCTGGTTTAAGCTCTTTCTCCAAGCCTGTGAAGGGTCTTTGATCAAGAACAGGTATGCCCAGAAGTTTAGAAAATTCCTCCATGGTTGGAACCAGCTGATAGTCGGGGAATGTGAAGCAATGGTGTTTAGGGTCAAAGAACTGAAACAGAACACTCATCATGTCTTCATTGAACCCTGAAGTGACTAGATCCAATAGGTGACCATGTCTCTTGATGAATTGGGAATGATCAGATACTTGAGAAACCAACTCTTTAAGCTTAGCAGGTATGCCCACAAAGTTGATCCTGATAGTGTTTCTACGAGCAGAAGCCATGACCTGCAACAACGAACAAAGATAAATCCTTTGGTCCTTGAAATGGTTAGTGAAAATGCTATGCTCATGATGCATGATGATGTCATGATATTATGCTCAATCACAAACATGTGGCACACACAAACAAGTCACACAATAGCCCTTAGGTTTGAAGGCTTGCATGAGGTTTAAAGGTAAGTACCCTCCCCTGAAGTTAGTTGGTTCATCCTGTCCTACAAAAGTAACCAGGTTCTAAGGGATCTCAATATCATTGATCCTTCACAAGGGTGGTTGTTCAGTAGGCAACTTACTTGCCAACCAAAACCCTCCAAGTTTAAGATCTCAATGAGCGTAGTATCGAGTGTCAACCAACTTTAGTCTGCACCAAAGCCGGTTATCTCACTACTTTCTAAAGGCCAAGATGGGATAACTAAGGTTCTAAAAGTTAGTTAGTGCATTGACAACATATGGCAGCCTCATATTATCCTCAACTTGACTTAAGGAACATAAACACCAACCAAGAAGTCACACTAACTATGGCCACCAGATCAACCATATCGGTATACGCCGTACAGTTTCCTTGGTCTATTGCCATTTACCTAAGGTACACTAGATCCGGGTTAGGATCTTTCACACATAAGAGCACCCAACAAGATAAGTATAAAGCAAACAAGGCAAACAATTTTAAAGTGATCTAATTCCTAAGGGTACCCCTCTTTAATATTAATTCCCCAGCAGAGTCGCCAGTTCTGTAACACGGTGGGAGAACTGACTTTAGTTATGTTGCGGATAGCAAGAGTCGCCACCGACTTTTATTTTATCCAAAGGAAAGGGCATAAAAGAACAGGAAAGACCTTAAAAGATTTTTGGGTTCGGGGGGTAGGTTATGTAAAGGGAAGGTGTTAGCACCCTTTACATCCATGGTTATCCATGGGCTCTTAGTTACTTAACTCACTTTGAATTGTTTTTGAAAATGTGAAGTGTGTGAATAAAAATTTTCATAAGAGTTTGATAATGATCCATGTACGGATGCGTAAAAAACTTGTGTTTGAAAATTGTTTGAAATTGTGAAGTGTTTGAAAAGTTTTTGAATAGTGAGCAAGTACATAAGAGGAACCTACCCTAAAGTTTAAGTCTTTTCTGTTCTTTATCCTTTAAGTGGTAAGACTATCCCTATTATTAAGGAATAGGTAGTCATTACCTTGGATGTGAGGGACATGTGAGGGACATTCTGTTTTATGAAGGCAACTGTGGGGTGTATTAAGCATTTAGGAGGGACTATCATCATCATTCGAAGGGACTTGATTCGTAAAGGCAACCATGAGGGACTTGATGATTTTTCTTTTTAAAGGGACTTGCTTTATACACCCCACTTGACCTTATGATTTAGGCAACTTGAGGGATAACCTTAGAAAGTGTAGGATGGCGATTAAAAATCGACTTACGTGTGTGAGTGTACAATTTTATTTATCTTATGATTAAAGTGATCTAAATTCATTTTAAGTAGCATACATGTTTTACACTCCCTAATTACTAACCATAGCAATAATTAAATAATTAAATATTTACAAAATTACACCAAGAAGCAATTACATGATTATAATAATAAATAAATAGCAAAAATAAATAATAAAGCAAAATATAAATAAATAAGCAATAAATAATAAGTAAACAATAAATAAATAAATAGGGGTTAGTGATAAATATAATAAAAAAAAAATAAGGTTAGTGAGAATAAAATAATAATAATAATTAGGAAAATAAACAAGGTTAGAGAAATAGTAATAAAAATATAAGATAATAGTAAACAAAAAATAATAAATAATAATATAATTAGTAACAATAATTAAAATAAATAGAAATAAATAGAAAAAATATTATAATGACATGATTAGAATAATAAGCACAAAGTTTAATTTTAATATATAATAAGAATAAAATTTTTTGAACATAATATAATTATAAGTTTTAATTATTACAAAGATTTTAATTATTTCTAAATATATCAACAATTATTAAAAAAATATTTACACATTATATGAGGAAAATAAATTTTAAGTATCACATTTACAAAATTAATCATATTTATAACATTTTTATTAATTATCATGTTTACAATAAATTAATTATATTAAAGATTATAATAAATATATACATGACAATTATATTTAAAAAAAAAAATTAGAGAATAACAATTAAGTATTTTAAAAAAAATAAATTAGGGTTTTGGAAATTAGGGTTTGTTTATATACAAAATTATTTTAACTAATATATACATATATATTATAATAAAATAAATTTTTGAACTAAATAAAAAAATAGAAAATTTAGAATTTTTAGAGAATAAAAATGTTATTTTAATTTTTAATATATGTATGATTTATTAAGAATATAAAACAAACAAATTAATTAATTAAAGAAAATAGAAAAAGTGACAAAAATAAGAACTTACCTTGGCTGGGTTTGAACCCAGGTTTCTATGCTTGCCAGCACCAAAACACACCATCAGACCAACCATGCGTTGGTGATAATAAAATAAGTCCTGCTAGTTTTGTTCTTGGTTTGCAAAATATCCTGGAAAAATAAAAGACGCAAAAGGCCTGGGGTGTGACTCGAACCCAGGACCTTCTAATTACAAGCATGCGCACGTATCCACCTGGCTGGGAGAGCCTGACTGATAGTGTAATGGCCAGAAATAATAATATATTAAGTATGCTTTTGACATGAAAAATAAGAACAAAAATAATGCACTGGCCAAGGATCGAACTGGTGCCCTCACAATATACACGCATCAGTCTTACCACTGAACCACAAACACGCTTGTGATAAACAAATCAAACATAATTCATAAAATATTTTCAACAATTTTTGAATTTCCTGAGCGCGCGAAAGACCTTCTTCTTCCCCAAATTTCCTGCGAATTTCCTTTTGAATTTTCCTGCGAAATCTATTGCAAGTTCTTCATAGTGTCAAACCTGCGAAAATCAAACTCATACCAAACAACAATGATTCATGAAATTAGTTACAGTTTTATGATCCTTGTATCTCATAGAACCTTCCTATGTGTCCAGAATTCATTTAAACTCATTGAATCATCAAACCCTAATTTCAAGAGCTAAACCCTAACAATGGCTGAATCTGTTCTAGGCAAGGAAGCTTCAATTTTTTTTGTCCAGAAACGATCTATAGCACATAACAAACAACATTAGCCAAGCAAATTTTATTGAAACACACCAAATTAATGTAATCGAAAAAAGTTATGTTCAAGCATAAACAAGCTTCGGGTTTATCATTAGGGCATGATTTGAATGCTTATGAATGATGATTCATGGTCCATGATGTCCAAGGAAGCCAACCATGTTCTTATTTTACCTTTTAGAGCCTTGGAAGATGAAATCCGAATTCCACTTTTTTGATGAATTTTTGAGTTTTTGAAACTTACCCTTGGCTGCTGGAAATCGTGAATCAATGTTAGGTTTGTGTTTAGTATATATATGTGAGTGAATTAGGTTAAGAAAACTCATTGGTTGTGTGGAGATTTGATCCAAAAAAGATTGAAAAAGATCATGGTGTAAAAGTCAAATATTTGTTCATGAAGACTTGCTATTCTTGGTTAAATCTCATGATTCCTTTCTCTTTCAAATTCAATCAACATTTATGAAATTCTAGAAGCTCAATCTTCACCCAAAAATAGATTTTCATATTTTATATTTATTTAAAATGATTTTTATGAATTAAATCAATAATAAATAAAAATAAAATAATAGAAATTCTGAATTTTGGTCAATTGGGTCGTGCATGATGATATGATGTGGATTGGATCACAATTTAGCAAGCCCATTTGGAAGGAATTGGTTCTAGACCCCCATTTTCAATATAAACCATCACAAAATTTCCCAACTTTGCAAGAGCATATCTCCCTCAATTTTAAAGGTATGAGGGTGTTCTTGGACTTTTTGGAAAGCTTGAAGAGTCCTCTAAACAACCCCATTTGTTTCAGGTCCATATCATTTACAAATCTCAAGTTATGCCCTTTTGAAGTTGTTGACTTTTGAAATGACCTATAATGTCTTAGCTCATATCTTCCAAATGAAGCATTTTTGGGCTTAACTTGCAACATCAAAGTTGTAGAGAATTCAATTTCCTTCAAAATGAGCTTTGGATGGAGACTTGGTGATGAAGTATGTGAAAGTTATGGCTGGTCAAAGTTCAGTTGACTTTTACTGAGGAAACCCTAATTTAGAAACTCCTGATTATTGATGATCTGGAATCTCCTTGATGAATCATGATCAACCCTTGATCAAATGATGAATTTTACTTCATATACTTGATGTTGGCAAAAAATCATGAAGTTTGACTTTGGTTTGACCACAGTTGACCTCAGTTTGACCTTTTAACTGTACTGACTGATTTTGACTTATCTGATCATCTGACTGAGCAAACTTTTGAGAAAAGTCTTGAAACTTGTCATGGGGGTTCTTATACACATATAAGATGTTATGAAGCTCACTTGAGGTATTGGAAGTCCATTTAGCCTGATTAAAGTCAAAACCCTAGTTTTGGATGCACTGTTTAGGAGGTGCATTGTCTGAGGGAATTGTCAACTCTTCTGACCCATTGTGAACTTTGTGAACCTTGTGAACCATCATAAAATGTCTTGTGAACCTCATGGGAGGTATTGTGAAGCTTGTGAAACTTTTGAACCTCATAAAGTGACTTTTTAGACCTTATGAACCTCAGGAGAGCTTTGTAATCATTGTGAATCTTGTGAACCTTGTGAACCTTCAAGAAGTAACTTGTGGACTTCATGAACCTCATGAAAGGTATTGAAAGCATTATGGAACTTGTGAACCTTGTGAACCTTCAAGAAGCAACTTATGGACTTCATGAACCTCATGAAAGGTCTTGTAAATGTTGAGAAGCTTGTGAACCTTGTGAACCTTCAAGAAGTGACTTGTAGACTTCATGAACCTCATGAAAGGTTATATAAGCATTGAGAAACTTGTGAACCTTGTGAACCTTCTTAGCACACAAAGTCTTGTATTGTGAGGGCAAATTTTGGGGTGCAACAGGAGGCACATAAGGCTTTTCTTTCTCCACTTCCTCTTGATTATTATCTTCCTTCTCTTCTGGTTCATTCACCTTTTCAGTCGGTTTATCCGGTTTTTGGTACATGGCTGGATTGTCAAGTCTTGGATCGGTAGGTCCGTTAAGTTCCTTGCCACTTCTTAATATCACAACATTAGCCTGTCCTTTCGGATTAGGTTGAGGTTGTCCAGGAAATACTCCAGCTGGCGCAGCGGTAGGTGCTTGTTGTTGAGCTACTTGTGAAATCTGAGTTTCTAGCATTTTGTTATGTGTAGCTAACGCATCTACCTTGCTCACTAATTGCTTAATCTACTCACTAGTGTGTATGTTTTGGCTTAAGAAATCCTTGTTTGTTTGAGATTGGGTAGCTATGAAGTTCTCCATCATCAACTCAAGGTTTGATTTTCTAGGAACATTAGGAGCAGTCTTTTGATATCCTGGTGGTGTAGCTGGTGCTTGACCTGGTACGTATAAAACATTGTTGTTCTTATAAGAGAAGTTCAGATGATTCTTCCAACCTGGGTTGTATGTGTTTGAGTATGGGTTTCCTTGAGCATAATTCACTTGATCTGTGGGAATTCCTGCTAATAGTTGACAATCAGGGACAGCATGTCCTGGAACTCCACATAACTCACAGTTAGGTGTTACCGCAGCCACAGTGGTTGTTGGTGTTATGGCCAAGTTGTCGATCTTTTGGTTAAGTTGGTCAAACTTTGCATTGACTTGGTCCATACTACTCACTTCGTACATACCTCCTTTTGTTGGTTTCTCAGTTGCGACTCTCTCGCTTCCCCATTGGTAATGTTTCTGAGCCATACTCTCGATAAGTGCATAAGCATCATTATATTCTTTGTCCATTAGTGCACCGCCTGCGGCAGCGTCAATTGTCATTCTTGTATTGTACAAGAGTCCATTGTAGAAGGTATGGATGACCATTCATTCTACTAATCCGTGATGTGGACAAAGTCTCAACATATCTTTATAGCGTTCCCAAGCTTCGAAAAGTGACTCGTTTTCCTTTTGCTTAAATTCGTTGATTTGAGCTCTTAACATAGTTGTCTTGCTAGGTGGGAAATATCTCGTCAAGAAGACTCTCTTTAGTTCCTCCCACGTAGTTACTGAATTCGAGGGTAGAGATTGAAGCCAGGCTCTCGCTCTGTCTCGAAGTGAAAAAGGAAAAAGACGTAATCTAATAGCTTCTTGGGTAACTCCATTAGTTTTTACAGTATCGGCGTACTGCACAAATATCGAAAGATGAAGGTTCGGATCCTCGGTAGGATTTCCGCCGAATTGATTTTGTTGCACGACTGATATCAGTGAAGGTTTCAATTCGAAATCGTTTCGGTTGATAGCCGGTGCGGCAATGCTGGAATGCGGCTCAGCTTGCGAAGGACTAGCGTAATATTTGAGTGGATGATTTGGTTCTTCAGCCATCTCTGCGTCCTTTGATGTTCCGACCGGTTTAGGTGGATCAATTTGAAGATCTGGAATGTTGTAATTTCGTTCGTAATCGAATATTCGTCTTCTTACGTGTAAGAAGCGTTCTAATTCTGGGACTGGAGGTTGCAAGTCTTCGCCTTGAGAGCGAGTACTTGACATACACTCGGGAAATTAGATTAGGAAAAGAATAGTTGTTACCTTAGTCTAGACAATGCTTCTCTAATAGTGCACTAGTAACTAAATTAAGGTCCCCGACAACGGCGCCAAAAACTTGATGGGCGCGAAGACGCGATATGTGTCTAGCGGTATCTGAACTGAAAGCGCACAACCTATCGAAGTAATATAAAAGATTGTCGATCCCACAGGGACTTTATGATCACTTAGTGCTAGAGGGTTTACTAGTTTAGCTAAGGTGGATGTTTGTCACGATTTGGTTTTAAAGATTAGAACGAGAATTAAATTTAGTTTAATTAAATAATAAGAAGGCGGTCGGTATGCAATTATGTTAACCTATGCGGGTCAATCTAACCTAAGCTTATAAGGATGGTTCACTTAATCTATTCTGTAGAGATTATCAGTTTAAATACCCTTAACTCACACTCTCGTGGTCTTATCTCAGATCTTACTCCTAAAGCCCTATGCCTGCTCTCGCTAGCCCATAAGTGTTTAGAAGATAATTTTTGAAAACTTAATAAGTCTAATTCATTTTAAAGCGCTCTCGCTGTATTTAAATCAAATGCCTAACTTTAGCTATCCGGTTAAAATCTCACACTCTCGTGGTCTCGACCTAACCTATTACACTTTTCTTACTCTCGTAACAAAAAGATTAATTTTAATAATAAAAAGTCACAGCCAGAATTTAAGTTCTTAATTGTTTTAGCTTAGATTTGATTTTACTGATTTAGTTTATTTTAATTACATACCGCCTAATTTAATTAGCTACTCATATTTGTTGTACCAGACAGATGCAGAAACAGATAAATATATATAAAAACATGCATTATAAAATAATAGAAATAAATTCTTAACATATATAAATTAATTAATTAATATAAATGCGAAATTATAAAAAAACCTGAATAATAAAAATCGTAAAACTCCTTCTTCCACAGTCTGGTAAGCTCGGAGTGCGGAACCGGAATCGAAAATAAAATTAAACGAAATTCTGAAGGCTTGAAAGAAAATAAATAATAACAATTTCCTAATGTTGGAAATTGTTATTTAATTTGGGTTGGATATAGAATTTAAACAAGAACAATTTGCTGGAAAAATAATAAAATAGGGTGCAACAAAAATACGGCAGAGCTTCCGCGAAAAATCTAAAATAATAACTCTGTAGTTTCTAATTCGTCATCAAGCTATTTATAGAAAATCATATTGGGCTTGGGCAGTTGAAATTCATAGCGTGGGCTTCGTTGTTGAAGAGAGAATCCAGGAGAAAGTGTATTGCTTAGTCTGAGAAATAATAGGCACTTTTGACTTCACGATGCACGTTTCATGACCAATTCAATCCAAGTAACCCTATTTTCCTTTGTCACGTTCGTGACAAAGGTGTCACGGTCATTTTTTTCATTTAAAGCGTGTCACGGTCGTGACACCTGAGTGACGATCGTGAGTGTCCTACGTTGGGCGTCACGGTCGTGACGATGTGGTAACGACCGTGGTTGTTACAAATTATGCAGAATTTTGCAGAATTCCTTTCTTCTTCTTTTCATGCTTGTTTTTGTTCCTTTGACCTTCGGCTCATGATTTAGCTCTAAAATTGTTATACCTGAGATATGACATAGAAAACTCGAAGAATCGGGTGTTAATACGATGAATGTGCGATAAATCGGACTTAAAACGTAGTAATAAAACGATACGATTTCTCGTTATCATGTGTCGTGTTTCATAGCTTCACTATAATCTAATCATGTAAAGCACAATTTACAAACATGCAAAGTGACAACAATGACAAAATAAAAATTTGAGTTATGACCAAAAGACTAATAGTCTAGAAGTGTTACCTTCAATGGTAGTATCTAAGATTGCACGCTTTTCAACGAAGTTCAAAATTCTGATCAATTGGCATCAAAATCTACATGAGGCTCACAATACCATTCTTAAGTCTTCACCAGTTCCCATCCCTTCTTCGTATTCTTCATTGTTTCGTGACCACAATTCATATTTAGGATAACTGAAGTACCGGCCCTTGTTTCTGTTTCACTTATAACTACTCAAGTTTTAATGTGTTTAGAGATCTCACTTTCTTGGTGTTACTTTTGGTATGTTCTAAAGCTACAACGATATTATTAGCTTTGAGTCGAATACTATATTTTAGCAATGTGGAAAGAACAATATGTTCTTTCTGCTAAGGAAAAATAAATTAATATTGTTTGGCTTTTTTTAGTTGGAATCATTTATGATTATAGTTCTTTGATAACTTTTCCATTAATTTTACTTATACTTTTCTTTTGAACAAATTTTTGACAATTTATTAGTATGAGTATAATTTGTTTGTGGGGATAACTTCTCTACCCATCACAAAATATGGATAATGTATATTCAATCAATCACATGATACCATTTCATTTTTATTTATTTAATTATTTATAAAATAATATACATGTTTGTTTTTTCCAATACATTTTATAATAAAGGTAACCTTATCCAACTTTTAGAGTTGAGTAAATAAGAATTCACATTTGTTTAAATAGACTTACCCATAAATCTTTAATAAAAACATTAATATTTTTGCATGAATCTACAATCGAATCAATGTACCCATTTCCCAAGTTCGAGTTTTTTAGACAATGCATACAAATCTAGAGCTAAAACAAGTGCCTTTGTGAGAAGTTGGAGTGACTTTTTGTTTGAGTGAGAAGATGATGTATGTTTGGAGTTGTTGGCCGGAAGTTGGCTTTTGTGTTTATGAGAAGTTATGGAGTGACTTTTTGTTTGAGTGAGAAGATGATTGATGATTAGGGGTGGAGGATGGTTACTCAGTGGAGTGATGAGTGAGGAAGATGCAGTGGTTGTGCTGCTGCAAGTTGTGAGGAGGGAGTATGTATGATGTGTATTATACTAACACATCTGGTAAATATAAAATATCCAATTAATTAAAAAATGTCAAATCATCTTCCACGTAGGATGTCGTTAAGTGAAATACATGGCAGAGATGAAAATTAGGGACTGAAAATATTAGAAGAATGATTTATTAAACAAAAATGTCTGAGGGATTAAACGGAATTTTAGAATACTTAGAGGAACTTTAAACATATTTAACCTTTATATTTTAATATATTAAAGGTAAATGTTGAAAATTAAAAAAAAAAACTAGAAACAAAAATAGTGCAATAACCTTTAAACTAAAAAGAAACACATTTGAAACCTCTCATTAAATATTAACAAAAAATGAGTTCACTAAAGATTAAAATTATAAATAATTTTTTTATTATTATATCTTAATCAAAAAATTTATATCATAAGTGTCAAGGATGAAGAATAAACATGGATTGAAAATACATTTACATGATGAAGAATTATATCAATATAATACAACAATTAATGTGATTTTTAAAGAAGTCTTTCAAAATATATACATATAAGAATTACAACCAATTTGCTAACACACTAAACTTTTTATATTATTTAATTGAATTGATACAGGTTAGCCATTGAGAAACAACAATTATTAGAATCTTCATCAAAATATGTGTGGTACTTCGAAAAATGAGAACACGATCTCGCAAAGCGTAATCACATGCTCACGAGTTGGATTTATCAGAGTTGTTATCGAACCTTTTTTATTTTCAAAAAGAGAAAGAGTGAAGATTGAAAAAAAAACTAGAAGAAAGGATAAGATATCGTCATCACAACCGATATCAGGGTTCGGGAGTCAGTTACGCAAGAGAATGTATTATCATCCATTACGTCCGTTGTACTCAACAAGAACCGTTTGGTTAGTTGTGTATTTTAATGTTAGCTTAAAATGATAGGCTCTTCAATCTTATTAAAGGGAAAAAATATAGTTAAAAAAAGTTTATTTTTTATTAGGGTGCAAAGAAGAAAGGATCTAAAAAGGTTTTTATTATTAAGGGGTCTAACAAGATTTCGTAATCTTACTCCTACATATCTCAATAGAGAAATCAAGGCTTACGTAGTTTTGGATAAAATATGTTTGTTTGTTGATCGATTTTAGTGAAAGTTATCTTGTATTAATCGACGAAAAATATTGTTTTAACAAAACAGATGAGGAGCAGACATTTGCATCATATTGAATGAGTTTACAAATCAACATTCACGGGAAAACGTCATTTATATCAATTCAATGGTTGTGGATGAAGCATTGTTTTGCATCATCTTAAGACAAAATATTTTTCATTTTTAAAAAAGGTTTTAGGTTTCACCAAGAGGTAAAAAGATTTGAATGAGTTTGATGTGTTTTAGGGTTTGAAAGACGATTATTTATGACTTGCAAACTCTTACAACTTGAGTCTAATACTCGGGATTACGTCTTAACCTTTCAATCAGGTAATCCTTTTCTTTCAATTTTATTAAGAAAATGATTTGAATATTTACAAGTGTTTTGAAGGAAAGACGAACTCTTATGGCTTGTAAGCTCTAACAATTTGGACCTAACATTCAGGACTACATATGAACTTTTTTCTTCTGATTTTATTAAGAAAATAACTGAAGTTAAAAATGATTAATGGAAAATGGTTTGAAATTGTTTGGAAATGATTAGAAGTGTTAGTGAAGTCACTGAAATTATTTACATGTGAAATATGAAAGGGATTACCTAATTAATCAGCTTAGTTACATGTGAAATATGAAAGGGATTACCTAATTAATCAGCTTAGTGATATAAAATCAACTAATTAAATAATCTACTTATAACATAATTAATTAAACTAGCAATTAACTAATTAATCAAATTCATCGATTAATTATGTTCACGAGATCTCTTTCTTACGTTCACGAGCAATTGTCACGGTGACACTGTCATATGTATATCTATGTTCAGTCATTAAAATTAGTTTTATGTAAATATATCATGTAAGTATTTATTAGTAGTATTTGATGTTAGAGACTAATTGTTTAGATAAAAAAATTTGAAGGAATATTTTTTTTTAAAAATTTTTAGAGGAACTAAAGATAAAATTTACTGTATTTATATTTAGAGGATCTAAATTTTTTTTTATTTTAAGTGACACGTTTTGCTTTTATTTTGTAAGATACACATTTTATATGTCCTACACTTTGTTGCAACATTGGATTTGACATCTTATTATCCAACAAACAGAATAACAATTACAAATATAGTAGAAATACTACAAAAGTGCTAAGAAGTACTATATGACCAAGTGCCATCTTCCATCTTGAAATCAAAAGATATCTTCGTTTGCACTCTATCAATCATAGTTCCCCTCTTTGAATATTTATATATTTGAAGCGAGTTGATTTAGAGTAGTGTTTAAGTTTTCCATTCATTTTGAACAAAGATTAATACATTAAGCAAACCAGACTCTGATATATCAATTGGCTGTAGCAGTTTTATATGAATGACATAAAAAATTGGAAAAAATTGAGTTCATCGCACTAAGCTACTACACTTAACAAGTAAGAATGATCAAATTATGAAAGAGTTAATTGACTGTTAAAAGTGGGAACCATACATAACAGAAAATAAACATACACATACATTCATATGCTTTGATGTCTTGAAAGAACTCAAGCACCTCTTACATCTTTTGCATTAATTAGAGAAACTTTCCAACGATTTTGATGATGTTGAAAATTCCGGTATTGATCTTGGAGGAGAAAACATAACAGGTTTTGGTGGCATTTCCAAAGAATCCATGGCACCTTCCAACATATCAATAACTCTACTTATTGTAGGTCTATGAGTTGGAATTGTTTGAATGCACCATAAACCAACCATAGTCAATTTCTTAGCTATCTCATTCTCCTCATTCGACATTACTTCGTCATCAAGTTCCAAATCCTTCCCGTCTTCGAGCTTCTTGTAAATCACCAAATGCGGAAAATATAACTCGCTCGACTGACTACTTGCTTCAACAATGTTAACGTTCTTTCGTCCTCCAATCATTTCAAGCAACATCATTCCGTAACTATAAACATCAGACTTATGTGAAACTCCTCCGAAGCTTTTGTTGAAAACTTCAGGAGCTACATACCCGACCGTCCCTCTAGCGTTAGACATTGAAATAATGCTCTCGTCCCTATTGCTTAGTTTAGCAAGTCCAAAATCCGATATCTTCGGACGATATGTTTCGTCCAGAAGAATGTTATGTGGTTTAATATCAAAATGTAGAATCCGAGTATTGCATCCTTTATGCAAATATTCAAGTCCTCGAGCTATCCCTATCGCAATCTGATGCAAATTCTCCCAACTCAACGACGGATTAGGACTAGTTTTAGTCTTTTCGGTCTTCTCAGATTCCTTGTTTGAATTATGAATATACTTTTCGAGCGAACCATTCGGCATAAACTCATAGATAAGAGTTTTCTTGGTTCCATCAAGACAGAATCCTAAAAGTGTGACAACATTAACATGTGATGTTTTGCATATACTAGCAACTTCATTGATGAAATCTTCACCACACCCTTTTGATTCATTCAACACTTTTACCGCAACCGAAACACCATTGATATTTCCTTTGTACACCGAACCATAACCACCTTCTCCGAGTTTAACCTTGAAAGATTGAGTCATTTTCTTCACATCAGAGTAATTGTATCTCTTTAGATTCAAAGGACCTTGACTCTCAAGAAAAGCTTCTATATGTTGATTATTCCTTGTTATTTTGCTGAACTGTGTCAATATAATCTTCCATATTTTCGCTTTATTTCGACAAATTATAACAGCAATAAGAGGTAACAACATTCCAGTAGCTATGAAACCTATAACAAGCTTCAACACTTTGGTCTTCTTACTACCTGAAAAGGAAAAGTACATAAGTTTCACAACTTTAATGTTTGTCACATGAAAATGAATATCTGATTTGGCATCTAGAACCAAATAAAGTTAGTGGTTTAATGTTTGAAAAATGTTTCCACTATTTAAATCATTTTCATATACACATGTCTACAACAACAGTATTTAATTTGTTTCCATGTGAGAGTTTCCATTAAATTACGCAGGAAGGTAATGAGAAGTCCACATCTGTGGAAAAAAAGTAGAAATAATAGTCAAGTAAGGTGTGCTCTTTGTGCTAATGTCCAATTTTCCATGACTTGTTTTTCAAACTATAATCTTTTATATAATTATTATTATTATATAGATCATGTTGATGATTGTCAATGAGTTATGCACAGCTGCATATACTTTTTAAGAAGAAAATAAAAGGATTAGTGGGTAGCTGCACCAATAATTCGTAGCATATGTTCTGTTCGATATCGACAGGACCGTAATATATGTAGTAATATTCAATTTTACAACAGTAACATATGTAGTTATATTGCTAACATATCTATGTAATTATATTCGATCATTTTTATTTTCATTAATTATTATCAGTAGTTATATGTCAGTGTGTCGCATTGTTTTTATTCGCGATTCTTATATGTCAGGTGATATATCCTAATCAGAACAAAGAAACAAAAAGTGGATGTGATGGGTTGAAATTTAATTTGTTTTGATGTAACAATCATTGTAAGCAATTTCCAGTGCACAAGGGTATCTAGTCCTGTCTCTCATGACACACATGATGCAATATTTTATTATTCACTAAAATTTCAACACAATCCTATGAAGTCAGTATGAACAGAACTGTATCACTAAATTATTATCAGATTGCATCAATTAATGATTAGATACATTACAATGGCCAAAAGAACTTAAATTTGTTAGGACAATTTAGATAAACTATGCAACATCCAAATCATATAGTAAGTGTTTGTGTGGATATATGAACTCAAATAAATCAATTTAAATAATCCTTTATCAAAATATAGTATGAGCTAAATATGCATAATCACAAATACAACAGGTATATATCATATTAATAAATGATTTGTTAGTTGTTGAAAGAGTCTCATTTTAGATAGTATATATATAATTTCAATAAGTTCATAAGAAGGTATAATTCTCATCTTACAAGTCGATTTTATAAAATTGAATTATCATACCACAATTTTAAAATATCTAGAATCTAATTCAATATCCAATAATCACTCGCTATTAAGTTTTCGCTATTATGCCACCCATTATTTGTATCCTCACACCAAACCTCAATAGTACTGGTCGTAAAGGTGATGGCATGAACATATATTAGGTTCAACCACTATTCTAAGACTCATGCAATTAAATTCAAAAAGGTTCAAAAGATCCAAGGGTCACATGCTATTAATTTTTCGCTATTACATCACCCATCGTTTATATTCATGCACAAAACCCAGTAGTAATACTTGGTGTGAGGGAGATGACATGAACTTAGATTAGACCCAACCACAATTCTAAGACTCGAAAAGAAAAAAAGTTAGAGAAGAAAAGAAAGAAAGCTTACTTTTGTGAGAAGAACACTTTGCAGCATCATGATTTCCACTTCCAGAAGGACAGTAACAAGAAAAATTAGAAGAATCATTCTGATTTGTACCACATGTTCCTCCAGATTCTCTACACTCGTCACACTGAGAGGACCACCCTACACCTTCATCGTACTTCACATCAAATCCTTGTTCCAACGTATGAACTCCACTCTTTGAATCCCAAACAACATCCTCAGAAACTTCAACTTGAAAACTAACACGACAGCTCTGAAATCCTATGAACTGGTTTTGTAACTGAGTTTTATTGTTGACAACATAGAAAACACCTTCATTGCTACTATTTTTCTCACATGAAAAACTGTTTATGTTTTTCATAATAACTGAACTACTCTCAATAGAACAATCATAGAATACAGTGAGATTTCGAACAGATGGAAGAAAACTAAACGGAGTTCTAATCAAAGAAGTGTTGGTAAAATTCGAAGAACAGATATTTTTAACAAGATCTGTTCTAACCATTCTCATGGTAGAAGCATTTTGGTTAATGTCTAGCACATTGAACTTTTGTGAACCAATCTGAATAGAGGCGTTTTCATTATGCATGCAAGTGAGTTTAAACTCATTTTTGCCGCAAAATTTCGGTCGATTCCTTCCCCAGAAAGGAAATGATACATTTGTGTTTGTTCCACAGGTGAAATAGGATTGGTTGCAAGTAGAAAACGTGTCATTTTTTTGAGAGTTTGAAAGTGGCAAAGTTGTTGAGAAGAAAACAATGGTGAAGAATATGGATGCAAGGAAGGGGAAGATATTCATTGTTGAGTGGTGGAGATTGAGATCAAAATGAAGAGATATTTAAGGAGGGGAAATTGGAAAAGTGGAAAAAGAACAAAAAAGAAAAAGGATGGAGGATTTTGTGGTGACTATATTGTAAGATATATTATTGTTATTGGCGTGCAAGTTTAAAAATGCTTGGTGCAATCAATTAGTGATGTTGTATTATATAATTCATTATTTGAAATGAAGACTTATAAGTGGAAAATGGGAATAAGATGTTGACTTATTGTGTAGATGACAATTGAGAGATGCAAAATGAATTTTGGTTAAGAAAAAGGATATGTGCCACTAGATTGGGAAGGCGGTGGGAAATTGATAAGTACTTAGTGTGTGTATATCTAAATAACTTGCTGCATTATGTGTTAAAAACTTAAGTGAAAAACGAGTAAAAAAAATATGTTTTTAGTGCTGTTATTTTTTTTCTTCTGACATGATGGTGGAGGCACGACCGGGCTAGCCGATAGCAGCCGATGAGTGGAGTCGGTGGCCGGTTGTTAATGAGATGGTGTTAGAAATTAATGGACAATTAATATCTATGGGTATGTTCAAATATGACAGTTAAAAGAGGATATAAGTACCCCCTAGACAAAAATAGAAATTGCCTTCAAATCTGTCAGAAAGAAATTTTGGTCAATTTTTGCACTAAACATCCACTAGTGGAAGTTGTTTTTAAATCTCTCTGAAAATAATTTTGGTTAGTTTTTGGACTAAATATTCACTGGTGAAAGTTGCTGTAAATTTGTCTCGATATACTGAAAGTTTGAATTTCGAATTTAAAATATACAACCCTTCATGAAGTGTTGCTTTAGAATGAATATATGTAATGCTTGGAAACAATGCAATTTTTGGTTAAAATATATTATTTCATCAAGGGTTGCAACCTTGTGAAACAACACATGTATGACCTATAAATACCTCATTTTGGAATTCAGAAAAGAATCTCATATCGAAAATCCTCGTGTACAAATTTCAAACACTCTTCGCTTCATAATCGAGTTTTTGTCGGTCTTGCGCATACTCGATTAAATACTAAATTATCCTGGATATTCCTGCATTCCAACTCTAAAACATTTTTTAGAGTGCTTGTAATACTTTTAAAAAAAATGATTTCGTTCATGATTCTAACCTCGATACAATCCATTCGATTTATATTAAATTTCTAACAATCTTAAAAGTATTTTTTTAAATAATTATTACGAAGCTTTCATTTCAAGTACTAAAAGAAAGAACAAAAGAAGAAATCTTTATCATCTATTCTGGTATGTCTTGTTACTCTTCTGTAAAATTTATAAAGTTATGAATATCATAATATCAATGTTGAAATGTGAAATCTTTTAATTGATTGAAATACAAGGCTTTGATTTTCTAATTTTAATTGATATGCATGATACTATTCGAATATTTATGATAATTGATATTTGTTAAGAAGCAAGCAGTGGGATTAGCGTCCTGAATTTTGTAATTATTCAGTATGTACTATCAATTGATGATTTTCTATTATTTGTTAATTACTTATTATTCCCTTGTGTGAAAGTATATATATATATATATATATATATATATATATATATATATATATATATATATATATATATATATATATATATATATATATATATATATATATATATATATATATATATATATATATATATATATATATATATATATATATATATATATATATATATATACACACATTGTCTTGTTTTATTAGGATCATTCCACTCCGTGAATATATTTTGTGTCGCAATGTTGGGTTTGTCTATAAAATATATCTCTTTCAAGACAATATGGTTTGTAGACCATGGAATATTGGAACAAACCCTAATACGAATAATATGTCGTTGAAGTCTGCTCACATGTTATTGTTTAATTGGGCATTGTGTTATGAATCAAATTGTTTAAGTTAGCTTGTACCCTAAGTTATCTTATAATGGGTAATTGTTAAAAAGCCCATTAGGTTAGTATGTTAGTTTTATTATAAATAGCATATTAGTCTCTCTTATTTTGGATAAGGGAAAATAGGAAGATAAAACCCTAATTCAAAAGTGAGAGAGATTATTTGTTATTCTTGTATACTTGTAATCTTGTTTTAAGAGAAATGAAAGAATAACAATTTATAACCAATCCTTGTTGTTTTCTTTGGTAACCCTAAACCCTAACCCTTGTGGGTTTCTTGATCACAAAGAAACCTAATATACTTTGTTTCTAAGGTATCTAATTTACAACAAATTGGTGCGGTGAGCATGTATGAGATGCCTTCAACAAAGTATGAGATTGAAAAGTTCACTGGAGTGAACGATTTCGGTATGTGGCGCTTGAAGATGAAAGCTCTACTTGTTCAACAGGGTTGTTTGGAAGCGTTGAAGGGAGAGACGACCATGCATGTTGTGTTAACGGCAGCTGAAAAGACAGCCGTGATTGAGAAAGCACACAGTGCAATATTGTTGAGCCTTGGTGATAAGGTTCTTCGGCATGTATCAAAGGAGACGATGACGTCAGGGTTATGGTTGAAACTTGAAGGTTTATACATGATCAAATCGTTGGTGAATCGAATCTACCTGAAGCAAACCATGTATTCATTCAAGATGAGTGAAGACAAAGTGTTGAATGAGCAGTTGGATATGTTCAACAAGCTAATTCTTGATCTTGAAAATATTGATGTGAAGATCGATAATGAAGATCAAATGTTGTTGTTGTTATGCATTTTTCCCAGAACACATCCTCACTTCAAAGAAACCCTCTTGTATGGAAGATAGTCCCTGACCTTTGAAGATGTTCAATCTTCCTTGTACTATAAGGACTTGAACGAATGAAAGGAGCATAAACCTTCAACGGTTGGTGAAGGTTTGACCGTTAAGGAGAAATTTTTGCGAAAGGATGGTAAGTTCGACAAGAAGAAGGGTAAAAGTCAGCAGAAGTCATATAGTGGTGAAACATCTGGTGTTCGATGCTATCATTGTAAGAAGGATGATCACATTCGAAAGGTGTATCCTGAACGCCTGAAAGATCATCGAGGTAATGATAATGGTAATGATGCCATTTTTCAAGATGATTTCGACTCATTTTATGTTCTCGTGGTTTCGAGCGGCGACTCAAGAAAAGAGTGGATTATGGATTCAGGTTGCACTTGACACATGACTCCAAATAAAGACTTGTTCGAGGAATTATGTGATCAAGATGGTGGATCAATGCTGCTGGGAAACAACAAAGCTTGCAAAATTGCAGGTATTGAATATGTGAGATTCAAGCTCCATGATGAGTCAATAAGACTATTGACTGAAGTTAGGTATGTAGCAAGAGAAATTTGATTTCTCTTGGTGAATTCGACAAGAAGGGATATGTCTTTCAAGGAGAGAAAATTATCATAAGAGTCATGAAGGGGTCGAAGGAAGTCTTGAGAGGCATGAAGAAACAAGGCTTGTATGCCCTTGAGGCTGAAGTTTAAGTGGTTCGATCAATGTTGCATCCACAAAATTGTTGTCGAAGACAAAATTATGGCACATGAGATTGGGCCATGTCAGTGAGAGAGGCCTGGTCGTACTAGGGAAATAGAACCTGTTAGGTGGTGACAAAGTCGAGAAATTGGGGTTTTGTGAACCTTGTGTATTTGGTAAATCTTGTAGAGTGGAGTTTAACAAAGGTAAACAAAGAACAAATGGATCCCTTGATTACATCCATGCTGATCTTTGGGGGCCTGCAAGGAATCCTTCACATTCAGGTGCAATATATTTTCTATCCATAATTGATGACTATTCCAGAAAGTTATGGGTATTCATTCAGAAGAAGAAGGATGAAACTTTTGAGAATTTCAAGAGTTGAAAGGTTTTGGTCGAAACTCAAACTGACAGAAAGGTCAAGAGGTTGAGAATTGATAATAGCATTGAATTCTACAATGAAACTTTCGATAATTATTGTGTCGAGTCTGCGATTGCAAGGCATAATACTGTAGCAGGTACTCCTCAACAAAATGGTCTAGTTGAGAAATTCAATCGAACAATCCTCGAAATGGTTAGATGCATGTTGGTTAGTGATGGATTGAAGAAGGTGTTTTGGGCTAAGGTTCTTTCGACAACAACATATCTGATAAACAGATGTCCTTCGACTACGTTAGATATGAAGATACTTGAAGAAGTTTTGTCGGGACATCCACCAGATCTCGACAAACTGAGAGTATTTGGCTGTGTGTAGCCTATGCTCACATTAGGCAAGACAAGGTTGAACCTAGAGCTCTGAAATGCATGTTCATGGGATATCCTAAAGGAGTCAAAGCTTATAGGCTATGGTTCCTAGAGCTAGGTCACAAGAGGTGTATCACCAGTCGAGATGTAGTTTTCAATGAAGTTGAGATGGCTTTCAAGAAAACTGACAATGTTGTCTAAGAGCTGGAACAGGGAGAAATTCCTTTTAAGGTGAAGCATAGTGATGCTGAATTGCATGACCCAGATAAGCCAAAGAACTAGAAATTGTTATCGAAGATGAGGAGACTGATAATAACTACATGTTGGCAAGAGATAGGTCGAGAAGAGTCATCAAGCCACCTCAAAGACTTGGGTATGCATATCTTATAGCTTATGCCTTAATCTCTACAAGTGAGGTTCTAGACGAAGAACCTAGAGACTATAAGGAAGTTATAAGGAGTCGAAATAAGACTGAATGGTTGAAGGCCATGGATGATGAGATGAAATATCTTCATGATAACAACACTTGGATACTAATCAAGAAACCTACTGGAGCCAAGTTGGTCAGCTGTAAATGGATTTTCAAAGTTAAGAAAGGAATCAAAAGAGTGACGTAGAAAAGATTCAAGGCAAGGTTGTGCTCAAAGGGGTTACCGAATGCTCACACACTCACAGGGTAAATAGACGATTTGACCAAGATGGTTGTGCTCAAAATGAAACAAGTGCCTTTATCCTTTTCATGCATTCATATAAGCAACACAAACAACATATTAAATATAATGAAATCCAGTTAAAACAAGAATTGTGGCCTCCAGTATATATGAACAACGAAAAGCTTCCTCAAATTTGGGGGTAAAAAGGGAACTAAAGTGATTCCATTCATGAAAAAATAATGCAAAAATAATAAATAACATGGTAGTTTTACAAATGACAAGTTTCCTAATCATGTTATATTATAGAAAGCGGTAAACGAGCATCGTACCTGATATCAACTTCAAACACCATCATTATCATACATCCACAAGTTGAAACCATCATACTTGGAAAATCACCAAGCATCCTCAAATTATCCGACCAAAATTTGCATCCAAACAACAAACTAAATCATTAGAAACTAAAAACAATAAAACATGATTGTTTTACATCATAAGCTCGACGCCTGTTATTTACAAACCAATAGTTGCTTTGGAAGAGCTAGATGTTTCACTCCCGCCTTTGCACTTAATTCCAACTAACACCTGCAACAACGACTAGAAACTAATAACAAGTACCGACAGTGTTTCACACACATGCCGCGTACTAAGGAATTAACAACACTAGACAACATTGGCCGGACGGACCGACCTGCTCTGATACCACTAATGTAACACCCTTCTACCCCAAAATAAAATATTTAAATAATATCAGAGTAATCATCAAAAAAGGGTATCACATTTCGTCAGAAAATCAAACACACAGTGTCCTGTCCCGTAACACGGGTTAAACAACATCAAAATAACATAAATCATTTCACAGCGGAATTTAACTTCATAATTCAAAACTTTATAAACATCATTTTCACCATCCTGAATTTAACATCATAAAATGGAAAACATTATCCAGATAACAACATACTGAAAACAGTTAACAAAAGAAACCCATCCCAGTGTTACATGACACAGAGCAGGACACATAAACCAGAACCACTCCTAAGGAACACTAAAGCATGTTCCGAGACTCATGAATTACTCCTATTGCACTACAGGACTATTCTTCGACATCTGCAAGTTACCCACGAAAGAGGCAACATTTCCAAGCAGGCAGGGTGAGTAATCATAATATATCATAAACATATAAGAATATGAAATATAAATAATTAGATTAACATATCATAACATCATTAACAATTAAACTCAGCAACAACCACAACACTATCATAAAATAGATCAACACCAACACAGTCATGAAATTCATCCAAAATATGCAATTCTAACATCCTGATATGCAATATGCATGTGGTACCATTTTCACCATGAGATGGATACATGACCATCAACCCTCCACAAGGGAGCACACCGTAATCATCGAGACACTTCAATCCACACAATGGGATTGAAGCTACAAAATAGGCCGAAGCCCCATCGTGAATGTCATGAAATGCAATGATGCGTTACATCGAGAAGTCAAATGCGCATCATTCATTTCATATCTAACAGTTCAAACATCAAATAATCATATAATTTCATCGTGAAAATACACCGAAACCTCATCTCATTAGCTATCTCAAAACATCAAGACATCACCATTCATTTCATGTTCATCAAATAATCATCGTAAAATAATATCTTTCGTTATGACAACACATCAACAACAAAACACCAATTCATAATAATATTGTGTTTATAATCATAAAAATCAATTTTTAACAACACAAGAAACCATTCCTTTTAATTCATAATAACTAATCATCGATTTATAATAAAATCATGTTTCTAATATTTATCATCATGATAGTACGCCTATAACCCTCGTTCATCAACAACCCAAGATAATACACCAAAACTCCGGTTCATTAACCATTTCAACTCATCAAGACTCGACCCAAACCCGGTAAAATTATAAGGTAATTCTATCCGTCTTTATAAAAGCTCAGTTCAGAAAATTATCTCACTTCTCTCATTTTCATCCATCAAAATAAAGTTTAATTCATGCTCTTTCCGACGCTTCAAACGGAATACGAATCGGACTTACGGTTTGAAAGTTATGTATTTTTAAAGAATTGAAATTTGCCTTTCAAACAGTGTTAACCGGTTAACCCATAGCGTTAACCGGTTAACGCCTGCGAAACTTCATTAAAACACCAAAATTGTAATGGTTAACCGGTTAACCCATAGCGTTAACCGGTTAACACACGCTTTACAGCAGTTCTCTGCTGCTCAATGCAGACTGCACTCCAACCCTCAAAACTCCAATTTCACTACGGGTTTCATATCAATCCACCCCAAAACCATTCCAATACATCAATCAACACAATAACATCGAGACAACAAGTTATACAATTAATTATATGATTCAACACATTTTTATCACTCTAATTCATCAAGATTTTACTCATAAACTCAACCTAAATCAAAAACCCCTAAACTCACAAAACTCATACAAATCTAATCTAATCATAATCCAATTCTTATACAATTACAATAGATTATGAAAACTCCCCATACCTTAGAGAATTTTGCCGATTGATACTCTTCATCCAAGGTTCCTCGCAAATTTCTGACTCTGAGCTTCTCCTTCCTCTTTTCTTCTCCTCAAAGCTCCTCTTCACCAAAAAGAATACGATAAGTGAGAACTTTGATCGTGATCTCCTATTTGGGTAAAATTATCCTAGTTAAGTCTTTTCCCACTTTACCCTCATAATTTTTCGCCAAAGGACCACCTTACCCTTTTCTTTAATATATTTTCAATAATAATAATAAAATAGTATAGTAAAACACTATTTATCCTTATTATATAAAAATACTCTTATATTCCAAAATAACCAACATAACATTCATACTTCCACTCATATTATTTTAAATAATAACCAATAATCCGAATAATACTACATGATTATTCTTATTATTAATATTACTAAAATAATTTCACCACCGGCATCAGTCACATAATCACCAATTGTCAATTCATTCATATATCCTTAATTAAGCCACAAATACTCATAATCGAATTTGGGGTGTTACAACTCTCCCCCACTTAAAGAATTTTTGCCCTCGAAAATATATCTGATTCAACTATTTCAACTACTTAATCCATCCAACTAATCAATTCTCAACTCATAAAGGCAGCCCCACATATCATACAAACCATAACTTATAGCATCAACGACAATAACAATACGAACATTACACAAGTGATACACTTGACAATTAGCATCGCAACACAAGATAGTACCCAACTCAAGATTTCAATGATTGACACGTTAGAATATCACAACATAGGAGCACACAATTCCAACATCAAGACAATCGACTATCAACATCGTCATCATTCGCAGACAAAAGACTACACCGTATCACACGTTTGCTGCGCACTCTGATTACTCTGCAAAGTTCCAGGACTACCAAGTTTATTTCCAACTTCTTCAATCACCAAACCAACACATCAATAACACTTTCGACTTAACTCTTCTGAATTTCGTTTCAATAGGTATTCTACTCTCGTAGTTACCGAATATATCCAACTTAAATTTATAAGGCGACACCTCTGAACGTTCAATCATAAATACAACTATGACAACTTCCCCAAAATTTGTACAGATATTTACATACTTCATGAATTTCCAATTATCCTCAACACAACTACAACTTTGCCATCTTAAGTAATACATCCTTCAAAAATTACCTTCAACACACTACATCATTATGACAATATAAGATACAGGGGTCCAACGAATCTCCATTAGATAACTCATACCCTTTACTTCCAACTAATTCAACTTACCGAATACTCGATTCTTACTCATACCGACACAACCTTTTATAGATTCTTATCCGAATAGACACAACCAAACAACTCCTCTTATTCCAACCAAAACCGTTATTTAATAAACCAACTTATAATTTCACTCCTAATACTTGCAACTACCTTATATCTGACATTCTTATCAAATCACCATTTCACATTTCCACCTACTTTCCTTTCTAATCATCTCAAGAGAACTTCAAGTCTCCAGCTACTTAATTCATCATTAAACAAAATTCCAATTATTCCGAGTCCAACTATGAATTTTCTTATTACGTTTCAATCCAAGCGCAATTTCATACTTCTCTCTTAAATTCCAACTAATACTCTCATATAATAACTTGCATAAACAAAACAAATAATACTCAAGCACTCGACTTGACTTCAACCAATTCGATGTACATACTATACTAGTTGGCATGACACAATTATCCATCAATTATGATTATGTCTGCTATCAACAATAGATTAAGGGTGATCAATTCCTCAATTTGTCAATAGACATTCGGCAATCATAACGGTGACATAAATCATCATTACTCAACACAATAGCGTACTTCAACTTGTGCCCAGAGTCCGTAAGCATAATGCCTCGTCAACTCTCTAAGGCTTACCAATATCTCCTTAGTCTCCTTAATTCCAACTTCATCAACGACATAAAACATCCAAAAATCCAGTACCGATTCCTTTATGTACATTCATAGTACCACACGACTCTCGATATCCCACTAACACTTTATTCGCTACAACCAGTACCATCCAAGTCGGTTTTCTCCATATACAACGTTCAACCAAGTTAAAATTCTTAACAACATTGATCAAACATCCATCTTCTTCTCAATATTACCATCATCTAACATCAACACTTTAATCGTCCTTATTCGACATAATTCGAATTTCCATGCATTCTCCGATACCCATATTTTATTATTTAATAACAATTTCATCTTTACAACTTTTCTGCAATAGACGTTCAACTTCGAATACAATTATCTCATCCAATCATGACTTCATCCAAATTATAATCTTTAACAGCACAATTCAAACACCCGTCTTCCTCTCGACATTACTACCATATGACATTAGCACTTTAATCATTCTCATTACATATTTATTCACTCTCCGAATACTTATGCCCTCCCTCTAATACCAACATCTTATTATTTTTCCATCATTTTTATCTTTCTAAAATTTCCAGCAACACACGCCCCACTTTGAACGCAATTATCTTCTCCAATACCGACCTCCAAATCACAAAATTATATTCTAACATGAAGAGAAATTTGTGCAGATTCCAGAACTTCAAGAATCGCTCGAATCCGACTTACGAGTAAAAAGTTATCCTCCTTGCCATGGGACTGGTCAATAATTCCCGTATGCAGAATTTTCCAAAAATCAGCAGCAGCCCCAACTATTAAAATGCGCTTATCTCCCTCATCATAAACCTCCTGAACAAAAATCTTATATGCAAACTGTAAGGAATTTTGTAAGCTTTCCAAAAAGTCTAGAACCGCTTCAATCCGAATCACGGTTAAAAAGTTATGCCACTTCTCGTGACAGCTGCTCCAAGATTGCAAAAATCAGAATTTTTGAGATTGATGAATGTAATTTCCACCTCTCTCCATCTTACTTCCAAGTTCTACCAAAATAAATCTTGCTCTACATCCAACTTCGAAAATTTCTCGACTTTAATTCAACTACACTCAAGGCATAACAATCTACCGACTTGATCCTTCAACTTAATTCATCAACTTGTCTTTTTAGTTTGAATAAATCCTTCTTTCATAAACAATCTTCATCCATAAATCCACGCACTTCCCAACCCGACCGATACAAATTCATGAATCCATGCTCTCACTGGTCCACAACAACACCTCTTGAACAACCTTGCACTCTTGTAATCAACATCAACTTTGAACCAACTTCGACGTTCCAACAACAGTCCGGGAGTCAAGCTTCTCCCCCACTTAATTCCAACTAACACCTGCAACAACGACTAGAAACTAATAACAAGTAGGGACAGTGTTTCACACACATGCCGCGTACTAAGGAATTAACAACACTAGACAACATTGGTCGGACGGACCGACCTGCTCTGATACCACTAATGTAACACCCTTCTACCCCAAAATAAAATATTTAAATAATATCAGAGTAATCATCGAAAAAGGGTATCACATTTCGTCAGAAAATCAAACACACAGTGTCCTGTCCCGTAACACGGGTTAAACAACATCAAAATAACATAAATCATTTCACAGCGGAATTTAACTTCATAATTCAAAACTTTATAAACATCATTTTCACCATCCTGAATTTAACATCATAAAATGGAAAACATTATCCAGATAACAACATACTGAAAACAGTTAACAAAAGAAACCCATCCCAGTGTTACATGACACAGAGCAGAACACATAAACCAGAACCACTCCTAAGGAATACTAAAGCATGTTCCGAGACTCGTGAATTACTCCTATTGCACTGCAGGACTATTCTTCGACATCTACAAGTTACCCACGAAAGAGGCAACATTTCCAAGCAGGCAGGGTGAGTAATCATAATATATCATAAACATATAAGAATATGAAATATAAATAATTAGATTAACATATCATAACATCACTAACAATTAAACTCAGCAACAACCACAACACTATCATAAAATAGATCAACACCAACACAGTCATGAAATTCATCCAAAATATGCAATTCTAACATCCTGATATGCAATATGCATGTGGTACGATTTTCACCATGAGATGGATACATCACCATCAACCCTCCACAAGGGAGCACACCGTAATCATCGAGACACTTCAATCCACACAATGGGATTGAAGCTACAAAATAGGCCGAAGCCCCATCGTGAATGTCATGAAATGCAATGATGCGTTACATCGAGAAGTCAAATGCGCATCATTCATTTCATATCTAACAGTTCAAACATCAAATAATCATATAATTTCATCGTGAAAATACACTGAAACCTCATCTCATTAGCTATCTCAAAACATCAAGACATCACCATTCATTTCATGTTCATCAAATAATCATCGTAAAATAATATCTTTCGTCATGACAACACATCAATAACAAAACACCAATTCATAATAATATTGTGTTTATAATCATAAAAATCAATTTTTAACAACACAAGAAACCATTCCTTTTAATTCATAATAACTAATCATCGATTTATAATAAAATCATGTTTCTAATATTTATCATCATGATAGTACGCCTATAACCCTCGTTCATCAACAACCCAAGATAATACACCAAAACTCCGGTTCATTAACCATTTCAACTCATCAAGACTCGACCCAAACCCGGTAAAATTATAAGGTAATTCTATCCGTCTTTATAAAAGCTCAGTTCAGAAAATTATCTCACTTCTCTCATTTTCATCCATCAAAATAAAGTTTAATTCATGCTCTTTCCGACGCTTCAAACGGAATACGAATCGGACTTACGGTTTGAAAGTTATGGATTTTTAAAGAATTGAAATTTGCCTTTCAAACAATGTTAACCGGTTAACCCATAGCGTTAACCGGTTAACGCCTGCGAAACTTCATTAAAACACCAAAATTGTAATGGTTAACCGGTTAACCCATAGCGTTAACCGGTTAACACACGCTTTACAGCAGTTCTCTGCTGCTCAATGCAGACTGCACTCCAACCCTCAAAACTCCAATTTCACTACGGGTTTCATATCAATCCACCCCAAAACCATTCCAATACATCAATCAACACAATAACATCGAGACAACAAGTTATACAATCAATTATATGATTCAACACATTTTTATCACTCTAATTCATCAAGATTTTACTCATAAACTCAACCTAAATCAAAAACCCCTGAACTCACAAAACTCATACAAATCTAATCTAATCATAATCCAATTCTTATACAATTACAATAGATTATGAAAACTCCCCATACCTTAGAGAATTTTGCCGATTGATACTCTTCATCCAAGGTTCCTCGCAAATTTCTGACTCTGAGCTTCTCCTTCCTCTTTTCTTCTCCTCAAAGCTCCTCTTCACCAAAAAGAATACGATAAGTGAGAACTTTGATCGTGTTCTCCTATTTGGGTAAAATTATCCCAGTTAAGTCTTTTCCCACTTTACCCTCATAATTTTTCGCCAAAGGACCACCTTACCCTTTTCTTTAATATATTTTCAATAATAATAATAAAATAGTATAATAAAACACTATTTATCCTTATTATATAAAAATACTCTTATATTCCAAAATAACCAACATAACATTCATACTTCCACTCATATTATTTTAAATAATAACCAATAATCTGAATAATACTACATGATTATTCTTATTATTAATATTACTAAAATAATTTCACCACCGGCATCAGTCACATAATCACCAATTGTCAATTCATTCATATATCCTTAATTAAGCCACAAATACTCATAATCGAATTTGGGGTGTTACATTATGTCTGTCCAGTTTCGCTCGGCGGTATTCTGGTTCGACCGACGTAAGAGGAGGTTTCTTTTTGCACTTTTTTTTACATGTTTCTTTTTGTATGGCTCGCCACTACTTCGTCTGTTTCAACAGGAGGCGCAATCAAATTTTATTTCGACCATAACTTTTGAACCGTAACTCTGTTTTTCGCCCGATTAGAAGCGTTGAAAAGATTATTCAATGCTCTTTATGAATATGAAAAAAATATCATTGCTTGAATACCTTAAAAAATAAATGTAAAACAATTAAACTCAATGATATTTATACGATAATGCAATATATACACTATAACATAAAGTAAACGTATTTACAAACAAAGTGGTGTTTATTTGAACAATTTTAACAAAAAGTATCGATAATTGCAACAAAAATTATATACAAAAATAGTGTTCGTTGTGATTTCTGACGAACAACCTCTGGTTAACCAATCTTTTACAGGACTGGGTTACTTGCAGGACCAACCAAACAAGTCCTAGGACACATGTTTAATTTTGTTGTCGAATTACTCTTAGTGTTTGATAATCGTTTGTGATTTATTTTGTCAATGATTTTAAAATCTTGAGTGTTTGAATGTAAAAGTAAAGTAAACTAAAAGTTGAACAAAAGCAAGAAAATGACAAAAAGAGTATAAATTTTGCAGGAAAAGTAAAGAAACTGGAAGTAAAATAATTTGACGAAAAAGACTTGTAATTTAAATAACTTGAATAAAATTGGTGTTCAATACATACATTTCTCCACATATCAAACTCATTTCTATCACGCTGGGTACTTAGAGTATTTTTACAGGATTATTGTATAAGTTTTTCACACACAGGATTCTACAACAACTACCCTATTTATATACAAATAAAATAACTGCCTAAAACGGAAAAATCCTAACTAATTGACACTTGTCAATCTGCATGTATTCTTCTTTTCCTGAAGCTTCCACACGTCCAACTGCCAAATGTTGTAACTTTTAAATTTGAATTCTTCCTCTTTGTGACGAAACGCTGCATCTCTTCGTTTTGTCGAATTGTCGAAGAGAACAAAACTCTTCAAACTTTACAGGATAATGCCTTTGTCGAAAACTCTTCCAACCTATCTTCTGTCGAAATGTCGAAAAGCACACCAATTCTTCAAATCCTGTCAAATGCTGAACTATAATAAAAGATCTTCAAACTTTGTTTGCTGAAACATTCTTCGTATTCCTGTCGAAGTATTTGAGCATCTGGTCTTGTCGAAAATATCAAAAATTCTGGACATCTTTATTTTCTTTCTCCTTTATCTGGTGACCATTTCCTTAGTAAAAAAAATGATTTTACATCTTAAACTCATGGTGTCGAAATTATGTGCCTACAAATTGCCCCCCAACAAAGATGTTTCGACTAACTCTGGAGAAATCATCCTTTGCTGTCGAAATTATTCTGACACCATGTCAGTTTCATTAATTGTGACGTGACTTTGTTAAGTCCCAAGAAAAACCATGATTTCACTTTTTCTGAATACGTCTCATCTAGCCCACGTTTTAGACACGATCTTCCATAACCCTACAAACTAGCTAATCATGGGTTTTCTCCAACTACCACCTTTTTTATCATCACCGTTGATCAACATGACACATACCCCATGATCAAAAACTAAAACGTTTTTTTTCTTCTTTTTCCTCTACTTTATCATTTTTTTTATAAATACCTCTTTTTTCAAATCTTTTCACTTTTGACGCTCTTAAACTTCCTCTTCTTTATCAAACGAATATTTCCATTCCATTACTCCCTCTGCAACTCTTGCTCAAACTTCTCTCAACAATGTCTCCTCCAAAGAACATTGCTGATCAAGGTGATAAGAAAGCAAAAAGAACCACTGATCTTCCTCCTGCTCACACGCTACCTGGGCCAGTGCAGGTAAACCAACAACAATATATTCCAGAGCCTCCTAATGAGAGAGAAAAGGCTAGCATCTACCGATCTCAGGTACTTATCCCTGTTTTAATTTCTGGAGTCTGCCAAGCATTGTTAGGCCCACTCTCTGATTCTAACGCTGATCAGGACCGTTTAAAAGATTTTTACCCTTCTTATTCTGCTTCAAAACCCATAGGTGCAGGTAGAAAACCTCAACCTACGGAAACAACCTCCAAAAATCCTAAAACCCCTTTAGCTTCGACAGACCTAGATTTTTCATATCTAAATCAAAATAGGATTTTTAGGAGCCCTCCATTGACAAAAGACCCCAAGGATTACTTAGCTTGGTTAAATAGAGTCGAAAAGGCTAAGGGAAAGTTTTGGAAGAAAACAGGCATTTATGACCTAATCCAACTGTCGAAAGATGGACCACGTTATTGCCAAAACATGTTGTTGGCTTCCCTATATTTTTGGGACATCACTTACAACAATTTTCACCTCCCTTGTGGGATGGTCACCCCAACCCTTTTTGATATAGCAGCCATCACAGGTCTTAGTCCTATAGGTGAAATTTTCAACCCTGAACATTTAAATAAAGACCCTATAGGCTTCGACACCAAACATGCTGGTTACTCTCTGTTCATTGCGCACCACCATGGTGAAGACACTGAAGAGGTTTCTGATAAGGAACATGTGGCTTTCCTAACTTTGTGGCTAACAAAGTTCGTCTTCTGCACTAGATCTCTTCAAGTTGCCAAGAGTTACATCACCATTGCTAACCAACTTCATGCCGGAGTTACTTTTTGTCTAAGTGAAATGCTTCTGGCGAATCTTTATGAATCCCTTAGTGAAAGTGTAAACAACCTGAAGACGAGCAAAGAAAAAGGAAATATCAGCCTGACAGGTCCTTTTTGGCTCCTACAATTGTGTCTGAATGCTACTTTTGAAACCTGCATTCCCATCAAGAACCAAATAGACGAAGAAGAGGTAAAGGACAGGCGTGTCGAATGGCCTAGGCTGGTCAAACTAACTCCAACTGATGAAGGGACAAGCCTTCGACAAGCATTTACCAGCTACGTGATGATGTTTGCCAAACGCTACAAATTCACACCATCCATGTCACCTTTCGCCAACAGGACTGTAGGTCCTAAATGGTTCACCAGACAACTTCCTTTAGAACATCAGAAAGAAGAGGATTCATACATATCTATTTGGGCATCATTCCTCCCACCAAGGCATCTCTTTTCTCACCATAGCCTAAATAATACAAAGGTTTCTCTCATTGTCTATCAGCCTAATCTGGTGGCTAGACAATTTGGGTTAATCCAAACAAAAACCAAACCTATCTATCCCAAGAGAGGTTCCATTTTGTTTTACAATTCTTTTCACAACTTAGAAAAAAGTTTAGAACTGTATCACAAGTTTTTTGACGCAACCTTGGAAGTCCAACCTGTAATTTTTCGACCAACCCATTTGTGCACTGAGGACTTCGACGTCTGGTGGAAAGCATACTATCTTACCAAATTCTTCGACGTAGCAGCTTTTACAACACACCTGACGAACGCTTTTGCTTTTGTGCAGGACAAAAAGAAGAAAGGTACGAAAAAACACATCAAAGAGATTCAAAATTTTCAAAAATATTTTGAAACCATTTACAGGCCAAATGATCTTCGTCGAACCATAGGCGAAGCAGCAGTGACCTTAAAACAGAAATTTTCAGAAAAAATGGATAAGTTGGAGTTGCCTCTATATATTCCATCATATGCACGCTATAATTTTGCTTTTACCACGTTTCCTCCAAAGTTTCCCCCACTTCCTTCTGCAGAATTTGGTGTGGACCTGTGCCCTCCATTTCAAGATTGGTTTGTGTGTGGGTCTGACTTAAAGCTGCTTCGTGAGTCTCGCAAAAAACTTGTTGATCGTGTGGTTCCGACGAAGTATCATTTGGAAAACTTCCCAGGGCACCTTCATATTGGAATAGAACACGTTCGCGTGGAATCTCCTATTCTTGAAGGTGTCGAAGAAATACAACCTCTCTTCTTATTTCTAACTTTCTTATATGTTTTATATCCATGTTCATTTATTTTCCTTCCTTTCAGCTGTCAAGATAACTAGCAAGAAAACCCCTGGCGAAGGGACTTCCACCAAACAGGTCGAAAGATCACCTGCAGTTGCAAAGAAGGTTTCGACATGCAAAAGCATTCCACCTTTCTTATATAAACTTTATTATCCTTAATGCTGAACAAATTTCTTTTTGTATGTCTCAGATAAATCGCACACCAGCAACCAAGAGGAAACAAGAAGAGAAAAAGGTGGGTGTCGAAGAGTCTGAAGACGAATCCCCTGAGCCACAACCTCTCAAAAGAAAAAAGGGTATGAAAATAAAAATGGTAGCATCTCAGAGATCTATTGTCAACAGAAGAACTCCCCCTACCAGTCCAACCACCAAAACTCACTCAAAAAGTGAGAGGAGTGGGAATTAAAGCACCCATACTGAGATTCCTCAGGTATTTTTTATTTCGACTGACAGTATTCAAATTTTTTACTTGCATTGTTTCTTCTTTCAATTTCCTTTTGCTGTTGACCTCAGGTTGATCTCGACGTCGAAGGGACTTCCAAAGTCCAAGAAAAACTTATCCCTTCTGATTCCGAAAAAACTTTGGCTGAACGACTTCTGGGAGAGGCCACTCCAGACACTGGTATTTATAGACCTCAGACCAATAGTGACTTCGACATCAGTGACCAAGAATCCTCTGACAACAACTCCCCTGTTCGCCCAGAATTCACCGTGGAGGAAAAAACTGATAAGGACCAAGATGAACAAATGCAAGGGCCAATTGATACAACTAAAGCTGACAAGAAGGTTGTCAAAGAGGAAAAAGATATGTCAAAACGATCAGATATTAGCTTGCATCCTGGAGGAAGTGCCCAACCTATTCCCATTCAAACAGAAACTCCTCCAAACATGGGTTCGACAAGCTTATCTCATGAAGAGATTGAGAGTCTGAAAGTGAAAAAACCTCTAGAATATCTGAAGGCTCTTCTCAGCTCTCGACATAACTTTCAGGATTCCTCCTACAGCAGTTCGACAACTTCTGGAGCTACCTCTGAAGTTCAATCAATTGATGTTGTCATGGCTGAGATCAAGACTAAAATCCTTGGCGTAGATTTGTTTAAAGTTTTGGTCGAAAAACCTTCTGCTCAATATGATTTGAAAAAACTTCTAAAACAAGCTAATCTCTTGGAGGCTTCTACTGAGGAAATTCGTCTGGTAATGGACTTGATTTCTATGATCAACTCGGTGAGTGCTGACTTACTTCGCCAAAAGGAGTTTTCCCAGAACATCACAACTAAGTCTGAGAAACAAGTTTCAGAGTGGAATGTTGTAGCTTCTTCGACCGAACAAATCTCAGAACTAAACAAACTTTCTGAAGACTACTCCAAAGCTGCTGCTGAATGTGAAAGCAAAATCCAGACTTTCCAGGCTCAAATTGTCGAACTCCAGAAGAAAATCCTTCAAGAGAAAGAACGTCAAGCCAACCTTCAACAACCTAACCAAGAAGACATTGACAGAGAACTTCAAAATGGGCTTCAACATGCAGAGATAGCTCAACAACTCAATCGAGAAATTGACGAGTTGTCTGTTAGTAAAAGCCTTTGTGAACGTCGAATTCAACTTCAACAGAAGAAATTTGACGAACTCAAAGAAACTTTTCTTCGACGATAATTTGTGATAGAAATAGGTTTTTGTATTTGTTTTGCTTTGGCAGCCTTTCAAGGCTTTTATCTGTAATGTTACCAACGCCATCTGTTCAGTGAAGACATATTTTTCAGTTTATGAATTTATTCCATTTCTATCTTTATTTCTTGCAATGTTGGCTTATATTTTTTCAAATACCTGCCATTTATTTTCAGTATCCTTTTATCTTTTTCTATTTCTTCAACTTCATATGCGCCATTTGAAAAAACTCTTAAGATTTGGAAAGGTCCTTCCCACTTAGGAGACCATTTTCCCATTAATCTATCTTTCTTGTCCATGGGAAAAATTACCTTCCAAACAAGATCATCAACTAAAAAGACTTTAAATTTTACTTTCTTATTGTAAAACTTTTCGACTCTTTCTTTCTGCCTCTTTATCAACTCCAAAGCACGCAACCTCTCCTCATCTAAGTCAACTAACTCATCCATCATCATACTCCAATAAGTCTCAGATGGAATTTCATGATGCCTTTGAATTCGTATTGATTGTAAATAGATTTCAACTGGTAATACTACATCATGCCCATAAGTTAACTTAAATGGGGTAGAATTAGTTGCCTCTTTAGGAGACGTTCGACAAGCCCAAAGAATTTGATCCAGAGTCTTGTGCCAATTTCTAGGTTTTTTACCAACATGCTTTTTTATCAGATTTATCACAACTTTGTTGGCTGCTTCGACCTGTCCATTTGCTTGAGCATAATAGGGTGTCGAAGTTAACAACTTAAAACCTGTTTCTTTTGCAAATGTATGCATGTTTTTCCCAGTAAACACAGATCCTTGATCAGTGGTTATGGTTTCTGGTATTCCAAACCTATGAATTATATGTTTCTGGATGAATTCTATAACTGCCTCCTGATCTACATTCGTCAGTGGTATAGCTTCAATCCACTTAGTAAAATAGTCTACTCCAACCAAAATGTATCTTTGCCCCTTTGAAGAAGCTGGTCGAATTCCCCAACTAAATCTAGAGCCCAACCTCTAAACGGCCAAGGCTTTATAATAGAGTGTAACTCATTTGCAGGTACATGAGGTATGCCTGCATGAATTTGGCATTCTTGACACCCTTTTGCAAATTCGACACAGTCCTTTAGCATTGTTGGCCAATACATCCCTTGTCGAAATAGTAACCACTTCATCTTGTGACCTGCCTGGTGTGCACCACATGCACCACTGTGCACGTTTGACAAAGCTATATAAGCTTCAGTCTCACCTAAGCATTTTAGTAAGACTCCTTCTGCAGTCTTTTTAAATAACTCATTTCCAAAAAGTACGTAGCTTAAAGCCCTATACTTTATTTTTCTTTCGACTGTCTGGTTTGGGTTTTGTAAATAATCCTTAATAGGTTTTCTCCAATCTACCACCTCTGGATCATCTACATTAAAAATTTCAAAATTTTCTTCGTCACCATAACCCAGTCTTATTGTTTCCAAATCTGACGGGGACAATTTGGTGGATAATACTTTTCCTTTTACTTCAATAGCTTTCTCCAAATTTTCTTTCGACACTTTGTAGCCTGATGCCAGTTGAGCCAAGTCATTTGCTTCCTGATTTTCCAATCCAGGAATGTGTTTAAAGGTTGCACTGTCGAATTTCTTGAGGAGTCTATTGGCTATTACAAAGTACATGATCAAATTCTCTTTGACACATTTGTATTCTTTTGTCAATTGCTTTATTACCAACTCAGAGTCACCCATTATTTCGACTCTTGTTGCCCCTAGTTCCAACAATATTTCAAGTCCAGCAATCAAAGCCTCATATTCTGCTTCATTATTTGAACACAAGCCTTCTACTTTATACTTGAATTTTGTTGGAATTTTATTAGGAGAAATAATCAACACCCCAACACCAGTTCCATTCTTGTGACTGGAACCGTCAAAATATAATGTCCAAGGTTCTACTTCGACATATTTTATTTCACTTTCAATTATTGAGTGGTCAGCTATAAAATCAGCAACCACTTGTCCTTTGACAGCCTTTAGAGGCATATACTTCAAAGAATACTCAGTTAATGCCAAGGCCCATTTCCCAATTCGACTATGTAGAATGGATTTAGATAACATGTGTTTTATTACGTCGAAATGAGAAGATACATATACATCAATGGGTTTTATATAATGCTTTAACTTTGTACAAGAGAAATATACACATAAACATAGTTTTTCTATTATACTATATCTAGTTTCAGCATCATTTAAGACTCTGCTGAGGTAATAGATGGCCCTTTCGACGCCATATTCATCTTCCTGACAAAGCATGCTTCCCAATGTTCTGTCAGATGCTGAGATGTAAAGCCTCATACTTCTTTTTCGACAAGGAGACATTAGAACTGGAGGACTAGCCAGATACTCTTTGATTTTGTCGAAAGCATCTTGTTGTTCTTGCCCCCAAGTGAAATCTTCCTTCTTCAGTCGAAGTAGAGGTGAGAAAGCCTGTGTCTTTCCACTAAGGTTGGAGATGAACCTTCTAAGAAAGTTGATTTTCCCCAGTAGAGACTGCAATCCCTTCTTTGTCGATGGCGCTTTCGCTTCCATTATGGCTTTGGCTTTGTTCTCATTAATTTCAATCCCTTTCTTGTGGACCACAAAACCTAAGAAATCACCCGCCTGCACACCAAAAGCACATTTAAGGGGATTCATTTTTAAACCAAACTTCCTCATCCTTTCAAAGGATTGTCGAAGATGGTCAATATGGCTTGAACCTGAGACAGACTTAATCACAATATCATCTATATAAATTTGCATAAATGTCTCAATGAAATCATGAAAAATAGAATTCATTGCCCTTTGATAGGTGGCTCCAGCATTCTTTAAACCAAAGGGCATGACTACCCATTCATATGTTCCTATTGCCCCTGGACAACGAAAAGCTGTCTTTGGAACATCTTCTTCAGCAATAAAAATCTGGTTATAGCCAGAGTATCCATCAAGAATACTCAAATACTCATGGCCTGCTGCAGAATCTATAAGCATTTCTGCTACTGGCATAGGATATTCATCCTTAGGGGTAGCTGAGTTTAAATCTATAAAGTCAATGCATACCCTAAGCTTGCCATTTTTCTTAATCACAGGAACAATATTAGCAATCCATTCGACATACCTCATTGTACGGATGAATTTTCATTTTAGAAGTCTTTCGACTTCTTCTTTAATTTTCGACAAGATCTCTGGTGCGAAGCGTCTGGGAGTTTGCTTTATTGGCTTTTTTCCTTCCATTATTGGCAACTTCAATTCGACCAAGTTCCTGTCTAAACCAGACATTTCGTCATAATCCCATGCGAAGCAGTCTTTAAACTCATTCAGCAATTGGATTACTTCGAGTCTGAACTGAGGATCCATCTTGGCACTGATGTAAGTTGGCCTTTTTTCTGCCCCCAGTCCTAAATTAATTTCTTCTAAGGGATCCTGCGCCACCATTTTCATATTTGCTGGGGCTGGATCTTTTTCAAACCCCAGGGGTTCGTCATCATAAATGGCGTCAAGCCTTTTATTTTGCCATTCGCCATTAAAGTTTTCTTCAATACTTTGTTTTGGACATTGTTCCCCAACATTCTCTTGAGGATGTTGTTCTTTGACAGTTTATGCATTGGCTTTAATAGCCATATATTTTACTTCGGCCTCAAGGGCCGCTTTGAGTTTGTTTTCGGCTATATAAGCCGTAATCCTTTTCATTGTCGATGCTTCAGTCATTTTCACTAAATTCACTTCCCCACCCCGTTGGATTGACATGAGTGGTTCCCCAAGCATAATTCGTCTCTCCAATTATCTCTTTGTCCCATTGGAATCCATGCGTAGGGTGGAGATACATGGAACAATATGCATTGTCGGAGGCTGTCAAGTCGAACCCAGCAGGGTTGCAAGGTGCTATGTGAGCCAAGTTTTTTTCGAAATTACGACTATTAACGTTGTTCACATCAGCCATGAAGTAACTTTGGTCTACCTCTATGTTCTCGACGATCCCATCTGGCCTCCAAATTTCTATCCTCTGATGCATGGATGAAGGTACAACCCCAATCCCATGGATCCACTCTCTTCCTAGCAACAAATTGTAGTTTGCTCTTGATGATATAACCACAAACATTGTAGGTCTGGTGATGGTTCCCACAGTTAGGTTCAATTGTATCACCCCCAATGTCGTTCCTACCTTACCTTCATAGTTAGATAACACCATATTGTGAGGTTTGGTGTCTGAGTCATCTTTGCCAATCTTCTTTATCATATAATGAGGGATTAGATTGACAGCTGCTCCTCCGTCTATCAAGATCTTGTTTACACCCACATTCTCTACTTTCCCTTTTATAAACGAAGGTTTCAAATGGGCCTTCATTGCATCGTCTGGCTTTTCAAAGAACGCATTCTGCTCTTCGACACAGCCATTATTCATTACATAGTAACACACAAGCTTAAGCCCTATGCTGTCATCTGCCATGTCATCCTCTTCGTCCTCCACTTCCATTGTTATGTCATAATCTCTAGGAATTACTGAAACCACATTGCATGTTCCGTCGAAGGACGCTTCAGAATCTGACTTGAAGTCATCAGTCACTTCTTCGTCTTCTGGCATTTTGTTGTCAGTCTTTGACATTTCTGTTATGTTGCTTGATTTGTTTTTCTGAGAAGGCTCTTCTTTTGGCCGAGACTCTCCTTTGCTTATTGCCTGCATAAACTTACTTGATTCAGCTTTATTTTTGTCATCCATGTTCTGTTCTGCAGTTTCTTTTTCGGCTCTCTTTTGCCTTTGAAACCTCCTCCATTGAGACCTCGACATGGGGTTCTTCCCCTTGTAATTTTCAGAGACGTATTTTGGCTTTGGTTTTTCTACTTCCTTTTTTGCTTCTATCGAAGCACCCCTACTTACTTCAAAACTCTTCCACCTTTTCTGACCTTGGGCATTCCTTATAGGCTGGACCCACTTGTCATTATTTGCCTTGTTGGATGGCTTATAGGTATTATAACGCCTTTCTCCCATTCTTTGGTTATGATGCTCCCTTTTTCTTGGATCAAACCTCTCATTTCTGACTGGTGGGACTGCTCCCCAGTTCCCTCTCTTTTTGGCCTTCTCTACTGCTTCCAGATTGTTGGCTGCTTTTCTGTCGAATATAGCACTACACCTTGGACAAAGCATGACCTCTGCATTCTTTTTCTGGCATCTTTGGATGAATTCCACCAGACTTTCGTCTTCTTTTGGATAAACAAACTTCTGATGTTCCTCTTGATGATTCTTTTTATTGGTATCTGGTTGTGTTTTCTGAGTGACCTCCACCATATGAACGTCTGCATTCTGATCACTTGTAATCTTTAGTTTGTTCATTTTTTCAATTAACATCATCTCCTCAGGGATATTTCCTTTTAGCTGATCCAAACTGCTTTTTGGGCGTAAGCCTTTGTGGATGTACTTACAACATTGCGCAACTGACTTTTCTTTTGGGTCTTCCATTATTCTGCGTAGAATCCCATGAGGGGTGGGTTGCACGTAAATTTCAGCAGGATCTTCTTTAATTCTGGTAATGCTTTTATTCACTGGTTCGACAGTGTTGACATTGTCAGCAATTCCTATTTCCTCAATTTTGTCATGACTAAGGCCTTTAGTGGCCTCTTTTTTGATAATGAGGACCTTGTTATCTGTTTCCTCGTCAACATCTCTGAAGAAATCTCCCCATCCTGTGGGTTTGATTTCATTGATGTCAGTTTTAGGGCTTGGTGGTGCAGAATACTTCACCATGAAATCAAACTTTCCACTGGGCTCTCCTAGAGTGTCCCAGACCACTCCATGCTCAGTACCTTTGTTGTTATTCTTCTTGTCGAAGCCTTCACTAGCTTTGACGGTGTTCCCTCTGTCGAAACCTTCAGTAGCTTTAATTATGTTCTCTCTGTCGAAGCCTTCAGTAGCTTTGTCTTCTTCCTGGCTGTCGAAACTGTCAGCAGTTTCTTCTATGTTGGCGTAACCATTTATTTCTTTAATGTCAAGATTCTCAGCAGCCTTGATTATGGTTGGTTTTGCCACAGAGCCTTCAGATATTACCTCCTCAACCTGATCAGTGAGATCATCAGCACCCTCCACCATGTTTACATGGGTGTCGAAGCCCTCAGCAGCTTCTATCATGGTGAAGTTGGTGTCAAAGCCCTCAGTAGCTTCTACTATTTCAAAACTTCCTTCAAACATTACTTCCATTTCGACCACGTTCACCATCTCCGGTTCAGCATAGTTGGCCTCCACAACCTGCATGGGATTAGAGTCGATCCTCATCTGTTGCTTGGCTTTGTCTCCAAATTTCAGCCCTCCGTTCTGAATTTCATTCTGGACAAGATCCCTGAAAAGGTAACATTGAGAAGTTTTATGACCCAAGAAATTATGGTATTTGCAAAAACCTCTCTTTTTCTGTTGGTCTACAGGAGGCTCTTTAGTGCCTGCTGGTTTTATCAATTGACCATCTTTAACTAATAAGTCGAAAATTTCATCACACTTGGTGATGTCGAATGTGTAAGTTCTTTTAGGGAACCTATCATTCCTTTCAATTTCGAATGGATTTTTTCCATTAGACGAAGCTAAAACTTTACACGAATACGGAGGGCCTTGTTTTAATTCTGCCAGATCAATTTCTTGTTCATCGAAAATGACGGATTCGTTTTCGTCATAATCTTCGTCTTAACATATCCCTACATAGTCCACTCTTTCCTTTTTATTTTTATTTGATCTAAATTTCTCAGTTTTCAGCCTTTCTATTTGTCTTACTCTATCTGCTAGTTGTGCCATGTCTATTAAATATTGGGTGTCTAATTTTTTCCTTATGGAATAATCCAGACCCCCTGCGGCCATTTCGACTAATTCTTGTTCTGGCACTTGTGTAAAACATCTAGCCTTCAATAATCTGAATCTGTTTAGATAGTCATCTATAGGTTCAAAGAATTTTCTTTTGACACTTGCTAATTCTTTCAAACTTATCCTAGTTTGCCCCATATAGAATTCTTCATGGAACAATCTTTCTAATTGGGTCCATGTAAATATTGAAGTCGCAGGCAAGGAAGTAAACCAAGTGAAAGCATTTTTTGTCAAAGAACTTGGAAAATATTTCATTCTTAAGTTCATTATTAGCTATTTCTCTTGCTTCGATCAAATAACGTGCTATATGCTCTATGGTGGATTCACTAGTATCCCCTGGAAATTTGATGAATTTAGGGACTTTCCACCTTGGTGGTAATTCTTGTTGCAAAACGTATTCAGACAAAGGGGAAGAATAACTAGGCCTTTGTAATCCTACGTTCACCCCATTTTGCACCATTATTCTTTCGACCATGGCTGCAATGTTATTTTCGACAGGCAAATTGTTACAAGGCATTCTCTGCTGCAATATTTCATCAGCGTTTTGGTCTCTTTGAACTATTATTCTCCTAGGTTCCTGTCAAACGGGATTTTCTACACGAGGTTGTTTGGCTATTACCTCTTGGCCCCTAGGATTTTCCTGAGGATCTCCTAATGGCCTTTGGTTTATGGTAAGTTCTTCTTCGACAGGCCTGTTAGCAGGATTTTGATTTATTTGTATTCTTTGTTGTGTTTGAGGGACTCCAAAAATAACTAGCAATACGTGCCATTTGTTCTGCCAATATCTGGTTTGTTTGGGTAGTGTTTTGTATTAAAGGGTTGAACACTTCTCCCATTTGTTGTGTCAACGCCTGTACCATATCATGGTTACTTTCATCCATCTGTTGACGAATTACTTGCGCATAATGGTTCGTAATAGTTGGCATTTGGAATCTTGGTGGAATCTGATTTAATCTACTCCCATTTCCACCATATCCTGACCCTTGTAATGGTGAAGACATTTGAACCATAGCATCAGAAAACAATGGTGATAAATTATGTAAATTTGCCATCATTGAAGTTGGCATTCCGTATGGTTGTTCTCTACCAAACAGGGGCATGGAATAATTAGAGAATGGCCTAACGTTATTTCCTCCAGGAGGAGGTGTTCCCATATGCATTGGGTGTCCTATTGTGGAAGACACAAACGCATTTTGGGATCCTGAAACCGCTGGTATCGAATCTGTTGATGAAGGCACAATCTGTTCTAAAACAGGGCCAGAACATGCACCTCCTTCTGACGAAGGGATAGGATTGGACACTGGAATGGTTTCGTTAGGATTGTTTGAAGTATTTGGCAGATTAGCCATCTTTCTTCCTCTTGTTCTTTTTGGTCTTTCTACGTCGGTTACGGCTAATTTACCGCTTCTAAGAATCATACAACGCAGTAAGAAACTTTCTAACTAAGAGGATTTGTATTTACAATTGCACCGGTCCCACCGGGTGTGCCAATTTGTTCGCTGTGATTTCTGACGAACAACCTCTGGTTAACCAATCTTTTATAGGACTGGGTTACTTGCAGGACCAACCAAACAAGTCCTAGGACACATGTGCAATTTTGTTGTCGAATTACTCTTAGTGTTTGATAATCGTTTGTGGTTTATTTTGTCAATGATTTTAAAATCTTGAGTGTTTGAATGTAAAAGTAAAGTAAACTAAAAGTTGAACAAAAGCAAGAAAATGACAAAAAGAGTATAAATTTTGCAGGAAAAGTAAAGAAACTGGAAGTAAAATAATTTGACGAAAAAGACTTGTAATTTAAATAACTTGAATAAAATTGGTGTTCAACACATACATTTCTCCACATATCAAACTCATTTCTCTCACGCTGGGTACTTAGAGTAATTTTACAGGATTATTGTATAAGTTTTTCACACACAGGATTCTACAACAACTACCCTATTTATATACAAATAAAATAACTGCCTAAAACGGAAAAATCCTAACTAATTGACACTTGTCAATCTGCATGTATTCTTCTTTTCATGAAGCTTCCACGCGTCCAACTGCCAAATGTTGTAACTTTTAAATTTGAATTCTTCCTCTTTGTGACGAAACGCTGCATCTCTTCGTTTTGTCGAATTGTCGAAGAAAACAAAACTCTTCAAACTTTACAGGATAATGCCTTTGTCGAAAACTCTTCCAACCTATCTTCTGTCGAAATGTCGAAAAGCACACCAATTCTTCAAATCCTGTCAAATGTTGAACTATAATAAAAGATCTTCAAACTTTGTTTGCTGAAACATTCTTCGTATTCCTGTCGAAGTATTTGAGCATCTGGTCTTGTCGAAAATATCAAAACTTCTGAACATCTTTATTTTCTTTCTCCTTTATCTGGTGACCATTTCCTTAGTAAAAAAAATGATTTTACATCTTAAACTCATGTTGTCGAAATTATGTGCCTACAAATAGCTATAATTTGCACTTATCTGCTAGCAAGGGTGGCTACGTCACCTTGAGAAATTATAAGAATTACTCCCTCCGTCTCATAATAAATGTTTTATTTGAGTTGTGCGAGATTCTTAAGAAAATGATTAGATGTGTTGATTTTAATGATAAAATTGATATATTTTACTAAAATATCCTTATTTATTATAGTTAGTGGAGTAGTTGAAAAACGTTAAAGTTAATAAATAGAGGTATAGTAGTGAAAAAAATAATAAATGTTGTATTGATATTCTAAATAGACATTTATTTTGAGATGTAGAAAAAATGAAAATGAAACACCTTTTATGAGATGGAGGGAGTAATAAAATAAGTTTGTAATTATTGGGTAAATATAACCACTATAATAATGTTTAATGAGAATGACAGAGACCGGTCTCTATTTTACTGGACGAAAAACCTTATGGTGATAAGTTGGTTTGATTATGAATTTCTTAGTGAAACCAAAAAATAATTCCTTGACATCTTGAATGAATTTCGTAAAATGAGTTTCAATAAAATTGTGGGATTTGACAAGAGGGTTAATAGAGACAAAGAGAGTAGTGACTACTTGTGTAAGTTTACTTGTTATTAGGGCGGTTACAAGATATCTATTGTCTTTGACCAATGCCTTTCCTTTTGTATGCATGACGTTGTTAACCTTTAGAAAAGGAAAAAAGAAAAATGGCTTACACAAGAACCATCATTTTCACCCACCTCTTGAAGACCATGAAGCCTTTTATGGATGGGCAGACAAACTTTGGTTCTTAGAGTCTCCTTTCTAACAAGGTGCAAACCTCGCCAACTATCGATGTAGATGTGAAATAGAACATTGTTGGTCTAGATTGAATGTCCAAGAAAGGGAAATTTTCCTCCACTCCTAATGGGAGCAAGGTACAATTCCTCGAGGATGAGGATTTTGATACCAATGGTTATATGCAGATTTGTTAAGAATTCCCAATAAATTTTACTAATGACCATTGCATAAAGGGCCATATGAAAGTCGGGTAGATGGAAAGCACACTAAAGACCCACATGATGAAGGGTTCCTACTGGAGCGCACCATGTTTGATGCATATTCTTAATTTGACAAGGTAGCCGCCAATTTAAGAGTCCAGCTGGATACCTAATAGGAGATGGCGACTAAGGCTCATGTTTCTCTGAAGTATGTTACTAAAGAATGTGACTAGTTGAAGGAATCTGAGAAAATAAAAAATGAAGAGGCTAAAAAACTTAAATTAGAGCTTGCCCGAGTGAAAACCAAGCCGGAGATGCTTAAGGAATTACTAAGGCAAAAGCTCTCCATAATGATAGGCTGGAAGAAGACTCGGCAGACTCCTACAATGACATTGTCGCCTCCGAGGACATGTCTTTTGAAAATGGGAAGGCCCGTGTGGCTTTCCTCTATCCTGATTTGGATCTCAACGTGCTTGACCTTTTCAAGGTTGTCAAGGACGACAAACTGGTCGATGAGGAGGACCACGAGGATCAGGAGATGGTCCATCAAGTGGAACGAAAGATCGCCTTCTTTTCGGAGGATCCTTCTTCACTAGAAGAGGATTGAGTTCTAAAGGAGCCTGAATCAACCCAACCTTAGACACACATTTCTTTTTTATCTTTTAATGATTATATCAATGCCCTTGGTGACCCCCTTTTTGTAATCACGTCCTTCTAGGCTTATTAATACAAACATTAAGACTTTATGGAGATTTACTTAATGTTATTTGGATTTCTTCTCTTGTAATTTTTGATTAACTTCGTAAGTCATTCATGTCGTTCTGACGGATTAATTTTTTATTTATTATAATTGAACATTAGATTTTTTTTTTAATTTTTAATTTTTGAAATTTGAAAAAAAATGTAAAATCATAAACTATTTAAATTAACTTATAAAAAAAAATAATTTAATAAAAATAGTTTATAAGTTTTAAGAAATATATCCTAAATCTGTCATTTTTTGAATGGAATCCAAAAATTTCAACTTCTTATCCACAATACTTGGAAGTTGGAATAGACATAAGTTGTGAAACATGAAATAATGCCAAAATTCTTTTATTTTTTCCAGTTTTTCTTTATATGTGTTGTTATAACCAGACAAACATTTGCACACAAAAGAAACGGTCGGTACCAAGTACCAACCAAACCATGCGGACTCGGGGCTTAATGTGGACAAATTATTTAATTAAATAAATGTAATAATAGTTTTTGTTAAAATTTAAATTATTTAATTGTAAACATATAGAGATAAATATTTCAATTATTAGTATATGTTGCCGGTTCTTTATGACCACATAAAGCAAATTTTATTAAAAAATAAAACGATTACAATCAGTTGAAGTTGTTAAACCTTTTGAAATTAACTAGAAACTTGTTCATATTGCTTTAGATACTGCAATTTCAATATTTTTTTATTAATTATATTTTGATACTTTTTCGAAACAAAATGTTATGAGCACTAACCTTCGATGTAAGATGTAAGCTGAACGAATGTTTGACGGGGCAAAATCCTCCGAAAAAACTAAATAAATTTTAGAAAAACGTACTTCTGACCATTTTTTTAATGGGACAATAAGTACCGAAGAAAATAAAACAAATCAATTAATAAAGATTTACGGTCTAAGATAGTTAGATCAAGGTCAGATAAAGTATTTTTAAAGTAGAAAATGCTTATACTTTTTTTATAAGTAGTGAAATATATCAGATCACATATATCATGAAAAAAAATCTTTTAAATCTATTAGATTGGTCTATTTTAATAAATATTTATTATTTTTTATATTATATTTTATATTTTATATTAAAATACAAAAATAAAATTTAGTTATTTTTTGAAGATTTTGTGAAAATAATTTTTTTTTTATAAATAATATCATAAGTTATTTTCACAAGTTTTCTTAAACAAATATACAAGGATTGTACTTAGACTAACTCCCGAGAGTTGTATCAAATCAAAGATACATTAATCCTTCCATACTTTTTACTTATGATGTTGAACCCTATCCAGACAACTGATATAAGAAACATTGTTGATTGAAGGAGATAAACAAAATATACTATTTTTCATGAAACTGAAATAAAAAGGTTCATCCTCAAACACCACGGGCTAGCACGATTAGAAACTAGAAAAAAGTTCTCCAAATTATGTGATTTCTTGTTTGGTCTGGGTAGAGGACCCATAAAAATATGAATAACTTTTAATTGAGGAAAACCAAAAAATAAAACCATGTAATTTTCATCTCACTTTTGTATTTTTCAAGTAGAAAACAGAAAAGTATTATTTTTTGTTTATTATATTTATAAAAGAAACATAATTATTTTATATTTTATATTTTTTGTTTATTTCAAAACTAGTAAGATGGTCCTCGTATTTTATTAAAATTTCAAATTCACCTTCAAAATTTTAAAAAATTGCAAATTAGTCCCTAATAATTTTCAAAATTTTCAAATTGGTCCTTCAAATTTACAAAAATTACAAATTGATCCCTATTTTTTCTATTTCAATTTGGTCCAAAAGTTTTAAAAATTATGAAAATTTCCCAAATTTTTTACAATGAATCATTTTAATATTTTATCCAAACAAAAGAATTTAAAATTGAATAGATTTCAATTAAATAATTTGAATTATCTAAAATTTTAAATTCTTTACAAATTTCAATTACCCCATCCAAACACACTTTAAGTGTTAATCATTTTTTACAAAACAATTGAATTGTAAAGGAAACGTAATGAATATTGAAGATATGATATGACAAGAATCCAATAGAGATTGACGATTCAAAGGATTGGAAATGAAAGAAAGAAAACCTACAAAGAAAGAAAAAACTCTATTGAAGATGAAAGAGTCTACACGAAGGAGGAGAGAAGAGAAGCTCCGAAAATCAGAGGGAAAATGACACACAACCACATAATGAAATCCTAATTTTAGAGAGGGAACAAACTTAATCTTACATAATGCCTAATGAGCCTATCTCTTATTCAAGCTTCAAGAGTTCTTGCAAACTTTGTGAAGGAAGATTAAAAACACTCAGAATTGTTTTACTCTTCAATTTAAACCAAAATTTGGTTACATTCCTAAAGGATAAAACATAGTAGAGAAGCGGTCAATTCTCAATCTGTTTCGGCGAAACTGTTGTGAGTTGATTTTGATTGTTGAAGGCTATGTAGAATTCCAATTACCTAACCTTAAAAGTTGATTAAAAATTATGAAAGCGTGTCTTGTCTTGTAATTGGAATTTTTATCATGTGTAGAAAATATTGTGATTGTGAGAGTGGCCTCTGGCATGTGGATTTGAAGCTGACACACCTAACCAAATATAGAAATAGGAAACAGATACCAATCTTCCTAACTATACATAACACATCGATCATACCTAGACCAATGACAACGACCACTTGCTTTTGAGTGCGTAAACTGAGAGCAACAAATAATTCCATGAAAATTCACAAATTATATTAATATAAAAAATATCGTATGTTTGGTTTACCTTCAAACTTTACTAGACTTACTATCATACAAGAGGCGGAACCATGCTTTTTAAAATAAAATAAAAAAGACAGGGATAAAATATGCAATTGTGCTTCAACATAGATTGGATAATTTTGAATGGAATGATTTTATCCAATCTTTTAGAATAACTTTTTGTTACATTATCCTATAAAAATTAACCATGATATTATTTAAATATAAAATTTTGTGAATGAAATTCTATAAATTTAATTTAAATATTATAAAATTGTATTAAAGCAAAAACTCATAGAATGAGATATATCTAAAGCAAAGATGGCATTGCTTGTTTGATAAGAAATATATCTTCATAGTATCATGAACATGGTCTAATTAGGTGGAATTTCTATTAGCAAAATTAAGATTTGTTAGCTTATCCGGGCAAAGTATTCACTTTCCTATAGATGTGAGAGACTAAGAAGTTCATAGACTTGGTAATCATGATATTCTAAATGCTTAACATTAATTTTCCAAGGGACTAATTTATGATTCAAGATGTCCATACAATCAGAGTTTCCTTTCACTAAGCCCAAAGTCAAGGGATAGAGGTTACCACAATATTTTAATTAGATTAGGGGGCATGAAGATGAAATTTTATGGAGAAATCTTAAAGAATAATAAATCCAAGCATAAATGAATTTGAAGCTTTTAGATAGGTGTTGTCAGCCACATTGGAGGAGATGGTGCAAATGCAACCACTTCAATTAATCTTTATGCCATTGAACCAGGTGATTTCGAGCATACCAAATTGCATTGATGGTGTGGCCACACCATCTTACATTTAGGTGATCAAGGCTTATTGATGATTTGCCAATAGTCATTAAAGGACAAAAATTGGAAATTGGTGGTACAAATGCTAGATAAACAAACCTATATATGAGAGGTAAAAAACACAATCAAAGAATATATGCCGAGAGGTTTCCCCTGCTTGAAACAAAGGTTGCGTATAAAATAAAAATGACAGTCTCTAGTGTAAGTTTGAGATATGCCTAAGAGGGTGGGGGGTGAATAGGTCTTCAAGATTTTGCTCGATTTATCACTGGTTTTTTATTTTACTTTTCTTAAAGTTACTAAGTTATGAAAACTGTAAAATGCGGAAAGTAAAGAACACAAGAAATTTTATATTGTTTCCCATCACAGATTGAGAGTACTTCAGTCCCCTTTCAACACGAAAGAGATTTCACTATTGTTAGATATTTGTATAAGCTTAAACCCAAGACTTATACTACAATCTTCTAAGAACAACCCACCAAGAACAACCTCTTGGATTTTACAAGTTTAAAGTCCATCTGAAAATAATCCTCTCACAATGGACCTCTTGTATTCACAATCTAGATAATAAGGAATAACCATCCAAGTAGAACAAGAAGATAATCCTTTTCTTTCTAATCTCTTGTTTCCAACAATCTTAGACAACAAGGAATAATAATTCTGATTTTTTTTTTTTGTAATAAGTAATGAAAATTGATTTTTGAACTTGTATCAATCAAATGATTGATCTTCTTATGTAACAATCACTCTAGTAAAGTACAACAACTGTTCAAGACAAAATTGAATGAAACTTATATAAATATGAAAGTTTGATGCACAAGTTTCTTCTTTTAGAAAGTTTTATGAACACTTAGAGAAAAATGAAAGTTTTATAAATTGAATGATTGTTTGAAATTTATGCAAAGGAGGTGTGTAGAAATTCTGACATATAGATGCTTATATAGAGTCTAAACACCTCTACAAATAGGTATCATCCATGAAGAGATGTCATGGCTCATTTGGAAGAAGTTTGTAAAACATGCATGAAAAGGTACAATAATTTTTCACTTCTGTTGAGTGGTAACCGGTTATGCTCCACATGTTAACCGGTTATCATGCCTAACGTAAACATAAAATTTTAAATTTCCTTCATGTTAATCGGTTAACTCATATGGTGTAACCGGTTACATGTGAGTAGTTTTGAAAAGTACTTAGTTTTATGCAATGCATCCTTCATGAATTTTACTCAAAACCTTTTTATACAATGTATGCAATGTATGTAAGAGGGTTTGAACACCTGTATGCACACTTATTAGTAAGTGAAAGTTATACCTTGATTGTTCATGAGAATTCTTCAAGACTTGAAATGTATTCAAATCTTTGTTCTAACTTCAATGTCTTGATCCATTTCCTTTGTAAATGCATAACATCTTGAATGAATAATGTTGTCTTTATCAAAACCATTGAGAAGCTTGCATTCACATCTAGCACCAAGGTTTTCATCAGTTGGGAGTTCATTGGGAATGAATCTCCCAAAAAACATAGATTTCGATGGAGGGATGTGAATATTCTAAACCAAACATGTTTGCTCCATTTTTATAAGCATCTTTAAGAGTTAAGCAACCCAAATCCAAATTATTCCAACACCTGGTTTCGTCCAAATCATGTACATGAATATGACATGAGTGAATAATGCTCTTCGAGTTTCTCCCATATTTTGTTGATTAAGAAGTCACTCACTTTAGATGTTAGCAGAGATTTGTTAAAAATGATGATGTTAAGGGTTTGTGCTAGTGGATGACCGCACCAATAGTCTAACCATAAGTTAATTTGTCTACCATTATTAAGAATCCAAGTTGAGTTTTCAATTACCTATAAAAAGAGCTTTTAGTGAACTCCATATAGAAGAGGGAATGTGATGCCTTATAGGAATGACATACCTCATCACTTTATCTTTTAGAAGGGTGACCCAACTCAATTAAAATTTAACATGTCTCAACAAAGTTTCAGGTTTAAGGCTTAGTTTAAAATAGTCAAGGAACTTCAGGAAAATCACTTCTTCAGCTAGAGGTCTACAACATTTTCACCAAACCATGGTCATAATACTACTACAAATAGACCTTTCATAACGCTAGTTTTACAACGGTATTCCTGTTAACCGTAATAATAATTTATTTTTGATTTTTTTTGTATTTACTAAAGCACGTGTCACAATGGTCATATGTAGCAACCATAGTGAAATATATAGTGAAATGGTTCGAGTTCCACCACCAACAATTTTTCATTTATCGTGATAGTAATGTGATTGATCTGTATATCATCATTGTTCTTATAATCAACAGTGGTGTAAGTTTCAATCATTTTATCACGATTCTTATTGTCAACTGTGGTGAAAAGTGCTACATATTTATATCTAAGCGAAATTATCTCTCACTTCAGTACATAACAATCGTCTCTCTTAAAACAAAATCCTAACAACTCTTTCAGTCGTCTCTCTCAAAATGAAACCCTAACATCTTTCTTACTCGTCTCTCTCATATGGGAACCCCAAAACGAAACCATAACATCTATGTCACTCGTCTCTCTCATATGAAAACCCCAAAACAAAATCATAACATCAAATCTTAGCCAATGACTATTTAAAGGTTTGTTTTCACTATAATTTTTGTTTCAAAAACTATTTATATGTATTGTTATTTATGTTACAATAACTTATATCATTATGTTTGAACTTTCTGCTTGTTTTGACTTGTAAGTACGGATGCTTGTTTCAATAAAGAGGATGAAGTTAAAGTTAGTGTTGCAAACTCATGCCAAAGATCCAGAATGACATCCATTCAAAATAGACACAAGTTTGTAGCTCTAACTTTAACTTCATCATTCTTTCATTGTGGACACACCATTATGGAACATGCATGGTACGTTTTTGAAACATTATATAACTTGATATGTTTGTTGTATCGTGTTTGTTGTTTATGGTTTGTTGTTGATGAATGTTTTTTATGAATGTTGTTGTTAATGTTTGTTTAAAAGATGAGTTTATTATATATTATGTGGTTTGAGTGTTTTCTCATCTTTTACAGAATATATAATCGCATCTTACATCACAACAGTTGATCAGCGTAATAATATCTCTTTTAGTCTATGTATATTCCATATAAAAAATTTCTTTCATGCCTCCAAATTTTTTATTAACAAAGTAGGTCAGTAATAGATTTGAAGATACTAAATAATTAACATGTCATTTGAAATACTGTTTGACACATACATTAAAACTCATTCTAAACAACTATATGGTTGGAAAAAAAAATGATTTAAACTATTCAACTTTTATATTTATATATTTATAATCAAAATTAATTATATCAAAACCAATTATCACCGCAGAACAAACATAAACTTAAATGAAAATTAACCCAACTTATAAGTGATTATACTTTTTTACTTTTAAAGCCGATATTTCAAAATTAATCTAGACCAAATTCAAATTTTTAAGATAAAAAAGAATTCCGAATATCCACAAAAAATATCATGGTTAACAATGACAAGGGACTAAGCTTTCACACATTTTTGTTTCATCACTCACTTTATGTTATATTAATCAACAACATAGGGGCCTAGATATTTGGTTGGATAGTAAAGGAATAGAAATCTCAATAATAAGCCATCTTCACGGGTCATTGTTGTTGATTCAAATTAATTATAAATCAACTATCACCAAACTTTTTAATATATCGTTTTTAAAAATAAAATTGTATTAATAAAATAACATATTTATAATTAACAAAAAAATTTAATTGATATTCATCGACATTGTAAATTATTTTTTACACTGTCAGTTAATCATAACTACATATTATTTAAAATATTTGATTTTTATTTTAATCATTTAAAAAATATATTTTTTTACACTGTTAATAATTAATCATATTTTGTTAGGAGATTTCACTAGTTACAATCATCGACTTTCCGTCGTAACTTAAGGACATTTGTTCTATATTTTTGATAAAGAAATTGTTCTAAAGAGCAGAACATACTAGAGAGCAGTCTATTCTGAAACCTGTTTCGGCGAAACTATTGAATTTAGATTTTGATTGTTCAAGGCAATGATGTTGAATTCCAATTACCTGACCTGACCTTAGAAGTTGATTAAACATTATGGAAGAGTGTTTTTTCATTATATGTTTTTGGTAAAAGGAGAGAAAATATTGTGGTTGTGAGTGTGCCATGTGGCATGTGGATTCGAAGCTTACACACTCAAACCAAATATAGAAAGTAGGAAATAGATACCAAACTTCCTCAATGACAATGACTACTTGTTTTTCCACTTTTTCTTTTCATCACTCACCCTTTTCTTTTGAGACTGTGTAAACAAAGTAACAAACAATTACATGAAAATTTCTCACATACAACGTTAAGAGCGGTATCAAGTTTTTTAAAGTATATGTTACTTTTTAAGTTGAAATATTTCATATACTAATAGTTCTTCTTACACACTTTCAAAAACGACTTAATTATATTAATATAGAAAGTCTTATCATATCTTTGGTTTAGCTTCAAACTCATTAAATTTGTTATGAAATTGTCTGAAGCTATTTACAAAAATGGTTTTTAGTATTTATTTTAAAATCACTTATGGTTTTTAGTTGTATAAATTAAAATGAGTTTATGCATTTTGACACTAGTGATAGCTATTACATTTTGATAATAGGAGAAATTTTTGTGTTTACTCTTTTGTTAAGCTTGAAATAGTAATTTGTAATCATAATTCGCTAGATAGTTGAAATATCGTCAATTGTTTCACTTTGATCAAAAATCACTCAGACTATTATCACATTCTTCTCCATTGTGACAAAGGTATGTTTGATTCGGCTAGGTTATTCAAATTTATGAAGGTTTGGGATTTAGATGATAGATGCATATAATTGATTACTGATAATTGGAATACTAGTGTGGTTGGTTGCCTATGTTTGTTTTATCTAGGCATAATTAGTCCATAGGTCCCTTAAATTTAAGCGAAGTTTCACTTTGGTCCTCTAACTAAAAAATGTTACGTAATGATCATTTAACTTCTCTTCCGTTAAACTATTTTGTCCCTTCTGTTAGTTTGGATGAAAATATATTAACTAGGGTTGAATTGGCATGCCAAGTATACAAACAAAGACAATTCTCCATCTTCTTCCCTCTTCTCTTTCTTTATCTTTATCTTCACCTTCAACACATTCATATCAAAACCCATAAATTTTTAAAATAAACTCAAATCCATATTATTATATCACTCATCTTCAACACATTCATATCAAAACCCAACATTTTTTTTCATATTATTCCCTCTTTTATTTATCATACACCATATAACAATTAAACTTAAAAACTTCGACACAAACATAAAATTATTAAATTGCTAATCCATATTATTATATCACTGACGAACACCAAATCTGCAAAGAAACATAAACCTTAACTTTTGTTGTGTTATGCTCTGTTTAGATATGAGAATATGATTGAATGTAAAGATTGCAGTAAAAAAGGGTGATAAATAGTGAAACAAAACCCTTGAAGATTGCACTATTATGAAACAAAACTTTGAAGATTGCAGTAAGAAAATCCTTTACATTAACATCGGATGTATAAACTACCATAATTGTTCTCCATAGATCTACCATTATTGTGAATGTTCAACAACACAACATCGAATGTAGAAGCTAAAGATCAAAAGTTTACACTTACCCTTGAAGATTGCAGTAAAATCAGATGCAGAAATCAACTTTTTGAGACCAAAAGCTTATACCCAAGTGGTTTATGGTATTAAAAACAAATTATAGAACAAAAGGGTAAGAACAATGATTTGAGATGAAGAAGAGGATCAAAAAAGAGTTGAAGAGTGAAAAAGGGTTTGGAATCAAACGTAGAAAACACGATAGAGAGAAACATAGGAAGAGAAGTTTGAACTGTCTGTTAGGATTTAAGAAGGGTTTTTAAAAAATTATCCTCTTAACGGAACAATCCCGATGAACAGATCTTGATTAAATCGTTGATCACAAATCAAACACCAAAATAAGATTCAAGAATTACCTCTTGAAGCATTCTTTATCTTTGATCACGAACGACAAAAGATACTGGCGTCTCTAAGTAGTCCACGCGAGTAAAAAACGGAACGCGATGCTAGCCGTCTTTTGTTCTAAGAAAACTGACAATTAGGATTGGCAAGAGAAATAACTCCTCTATTTATAGAGAGCTACTAAAACCCTAATGCTCTTATTTTGAGCTTTTCCAAAATAAGCTCAATCTAATTTAATTAATCTATTCTAATAAAATAAATATTATTTATATTTAATTAAATCAAATTTAATCAAATAAATTATATATGTGCTAATGTATTAAACAATTTAAATACTATTAACACATAATTAAATTAAATCTGAATGCAACAACTAATTTCCTCCACTATAAGCTGGGAACTTTGACTTTCAAGTTCCTTGGTCTTGTCGTGGGTGGAAACCAAAGGAGGCTTGCTTTTTTGGAAGCCCGTTGTTAACTGTATGCGTGTGCGGATGTCCTCATGGCTTGGTAGGAACCTTTCGATTGGTGGGCGTGTAGTTCTTATTAATTTTGTTCTCACTAACCTACCGATTCACTACCTCGTGTTTTTCAAGTGTCCACAACCACCGTGAAAGAGATCATTGCTATCCAAAGGCGGTTCCTTTGGTTCGGGGCGACGGATAGGAAATGGATTTCTTGGGTGAGTTGGAAATTGATTTGCCAACCTAAGAATTGTGGCGGTCTTGGTAGAAAGCACGATGGGATTTTCAAACGGGCTTTAATTTCAAAGTTGTTGTGGAAGTTCCTACAAGATGGGAACGAACTATGGAGGAGTTTAATCAATAACATATATGGTAACATTGCTGCCAAGATTCTGGACAACAAAGATGTCATGGTTTCGAAGTCTAGTTCATTTTGGTTGTGCGACATTTTGAATGTTAGGAAGCATACGAGTCAGAACTGCTTCATTGATCTTATTATTTGTTGCGTCGGTAACGAAATTTCGGTTCCGTTCTGGACTGTCAATTGGCTTGGAAACTCCAGACATTGTGACAGATTTTCTGAATTGTTTGTAGCTGTTATTAATCAGAACTGTTTTGTTTCTTACATGGGATTTTGGGATGGTGTTAATTGGAGGTGGAGTGTTAGTAATGTCATGTTCTCGATTTATTCCATTTTATAATGACGTAGATGAATTATGTGAAGTTTTGTCCCATGTTTCGCTGAATTTTAACGACACAACAAAGTGGAAGTGGAAGTTGGATCGTTGTTTGGATTCTCGGTGAAATCCTAATATAAGTTTATTTAGGAAGAGAATTTTAGTGGTACGTTAAAGGATTCATTTTTGATGGCGTTAGACATTGTGTGGATGATTAAAATTCCGTTGAAAGTAAAGATTTTTGCTTGGAGGTTGTTTCTTGATCGGTTACCGACGCGTTCGAATCTTGCCATTCGTGGAATGTTAGTGAACAACCATAACTTTGTTCGCGTCCTCTGTTTTCATGTGTTAGAAGATATAAATCACTTATGCTTTGTGTGTCCTAAAGCGGTGCGAATTTGGAAGAAGGCGTTTAGTTGGGTTAACGTGGATTATTTTAGTGAACCGAACGGTTGTCATCATACGTTGGTGTGGTTCCTTTCAACGAAAGGAAAATTCAATATCAAGAGTATTAATTCCATTTGGTTTGCTACTTGTTAGAATATTTGGAGAGTTGTAAGTAATATTCTTTTTAGGGATGAAGTTGGTAATGTGGATTTAGTTTTAGAATAGTAGTGTCTTTTTGGAGTTGGTTGGCTCTTGGAAAAAATGGTAGAATTAATTGTAATTTATATAAGTACTTGATAAAATATTCATTAGATTTTTTACAATAGGAGTCTTCTTGTTTTGAAGGGTGGTAGATTTGTTGTTGTCTTCTGTTGTTCCTGTTTTGTTTTTGGTTAGAGATCCATAATCTCTCATTAATAGATGTGTTTATAAAAATAAAAAAATTGGTTGGATAATAAACAAGTAGAAAATAGGAATGCATCTATATCATTTATTTGCAATGGGGTCTACTTTTATTTTACAACCGAGTTGGAATAATAAGCCATATTCGCGGGTCATTGATGTTGATTTCTAATCTATTATTATAGCCCTATGGTTGTTTCAATCAAGAAAAGTATTGCTTTTTTCTTTTTCATCTTCAATTGATTGTCTAAAGATGGACAAAATCCACTATGGATGTGATTTGATTAAACTTGATTAGGGTTGAAGTACTTTATCAACACTTTTTCATTAACAATAAATTATACATATGCTTATAAATATCTAGTTTAACTGATATCAATACTTGAACTACCCATCCAATTTAGGTAATAAATTATTAATATTTTATCAATTTAGATTTTAAACTATTAAAATTAAATTTAAAATTAAATTTAAAATTAAATTAGTCTTTGGTTTAATTATTTAGGTTCATTTTGCACGTTATATTCTGAATTTATAGTTTATAAATTCATATGACATTAAAAGATTTGTTTGGTAATAATTTTTTATCACAATATAATTTATTTTATTAATTTATAACTTATTTTTCAGATGTTATTTTAAATATAATTTTATAATTTTAGCTTATAACATAATATATATATATATATATATATATATATATATATATATATTTCTTCTACTTTTATTTTTATTTTTTATCTTTATCTTTTGAATCAAGAAGATATATATTAATTCAAAAAAACACTTTACAATGATGATCATAAGATCCAACCAAAAAAAAACTACTCTACTCATCTACTTTTATCTTTATTATTTTAAGTAAACATACTTTTACTCTTTAATTTATAATTTATTTTAATATTAAATAAAATAATTATATGTTAAATAAATAATATCAAACATTAATGTTATTTTACATTTATCAGTTAATTTTATCAAATACTTCAATTAATTTATTTGTTATTAATTAATTATTAATTATAAATTATAAAATATAAACGATCAATAATCAACTATCAAGCATCAACCTTAAACTACCAACCACTATTTTTATGCCTTAGTCTTTCAAGAACCAGATAATTTTATGACTAAATTGATTGTCTATTTAACTTTTTTATTTATAGTTTAATTTTTAATTTGTGTGAAATAATTAAAAAAATTATTATGGATCTAGTGAGTAACCTATTTTTAACATATTTATTTTAATTTATAATTTATAATTTATTCACAATTAATATTAATTTGAGAGTAATGCAAAATTATACATTATATAAATTAAAGATTACAAAGAAAAAGTAACAATTAATATTATATTCTTTTCCAAATTCGATGAGTAAAGCAAGTTATAAATTCCAAAGTTTGTGAGAATTGAATGGCCTACAAAGAAGATGTCATCTTCAAATCAATGATTCAACAAATTCAAACACTACAATTTTGGAAGAAAAAGAAATTGTTGGTGATTACAAATTACTGTACGTATTATTACAAGTTTACCCTATCCACCATGGAGAGCCACCAACACGTAGTCGATCCTTCCTAGAAACAGCTCGTTTGACCAAATTAGTAAATGATCATGAACTTTTCCATTTTCATGATGGAAAGGAGAAACTTGAAAATTGAGAGAAAGATAAAAATCAAATTGTGAGAAAAGGTGATTCTCATTGAAAGGATTGAAATTAGTTACATGTCAGTTGTATATAAGTAAACTCTTGCCAATTTCTAATTAACAGAATTGAAATAAGATACTCAATGAGTATTAATTCTCTACTTGTGGATTATAATAGGTAAGGATGAGCCTCAAGTTATTTTTTTGAAGAGCTGTTTCAATCTCTTGAGAGGTTCCATGTAAAAAGTTGAAATTAATTTTAATTAAGTTATAAAATTTGTGTAAGAGACCTTATTTAATCCTAAATTAACTATAAAATATTTGTATGAAGACCTTTTTTTCCCCTCCATAGCTTAGTCATGAAAAAGTGTGAAACACTGTGCAATATGTCCATTGCACGCCCTTAAAGACGATTTTATTTCCCTGTGATGTGAATCTTCCGGTGTTTACCGTGAAAATTGGTAAACAACCGTTAGTCTTCCAAATAGAAACATTTTGATTACTTACAAGATCAACCATATTGATCATAGAACATGTCTTAATTGATTTTAAGTAAAGTATGGAAAAACAATGAACACTTCGACAATATTCATGGTTAAAGTAGTTTGCTTTCAAAAATGTAAATGAAATCAAGTGCAATAAACGGTAGTCGAAAAAGATGTAAATGCGGAAAATAATTTGTGCAAATAAAAGATAAACTTTGGATAAAAAGGATTAATTAAATTGTATTGAATGTAAAAATGGTGTTAAATCAAACGTACATTTTTCACACACTTGTTTCTCTACACTGATAGTTTGAGTAATTTGTACACATTTGAACACACACGAAATCTTATCATTAAGATCTCCTATTTATACTAATCGAAAATAACTGCCTGTAACGACCTACAAACTAAAATGAGACAAGTGACATTCTGCATGTATTCGACCCTTGAATGCGCTCGACGTGTCTTCTTTTGAAACCACATAAGAATAGAAGTTCCCTCATTTATTTGAGTTTGAATTTGAATTTCCCGTTGAAACACCCTCAATAGTATTTCTGTCGAATCATATCTCCATATTTGGAAAATATTTTCTACGTCCACAAAGCATTGCACTCATAATATTCCCATCTTTTACGAAGATTCCTTCGACTAGCCTTCACAATAACCCTTTTGTCGAAGCCTTCCAATACTTCACATAAATTCTTTTTTCTTGAATATTTTCAACAATCCAAACTAGGCGTCAAAATTAGGAGCTAACAAATTGCCTCCCAAAAATGTCATTTTCGATATTAGTGAAAAAAAGATATTTTTTGACAATGTCATTCGATGCCATAAATGATCCTTGCATGGTTTCGATGTTAGTAATGTTCCAACGTTACAAAACTGTTCATTTCCTTTCAGCAGACATATGACGTCATATTCATTATTACAGTTTTCTGAAACATCTCCTCAACCCACGCGATAATCTCAACCATTATTACGTCTCTTAGAGCCTAGTAGATCACGGTGATAGGCATTAACTACCATCGTCTCATCACACAGCCTTGGAGGAACATGTGTCCCACTCACTTATCAACCTTAAATGATGATTTGAAAATCTCTTGCACTTTAGCACTCTATAAATAGCTCATACTTAACCCATTTTTCTCTTTTACGCTTCCTGAATCTCCACTAACATTTTCACCTTCTTTGTAGATGTTGTAGTTTGGCAACAATTTTTGGTAAAACAAGTTCTGTGTTTCTAATGTCATGATTGATGTCATGACATGTTGTTTAAGAAATCTGCAGATGTGAAGTTTTTGTGTGTTGTTGTTTTACCAGGATGTCAAGACTGATGTTATGACATCGTTGTCTGGTTTTTCAGTCCTGATTGGTTCAGTAATTCAGTTATGTGTTTCAATTGAGATTTATTAGGCACTCTATTTGGAAGGTTGTTTTCAACATGATTTAGTTTTTGAGGAATGCTTTATATGGTTTCTATTTTTTTTCGTTTAATTATGGGAATTAGTTTTATTAGGTTAAAACTTATTCTCATCCGCAACAGACCCATGCCCACGTTCCTTCATCTATTTAAAGGTTGCACATCCCTATTTGAAGATATAGAGAAAAAACATTGAAGTGTGTTACTTGTGTTAGGGTTTTTAAGTGTGCTTAGTTTTCTTGTGAGCCAAACAATTATTATGTTGATAATTGTATTGGACTAGAGTGAAAATTATGGGATTTTTGCCAACTTTAAAGGATCATAACTTGAGTTCCATAATGAATTAGAACATGTTCTTGTACTTTTTGAAAAGGGAAAGACCTAATCTACAACTTTCATGACCAAGAATTTTCCATTTGAAGCATTTTTGGTTGAGAAAGAGGAGGTTGAAGAACTTTCCCAAAATGGAAAGTTTCCATTACAAGTCATTTTCATTTTTGGCAACTTTTGGTTTAGCTCATATTTCTTCAACTTTGTGAACTTCCAAGCACTTAAATGATCAAATAAAGATCATAAAACTTCAATTTGATGAAAACACCCCTTTGGTTCTGAAATTCTGTAATGAGATGTCCTAAGAGATGTCCCAACACTTAATAGGACATTTGACAAATTTAACCAAAACTTAAACAGCAAGAAAAGTAAACAACACAGAAGTTTGTTAACCCAGTTCAGTGTATAACCACACCTACATCTGGAGGCTACCAAGCCAGGAGGAAATCCACTATTAGTAATATTAATTCTAGACTTAAACCACCCTGTTTAATCTATCACTTAATACTTACCCAATGCAATTTCTACCTAAGACTCACTTAGATAAGAGTACCCTACTCACTCCCCCTCAATCACACAGTGATTTTGCTTACAAGTTTAATGAAATTGAAGTCATACTTCAAACAAAAACAGCTTGATCTTACTTCACAGTTTCAATCAAGTCACAAATGCACTTTTGCTTAAAAGCTCATAAAGTGGTACATAAAAACACCTGCTATTAAAAACACTAGACACCCTATTTGATCTTCTGTAATTCGTACTCAATTCTATGAATTTCTGTTGTTTAAATAGGTCTCTGAATTTTGGGCTTTCTGTAGAATGATCCAGCCCTAATGTGCAGCAGCTGTCACCTTGAATTTAGGGTTTGTTACCTCCTATATTCTAGGTGCATTAGGTCTTCTGTTTTAATCTGAATCTTCAAGATAAAACACCCTACAGATGCGCCTTGTTCTGTTTTTATCCATCATTAATTAATTCCAGATAAATCTCCTTAAATATCTCTGATCAGTTAACCATTAATTAATTCTGGAAGCAGGTCTGAGATGTCTCAACATCTGTTGGGACATCCTGAAAAACTGAACTTAAGTTATTTACACAATGTCCCAACATCTGGTAGGACATCCTGAAATAAGATCACATACTCTGTTTGATAATGTCCCAACATCTGATAGGACATTCTGAACTGAATTTAACATTTCTTGTTTGGTCAAAAATTCTGCCAATTCTTAAACATCTACAAACTCCCCCTTTGGCTAATTTTTGGCTAACATCTTTTCTGGATTTCAGAGTGCAGCAGAAGTTCTTTTTATCAGAGTATAGCATTACTTTTCTGTTGATTATTATTTGAGATTACTCCCCCTCAAACATATATGTGTCCAGTCTTTATCCAGTCTTGTTTCAACAGAAAAACTTATTCAGTTCAGAAGCAAACAAACAGAATTTTTCATTCATTTAAACAGCAATTACATTTGATGTTGTTCTCCCCCTTGGTAGACACAAAATTAGGGGCCAAAGACACTATTACTGTCATTACATTGCTGTCATTACATTGGCCTCACATACATTGATCACTCAGATTCATCACTCTCAGTTGCTTCCTCCACTTCAGTGTCTTCATCTTTATCAGCTTCACTATCTTCACCAGCTTCACTGTCTTCATCAGATGCAACATTCTGATCTTCTTCACTTTCCAATCTTTTAATTATTTCTTCAAGCTTCTGCTTTCTAGCTTCAAGCTCTTTGCAGGTGCTTTTGAGTTCAGCAATTAAGGCCTTCTTGGAGATTGGATTCTTAACAGTAGAGGTACCAGCAGATGTCCCAGCAGGTGCTTCAACATCTGCAGCATGGTGACTGAGAAATAATTTGTAGTGAAAAGCCAGGGGGCTTTCTCTTTTGCAGGCAGTATCCTTGTCAGTGAGAATGCCAGGGTATTGGCTCAATATTATACCACATAGCAATGAAGGAAAAGCTATTGGAAGCTTTGTGGCAGAGGAGCTGGCATGCTTCATGGTTTGATCAAAGATAAAAGCTCCATAGTCCATCTTGGTCTGAGTCCCCACATCATAAATGAATCTGGCCAGACCAGTTGAGATTGATGAAGTGTGGTTGGTAGGCACCCAGTTAGCAGTTCCAATTCTGTTCAGCATGGCATACTTTCTGGTAAGCATGCTTACAGATAGCTTTCCCTTCACAGGCCATGCCTTGACCTGGTCAGCAGTTATCACCTTATCTGTCTTGCCTAGCTCATTTGGTCCATCTGTTTCCCTTCCTAGATACTGATTTATGATTTGGGAAGAAAACTCCACACATCTACCTCTAACATAAACTTTTCTAAACTCAGAAGACTTACCATTTGAGCAATCCTCCTGAAGATTCACAATGAACTCTTTGACAAGAAGTTCATAGCAGGGAGAGAGGTCTGAGACTGTTCTGAATAGTCCTGCAGCAGAGATGAGATCAATCAGTTCTGTGCACTCAAGTGCATTGCTGCTCAGTTCTCTTTCCAGGGCAACCCTTCTTTGGTACACATACTTCCACCTGTTCACACTAGAGACATGGTGGAATGATATGTTGTCCAAGGGAGCTTCTGGTACAGCAGTTGAAGCTCTGGATGTTGCTGGTCTCTTCTTGGGAGGAGATGTTGGGACATCTGATTCAACATCTGAATCTGATGGTGTGATAGCCTTCCTTTTCTGAGTTTGAACTTTACTCCATTGTTTTGATGGCCCAAAAGAGGCTTTAGCTTTCCCTTTCTTTGGAGAGGCTTTCTTCTTTTCAGGAATTGCTGCTTCAGCTTGCATCTTACCCTTCCTGGACCTGAGTCTTTTGGCTATGCTGGGTTTGACAGATGCTATGATTTCTGCATCAGAGTCCTGCTCCAGGTTGACCACTGGAGGAGATTGAGCAGTCTCTTCTTCAGCTTGTTGATCAGCAGGGATTAGATCTTCATCTGAGGCTTTGGTCTGATCCTCAGAGACTTTGTCATCATCTTCATTTAAGGCCTTATTCTGATCCTCAGAGTTTTCTTTATCACTTTCACTTGAGGCCTTTTCTTGGTCCTCAGTCTGTTCAGCATCAGATGAATTTTCTTTCTCATCTGCAGATGTTCCAACATTTATTGGGACATCTTGTTCTGCAGGAGTGTCCTCTGCAGTTTGAGCTGGTTCTTCTTGGGGTGCAGGCATGGTTTGCAATGGAACAGAGATCCCACTCACCTTTCTTTGTTCAAACAGAATTTGGGTGACAATCTCCTTGATTGAATCATCCACATAGTTTGAAGATTTTGGTGGCATGTTAGCAGGAGAAGGGATGCCTCCTTTGGCTTTGCTACAAACTTGATCTTTAGCTCTCTTTGGTGTTCTTGCCTTTTTAGTGTGAGAAGCGCTTCCCATGAGCTCGTCCAATGGTGTTGATTTCATTGGTACCACAGAAATTGGAGTGGCATGAACCACGTCTTCCTGGTTGAGAACTTCTTCAGATGTTTTAGGGTTTTGAGACATTATTGAAGAAGATGAATGTGCAGCTTTAGGGTTTATGATTTCTGAAGGATTGCTAGTTAATGTGATTCGCTTGTGATGGTGTAATGAGACTCTTGATAGCTGATTATAAGGAGTTACTAAATAAGTAGCCGTTACAGTCCAAATGATTAGGATTGGAATTCCCAAAGATCTTGTCCAGACCAGTTTTGCCATCTGGAAATTAAGCCATGCAATGTCATATGACATGTTGGCACATCTCATTAACTGCTAGATATCACATAAACAGATTCCAAGTTTGCCCCTTAAGTTCTCAAATTGTGTAGCATCCAATGCCTTGGTAAAGATATCAGCTAACTGCAGATCTGTAGCTACATGCTCCAATGAAATCACCTTTTCTTCTACAAGATCTCTGATGAAATGATGTCTGATATCAATATGCTTTGTCCTGCTGTGTTGGATAGGATTCTTAGATATGTTGATTGCACTCAAGTTGTCACAGTACAATGTCATGACATCCTGTGGGACATTGTACTCAGTGAGCATTTGCTTCATCCAAACCAACTGAGAATAACTACTACCTGCTGCTATGTACTCAGCTTCAGCTGTAGATAAGGATACACAATTCTGTTTCTTACTGAACCAAGAAATCAGATTGTTTCCTAGAAAGAAGCATCCTCCTGAAGTGCTTTTTCTGTCATCAGCACTTCCTGCCCAATCAGCATCACAGAAGCCAGTGAGAATTGGTTTGCACCCATGAAAGTACATTATGCCATAGTCACAAGTACCATTAACATATTTAAGGATTCTCTTGACTTGATTGAGATGACTGACTTTTGGATCAGCTTGAAATCTTGCACAAACTCCTACTGCAAATGCAATGTCTGGTCTGCTAGCAGTCAAGTATAACAAGCTTCCAATCATGCTTCTATATAAACTTTGATCTACATTCTCACCCTTTTCATCTTTAATCAGCTTTAAATGTGTCGGAGCAGGAGTTCTTTTATGAGAAGCATTTTCCATTCCAAATTTCTTCACTATGTTCTTGGAGTACTTACTTTGGGAAATAAACATTGAGTCTTCCATTTGCTTTACTTGCAGACCAAGAAAGTAGGTTAATTCACCTACTAGACTCATTTCAAATTCAGATTCCATCTGCTTGACAAAATGTTTGACCATCTTATCAGACATCCCACCAAACACAATGTCATCAACATATATTTGAGCAATCATGACATTTCCTTCTTCATCTTTAACAAATAGGGTTTTATCAATCCCACCTTTTCTGTATCCTTGCTTGATAAGAAATGTGGTCAGTCTTTCATACCATGCCCTTGGAGCTTGCTTCAGACCATAAAGTGCTTTCTTTAATTTGTATACATGATTTGGACAGCTTGGATCAACAAATCCTTTAGGCTGTTCTACATATACTTCTTCATTAAGATAACCATTAAGAAAGGCACTTTTCACATCCATTTGAAATAGCTTGAACTTTAAGATACAAGCAATTCCCAACAGTAGTCTTATTGATTCAAGCCTTGCTACTGGTGCAAAGGTTTCATCAAAGTCTACCCCTTCAATTTGAGTGTATCCTTGAGCCACAAGTCTAGCTTTGTTCTTTGTAACAATTCCTTGTTCATTTGACTTGTTCTTATACACCCATTTTGTACCAATCACATTTATGTCATCAGGTCTAGGTACAAGATTCCACACTTCATTCCTTGTGAATTGACCTAATTCCTCTTGCATAGCACAAATCCAGTATTCATCAGTGAGAGCTTCCTTGACATTTTTAGGTTCTATTTTGGAAACAAAACAAGAACCTGAAATCACTTCTCTTGATCTAGTGCTTACACCTCTGTTGGGATCACCAATTATTAAATCTTTGGGATGATCCTTCTGTATTCTGATGGAGGGAGGTTTACTGGATTCTTCTTTCCTTGTATCAGATTGAGTGCAGTTATAATGATTATCCTTTTCTTCAGCTTCAGTCTTGATATCACCAGATGTTCCAACATCCTCTGGGACATCTGTAGGACCATCATCAATTATCAGTTTAGGAATACCTCTTACAGCATCCATAGATATAATCTTCTTTATGCCTCTGAAATGAAGATGACCTAGCCTTTGGTGCCATAGTTTTACTTCTTCATCTTTAGCTAGAGAACAGATTGAAGTGGAACTGATGTCTAGTGGCTCCCACATGAAGCAGTTGTCTTTAGACCTTGCTCCTTTCATGACAACTTCTTGCTCTTGGTTAGTCACTATGCATTCAGTTTTTGTAAAGTTTACACTGTACCCTTGATCACATAGTTGACTTATACTGATCAGGTTAGCAGTTAAACCTTTAACTAGCAATACATCATCTAGTCTTGGAACATCTTGACAGTCCAAAGTTCCAACTCCTTTGATTTCTCCTTTAGCTCCATCTCCAAAAGTTACATACCTGGATGAATATGATTTTAAGTTCACTAGAAGGTTCTTCAATCCAGTCATGTGCCTTGAACATCCACTGTCAAAGTACCAGTCTTCTTTAGCTGATACTCTTAGTGATGTATGTGCTATATATGCAGTACTTTTCTTTGACCAGATGAGTTGAGATTTCTTTTGATTCATCTGCCCTGTGTGTTGATTAGCTGATCTCCAAGCTTGATTGTTGATCTTGGTCTTGGGTATGTGGCTTTGATCAGTCTGAGTGCCAACTTTTGGTCTCCATTCCTTCTTGATGACCTCTGTCTTTTGCTTAGGAGATTGCTGATTTCTTTTATGTTTTTGCAGCACTTTCTTGGTACCTTTTGCTTTCTGCTTGGAAGGTTGCTGATACATCTGATTTGGGTATCCATGTAGCTTATAACAGTGAGGTTTGATATGCCCAAATCTTCCACAGTGATGGCATCTCCATCTTTGATACTTCTTCTTCATTTTGTTCTTTCCAGAATGTTGAGACATCTGTTGGAACATTATGTTTGTCTTTGTGTTCTGATGTTGAAGCATCTGTTGGGACATCTTGTTTGACTGTCTAATTTTTGAAGTAGCTTTGCTAGAGCTGGCTTCATCTTTGTTATATCCCAGTCCACTTTTGTCCCCTGAATGTTTATTGTTGCAGAGAATAGCATCCAGTGTATTTGAGCTGCTGTTCATCATTCTAACAGATTTGGACATATGTTCCAGCTTAGAATTGAGAAGAGTTACTTCACTTTTCAAGGTATCAATGATTACTTGATCACTTGCTTTTTCCTCTTCTAGTACTTCATTCTGCTTCTTTAGCTTTATGACCTCACTGCATATTTCAGTACTTCTCTTGTACAGGTCCTTGAAAGCTTGCTCAAGATCTGCATAAGTAAGCTCTCCACAGCTGGAATCACTATCATATTCACACAGTCCAGCTAAAGCAGTAATGTGCTTAGCTGATTCTTCTTCTGAATCTCCTGAGTCTTCATCAGACCAGGTCACAGAGAGTCCTTTCTTTTGCCTCTTTAAGTAGGTAGGACATTCAAACTTGATATGTCCATATCCTTCACATTCATGACATTTGACTCCTTTATCTTGACTGGTCTTTTCAGCATACTTTAATCTTTTGTTAGCATCATAAGGTCTTCTGTTCTCAGAGTTTGTGTTTCTTCCACTAGGTTTGGATTTGCCTTCCATTCCTCTGAGAATCTGTTTGAACTGTCTTCCAAGCAAGGCAAGGTTTTCTGATAAGCTTTTATCATTTGCTGATTCATCATCCTCTTCTTCATCTGTATTTGACACTAAGGCTATGCTTTTGTTCTTTTTGGCATTTGTGTCATTCATTCCCATCTCAAAAGTTTGAAGGGAACCAATGAGTTCTTCAACTTTCATGGAGCATATGTCTTGAGCTTCTTCTATTGCAGTGACTTTCATGTCAAATCTTTTTGGCAAAGATCTGAGAATCTTTCTTACCATCTTTTCATCAGTCATCTTTTCTCCCAAAGCTCCAGAGGTATTGGCTATATCCAAGATGTTCATGTAGAACTCATGAATTGATTCATCTTCCTTCATTCTCAAGTTTTCAAACTTGGTGATGAGAAGTTGAAGTCTTGACATTTTTACTTTTGATGTTCCTTCATGAGTTGTTTTGAGAGTGTCCCAAACATCTTTGGCCAGCTCACAATGATGCACAAGTCTGAAAATATTCCTATCAATGCCATTGAATAAAGCATTTAAGGCTTTTGAGTTGCCTAGTTCTGAATCTTCTTCCTCTTTACTCCATTCTTCTTCAGGTTTCAGAACTTTTGATCCATCTTTGGTGTCTTGGACAGGATGTTTCCATCCAACATTTACTGCTCTCCATGCCCTGTTGTCAAGTGATTTTAAGAATGCAATCATTCTTGGCTTCCAGTAGTCATAATTAGATCCATCCAGTATAGGTGGTCTATTTACTGACCCTATATCTCTGTCCATGTTACAGAATTTGTTTTCCCTAGATCTCACCCAGTATAAACAGGCAGGGTGCCTGCTCTGATGCCAATTGAAATTCTGTAATGAGATGTCCTAAGAGATGTCCCAACACTTAATAGGACATTTGACAAATTTAACCAAAACTTAAACAGCAAGAAAAGTAAACAACACAGAAGTTTGTTAACCCAGTTCAGTGTATAACCACACCTACATCTGGAGGCTACCAAGCCAGGAGGAAATCCACTATTAGTAATATTAATTCTAGACTTAAACCACCCTGTTTAATCTATCACTTAATACTTACCCAATGCAATTTCTACCTAAGACTCACTTAGATAAGAGTACCCTACTCACTCCCCCTCAATCACACAGTGATTTTGCTTACAAGTTTAATGAAATTGAAGTCATACTTCAAACAAAAACAGCTTGATCTTACTTCACAGTTTCAATCAAGTCACAAATGCACTTTTGCTTAAAAGCTCATAAAGTGGTACATAAAAACACCTGCTATTAAAAACACTAGACACCCTATTTGATCTTCTGTAATTCGTACTCAATTCTATGAATTTCTGTTGTTTAAATAGGTCTCTGAATTTTGGGCTTTCTGTAGAATGATCCAGCCCTAATGTGCAGCAGCTGTCACCTTGAATTTAGGGTTTGTTACCTCCTATATTCTAGGTGCATTAGGTCTTCTGTTTTAATCTGAATCTTCAAGATAAAACACCCTACAGATGCGCCTTGTTCTGTTTTTATCCATCATTAATTAATTCCAGATAAATCTCCTTAAATATCTCTGATCAGTTAACCATTAATTAATTCTGGAAGCAGGTCTGAGATGTCTCAACATCTGTTGGGACATCCTGAAAAACTGAACTTAAGTTATTTACACAATGTCCCAACATCTGGTAGGACATCCTGAAATAAGATCACATACTCTGTTTGATAATGTCCCAACATCTGATAGGACATTCTGAACTGAATTTAACATTTCTTGTTTGGTCAAAAATTCTGCCAATTCTTAAACATCTACAGGTTCCATTGTTGAGGGCCTCAGATGCCTTGATTTTGACTTAACTTGCTCAAGAAGTTACCCAATGAACAAATGACTTCCATAATGAATTTCTTCATCAAACTTGGTACATATGATCCTTAAAACATATTAAGAACATTAGAAACAAGAATGGCCCAAAAAATTTGGTGTTGAGGCCTCTGAAACCAAAACCCTAGTTTTGGTCATCTGTGCAGTGAAAAGCCTAGTTCTGCTTCCATGCCTTGCCAGTTCTTGTGATTTCTTGACTTCCATGAACTTTGAGGGATATAATATGATGATAGAACACAAATGGACCCTCTTAGAATGATTTAATACCTTTGGGGTGGCTCAGATGGGATCTTGGATTGCTCAGATCACAAACTCTAGATGCAGATGAACTTGAACTTATGCAGTAAAGCAAAAATGCAATATGAGATGTAATGCTTATGCTAATGCAAACATGAAAGATCACAAGCCATGGTGTCATATGAGTGAGGGTAAATTTGGGGTGTTTACAGCTGCCCCTATTCTAGCATGAGTTAGCTGTGCAGGATGTAAGCGCCTGGCTTAACAGACAAACAAGATAACTTGTGGTTGAATACCAAAGATAGTCCAAAATTTGCACTCACTGGGGAGAAGAAGAAAAAGGGATATAAATTGTAAAAGACAGTATAGCATGACCATAAAATGCGGGCGATGAAGGACGACCATCGAGCAGAAGACGACTGCTGGGGATAAAGCGGTAAGTAAAGCAATGACAGGGATGACCGACAAGCTGGGGAAATAAGGTGATCATGATGGCGACGACTATCGGTTTAAAGAATAAATGAAATAATGATGAGGGACGGTCATCAAAAGGTGAGGGACGATCACCTAGCAAGGGACGGCTGCTAAATGCCACGACATAGGACGAATGTCGGATAGCAAGATCAACGATGGGGACGGCCATCAAATGAAATGATAAAGGACGATCATCAAAAGGTGAAGGATGATCACCTAGCAGGGGACGGCTGCTAAATATCACGACATAGGAAGAATGTCAGATAGCAAGATCAACGATGGGGACGACCATCAGATGAAATGATGAGGGACGGTCATCGAAAGGTGAAGGACGATCACCTAGCAGGGGACGACTGCTGAATATTACGACATAGGACGAATGCCGGATAGAAAAGGGGTTCCAATAACGGAGGCTCCGCTGGGGAAAGGATGAGGGGCGGTCATCCAAAAGTGAAGGACGATCACCTGGCAGGGGACGGCTTCCGAAATTATCACGACATAGGACGAATGTCGGATAGAAGCAAAGTTGATTTGTTAGTGACTTACTGGGAAATGGTAAACACGAACGAGTGCTCACGCTCAAGAATAAAGTGTTTGACGTTGTGTATAGATTAAAGATGCGGACGAGCATCCTTAGGACCATAATACAGACGAGTATTGGTAGAAACAAACGCTGACGCATGTTCAGAGATGATGGTACGGACGAGTACCAACTGGTTAACAAAGAACACGGACGAGTGTCGAATCTGTTGAGGAGTGATATATATATACAAGATATAGGCGAGTATCTGAGACTTCTGTATAAGTATGAGTGAATACTGTTTTATTGATGAAGTATGAGCAAGACACGGACGAGTGTTTAACTTGCTGGGGAATGTATGACACATACGAGTGTCAAAAGAGAATGTATAGGTTATGAACAAACATTTGTATATGAGAGTGTAAAAGGTATTCTGGCGACCTGTAGGGGTAGGACGACACAGACGAGTGTCGAAAGGAGTGTGTTATAAATAAGTACTTTGTTTGCAACAAGTGATTTGGAAACCATGCTGGGGAAAGGTGACACGGACGAGTGTCAAAGGAGTATGTATAGGTATCTGCATTTGAGAATGCGAAGGGGATGTTTTGGCTTATATCTGCGGGGAATAACGCGACACGGACGAGTGTCGAAAAAGGTGTATATGAACAGGCATTTGTGTTGGAGAGTGCAAAGGGGACGCTTTGCCTCCTATTTGCAGGGGATGTGAGTTGTTATATATATTGCTGATGAAATATTGATGGTATTTGCAGGTGACTGACTCGAACCTGACTTGTGTTCATGCAAATGTTTGATTTTTTGCCGTAATTCTCCGTATTAGACGGAATGCTACTCTTATTTTGTGAATATGATGCAAATGCTATGATTATGCAAAAGAGAAACTGATCCGGGATTCTGATCCCGCTAAAGATTTCTGGCTGATTTGCTTGGAAGAATATCCCAGCCGGGGAAGAGATCATTGGTAGATCTGGAAATATAGCTCTGCTTTGGGAAATAGATCAAGGGTTAATCTACCCTGTAAGGAGAACCCAACTGGGGAGAAGGAAGCTTTCATTACTTTGTTGTATAAGGGTTTCAGGCATTGCTCTTCTGGGGAGAGGCTGGAAACTCTGTGGGGAACTTGGCTGGGGATGCTCCTGTTGAGTAAACCTGTGCTAGGGACGAGGAGGCTTTGACGACTCCGCTGGGGAAAAAGCATTCCAGATATTGCTTGGGGAGGATGTATGTTGGGGAAGTGTGCTTGGCATGCCCCATGTCTCGTACTGAACCACTGCAATCTGTTAAGGCAAGAGAAACACACAAGTATCCTGAGGTATCCCTTACCGGATTCCGTCATAGGAGTTAGATATTCCTGAGAGTAAATATATTTCCTGCAAGCATTTATTAAGAATGGCTCATTTGTTTTTTTTTATGCAAGTGCTTATTATGAATATTGGACATTTTGTAAACGAAATAAAAATGTACAAAAAGAGGTGTGACTGAAAATCTGATTTTATTAATCTGGGTGCCCTGAATTGGCAAATACAGTCAAAGAAACAAATCCCCTGGGATGAGGAGATTGCTATAAATTGAGAAAACAAAAGTGTTGGCAATGTTGATGACGCTCCGGTGAACTTCCTTTGCTATGACCTGTATGACCTTGACGTCCTTCTTATCTTGCTTTCTGAAGAAAGTTTATTCTAACCGATGCTTTATCCTTTCGAAGCTTGCCGTGTCGTGAGTGATACAGACGAATTCAGAATGCAGTTGTTTTCTTATTCCCTAATTTTGCGTGGATCACCCTTTCGGTTTTTCAATCCACCAGGATACCCATTTTTTGCCTGAGTTGTCCAATGCGGCTTTTCAACTCAGCGGATGTACATTTTTTTTTGATTTTTTTTCCTTATTTTTGCCCGAGTCTTTTATTCTGTTTTTGACTCGCCGGGATGCCCTATTTTTGCCTGGACTTACATTCTGTTTTTATGTCCAGCGGGTCATTTTATGCGAAGTATTTTTTAACTGCATCTGAATTCACAGGGGATAAGAAATCTTCACCATCCATAGTAGTGAACATTAGTGCTCCACCAGAGAAAATCTTCTTTACTATGAACGGACCGTCGTAGTTTGGGGTCCACTTGCCCCTGTGGTCTGTATGAGGAGGAAGGAGTCTTTTCAGCACAAGATCTCCCACTTGGTATTCCCGAAGCCTTACTTTCTGATCGAAGGCTTTCTTCATCCTTTTCTGATATAGCTGCCCATGACAGATTGCAGCTAATCTCTTTTCTTCGATCAGATTTAATTGATTGTACTGAGACCGGACCCATTCTGCTTTGTCCAGCTTTACATCCATCAGTACCCGTAAGGAGGGTAGCTCAACTTCAACAGGTAGGACAACCTCCATACCATACACAAGCTGATATGGTGTTGCCCCAGTAGATGTTCTGATTGAGGTTCGATACCCATGCAAGGCGAATGATAGCATCTCATGCCAGTCTTTGTAAGTAACCACCATCTTCTGCACAATCTTCTTGATGTTTTTGTTAGCTGCCTCAACAACGCCATTCATCTTTGGCATGTAAGGAGAAGAGTTGTGATGTTGAATTTTGAAGTCCCGACACAGTTCTACCATCATTTTGTTGTTCAAATTGGAACCATTGTCAGTAATGATTCGCTCGGGAACTCCGTATCAACAGATGATGTCTCTTTTCAGAAATCTGGCTACCACTTGCCTGGTGACGTTTGCATACGAAGCTGCTTCAACCCATTTAGTGAAGTAATCAATGGCTACCAGAATGAATCTGTGGCCATTTGAAGCAGTCGGTTCGATCTTTCCAATCATGTCAATGCCCCACATGGCAAAGGGCCAAGGTGAAGACATCACGTTCAAAGGATTTGGAGGCACATGTACTTTATCTGCATATATCTGGCATTTATGACACTTCCTGGCATAAGCACAACAGTCTGCATCCATTATAATCCAGTAGTAACCTGATCTTAACAATTTCTTAGCCATTGCATGTCCTCCAGCATGGGTACCGAAAGATCCTTCATGCACCTCGTGCATTAGCAAGTCTGCTTCTTTCTTATCAACACACTTGAGTAATACCATGTCAAAGTTTCGCTTGTATAATGAACCATCCGCATTAAGGAAAAAACTACTAGCCAGCCTCCTTAGTGTCTTCTTATCATTGAATGATGCCCCAGGTGGGTATGTGTGATCCTCTAAGAATCTTTTGATGTCATGGAACCAAGGCATGTCATCTTTAGCAATGTCCAAGGAGAATACGTATGCTGGTCGGTCCAGTCTGGATACCGAAATCCAAGGCACATAATTTGCAATTTGAACCTTGATCATGGAGGAAATGGTAGCTAAAGCATCTTCGAACTGATTTTCGTCTCGAGGGATGTACTCAAGTTTGACTATTGTGAAGAAAGTCAATAATCTCCTCATATAGTCACGGTATGGGATCAGATTCTCCTGGTGAGTGTACCATTTGTCGTTGGTCTGATTGATTACCAAAGCTGAATCTCCGAATACAGTTAAAGTCTTGATCCTGAGGTCAATGGCTTCCTCAAGACCCATGATACAAGCTTCATATTCAGCTTCGTTGTTAGCACAGGCAAAAGTGAGTTTTGCCGAGAAAGGCATATGAACTCCTTTAGGTGTAATGAGCATTGCACCGACTCCACAACCATTCATATTGACAGCCCCATCAAACATCATTGTCCACTCTTCTTCTGGGTTATGCCCTTCAGTATGAACAGGCTCTTCATGATCATTTGCTTTTAAGTACAAGATGTCTTCATCAGGGAAGTCAAATCTCATGGGCTGGTAATCATCAATGGGTTGCTCAGCCAGATAGTCAAACTGCACACTGCCTTTGATGGCCTTTTGAGATGTGTACTGAATGTCGTACTCTGTCAGAACCATTTGCCATCTTGCAACCCTTCCGGTAAGTGCTGGCTTCTCAAATATGTACTTGACGGGGTCCATTTTTGAGATCAACAAAGTAGTGTGGGTCAACATATACTGCCTTAGTCGGTGAGCAGCCCACGCTAAAGCACAACAAGTCTTCTTGAGCAGTGAATAAAATTGTTCACAGTCCGTAAACTTTTTGCTTAAGTAGTATATTGCATACTCTTTTCGACCAGACTCGTCATGCTGGCCCAACACACACCCCATTGATCCTTCTAAAACTGTCAGGTACATTATTAGAGGTCTTCCTTCAACTGGAGGCATAAGAATTGGAGGTTCTTGTAGGTACTCCTTGATCTTGTCAAAAGCCTTCTGACAATCTTCGTTCCACCTGACTGTCTGTTTATCCTTAAATGTTTGAAAAGGGGCTCACAGGTTGCAGTAAGATGAGATATGAACCTTGATATGTAGTTCAATCTACCTAGAAATCCCCGAACTTCCTTTTCAGTCCTAGGTGCAGGCATCTCCTGAATGGCTTTGACTTTGTCGCGATCGACCTCAATTCCCTTTTCACTTACGATGAATCCCAACAGTTTACCGGACCGTACCCCGAATGTGCATTTGTTGGGGTTTAACTTCAGTTGATACTTTCTCAGACGCTTGAACAACTTCAGTGAATTTACTAGATGATCTTCTTCAGTAAGGGACTTGTCAATCATGTCATCCACGTAGCATTCAATTTCTTTGTGGATCATGTCGTGGAATAATGTCACCATAGCTCGTTGATACATTGCACTGGCATTCTTCAGTCCAAAAGGCATTACCTTGTAACAAAACGTACCCCAAGGTGTGATGAAGGTTGTTTTCTCCATGTCTTCGGGTGACATTCTGATCTGATTATACCCTGAAAATCCATCCATGAAAGAAAATACTGAGAACTGAGCTATGTTGTTGACCAATACATCAATGTGAGGTAATGGGAAATCATCCTTCGGGCTAGCTCTGTTCAGATCCTGGTAATCCACACACATCCGCACTTTTCCATCCTTCTTAGGCACTGGTACAATATTAGCGACCCACGGAGGGTAACTAGTTACAGCAAGGAAACCGGCGTCCCACTGTTTTTGTACTTCTTCTTTAATCTTCATGGCCATATCTGGAAGAGTACGACGTAGCTTCTGTTTTTACTGAAGGGCAATCTTCTTTCAATGGCAGCTTGTGCATAACAATATCCGTATCCAGACCTGGCATGTCTTGATAGGACCAAGCAAAGATGTCGACGTATTCTCGAAGCATGTCAATGAGCTATTCTTTTACTGAAGCCTGTAGACCGGCCCCAATCTTCACTTCTTTCAAGTCCTCTTCGGTACCAAGATTAATTATTTCAACCTCCTCCTGATGAGGAGTAATCACTTTCTCTTCTTGCCTCAACAACCTGGCTAACTCTTCAGGCAACTCATAGTCTTCTTCAACCCCTTCATCAGCTTGATTAATTGGATTGTCGAAGTCATACAAGGTCATAGCAGTGTTGTTGTTGGTGCAATCTGGAGGACAATCTCTGCAAGGGTTGAGATTTATTCATTTTAGTGATCAATTTTAATCTTGTTTAGAAAAGTGTGAAATGAAGTTATTATTTTGAAAACATTGCCATTTTATTGTTTTGTACGAAAGTGAAAAAATGAAAAGACAGTGAGCGAAAAAGAGACTTGTACAAAATTACAATATGGACCTATTACAAAATGAGTCCTGACACCTTGGGTAAGATGAAAGACTTGATGCATGCCAAAAAAGGCAGGAAATAATAATTACTCTGCAGGAGTAACCCTTATAATTTTCTGGGAAGACCAGTTAAGGACTTGGTGCCCTGGGATCCTTGGACGTATCCAGCTCTCCAGGTTGCGGTCGCTTTCCGTCTCGTCTTCCAGGTTGTTAACAGCATCTGGGGTGAGCATCCCCCCACTGATGAACTTGGGCTCTTTAGCATCCTCTGATTGATCTTGTCGGAATGGTTTGTAACCCAAACCGAATCTGTCTTCCTTCTTCTCCACTAGCAGCAGCTTGCCCCAGCCTTTGGCATTACCATCTTCAACAACCTTACGGGCTTGCTGATAGGAGACAATTGAAGTACCCATCCTGTCTTCCTGGGATGCAGCAAATACTTCAGTCGTCGCCTCATTGACATTCAGGGCCTCGAAGCCTTGGCTCATAGTTTCATGGATTTCACCATCCATCTCAATGTATTTATATGTAGCCAGATTCCTAACAAAGATGTCCTCCTCACCACAGATGGTGATAATCTGTCCTTCCCACTCATTTTTCAATTTCTGGTGAAGGGTCGACGTTATTGCGCCAGCGGCGTGAATCCATGGTCGACCCAACAAACAGCTGTAGGCCGGCTGTATGTCCATCACATAGAAAGTAGTCTTAAATATCTGCAGACCGATTATCACTGGCAGCTCCACCTCTCCAAGAAAAGATCTCTTGGAGCCATCAAAAGCCCTGACCACAAGATTACTTGGACGGAGAGCTATTCCATCATATTCGAGCTTGACAAGAGCTTTCTTCGGTAAGACATTGAGCGAGGACCCAGTGTCTACAAGAACATGAGATAGTACAACTCCTTTGCACTCCAGGGTTATATGCAAAGCTTTGTTGTGGTGACGTCCTTCTGTTGTTAAATCAGCATCGGTGAAACCTAGCCCATGGCTAGTATTGACATTAGATACCATTGTCTTAAGCTGATTCACTGTGATCTCTACTGGCACGTAGGAAGCGTGCAAAACTTTGAGCAGTGCATCCCGATGGGCTTCAAAACACAACTGCAAGGATAAAATAGAGATCTTAGAAGGAGTCTGGTGGAGCTGGTCCACAACTTTTTAGTCACTTCTTTTAATTATCCTCATAAATTCATCCACATCCTGATCAAAGGATAATTTATGAGTTTCTTTTGGCGTAGGTTCTTCAGGTGCCACACTTTTCCCTTTGGCTTTGGCAGCAGCCTCTGCCTCAATACTAGTTCTGGGAGCTTGTGACGCGAAGAGACATCCGCTTCAGGTGAAGCCTCCACCTTCCCCGACATTGTCCACTTGTGGGGTAGGAACTGAAGAATCAAGAAGGACTTTTTCTTCGTTGTAGTAAAGGTCAGCACCATAATTCCATGGTACAACACTGTCTTTGTCATATGGAATAGGCCCTGGCACCGTGATAGTGACTGGGCTTACTGCAGCGGAGGTTGGAACCGTTATTGTATGCGAATCATAAAAGATGGTGACAGGACCTCTTATGGATGTTGGAGGTTATGAATTGAAGCTTGTTTGTTGTTGAAACTGTTGCTGAGATTGTTGAAAGTTGCTAGAGTTCGGGACCGTTATCGGGTCATAATAGATGGTTATTGTGGAGACGTCATTGTTGGTGGTTGCTGAAGTTGTAGAAGGAGATGACATGGAATTGTTGTTTGCTTAAGTGATGGAAGAAGTGGTTTCTAAAGTTGTAGATGAATCAGTAGGAACAATTATTGCTGCAGTTGTAGGAGAATCACTAGAAAAATGAGTTGCTGGTGTTGTAGAAGCTGTTGTGGTAATTTGCAGAATGCCTTCTTTGATCAAGCCATTAATTCCACTCTTCAAGCTCGCACACCCATTCTCGGAAAGTTTGCATGATTCACAACAGGCCTTACAACCTGGATACACTTGACATCATAATTATTCAGAAGGTTTTGAGGATCAGGTGGAGCTAATATCCTCAACTCAACAAGATTGTGCTTTAGGAGTTATGGCAGCAATGTAGCATATGGCATTGGAATAGGGTCAATCACCTTGCTGATCTGAGATGGCCGCTGTTGAAAAGGGCGTTGTTGTTGATTATTGTTGTTGTTATTATAGGATCTTTGTTGAGGAAACTGTGGATGTTGAGGAAAATGATGTGGTTGTTGAGTATACTGAGGAGGTGGAGTAGGGATAGTGACGGTAGCAATAGATCTGGGCATATATTGGGGTCTCCCTCTTCCCATGTGTACAAAATTTGTTTCACCAGATCTATGGGGCCCAGCAAATGGCTTTCTTGAACTACTTGAACTGGCACCATTGTCGAAAATCTTTCCCATCTTCAGCAAGCTTTCAATTCTTTCTTCGGCTATAACCACGTCTGCAAAGCTGGTAGAAGAAAATGCAGCCAATCTGTCAATAGAGGTACCCTGGAGAGTATTCATGAACATATCTGCCATCTCCCTTTATGACACCGGGGGTTGAACGGCAACAGCTAGTTGCCTCCACCTTTGGGCATACTCTCTAAAGCTTTCACGGGAAGACTGTGACATTCCCATCAGAAGGGTTCTGTTTGGAGCCATGTCCAGGTTATACTGGTATTGACGAATGAAAGCTTTAGCCAAGTCTTTCCAATTTCTTACTGTGGCTCTGGTTAAGTGGGAGTGCCATTCTCGGGATGCCCCTGTCAAGCTATCCTCGAAGTAAAACATCCACAATTTCTCGTCCATGGTGTAGGCTTTCAATCTCCCCAGGAAAGACTAAAGGTGGGTATGTGGGCAGGATGTGCCATTGTATCTTTCAAAACACGGGAGTTTGAACTTGTGAGGAATTCTCACCCCTTCCACCAATCCCATGTCCATGACATCAAAACCTAAAGATTTTTGGGATTCAAGAGACCTTAGCTTCTCTGCAATTTCATCCAACCGACGATCGTAAACTTCGTCTCCAGCCCCAACCACAGCAAACTGTTCTTCTTGAGGGTCTTCCAGCAAAACCCTTCCTCCAGTAGTGTTACCTTGGGTGTTTCTTAGGGCATTGATGTCTGGGTTCAGATGAGGTCAAAACTCTGGGGGATATGTGCGAGGCTGCACGTGATCGTTGTTACTGGTACCCCCTGTACCTGGATGGTGTTCATCAGGAGTTTGTCGCTCAACCAACTCCCTCAGTCTTTCCTGGCTCTGAGCTAAACCAGTCATCATTGTCATGAATTGATTCATTTGGTCCCTCATCTCTGTCCTTTCATTGGCCATCTGGGCCCTCACTTCAGTCAAGTCTTGTTGAATCTGATCCATCTGTAGTCCCGAAAGGTTGTTTCTTGTCGGGTACCGGTGTATTTTGTGGACAGGGAACACTCTTCTGCGAGCAATGTTTCCTGAAACCACAACAAAGTGAGAAACAACAACAAAACAAAAACCTACAAAACAAAGAAAAATGTGATAGTATGTAATGCAGGATGCCTATTTGTCTTCCAAGCGTATCCGATTTGGTTCTTTGGTTTTGACCTTCCCAGACCTCGAGGAAATGCTGATGTTGCAAAGAGATTGAGCCCACAAAAATAATACAAACCATATAGTACAATAATGTGAAAATACATAGTTTTGATTACAATAAAGTCCCCATGGTGGGTCAAAATACAACAACAAAATCAAAAGTACAGACAAAAGAAAATGCAAGTACAAGGGAATCAAACATCCAGTCCAAAGTCATCTTCTCTGACTTCCTTCAGGAGAGCCTTAGTCACTGGACCTACTGGGTACTCTGTGATAGTCCTGATGAGGAGGTTCCTGGTGGCAATGGCACTGGTCAACTTCTTGTGCTTATCCTGATCCTTTGACCTCTTTAACCCCGTCCGAAGCTTCAACTCAGAGATCTCCTTTTGTGCTGCTATCAGAGCTGCCTGATTCTTCTCACTAGCCTCCAGTTGCTCTATCTTAGCTTGAGTTCTTTGGTCTTCTTGTGCACGAGCCTCAGTGATCCTGATCCACCTAGCCTGGCTCTCCTCTAAATAATGCTCTGCCCTAGCCTTCTGAGTCTTAGCTTATTTTCAAGCATTCTTCAGCACTAACTCCCCTGCCCTAGCCTTTCTGATGTAGTCGTTCGTCTTTTCAATCTTGGTCAAGTGCTCAATCCGGAGCCTCTCTAACCTCTCATTATCCAAACGGTTGTCATTCCTCTCCCAGAGGGTCTTCTTCAAGGCTTCAGAGAGTTGAGCATTCCTTTCCTTCAATTTTTCAAACTCCTATAAGCTGACAGTGGCTGCAGGCTGCAATGCTGATGGTCCAGGTGTATCCTCCTAGGTGAATGGCATCCGGGTGATCTGTGCCCTGGTACGAGACCAATCAAGATACTGTGTTGAAGCAATGTTATTACACTTGCCAAGGATGGCTGTCCCCTTAGCCTGAATGTTGTCCCAAGCCCAGGCAGTTTGTCTGACAACAACTGAGTTATGTTGGATGTCACAATAGAGGGTCTCTGTCAAGTCTTGCCCTCTTGGGGGATGAATCAGAGCATACCCTAATTGTCTCTTAAAAAGCAAAAGGTTGTAGTTGATGCAACCTTTTACTCTAATCAAAGGCACATTAGGATATTGACCACAGCTGGTAATGATGTCTTTGCCCTTGGTGCTCTGAGTGCACCATCTGTTGTCTTCTAATGTAAGGGAAATCAATCTTTTAGCCCAATTCCTTGGCTGATGAGGGTTCAGGAAAGTGTCTGACTTCAGAAAGTGTCTTAACAACCAACAATAATAGAGGGGTGCACAACATCTGACCAGTCTTGCTCTTTGCTTCTCATTCCTCTGGTGCACTGAGTAGTAGAAGTCTCCAAGCAAGGTAGGAACTGGGTTCCTCAGTAAGAACAGGTGAATAGCATTCTTGCTTACAAACTTTGGCTCGTCTGCAAACAAAATAACTCCATATATGCTGAGTGCCAAGAGTGCACAAACAACATCCCACTTCCCTACTGCAGCATGCAGGGTGGCCTAGGAGATCAAGAAGTCTAAGTGAAGGCCTGTAATCCCAACCTTGGTGGTCATGCTCTGATCAATGAGGGTAGGATCCAAGTGCAAGGCTTTAGCTATGTCTTCATTCTTGGGAGCAACCATCTCAGGGTTGAAAGGAATCCCCCTCCTGATAGGAACTTCTAACAACATGGAACATTCCTCTAGCAGAGGTCCCAACTGAAAATCAGGGAATTTGAAACATCTGAGAGGAGGATCATAAAACTGCAAGCAGGTGTGGATCATGCTCCTCTGGGATGCATCCAGGTCCATGATCATGTCCAATATTCCCCCATAATGTTCCGTGAATAATGGGACATGATCAGGAGTAATAAGAGACTGGATCTGTCTGATGCCTGTCAGAGTAGGCTCAAAGAAGTGGTATGTGATGTTGCTCTTTCGGGAAGTGTCCATGCTGATAATGGATGCTGATGAAGAAAATTGAGGAGAAGCCCTGATGGAAGTAACTGCTGAAAACTGATGAAGATAACTGGAGGAGGTGCTGAAGAAGGGTCTCTGATGAAGACAAATGGACAAGAGTCTCTGACGAAGGTGCTGAAGAAGGGTCTCTGATGAAGATGCTGGTGCAGATAACTGAAGAAGTCTGAGCAGCAGAACAGGTCAAAACCAAACCAAAGATACAATGTGGAAACCCTATAAAACAAATAGGCAAATGTTAAATGATGCAAAATGATGTATGCATAATGATATGAAAAGGGTTTGTGATCAAGTGTTGGATCTGTTATTTGCCTTGATAGGGTCCATATGTGTTCATAAGTCCGGATGAAGGCTTAGAAAACCAGTAACCAGGTGGGGGACTCAAATAAAGAGTCACAAGTCCAGGGTTTCACAAGAACTGTCCAAAGTGATGCATTCTTAAAACAAAACTGGTAATAGGGTATGATGAGGCCAAGGATTCCTGCAAACCTGTAAGCATCCCAACCCCCTCACATGTATTGTTCTAGAACAAGGATCCTCCGACTTGGATCAGTTATGAGAGGTGTAAACACTTCTAACCCGGAGGTACAGTGTTTACAATAACCATAAAAGATCCTCCTCTAATTCAACTCAGATGCTGAAGGTCATAAAAGGTTATCCAGACTTAGCAAGCTTCCCAGATAGCCCTAGTACTATAGGAAATTTGTAGTTCCGAGTTCTCAAGAAGAAACCCATGTTTGAACCGTGTTTCATATTCCCGCACCATACCGAAATGGAATGGGAAAGAATATGAAGCCACTCTCGCCTATGTGTCACTCAGGTCCCTGATATGGAACCTTAATCACTCAATGATCCCCACCCACCAAGGTAACAACAGATCCAACATAAATGATAATGACAGTATGAAATGCATAAAACTGTAAAGGAAAGCAATAAATTAAGTTGTACAGAAAGCAATAAATAAAGCAATAAACAATAAGCACAAGTAACACATAACACCCCCATAAACACAAATCAAACAAGCGCTAGGAGAAACACACAAAAAGAACCAGAAGCCCTGGTTGCAATATAAGGTTCCCCAGCAAAGTCGCCAAGCTGTCGCTCCCCCGAAAAGACACCTGGTCAAATAGGGTACAGACGCGAACGTTCGGCGAAAGGAGAAGATGAAATGAAGGTGAATAGAGTCGCCAGCTAGGCATTTTTATCCCGAAGGAAAGGTAATGCTGCATAAACCTAGAAAAAGATGGATAAGACGGTTGCGAACCAGAGAAACTGAGAAAATGGGGTTGGTTACAACCTGGGAAGGTATTAGCACCCAGATTTTCTGTCGTACTCGAAGGGATCCACGCTTAAAAGATTGTGTTTAAAAGGGGTAGGTGTATGTGCTATCTGTGTGCAAAAGCTGGAAAGGAGGTATACAAGCGTGAGTGCAAAAAGGTGAATGCTCAGGAACTGAGGCTTTCAAAGAATGCTGAAAGAGGGGGATGAAAAAGAGACTTTTGATCGATAACTGTTAAGTTATGCCTACGTATCCTCTCGTGCAATGAGGAAGTCAGAACATCATAGTTCGACTCAAAGAGACTGAAGATAAATTGACTGTGAACTGCTTGCTTGTCTATGCTCAAGTGTATGAATCGTATGGCTCGAGTGCTAATTGTCTTGCATTAGACGGAAGAAGCAAGTTCTCGTTTATGAGTGAGTGTGATGAGAAAAGAATCCCGAAGGAGACGATTATTGTTTGTTTTTGTGTTTTCAGTCTTTTACTGTTTTTTGGTCTTTTGTATAAGTTAATGAGATTAAGCCTAAATCAAAGGTTGTAAACTCATTATATCCTCCCTGTGATTAGGGATAATGAGAATAATTAAGTGTGAGATAAGCATCTCAATTTAATTGCCATGATTATGTAGGATTAAGATCATTAACCTACTTGTGATTATTAAGATGTTTTTGGGTTTTTGTTTTGTGTTAAGTAATGAGTTTAATCTCTAATAAAAGATTAGTGAACTCATTACACCATCCTAATAGAAGGATAATAGATGAGAACACTTAAGTTGAGGAAGATACCTCAACTCAATCCATAGTTAGGGATTAAATTCATTATATAACAAACCTTTATTAAGTGGATTTTAATTAAGGAATGAGATTAAGAACTGTATTTTAAGTTCGTAAGACAACTTGAGGGGTACTTGTCCATTAAACACTAGGGTTAGTCCTTCTTAACTAATAAAGGAAGAATTAGAACCCTAATGTAAGGCCCAAGTTACAAGATGAAGTCTTAGTGATTATTAGATGGATTGATTAAGAGGTTTAAACAGATTAAAGGTTTAACACTTAGGATTAAAGTTATACACTCCATCCTAAGAGAAGGATGCAGGCATAACCCTAATTCCAAAGTCCTAAAACCTTAAAGGTTTAGTCTCTAATTATGAGATGATAAGAGAGACACAAAGAAGACTCAAAGGAAAAATTCTAAGGGAAACTATCAATCCTAGAAGTTATCATGCTTAGGCATCCTATGGTTTTGTGAAGCTTAAGAAAAGAAGTCTTCAAGGAGGCCACCAAGGAGAAGCAAGATGAAAAGAAAATGAAGCAGAAGAATAAGTTACTTACTTCATTGAAGAAGATAAGTAACTCAAAGAAAGAAAGTGAGAGAAATGGAACACAAGTGAACAAGATTCACTTCAAGGACAAGTAAAAATGCAGCAAGGATGCAATATGAAGGTATGAGAAGAGGTGGGAGGTGAAGCCAATTCACCTCCCAAACAAACTTACCATTATCCTGAAAAGTTAGCACAAGATGCATAAGGAAAGAAATGAAATGAAACAATGCACATGCAAGGGCAAAGACCAAGACCAGAAACATACACATGATGCTGAAATTCTGTAATCAGGTATGAGATGTCCTATGAGATGTCCCAACACTTGACAGATTTAACCAAAACTTAAAGTGCAAGAAAATTAAACAACACAGAAGTTTGTTAACCCAGTTCAGTGTATAACCACACTTACATCTGAAGGCTACCAAGCCAGGAGGAAATCCACTATAAGTAATATTAATTCTAGACTTAAACAACCCAGTTTAATCTTTCACTTAATATCTACCCAATGCAATTTCTACCTAAGACACAACTTAGATATGAGTACCAACTCACTCCCCCTCAATCACACAGTGATCAAGTTTACAAGTTTAATAAAATTGAAGACATTCTTCAAACAATACAGCTTGATCTTACTTCACAGTTTCAATCAAGTCACAAATGCACTTTTGCTTAAAAGCTCATAAAGTGGTACAATAAAAACACCTGCTATTAAAAACACTAGACACCCTATTTGGTCTTCTGAAATTCGTCCTCAATTCTGTGAGTTTCTGTTGATTAAATAGGTGTTTGTAATTTGGGCTTTCTATAGGTTAATCCAGTCCTAAAAGCATACAACTTCCACCTTGAATTTAGGGTTTGTTACTTCCTATATTCTAGGTGATTTAGTTCTTCTGATTAATCTGAATCCTCATAATAAAACTCCCTACAGATGCGCCTTGTTCTGTTTTTATCCATCCATAATTAATTCCAGATAACTCTCCTTAAATATCTCTGATCAGTTAGACATTAATTAATTCTGGTAGCAGGTTTGAGATGTCTCAACATCTGTTGGGACATCCTGAAAAACTGAACTTAAGTCATTTACTCAATGTCCCAACTTCTGATGAGACATCCTGAAATAAGTTCTTATACTCTGTTTGATAATGTCCCAACATCTGATAGGACATTCTGTACTGAATTCAATATTTCTTGTTGGTCAAAAATTCTGCCAATTCTAGACATCTACAAACTCCCCCTTTGGCTAATTTTTGGCTAACATCTTTTCTGGTTATCAGAGTGCAGCAAAAGTTCTTTTATCAGAGTATAACATTACTTTTCTGTTGAATCATATTTGAGATTACTCCCCCTCAAACATATATGTATCCAGTCTTGTTGCAACAGAAAAAAACACACTTATTCAGTTCAGAAGCAAACAGATTTTTCATTCATAGTCAAACAGCATTACACATTGTTGTTGGTGTTGTTCTCCCCCTTGTTAGACACAAATTTTTGGGGCCAAAGAGACTAAATCTAAATTACAATGCAGCTGTCATTACATTTGTCCTCACATACAATTAATCACTCAGATTCCTCACTTTCAGTTTCTTCATCATCCTCAGTTGCTTCATCAGAAGCAGCTTTCTGATCACCTTCACTCTCCAGCCTTTGGATGATTTCCTCAAGCTTCTGCTTCCTTGCTTCAAGTTCTTTGCAAGTGCTCTTCAGTTCAGCAATCAATGCATCCTTGGAGATTGGAGTCTTGGCAGTTGAAGGACCTGCAGATGTCCCAGAGGGTGCTTCAACATCTGCTGCATGATGACTTAGGAACAGTTTGTAGTGAAAGGCTAGAGGGCTTTCTCTTTTGCAGACTGTGTCCTTCTCAGTAAGGATCCCAGGGTATTGACTTAGCACTATACCACACAACAATGAAGGAAAAGCTATTGGCAGCTTTGTTGCAGATGAGCTAGCATGCTTCAAGGTCTGATCAAAGATGTAGGCACCATAATCCAACTTAGTTTGAGTGCCCACAACATAAATAAACCTGGCCAAGCCAGTGGATATTGAAGATGTGTGATTGGTAGGCACCCAATTTGCTGTACCAATCCTGTTCAGCATGGCATATTTTCTTGTCAGCATGCTCACTGAGAGCTTTCCTTTAACTGGCCAAGCCTTGACCTGGTTTGCAGTGATAACCTTGCAGACTTGGTTATCAGTCTTCCCTAGCTCATTTGGTCCATCAGACTCTCTTCCAAGGTATTGGTTGATGATCTGAGGAGAGAACTCTACACACCTGCCTCTAACAAAAACTTTTCTAAATTCAGAAGACTTACCATTGGCACAATCTTCCTGAAGATTGACTATGAATTCTTTGACAAGAAGCTCATAGCAGGGAGATAGATTGGAAACTGTTTTGAAGAGGCCATCAGCAGAGATGAGGTCAATTAATTCAGTGCACTCAAGTGCATTACTGCTCAGCTCTCTTTCAAGTGCAACCCTTCTTTGGTACACAATCTTCCATCTGTTAACACTTGAGACATGATGAAATGAGATGTTGTCCAAAGGAGCTTCTGGAACAACAGTTGATGCCCTAGAGGGTGCTGTTTTCTTCTTTGGAGGAGATGTTGGGACATCTGTTTCAACATCTGAGTCTGGAGGAGTGACAGCTTTCCTCTTCTGTGTTTGTCTTTCTTTGGGGTGGATTGCTTCTTCTCAGGAATTGCATGTCCTGCTTGCATCTTTTCTTTCCTAGTCCTGAGCCTTTTGGCTATGCTAGGTATTACAGAGGCAATGATCTCTGTATCAGAATCCTGCTCTAGATTCACCACAGGAGGAGATTGAGCAATCTCTTCTTCAGCTGGTTGATCAGCAGAGATATGCTCTTCAGTTGAGGCTTTGGTCTGATCCTCAGATTCTTCTTCATCACTGTCATTTGAGGCCTTTTTCTGGTCCTCAGATTCTTCTACAACAGCATCAGATGAGGCATTTTGTTCATCCTCAGATGTTTCAACATCTATTGGGACATCCTGTTGAGCAGGAGTGTCCTTTGCAGCTTGAGTTTGTTGATCTTCTTGAGGTGCTGGCATGGTGTTCAGAGGGATAGATATGCCACTAACCACTCTTTGTTCAAAAAGAATCTTGTTTACTATCTCCTTTATGGAAGCATCCACATATTCAGAAGATTTTGGAGGCATGTTTGCTGGTGAAGGAATGCCTTTGGATTTGCTGCAGACTTGATCTTTTGCTCTTTTTGGAGTTCTTGGCTTTTTAGCATGAGGAACACTTCCTCTGATTTCGTCCAATGGGGTAGACTTCATGGGTACTACAGAGATGGGGGTTGCATGAACCACATCTTCTTTGTTGAGAACTTCTTCAGGAGTGTTAGGGTTTTGAGACATTTTCAAAGAAGATGGATGAAGAGTTTTAGGGTTGATGATTTCTGAAGAACAGCTAGATGATGCAATTCGCTTTTGATAGTATGATGAGAATATGGATAGCTGAATGGGAGCTGTTATTATATAAGTAGCCGTTACATTGAAAATGATTAGGAATGGAATACCCAAGGATCTTGACCAGACTGTTGTTGCCATCTGGTACTTATGCCACACAATGTCATATGACATGTTGGCACATCTCATTAACTGCTAAATCTCACATAAACAGATTCCCAATTTGCCCCTTAAGTTCTCAAATTGTGTAGCATCCAATGCTTTGGTAAAGATATCAGCCAACTGCAGATTTGTAGCTACATGTTCCAATGAAATCACTTTTTCTTCTACAAGATCTCTGATGAAATGATGTTTGATATCAATATGCTTGGTCCTGCTATGTTGGATAGGATTCTTTGATATGTTAATTGCACTTAAGTTGTCACAGTACAATGTTATGACATCTTGTGGGACATTGTACTCAGTGAGCATTTGCTTCATCCAAACCAACTAAGAACAACTGCTTCCAGCTGCTATATATTCAGCTTCAGCTGTAGATAGGGATACACAATTTTGTTTCTTATTGAACCAAGAAATCAAATTGTTTCCTAGAAAGAAGCATCCTCCTGAAGTGCTTTTTCTGTCATCAGCACTTCCAGCCCAATCAGCATCACAGAAGCCAGTGAGAATTGGTTTGCATCCATGAAAGTACATTATGCCATAGTCACAAGTACCATTAACATATTTAAGAATTCTCTTGACTTGATTGAGATGACTGACTTTTGGATCAGCTTGATATCTTGCACATACACCTACTGCAAATGCTATGTCTGGTCTGCTAGCAGTCAAGTATAACAAGCTTCCAATCATGCTTCTGTATAAGCTTTGATCTACATTCTCACCCTTTTCATCTTTAGTCAGCTTTAAATGTGTGGGGGCAGGAGTTCTCTTATGAGTAGCATTTTCCATTCCAAATTTCTTGACTATGTTCTTGGTATACTTGCTTTGGGAAATGAACATGGAGTCTTCCATTTGCTTTATTTGCAGACCAAGAAAGTAGGTTAACTCTCCTACTAGGCTCATTTCAAATTCAGATTCCATCTGGTTGACAAAATGTTTGACCATCCTGTCAGACATCCCACCAAAGACAATGTCATCTACATATATTTGAGCAATCATGACATTTCCTTCTTCATCTTTAACAAACAAGGTTTTGTCAATTCCACCTTTTCTGTACCCTTGCTTGATAAGAAAAGTAGTCAGTCTTTCATACCATGCCCTTGGAGCTTGCTTCAGACCATAAAGAGCCTTCTTTAGTTTGTATACATGATTTGGACAGCTTGGATCAACAAATCCTTTAGGCTGTTCTACATATACCTCTTCATTAAGATAACCATTTAAAAAGGCACTTTTCACATCCATTTGAAATAGCTTGAACTTTAAGATACAAGCAATTCCCAAAAGTAGTCTGATTGATTCAAGCCTTGCTACTGGTGCAAAGGTTTCATCAAAGTCTACTCCTTCAATTTGAGTGTATCCTTGAGCTACAAGTCTAGCTTTGTTCTTTGTAACAACTCCTTGTTCATTTGACTTGTTCTTATACACCCATTTTGTTCCAATCACATTTATGTCATCAGGTCTAGGAACAAGATTCCATACTTCATTCCTTGTGAATTGACCTAATTCCTCTTGCATAGCACAAATCCAGTTTTCATCAGTAAGAGCTTCCTTGATGTTTTTAGGTTCTATTTTAGAAACAAAACAAGAACCTGAAATCACTTCTCTTGATCTAGTGCTTACACCTCTGTTGGGATCACCAATTATCAAATCTTTGGGATGATCCTTCTGTATTTTGATGGAGGGAGGTTTGCTGGATTGTTCTGTCCTTGCATCAGTTTGAGTGAAGTCATAATGATCACTCTTTTCTTCAGCTTCAATCTTGATATCAGCAGATGTTCCAACATCTTCTGGGACATCTATAGGAGCATCATCAATTATCACATTTATAGACTCCATGATAACCTTGGTTCTAGAATTAAATACTCTATATGCTCTGCTGTTTATAGAGTATCCAAGAAAAATCCCTTCATCACTTTTAGGATCCATTTTTCTTCTTTGCTCCCTATCTGCCAGAATATAACAGTTACTTCCAAACACATGGAAGTACTTAACTGTGGGTTTTCTGCCCTTCCAGACTTCATAGATTGTGGACAAAGTTCCTTTCCTTAGAGTAACTCTGTTGTGGATGTAACAAGCTGTGTTCATAGCTTCAGCCCAGAAGTACAAAGGTAACTTTTTAGCATGGATCATAGCTCTTGCTGATTCTTGAATAGTTCTATTCTTCCTCTCAACTATCCCATTCTGTTGAGGAGTGATTGGTGAAGAATATTCATGATTGATTCCTTCTGAAGAGCAGAAATCTAAGAACTTTTGGTTCTCAAATTCTTTTCCATGATCACTTCTTATTCTGATCACACAACTGGCTTTTTCCCTTTGTATTCTTTGGCATAAGTCTTTGAATACATCAAATACATCAGACTTTTCCTTGATAAAATTTATCCATGTATACCTTGAAAAGTCATCAACCACCACATAGGCATACCTCTTGCCACCAAGGCTTTCAACCTGCATAGGTCCCATAAGATCCATATTCAATAGTTCCAAAACTTTGGAAGTTGTCAGATGTTGGAGCTTTGGATGGGACATCTTGGTTTGCTTGCCTATTTGACATTCACCACATATTTTTCCATCATCAATCTTCAGTTTAGGAATACCTCTTACAGCATCCATAAATATTATCTTCTTTATGCCTCTGAAATGAAGATGGCCTAGTCTTTGGTGCCATAGTTTCACTTCTTCTTCTTTAGCTAAAGAGCAAGTTGAAGTGAGACTGAGGTCTTGAGATTCCCACATGTAACAGTTGTCTTTAGATCTGGCTCCTCTCATGACAACCTCTTGTTCTTTGTTAGTCACTATGCATTCAGTTTTGGTAAAGTTTACACTGTACCCTTGATCACATAATTGACTTATGCTGATCAGGTTAGCAGTTAAACCTTTAACTAGCAGCACATCATCTAGTCTTGGAACATCTTGACAGTCCAAGGTCCCAACTCCCTTGATTTCTCCTTTAGATCCATCTCCAAAGGTTACATACCTGGATGAATGTGACTTTAAGTTTACTAGCAGATTCTTCAATTCAGTCATGTGTCTTGAACATCCACTGTCAAAGTACCAGTCTTCTTTAGCTGATACTCTTAGTGATGTATGTTCTATATATGCAGCACTTTTCTTTGACCATTTGAGTTGAGATTTCTTTTGATGCCTCTGCCCTGTGTGTTGTTCATCAGTATATCTCCAAGATTGATTGTTGATCTTGTTCTTGGGTATGTAGCTTTGATCAGCCTGAATGCTAGCTTTTGGTCTTCATACCTTCTTGATGACTTCTGTCTTCTGCTTAGGAGGTTGCTGATTTCTTTGATGTCTATGCAGCACTTTCTTTGTAACTTCTATTTTCTGCTTAGAAGGTTGCTGATACATCTGATTTGGATATCCATGCAGCTTATAACAATGAGGTTTGATATGTCCAAATCTTCCATAATGATGACATCTCCATCTTTGATACTTCTTCTTCATTTTGTTCTTTTCAGAATGTTGAGACATCTGTTGGAACATTATGTTTGACTTTGTGTTCTTTTCCTGATGTTGAAGCATCTGTTGGGACATCTTGTTTAACTGTATGGATTTTGAAGTAGTTTTGCTAGAGCTAGCTTCATCTTTATGTACTCTGTTAAATCCCAGTCCACTTTTATCCCCTGAATGCTTATTGTTGTTGAGAATAACATCCAGTGTATTTGAGCTGCTGTTCAACATTCTAATAGATTTGGACATGTGTTCCAATTTGGAGTTGAGAAGACTTACTTCACTTTTCAAGGTGTCAATGATCTCTTGATCACTTGCTTTTTAATCTTCTAGTGCCTCATTCTGCTTCTTTAGCTTTATAACCTCACTGCATATTTCAGTACTTCTTTTGTATAGATCTTTGTAGGCTTGCTCAAGTTCTTCAACAGTAAGCTCCCCATCACTGGAATCACTTTCAGATTCACATAGTCCAGCTAAAGCAGTGATATGCTTAGCTGATTCTTCTTCTGAATCACCTCCTGAGTCTTCATCAGACCAGGTCACAGAGAGTCCTTTCTTTTGCCTTTTTAAGTAGGTAGGACATTCATTCCTGATGTGTCCATATCCTTCACATCCATGGCATTTGACTCCTTTTTCTTGACTGGTCTTTTCATCATAATTTGACCTTCTGTTAGCATCATAAGGCCTCTTGTTCTCAGAAGAGTTTGTGTATCTTCCACTGGGTTTGGATTTGCCTTCCATTCCCCTGAGAATCTTTTTGAATTGTCTTCCAAGCATAGCAATGTTGTCTGATAAGCTTTTACCAATATCTGATTCATCATCTTCTTCTTCATCAGTATTTGTCACCAAGGCTATGCTTTTGTTCTTCTTAACATTTGTGTCATTCATTCCCATCTCAAATGTTTGAAGGGAACCAATGAGTTCTTCAACTTTCATAGTGCATATGTCTTGAGCTTCTTCTATTGCTGTGACTTTCATGTCAAATCTTTTTGGCAAAGATCTGAGGATCTTTCTTACAAGCTTTTCATCAGTCATCTTTTCTCCCAAAGCACCAGAAGTATTAGCTACTTCTAAGATGTTCATGTAGAATTCATGAACTGTCTCATCTTCCTTCATTCTCAAGTTTTCAAACTTGGTGGTGAGAAGTTTAAGTCTTGACATCTTTACCTTTGATGTTCCTTCATGAGTTGTTTTGAGAGTATCCCACACATCTTTGGCTAGCTCACAGTGATGCACAAGTCTAAAGATGTTCCTATCAATGCCATTGAAAAGAGCATTTAAGGCCTTGGAGTTGCCTAGTGCTGAATCTTCTTCCTCCTTACTCCATTCTTCTTCAGGTTTCAACACTTTTGATCCATCTTTGGTGTCTTGGATAAGATGTTCCCATCCAATGTTGACTGCTCTCCAGGCCCTGTTGTCAAGTGATCTTAAGAATGCAATCATTCTTGGCTTCCAGTAGTCATAATTAGAACCATCCAGTATAGGTGGTCTATTTACTGATCCTATATCTCTGTCCATGTTTCCAGAATTTGTATTCCCTAGATCTCACCCAGTATAAACAGGCAGGGTGCCTGCTCTGATGCCAATTGAAATTCTGTGATCAGGTATGAGATGTCCTATGAGATGTCCCATCACTTGACAGATTTAACCAAAACTTAAAGTGCAAGAAAATTAAACAACACAGAAGTTTGTTAACCCAGTTCAGTGTATAACCACACTTACATCTGGAGGCTACAAAGCCAGGAGGAAATCCACTATAAGTAATATTAATTCTAGACTTAAACAACCCAGTTTAATCTTTCACTTAATATCTACCCAATGCAATTTCTACCTAAGACACAACTTAGATATGAGTACCAACTCACTCCCCCTCAATCACACAGTGATCAAGTTTACAAGTTTAATAAAATTGAAGACATTCTTCAAACAATACAACTTGATCTTACTTCACAGTTTCAATCAAGTCACAAATGCACTTTTGCTTAAAAGCTCATAAAGTGGTACAATAAAAACACCTGCTATTAAAAACACTAGACACCCTATTTGGTCTTCTGAAATTCGTCCTCAATTCTGTGAGTTTCTGTTGATTAAATAGGTGTTTGTAATTTGGGCTTTCTGTAGGTTAATCCAATCCTAAAAGCATACAGCTTCCACCTTGAATTTAGGGTTTGTTACTTCCTATATTCTAGGTGATTTAGTTCTTCTGATTAATCTGAATCCTCATAATAAAACTCCCTACAGATGCGCCTTGTTCTGTTTTATCCATCCATAATTAATTCCAGATAACTCTCCTTAAATATCTCTGATCAGTTAGACATTAATTAATTCTGGTAGCAGGTTTGAAAACGATCTCTCCTAGAAACTACTTCATTAACCGGATCGCAACTTTCGAAGACCAAATCTAAACCTAAATTATTATATCTATCAACAACAAATTAAAAATGGTTTAGTTGAAACCTGTGAAGTGCAGCGAGTTCCTGAGGTATTGTATCCCAATCACTCCAATATCTTGCTCCTCCGTGTCCTTCATATCGTTAATGCTTCACGAAACTTTTCTTCCTCTCTTCTGAATTCGCGCTTTGTTTGATTTCCACTCCTCGAATTTATTCGTTATTGTGCAGGTTCTTTGTTGAAATGTTGCTGAAGGTACTGAATACGTGGCGAGGGAAACTTGAAGGTCGCCGTAAGTTTGATATTACGGTGAAGCTTTGGTTTCGAGAGTTGCAAAACACGAGAGAGAGAGATTGATGGAGCTTCGGAAGGGAAACGGTGGCGATGTGAAGAAGATCAAAGTCGAAGAATAGTGAGGCCGAAAGTATTCTTGATTTGCAGCTTCGATTTGTTCTTATTTCTGAATTCAGAATTCTCACTGCGAACTGTTGATTCTGCGAATTGTTTTTTTGTGTTCTTTTGCAGGTTGTTGATTTTGAAAGGATGATGAATATGTTGATGGTGAATGGGGAAGATTGCAGAAGAAGAAGAAATTCTGTGTGGAAGAAGATTGAAGATGGGTGATGGAGGGAAGCAGAAGAAGAAGAAATGGTTGAAGGAGAAGTTTGGTGAAGAAGAATGAATGGAAGAGGAACATTCTGATTTATAGAAACGAAAATGCAGCTTGTGAAGATTTTTTCAGGTGAAGTTTCCAGAAAAAGTTTGTTACGATTCTGTTAGTTAGTTATGAAATTGTTTAGATTTTGTTGTGAATTGATTTTCTTCCTTCTTGTCTTCAGTCAGAAATTCTGCTGTGATGCTAGTTGTTCGTTTTTTTGGACACTTGATGAATCTCGCGGAATTTGTTAAACTGATATGCGTTCTTGATCTCTGTAGGATTCAAAAAACAAAGAAAAGGTTATGGGGTTGAAGGTGGACACAAGACATGGATTAATCCTCAAAATAGAGAGAATTGCTGAAGGAATAGTCCATATCCTATCACTGCATATCAAACCAGAAGCAACAGCTCCTGCATAATCCTCTGAATCTTTTCTATTCACTTGTTTCCACACAAACAATATTACAATTCCAAGAAAGAAGCTGCCGTTGGCGTTGGAATTGGAATGCACTGTGTACGGTGCTTCGTACGGGCTATCGGGTGATCCTGGATTTTGCCGACGAGAGAGTGAGGTAGCCTATCTTGAAATCTTGCGTGAGATCGACTACGATTGAACCAATGGACATTATCACAACATAGGATGTTGCATCTGCAATTACTCCTCTATTTGTACCAACTGCTGCCAAAAATTTAATGGCTTCCCCCCCCCCCCATTTTCACAAGATTTTCAAATCATGTAAATTGGAAAGTATTTTGGAAACATGAATCCAAGCCCCTAATTTAGGGATTTAATTAAATTGAGACACAAAACATGAACGAGATTGGATTTAAAATTTAGTTATGAACATTGTTGATAAAACTGAACAAAAAATGGGCTTGAACCAGATATGGCTAAAGTTATGGATAGTTTTGGGAAGGACATGTTTTTTTTCCTATTATTATTCGTTTTTTGACTAAATTTGGACGAATGGATGGATATTTGAATCAGAAGATAATATTAAAATGGACTAACTGAATATATTTTTGAGACCAAGGAATTTATAATTTTAATCACAAAAAATGGATAAATATTTGAGGGGATATAACATGATTTGGTTCAAACTCACTAAGATGGCTTTCCAACAATGGAACAACAAAAAAAATGAAAAAGAGTCTAGATTAAAGGACAAAAAAATGGATTTAAAACGGATTTGACTTTAAGTAGACTACCAAGTGGATTTGATACAAAGTATGGTTAATTGGATTTAAAAGCCAAAATCATGAATGAGAGGTTTTATCACTAAAATGCCACAAATTTTCTCTAATGAATTAGCAAAATATACCACCGTGCCAAAGTGAACCTCACACTTGACCTTGAACTTGCGCCTTGAATAACGTTTGATGACTTGAATAATCATGCCTTGAACAATTTATCCTTGGACTAATTGGAATGACATTCCCGAATGAAAACCTTCGTAGAACCCAAATCGATCCGCACACGACACATAAAGCGCCTTCAATCACTGCGATAACGATAAGTCTAGAAATGGGGAAGCATGTGATGGCCAAGATAATCCTTACATGAGGACCTTAATCCAATGAGCATTGTAAACACCCCAAATTTGCCCTCACCCATTCACACCATGGCTTGTGATCATTTCATATGCATAAACTCAATCATAACACCTCATATTACATTTTTGATTCGCTGCATTGATTCTAAGTCATCTGCATCTAGGGTTTGTGATCTGAGCAATCCAAGAACTTCTTGAGCCACTCCAAAGGCCATCAATCACTTCAAGGGGTCTATGTGTGTTCAAGTATCATATTATATCCTCTCAAAGTCAAGAATGTCAAAAAGTCACAAGAACTGAGAATGGCATGGAAGCAGAGCCGGGTTTGACTGCACAAATAACACTTAACTTCCACCATTGGAAGTTAAGTGCAAAAAGGGACATTTTTGAAAAAGGTCACAAATAACACTTAACTTCCACCATTGGAAGTTAAGTGCAAAAAGGGACATTTTTGAAAAGAAGCCCATAACTCCAAATTTTTTGGTCATTCTTGTTTCCATTGGTCTCTATATGTTATGAGGATCATGCATATCAAGTTTCATGAAGAAATTCCATGGGGAAGGCATCTGATCAAGAGGTGACTTCTTGAGCAAGTCAATGCGAAATCAGGGCATCCGAGGCCCCCAATCACCCAACCAAAGGGGTTTCTCCATCATTTTGAATGTGTATGATCTTTATTTGGTCATAGAAGATGTTAGAAGTTCACAAAATTGAAGAATTTCAAGACATTTGCAAAGTTGCCTTTCTTGGAAAGTGACTTATAATGTAAACTTGCTGTTTTGGGAAAGTTTTTCAACCTCCTCTTATTGATTCAAAACTGCTTCAAATGAGAAAACTTTGGTCACGAAAGTTGTAGATTGGATCATTCCCTTTTCAAAAAGTACAAGAACTTTTTCTAATTCATTTTGGATCAAAAGTTATGGCTTTGCAAAGTTGGGAAAAATCATTGAAATTTCACTTTTTGCACAAGAAGGAAAGTTGCAAAACCTCATGCCAAGGCCAAAGATGACTTAAAAGTGACTTCTAATCTTCATACAAACACAATGCAATGCCTAAAATTCAGATTGGCCCAAGAAATTTCTCATTTTTCATGCCTTGATGTCCAAGTATCATAAGCCATTTTTCATAAAAATCACAAAGAGGGAAAACTTGCAAGAAGGGTTCCTTTGGTTTTGTTCAATATCTAATCAATATCAAACTGTCATAGCAGAATTATATGGTGCATTTTGCTGCATATTGCCCAAGAGATGTCACATGTCCATGGCCAAAAATCACAAGAGGCACAAAGTTGGAAATTGGCAAAACACATGCTATCTTGCAATCCCAATGTTGCAGTCCTGCACAAACCATCCAAGGGTCCTCCTTAAAGCTGGTTGAAGCAATCTAAACACAGAGATCTCCTCTGCCATGGCCCCTACCCCCAAGTACAACTTACTTGACATTTTGGCAACTTGAGCCATACCAATCACATCAGTCCACATCAACTTTCTGAACCAATCCCATCTGTTTATACAAACCAAAAAGCAAGCCATCTTGATATAGAAAACACAGGCCTGAAAACACACACAATCTAACTTGCACAAGTTCTGTCCCAAAACTCCTTCTCTGAATTTTTCTTCACACAGCCAAGAAACTCCACTTTTTCTTCCACCAACAAGTCACAAATCACCCTTAGAACAAGAATCCTCCCCTGAAACAACTTGAAACATCTCACAAAAAGCCCTCCATTTCTGCTACACCAGAGCAAAACAGTCATAACCAACCATTCTCAAAGCTATCCAAGCTTCATTTCATCATCAAGGTGTTCAAAGGAGAGGGATTGCACCAAGTTTGAGGCCAGAAAGTTCCACAGTTCAAAGCTCCAGTTCAGGTATCATCAAGAACATTTTTTATAGAAATGTAATCTCTTGTTATAGAATGATAGATTTTGTTTCACTCATCATGTTAAGCTTTGAAATACTGAAAACGGTTGAGAAATGAGTGTGTGTGCTTGTTTTGAAGTTTTTTTGCGTTGTTCTTGATTTTGCTCGAATCTTGTTGTTGATACATTGTAAATGTGATCTTGTGATTGATTCATGCTTGTGATTGATTCATGTTTGTGGGTTAAGTGCAAAAAAGGACCATTTTGAAAAAGCCAGAAAAAACACCTAACTTCCACCATTGGAAGTTAAGTGCAAAAAAGGACCATTTTGAAAAAAGCCAGAAAAAACACTTAACTTCCACCATTGGAAGTTAAGTGCAAAAAAGGACCATTTTGAAAAAAGCCAGAAAAAACACTTAACTTCCACCATTGGAAGTTAAGTGCAAAAAAGGACCATTTTGAAAAAAGCCAGAAATAACACATAACTTCCACCATTGGAAGTTAAGTGCAAAATGTGACCTTTTTTGAAAAAAATTAAGAATTGGATCCCCTCCTTTGGGCAGTGAATTTGTATAGGTTTAGGGTTCTTTTGAATGCATTTTCATCTTTTTATCTTGATGTTTGCTTCTGGCTTCCTTTTGCATTCATCTTGCATTTGCATCCATACCTTGACTTGCCATAGCATTTTGTGCCTCCATTTGATTATTTCAATATCATAGGACATTATTGAAAGCATGTTTGATCATTGCATCTTGCATTTACCATGTTGTATGCCATTTGCATTGCATAACTTTTCATGAATGTTCATGTGTCTTAACTTGCTTCATTTGCATCCATAGGTTTGTATGATCATTTCCATGTGCTGCCTCATGTTTGTAACATCTCATAGCATCATTAACATCATGTATGTTTTTCTGGTTTTGTTTTTATCATATCATCTCATCTCATTTTGCATTGCATTGCATTTCTTTTCTAACTTTTCAGGTGGTAAGTGGCTTTGAGAAGTGAATTTGCCTTCACTTTTCATGACTTCTCTTCATCTCTTTTATGCATACTTGCTGCATTTTTGTTTGTGTTTGAGATTGGGCTTGCCCTTTCTTTCTCTCCCCTCTTTCTTTCCTCAAGTGACTTGACTTCTTGAATGAAGCAAGTCACTTTGCTTCTCTTGATCCTTTCATCTGCTTCCTGGTGGTTCTTCTGAAGATTGCTCCTGTTAACCTCACAAACCTTAGGAACAACCAAGCATGACAATGATTAGGGTTTTGATTAGTCTCCTCTCTTAGTTTTACCTTTGTGTCTCTTTTTGAGTCTTCTCCTCTCACCTCATAATCAGGGACTAAACCCTAAAGGCTTTAAGGCTTTGTGATTAAGCTTATGCCTGCATCCTTCTATTGGGATGGAGTGTATAACTTTAATCCTAAGTGTTAAACCCTTAATGTGTTTAAATCTCTTAATCAATTCACCTAATAATTATCAAGACATCACACTTGTAACTTGGGCCTTGCATTAGGGTTCTAATTCTTCCTTAATTGGTTAAGAAGGACTAACCCTAGTGTTAATGGACAAGTCCCCCTCAAGTTGTCTTACAAACCCTAAAAATCACTTCATCATCATACCATTAAATAAAATCCACTTAATCAAAGGCTTGTTTTGTCATGAGTTTAATCCCTAATCATGGATTAAGTTGAGGAGCTTTCCTCAGCTTAAACATTCTCATCTATTATCCTTCTATTAGGATGGTGTAATGAGTCTGTTTAATCCTTGATTATGGCTTAACCTCATTACTTAACACTAAACAAAAACACCAAAAACATCTAAATAATCACAAGTAGGTTAATGATCTTAATCTTGCTCAAAGGTGATTAAGTGTGAGAATCTGACTTCACACTTAAGGTATTCTCATTACCCCTAATCAGAGGGAAGATGTGATGAGTTTACCAAATCCATTGGTTTAGACTTAAGCTCATTAACTTATGACAAACTTTCAAAAGCAATAAAAGACCGAAAATACAAAAACAAACAACAATCGTCTCCTCCGGGATTCTTTTCTCATCTCATTCACTCACAAACGAGAACTTGCTTCTTCCGTCTAATGCAAGACAGTTTGCACCTGAGCCAGACAGGTCACACACTTGAGCATAGACAAGCAAGCAGTTCACAAGTCAATTCATCTTTCAGTCTCTTTGGGTCGAACTACGGTGTTCTGACTTCCTCATTGCACGAGAGGATACGTAGGCATAACTTAACAGTTATCGAACAAAAGTCTCTGAATATTCTCCCTCTTTCCAGCTTTATTCTTTAAGCCTCATACTCCTGAGCATTTCACTCTTGTTCTTACACTGACACTGTATATATTACACTTTACACTTCTTTTACACAGACACCTGTACATCTTTTTCCAGCTCTTTTATACACAGATTGCACTGACACTACCCCTTTAAAACACAAATCTTGCAAGCGTGGATCCCGTCGAGTACGACGGACAATCTGGGTGCTAATACCTTCCCAGGTTGTAACCAACCCCCTTTCTCAGTCTCTCTGGTTCGCAACCGTCTTATCCGTATCTTTCTAGGTTTATGCAGCATTACCTTTCCTCCGGGATAAAAATGCCTAGCTGGCGACTCTATTCATCTCCAGTGAGTTCACTGCTGTGTGTTCTCATTGTCCCTCTCGCCGACCGTTCGCGTCTGTACCTTTATGTGGGCCAGTCCCATCTATCGGGAGCGACAGCTTGGCGACTCTGCTGGGGAGCCTTATACTGCAACCAGGGCTTCTGGTTCTTTTTGTGGGTTCCTCCTAGCGCTTGATTGATTTGTGTTTACTGGGGTGTTATGTGCTACTTGTGTTTGTATATTTGTTTTATTTTTACTGCTTTATGTACAGTTGTTTATTTGCTTTATTTATAGCTTTACATATATCATACTATCATGCTGTCTGGCTGGATCTGGTTTTGCTTTGGTGGGTGGGGTTCTATTGAGAGTTAAGGTCCTATACCTGGGACCTGAGTGACACCTAGGCTAGAGTGGTTCATATTCTTTCCCATTCCATCTCGGTCTGGTGCGGGAATATGAAACACGGTTCAGATATGGGTTTCTTCTTGAGAACTCTGTGTTGCAGATTTCCTGCAGTACTAGGGCTATCTGGGAAGCCTGCTAAGTCTGGATGACCTTTTTATTACCTTCAGAAACTGAGGAGAATTAGAGGAGGAACTTTTATGGTTATTGTAAACACTGTACCTCCGGGTTAGAAGTGTTTACACTTCTCGTAACTGGTCCAAGTCTGAGGATCCTTGTTTTAGAACACCACCTGTGAGGGGGTTGGGCTGTTTACAGGTTTGCAGGTACCCTTGACCTCAGCATACCCTGTTACTTTGTTTGAATAAGAGTACTCCATTTTGGAACAGTTCTTGTGATTCTAAAATCCTGGACATGTGGCTCTTTATTTGAGTCCCCCACCTTGGTTACTGGACTTATAGGCCTCCATCTGGATTTCTTGAACATACCTGGACTCATATCAGAGCACTTGATCAGATCCAGCTCAGTCACAAACCCTTGCATATCATTTGCATACATCCTCATTGCATCATTTTAACATGTGTTTATTTGTTTTTCAGGGTATCCATCCTATCATTTTGGCTTGGTTTTGACCCCATCATCAGCTTAGACCTATCTTCATCAACACTTGCTTCAGATATCAGTCACCTGCTTCAGTCACTTGCATCCTCAGTCTCAGCCTATCAGTGGCCCATCTTTAGTGTTGTCCTCAGTCATCATCATCAGCACCTTGTAAACACCCCAAATTTTCCCTCACCCATTCACACCATGGATTGTGATCATTTCATATGCATAAACACAATCATATCATCTCATATCTCATTTTTGATTCACTGCATAGATTCAAAGTCATCTGCATCTAGGGTTTGTGATCTGAGCAATCCAAGAGCCTCCTGAGCCACTCCAAAGGTCATCAATCACTTCAAAGGGGTTCATGTGTGTTCTTATATCATATTACATCCTCTCAAAGTCAAAAGTGCAAAAGGATCACAAGAACTGGGATTGGTATGGATGCAGAGCCAAGTTTGACTGCACAGTTGACCTAAAATTAGGGTTTTGGTTTCAGAGGCCATAACTCCAAATCTTTTGGTCATTCTTGTTTCCATTGGTCTCTATATGGTATAGGGAGTATGCATATCAATTTTCATGAAGAAATTCCATGGGGAAGTCATCTGATCAAGGGTTGACTTTTCAGACAAGTCAGTGCAAAATCAGGGCATCTGAGGCCCCCAATGACCCAACCAAGGGGTGATCTTCATCATCTTGAGTGTATATGATCTTTATTTGATCATGGAAGAAGGTTGAAGTTCACAAAATTCAAGGATTACAAGTTTTTGCAAAGTTGACTTTTTAGGGCATGGTTGACTTTTCAAGAATATGTCATTTTATGCCATTTTTCAAGCCTTGCTTTTTGATCCAAAAATGTTTCAAATGGAAAAACTTTGGTCATGAAAGTTGTAGAATACATTTTTCCCTTTTCAAAAAGTAAAAGAACATGATCTAATTCTTCTTGGATCAAAAGTTATGGTGTGACAAAGTTGGCAAAAATCACTAATTTTCAAGTTATGCACTAAAAGGAAAACTTGCAATTTCATGAAACAAACATTCTTGTGACTTCTAATTGGCATTAAACCATTACACAAACATCATGTAAGTCCTAAAGTTCAGATTTGACCAAGAATTTCTCATGTTCATGACTTGTGTAGCAAGATAGTCACATGTGAACCAAAGATAACCAAGTTGCAAAACCATCATGATGCTTCTTACCACTTGCTGCATTGGCCATTGAACCACCCTAGCCTCACTCACACACCATGCTGCGCCATCCCCATGCTTGTACTAGCCTAGAACCAAGCCCATGCCTCTCTTACAACAAAAGTGGACTTTTTGCAAAAGTAAACATCCCAATCACAGCAGGCCAAGTCACATCCTCTGACCATTTGGAATTGTTTATACTATCCATTTGCAAGCTAAACATATCATCAAGCCAGCCTGAAGCAAGCCCTAAGACAGCATTCACAAACTCACCCCATTTTGCATTTTCTCTTCGAATCTGCCTCCACACCTCACAAACATTCCAACAAGTTTCATCAACCTTTTCACCATGTTTCATTGAGCCTAGACCAACACTCAAAGCAGCCTGAATCAAGCAAGAATACCTCATTTCCATTTTCACTCCAATCTGCATTTTCATTCGAATCACCTTCCATAGCCACAAAACATCCAAACTCTTTTCACCAACAAATCAGGCACATCAAAAGGAACCAATACCACCCTTCACATTGATCTGAAACAGCCTATACACAAACTCCATTTTCTGATACACCAGAACTGGACTTCTCAAACCAGCTTGTTTAAGCTCATTTCAAGCCTTCCATTAGCACCAGGGGAGTCAGTGGAGCAAGCTTGCACCAAAGAACAGCTCTGAAAGTCCAGAAACAGGAGTCTCCATCTCAGGTATGGCCATGAAACTTTTCTCTCAGAGCTTGATTTTTAAGTTATAATTTGATTGTGTATGCTTTGCTGGTCATGGGGATGGTTTTAGATTTAAGAATGAGTGAGAAATGAAGTTTTACCAGGGGTCTGAAACTTTGCCCGTGAAACTTCATGGTTTCGTTTCCCTTAGTTTAAGCATGGGAAATTCATTTTGAGAGTTGATTCGAGTAAGGTTTGAGTAGAGGAATGTTTCCCTGGCTTTGATTTGAAGAATGGTGGCCTGAATCGTATTTTAGGGTTTTGGGGTCGTCGGGGAAGATGACCGGAGCTCCCCTCCGGTCACCTGAATGTTGTTATGCCCTAATTACAGTCATTAATTCCATTTGAATGTGGGGCGTTAGATCATTTGACTGCGTTGACTTCCCGCTTGCTTCAATGGCCCAGATCCTTTTGTTTAGCCCTAATCCCTTTAATTAGTTTAATTAATCTTAATTAAATTAATTAACTCAGATGCAATCCTGGCCACTAGATCTGGCGCGTGGTCAACTTTTTTAAACCCAGAGCTCATCCCAGCCTTCCATTCGTTTGACTTTCTTTTATTTCAATTTATTTTCATTTCTTTTTCATTTTATTTACACAATTTATTTAAAATAGCAAAATTGTTTTAAAAATTATGAAACTTTTTCTCAAGAGTTTTATTAATTTTTAAGACACAAAAATATTTTTATTTTCATTTTTAGCATTTAAAATGTATTTTTAAATATTTAAAAGATTATTTTTAATTGATTAATGAAAATTAATTTATTAAAAATACTTTTAGGTATTTAAAAATCACCAAAAAATTCATGAAATGTTCTAAGACATTTAGAAACATTGTCCAACCTTCAAACCGAATTTCTTTTTTGATCTTGATGCATTTTGAGAATTGTTCATTGAATTAAAATCATTTTTGTGCATTATTTTGATCCAAAGTTTAAAAAATCATTTCTGCCTATCCATGAAGAGTTGGACATTGGTTCTTTTTGCATTGCATTGTGTTTAGCATGTAGTTTGTGAGATTAAATGGCCATGATTTGATCTTTCATTTTCAATTTGTTTGACATTTTCTTGTTTAGGAACCCTAAAACCCTAGAAATCTTAAGAAAATCATAACTTGAAATTGGTTAAGAGTTGAAACCTCTCCTTTGGACATTGGGTTAGTATAGGATTAGGGGTCCTTTGAGTGGCATTTTCAATTTTTTATCCTAGGGTTTGCTTCTGATTTTGGTTTTTGTTTGTTGCATTGATCATAAACCCTAGTTTGGGCTTCCATATGCATCCATCTTGCATTCTCTTGCATAACATGACTTGCCATGACATTTCAAGCATCCATTTGATTCATTTGACATCATAAGACATATTGAAAGCATGTTTGGTCATTGTATCATGTATTTGCCTTGTTGTATGTCATGTGCACTTCATAACTTTTCATGTAGGTTCATGGTTCCTAACTTGTTTCATTTGCATTCATGAACTTGTATGATCATTTCCATGTGTTGCCTCATGTTTGCATCATCTCATAGCACCATTATCATCTCATGTATGCTTCTGGTTTTGTTTCTCATCATGTCATCTCATCCCATTTTGCATTGCATTGCATTCCTTTTCTAACCTTTCAGGTGGTAAGTGACTTTGAGAAGTGAATTTGCCTTCACTTCTCATAACTTTTCTTCTCATCTCTCTCTTGAATCCATGCTGCATTTTTATATGTGTTTGAGTTTGAGCTTGCTCATTCTTCCTCTTCCCACTTTCTTTCTTCAAGTGACTTGACTTCTTGAATGAAGCAAGTCACTTTGCTTCTCTTGATCCTTTCATCTGCTTCCTGGTGGTTCCATTGAAGACTTCTCTTGAAAACCTCACAAACCTTAGGAACAACCATGTATGACAATGATTAGGGTTTTAATTAGTCTCCCCTCTTAGTTTTACCTTTGTGTCTCTTTGAGTTTTCTCTTCTCACCCCATAATCAGGGACTAAACCCTAAAGGCTTTAAGGCTTTGTGATTAAGCTTATGCCTGCATCCTTCTCTTACGATGGAGTGTATAACTTTAATCCTAAGTGTTAAACCCTTAATGTGTTTAAATCTCTTAATCAATTCACCTAATAAGTATCAAGACACCACACTTGTAACTTGGGCCTTGCATTAGGGTTCTAATTCTTCCTTAACTGGTTAAGAAGGACTAACCCTAGTGTTAATGGACAAGTCCCCCTCAAGTTGTCTTACAAACCCTAAAATTCACTTCATCATCATACCATTAAATAAAATCCACTTAATAAAGGTTTGTTTTGTCATGAATTTAATCCCTAATCATGGATTAAGTTGAGGAGCTTTCCTCAGCTTAAACATTCTCATCTATTATCCTTCTATTAGGATGGTGTAATGGGTCTGTTTAATCCCTGATTATGGCTTAACCTCATTACTTAACACTAAACAAAAACACCAAAAACATATAAATAATCACAAGTAGGTTAATGATCTTAATCCTACATCAAAGGTGATTAAGTGTGAGAATCTGACTTCACACTTAAGGTATTCTCATTACCCCTAATCAGAGGGAAGATGTGATGAGTTTACTAAATCCATTGGTTTAGACTTAAGCTCATTAACTTATGACAAACTTTCAAAAGCAATAAAAGACTGAAAACTCAGAAACAAACAATAATCGTCTCCTTCGGGATTCTTTTCTCATCATCTTCACTCATAAACGAGAACTTGCTTCTTCCGTCTAATGCAAGACAGTTAGCATCTGTGCCAGACAGATCATACACTTGAGCATTGACAAGCAAGCAGTTCACAAGTCAATTCATCTTTCAGTCTCTTTGGGTCGAACTACGGTGTTCTGACTTCCTCATTGCACGAGAGGATACGTAGGCATAACTTAACAGTTATCGAACAAAAGTCTCTGTATATTCCCCCTCCTTCCAGCATCATTCTTTTTAGCCTCATGATCTTGAGCATCTTATTCTTGTTCCTACACTGACACCTGTACATTCTTTTCCAGCTATTTTTCACACAAATTGCACTGACACTACCCCTTTAAAACACAAATCTTTCAAGCGTGGATCCCGTCGAGTACGGCGGACAATCTGGGTGCTAATACCTTCCCAGGTTTTAACCAACCCCCTTTCTTAGTCTCTCTGGTTCGCAAACCGTCTTATCCTTTCTTTTTCTAGGCCTATGCAGCATTGCCTTTCCTCCGGGATAAAAATGCCTAGCTGGCGACTTTATTCATCTCCAGTGAGTTCACGGCTGTGTGTTCTCATTGTCCCTTTCGCCGACCGTTCGCGTCTGTACCTTTATCTGGGCCTATTCCCCATTTATCGGGAGCGACAGCTTGGCGACTCTGCTGGGGACCCTTATACTGCAACCAGGGCTTCTGGTTCTTTTTGTGGGTTCCTCCTAGCGCTTGTTTGATTTGTGTTTACTGGGGTGTTATGTGCTATCTGTGTTTGTATATTTGTTTGTTTACTGCTTTATGTATAGTTGTTTATTTGCTTTCTTTACTGCTTTATATATATCATACTGTCATGCTGTCTGGCTGGATCTGGTTTTGCTTTGGTGGGTGGGTGTTCCATTGAGAGTTAAGGTCCTATACCTGGGACCTGAGTGACACCTATGCTAGAGTGAATCATATTCTTTCCCATTCCATCTCGGTCTGGTGCGGGAATATGAAACACGGTTCAGATATGGGTTTCTTCTTGAGAACTCTGTGTTGCAGATCTCCTGCAGTACTAGGGCTATCTGGGAAGCCTGCTAAGTCTGGATGACCTTTTAGTATTGACCTTCAGAAACTGAGGTGAATTAGAGGAGGAACTTTTATGGTTATTGTAAACACTGTACCTCCGGGTTAGAAGTGTTTACACTTCTCATAACTGATCCAAGTCTGAGGATCCTTGTTTTAGAACACCACCTGTGAGGGGGGTTTGGGCTGTTTACAGGTTTGCAGGTGCCTTGGCCTCAGAATACCCTGTCACTTTGACTTGATTAAGAATACTTCATGTTGGAACAGTTCTTGTGATTCTTAAACCCTGGACATGTGGCTCTTTATTTGAGCCCCCTACCCTGGTTACTGGATTTATAGACCTCCATCTGGATTTCTTGGACATACTTGGACCTATATCAAGGCATTTGATCAGATCCAGCTCAGTCACAAACCCTTGCATATCATTTGCATACATAAACATTGCATCATATTGACATTTGCTTATTTGTGTTTCAGGGTATCCATCTTCATTTGGTTTTGGTTTTGACCCCATCTTCAGTATTGACCTATCTTCATTTGCACCTGCTTCAGCTATCTACTTCAGCCAATCAGTGGCCCTTTCTTCAGTATTATCATCAGCACTTGTCTCTACTCATCTTCAGCATCATGGCTCCTAAAAAGAGCAACATCACCTATCACTTCTTCCAGCCAGAGCTATCTGACATCAGGAGGATTCAGACCCTGATCACTCCAGATCACATACCATTGTTCAGGGAACACTACGGAGATATACTTGATATGGTTATGGATCTGGACCCTTCACAGAGAAGCCTGATCCACACTTGCATTCAGTTCTATGATCCCCCACTGAGATGCTTCACTTTTCAAGACTTTCAGCTGGGCCCCTTATTGGAAGAATACTCATCATTAATTGGTTTACCTATCAGAGGTGGAGTCCCTTTCAACCCTGAGATGGTCTTTCCTGGTAATGGAGAAGTAGCAAAGGCTTTGCATCTGGAACCTGTTCTGATTGAGCAACATATGACTTCTAAAGCTGGAATCCCTGGCTTTCATCTGGATTTCTTGATCTCTCAAGCTACCCTGAAAGCTTCTTTAGGAGAGTGGAAAGCTGTCTGTGCTTTGTTGGCCTTGAGTATATATGGAATTGTATTGTTTGCAGATGAGCCTCGATTCATCAGCAAGAATGCAATCCATCTTTTCATCCTGAAGAACCCAGTGCCCACTTTATTGGGGGATCTCTATTACTCAGTGCATCAGAGGAATGAAAAGCAGAGGGGAAGATTAGTGAGGTGTTGTGCTCCATTGTTCCATACTTGGCTTCTCAGGCATCTACCCAGGACAGATGCATTTTTGAACCCTCATCAGCAGAGAAACTGGGCTAAGAGACTCACTGCACTAACTTCAGCTGATATCAGGTGGTGCACCCAGAGCACCAAGGGCAAGGATATCATCACCAGCTGTGGGCATTTTCCCAATGTGCCCCTAATAGGAGTTAAGGGTAGTATCAATTACAACCCTCTGCTGTTTAAAAGACAACTGGGCTATGCACTGGTCCACACTCCTAAGGCACAGGACTTGGTTGAGACTCTTTATTGTGAGAACAAGCCTAATCTGGCTATTGTTAGGCAGGCTACTTGGGCCTGGGATAATGTTCAAACCAAGGGAATAACCATCTTGGGGAAGTGCAGCAATATGGCATCAGCACAATATTATGAGTGGTCCCATGCCAGGGCTCAATGCTCTGGATTGCCGTTTACCATGGAAGATATGCCTGAATCATCTTCAGCACCACCCCCTGCCACTATCAGTTTGGAGGAGTTTGAGAGCTTGAAGGAAAGAAATGAGAAGTTAACCCAGGCTTTGCAGAAGACCCTCCGGGAGAGGAGTGATGGTAGGATGGAGATTGAGAGGTTGGAGAAGTTGAGAGTGGAGCATCTGACTAAGATTGAGAAGTCTGGGGATTATATCAAAAAGTCTAAGGCTGGAGAACAAATTCTGAAGAATGCTTGCAAAGAAGCCCAGTTCCAGAGAGCAAGGACAGACTTGTATCTAAAGGAGAGTCAGGCCCGGTGGGTCAGGATCACCGAGGCTCGTACTCTGGAGGACAAGAGAGTTCAAGACAAGGTAGAGCAGATGGAAGCTAGTTCAAAAGAGCAGCAGGAAGCCCTGGCAGCAGCCCAGAGGGAGATATCAGAGCTGAAGATCAAAGCTGGAGTGAAGAGGTCAAAGGACCAAAGTCAGCACAAGAAGCTAACAGCAGCTGTTACGACCCGGAATCTCCTCATCAGGAATCTCACGGAGCGTCCGACTGATCCTGTGACCGAAGCACTTCTCAAGGAAGTTCGTGAGGATGAGTTTGGTCTTGGTGTTTGACCATTTGTTTGTTGTTGCTTTCATTCCATGTACTTTTATTTTCCTGTAATGTATTTTGACCCCTCAGAGGGCTTGTATTTGTAAACAAACTATGTACCATTTGCTTTTGTAATATATGTATTAGTTTGTTCCATCCGAGTTTCACTTCGAAAGCAACATCAACAGCATCTTCAAGGGTCTGGAAGGGTCAAAACTGAATGCCAAGCCGAATACCTTGAAAACAAATAGGCATACTGCATTGCATGCTAACCCTTTTGTTTGTTTTGTAGGTTTTTGTTTTGTTGCTACTAACTCTGTTGTGATGTTCAGGAATTATTGCTCGGAGCCGGGTATTTCCCCTCAATCGTCCGCACCGTTATCCGACCCGTAACAACCTCCCGGGCATCCAAATGGATAAGATGCAGCAGGACCTTACTGAGGTCAGAAATCAAATGGCGAATGAAAGGCTAGAAATGAGGAATCAAATGACGCAGTTTATGGAAGTAATGAACAACATGGCCCAGAGCCAGGAAAGATTAAGGGCCATGGTGGAAAGGCAGAATCAAGAAGATCCACATATAGGAACTGATGGCACAAGTAATAACGAGAGGGTCCAACCTCATGTCAATCCCCCAGTCTTTGGACCACACCTCCATCCTGAGGTTAACATCCCTGCGAATGTTCAAGGGACTGCCACTGCAGCCAGGGTACTGCAAGAAGACCCCCAAGAGGATCAATTCACAGTAATGGGTGCTGGGGAGGAAGCCTATGATAGAAGGCTGGATGAGATAGCTGAGAAATTGAGGTCCTTAGAGTCTCAAAACTCTTTGGGTTTCGATGTCATGGACATGGGCTTGGTAGACGGGGTCAGGATTCCCCATAAGTTCAAGCCTCCTTGTTTTGAAAAATATAACGGGACTTCATGCCCCCGGACTCATTTGCAATCATTTCTGGGAAGGCTGAAAGCCTATACTATGGATGAGAAGCTCTGGATGTTCTATTTCGAGGATAGCTTGACAAGAGCTTCAAGAGAATGGTACTCTCATCTGACGAGAGCAACTATCAGGTGTTGGAAGGACCTGGCAGAGGCCTTCATCAGACAATATCAGTACAACTTAGATATGGCACCCAACAGGACCCTCCTAATGGGAATGTCACAGTCGTCAAGGGAAAGTTTCCGAGAATATGCCCAGAGATGGAGGCAACTGGCTGCTGCTGTTCAACCACCTATGTCTGAGAGGGAAATGGCAGATATGTTTATGAACACCCTCCAGGGAACATATATTGACAGGCTGGCTGCTTTCTCTTCCACTAGATTTGCAGATGTTGTCATAGCTGGGGAGAGAATTGAGAGCCTGTTAAAAATGGGTAAGATATCTGACAACGGTGCAAGCTCGTCCAGTAGTACAAGAAAGCCTTTTGCAGGCCCGAGAAGAACTGGCGAGACCAATGCCATCCACACCAACAGGGGCAGGCCCCAATATGTTCACAGATCAGTGGCGGCAGTCACCATTCCCGCTCCAGCTCATCCTCAACCAGTTTATCAACCTCCGCAACAAAACTATCAACAACAACCTCAGTACCATCAACAAGCTCAATATCCTCCGAGAAATTACAACAACAACAACACCAAAAACAATAATCAGCAAAGGCCATTCAAACAGAGGCCTTCTCAAGCCAACAGGGTAATCGATCCGATCCCTATGCCATATGCTACATTGCTGCCACAACTCCTGAAACTCAACCTAGTTGAGCTAAGGACGTTGGCACCTCCAGATCCCAACAGTCTACCCAGGAATTATGACTCCAATGCCAGATGTGCCTTCCATTCAAATGCACCTGGCCACAGTACAGAAAAGTGCAGAGCCTTGCACATGAAGGTACAAGACCTGGTGGACTCAAAAGCTCTGAATTTCGCACCACCACCCAATGTCAATAAGAACCCAATGCCAAACCACGGTGGTCCCAGAATTAACGCTATTGAAGAAGACAAGCTGTCTTATTTAATAACCAGTGTGGGTCAGATTCGGACACCGTTGGTAGAAATTAAGGCTCAGCTCCTCGAATGTCAAATGTTCCCGGGGTGTGAGTTGGGGTGTGCTTACTGCAATATTTCAGTCAATGGGTGCGATAACCTGAGGAATGGCATAGACGGTCTCATTCAGAGTGGCCAACTTCAGATCACCACATCATTTCCTACAAATCCGGCAATCTCATCAGCAACAACTCCAGAACCTCCTACAACTGCAACAACCATTGTTCCTGACAAATCTTCGGCTTCATCAACAAGTACTTCATCTGTCGTTTCAACTAATCAGATATCAACAAATGTACCTTCTACAACTCCAGCACCACTCCATTTTGAAACTCCTATAACAACAACACCCATCCTTCCACCAATGTCTCCTACAACACCAGCAACAAATCATGAGGACGTCTCCACTGTCTCAATATTCTATGATCCAGAAAATAACTCTGTCTACAACTCAGAAGGTGCTGCTCCCATCAGGGCACCAATCACAATTTATTATGATCCGCAGACTATCACAATTCCTTCCGCAGTTGCAGTCAGTCCGGTCACTATCACGGTGCCTGGACCAGTACCTTATGAAAGCAGCAATGCCATCCCGTGGCATTACGGCTCTGACCTATACTGTGAAGGACAAAGAATCACTTTTGAATCATCAACCCCTGCACCACAAATTGACAATGTGGGAGTAGGCGGAGGCTTCACTCGAAGCGGACGTCTTTTCGCTCCACAAATTCAGAGACCCACTGCCGAAGCAGAAGCTGCTGCTAAAGCAAAAGGAAAAAATCTTGGTGCAGGATGAGCAAGCTGTTAAAGAAGCTTTGAAAACACCTTTTGACCAAGAGGTTGATGAGTTCATGCGAATCATCAAGAAGAGTGATTATAAAATAGTGGATCAGCTTCATCAGACGCCTTCCAAGATCTCGATCCTATCATTGCTTATGTGCTCCGAAGCCCATCGGAACGCACTACTCAAAGTCTTGCACGCAGCTTACGTGCCTGAAGAGATCACTGTAAATCAGCTGGAAGCTGTAGTTGGAAATGTCAATGCTAGTCACGGACTAGGGTTCACCAATGCTGATTTGACAACGGAAGGCCGCAACCATAACAAAGCCTTGCACATAACCATGGAATGTAAAGGTGCTGTCCTTTCCCATGTGCTGGTGGACACGGGGTCATCCCTCAATGTCTTACCTAAGAAGGCCCTGGTGAAGTTAGAATATGACGGATTGGCGTTGAGACCCAGCAACCTGGTGGTGAGAGCCTTTGATGGTTCAAAGAGATCGGTTCTGGGAGAAATTGAATTGCCCATAACGATTGGCCCGCAGACTTTCAAAACGACCTTCTACGTGATGGATATACAGCCTGCCTACAGCTGTTTATTGGGTAGGCCATGGATTCACGCCGCTGGCGCCGTGACCTCTACCCTTCACCAGAAGTTAAAATATGAGTGGGAGGGTCAAATCGTTACAATCTGTGGAGAGGAGGATATTTTTGTCAGCCACCTGGCTACCTATAAGTATATTGAGATGGATGGGGAGATCCATGAAACAATGAGCCAGGGTTTTGAAGCCTTGAATGTCAATGAAACATCTGTTGCGCCTGGTACTTCAATATCATCATACCAACAAGCCCGGAAGGTTGTTGAGGGAGGAAACGCCCAAGGCTGGGGCAAACTGTTATCGGTGGAGAAGAAAGAGGACAGATTTGGGTTGGGTTACAAACCAACTCAACAAGATCAAGCAGAGGCTGCGAAAGAGCCCAACTTTGTGAGTGGGGGGATGCTCACCCCTGATGCTGTCAACTGTTTGGAAGACGAGCTGGAAGAAGAACGCAACCTGGAAAGCTGGATTCGTCCAAAGATCCCGGGGAGCAGTATCTCAAACTGGTCTTCCCAGGAAATTATAAGAGTTACTCATGCAGAGTAATTATTATTTCCTGTATTTTTATAGCATGCATCAAAGTCTTGCATCTTGCCCAAGATGACAAGACTCATTTTGTAATCGGGCCATCTGTACTTTTTGTGCAAACAAGATTAATCAATGAAATATCAGACATCTTTTTGCAAATGAGTCTTTTTCTTTTCCGCTCACTGTTTTTCCATTTTTCTTTTTGTACAAAAAATAAATGGCAGTGTTTTCAAAATGACAACTTTATTTCACTTTTCTAAAACAAGATTAAAATCAAATCACTAAAATGAACAAACTGAACCCTTGCAGAGTGTGCCTTCCAGACAGCACCGACAACAGCACGGCTATGACTTCGTATGACTTTGACAATCCAATCAATCAAGCTGATGAAGGGGTTGAAGGAGAATATGAGCTTCCTGAAGAGCTAGCCAGGTTGTTAAGACAAGAGGAAAAGGTTATTACTCCTCACCAGGAGGAGGTTGAAACGATCAATCTTGGTACAGATGAAGACGTGAAAGAAGTTAAAATCGGGGCCTGCCTACAAGACTCAGTGAAGAGACAACTGATTGACCTGCTTCAAGAGTATGTGGACGTGTTCGCTTGGTCTTATCAAGATATGCCAGGGTTGGACACCGACATTGTTGTGCACAAGTTTTCTTTGAGAGAAGAATGCCCACCGGTCAAACAGAAACTGCGCCGTACTCGTCCAGACATGGCTATGAAAATCAAAGAAGAGGTACAAAAGCAATGGGACGCCGGGTTCCTTGCTGTAACTAGTTATCCACCGTGGGTTGCTAATATAGTACCTGTGCCTAAGAAAGACGGCAAAGTAAGGATGTGTGTTGACTACCGGGATCTGAACAGAGCTAGCCCGAAAGATGATTTCCCACTACCTCACATTGATGTATTGGTGGATAATACGGCTCAGTTCTCGGTATTCTCCTTCATGGATGGATTTTCAGGATATAACCAGATCAAAATGTCACCTGAAGACATGGAGAAGACAACCTTCATCACACCCTGGGGCACGTTCTGCTACAAGGTAATGCCATTTGGGCTCAAGAATGCCGGTGCAACATATCAACGGGCTATGGTGACATTATTCCACGATATGATCCATAAAGAAATAGAATGTTATGTGGATGACATGATTGCCAAGTCCCTTACTGAAGAAGACCACCTGGTGAATCTACTGAAGTTATTCAAGCGTCTGAGGAAATACCAGTTGAAGTTGAACCCCAACAAATGTACATTCGGGGTGCGATCTGGTAAGCTGCTGGGTTTTATTGTAAGTGAGAAAGGGATTGAAGTTGATCCTGATAAAGTCAAAGCCATCCAAGAGATGCCTGCACCGAAAACCGAGAAAGAAGTTCGAGGGTTTCTAGGTCGATTGAACTACATCTCACGGTTCGTATCTCACCTTACAGCAACCTGTGAACCCTTGTTCAAACTACTGAGAAAAGAACAGACGGTCAGGTGGAACGAAGACTGCCAAAGGGCTTTTGACAAGATCAAGGAGTACTTACAAGAGCCTCCAATCCTCATGCCTCCAGTTGAAGGAAGACCTCTGATAATGTACTTGACAGTATTAGAAGAGTCGATGGGGTGTGTGTTGGGCCATCATGACGAGTCTGGTCGAAAAGAGTATGCAATATACTACCTGAGCAAAAAGTTTACCGACTGTGAACAACGTTATTCACTGCTCGAGAAAACTTGCTGTGCTTTAGCGTGGGCTGCTCGCCGACTGAGACAGTATATGTTGACCCACACTACTTTGTTGATCTCAAAAATGGACCCAGTCAAGTACATTTTCGAGAAGCCAGCTCTTACCGGACGGGTTGCAAGATGGCAAATGATCCTTATGGAGTATGACATCCAATACACATCTCAAAAAGCCATCAAGGGCAGTGTATTATCTGAATATCTTGCTGAGCAACCTATTGATGACTACCAGCCTATGAGGTTTGACTTCCCCGATGAAGACATCATGTTCATAAAAGCGAAAGATCATGAAGAGCCTATTCACACTGAAGGGCCTGACTCAGAAGAAGAATGGACTATGATGTTTGATGGGGCTGTTAACATGAATGGTCGTGGTGTTGGTGCAGTACTCATTACACCTAAAGGAGTTCACATGCCTTTCTCGGCAAAACTCACCTTCAACTGCACTAACAACGAAGCTGAATACGAAGCTTGCATTATGGGTCTTGAGGAAGCCATTGACCTCAGGATCAAGACGTTGACCGTATTCGGAGATTCAGCTTTGGTAGTCAATCAAACCAACGGCAAATGGTACACACACCAGGATCATCTGATACCTTACAGGGATTATACAAGGAAGTTATTGACTTTCTTCACAACAGTCAAGCTTGAGTATATCCCTCGGGACGAGAATCAGTTCGCAGATGCTCTGGCTACCATTTCGTCCATGATCAAAGTTCAGACTGCCAACTTTGTACCTCAGATTTCAGTGTCCAGACTGGACAGACCAGCATATGTGTTCGCAGCAGATGTTGTTAAAGATGATAAGCCTTGGTTCCACGACATTAAGTGCTTCTTGGAGGACCAAACATACCCACCTGGTGCATCTTCCAATGATAAGAAGACTTTGAGAAGGCTCGCTGGTAGTTTCTTTCTGAACACTGATGGGTCTTTATACAAAAGGAACTTTGATATGGTACTCCTCAGATGTGTTGATAAGACAGAAGCAGACTTGTTGATGCATGAAGTGCACGAAGGATCCTTTGGTACCCATGCCGGAGGGCATGCCATGGCTAAGAAATTGTTAAGATCAGGATATTACTGGATCACAATGGATGCAGACTGTTGTGCTTATGCCAGAAGATGCCATAAATGCCAGATTTATGCAGATAAGGTGCATGTGCCTCCCAGTCCTTTGAACATAATGTCTTCACCCTGGCCCTTTGCTATGTGGGGCATTGATATGATTGGCAAGATCGAGCCAACTGCCTCAAATGGCCACAGATTCATCCTGGTTGCCATTGACTATATTACCAAGTGGGTTGAAGCAGCCTCATATGCAAATGTCACAAGGCAAGTGGTAGCCCGATTTCTGAAGAGAGATATCATCTGTCGGTATGGAGTGCCCTAGCGAATCATTACTGACAATGGTTCCAATCTAAACAACAAAATGATGGCAGAGCTGTGCCGGGACTTCAAGATTCAACATCACAATTCTTCTCCTTACAGGCCAAAGATGAATGGCGCTGTTGAGGCAGCAAATAAGAATATCAAGAAGATTGTGCAGAAGATGGTAGTCACTTACAAAGACTGGCATGAAATGCTACCGTTTGCCTTGCATGGGTACCGCACATCAATCAGAACATCCACTGGGGCAACATCGTATCAACTTGTGTATGGTATGGAAGCAGTCCTACCTGTCGAAGTTTAATTACCCTCTTTACGGGTACTGATGGATGTTAAGCTGAACGAAGCAGAATGGGTCAGGGCCCGATACGAGCAACTGAGTCTGATTGAAGGAAAGAGATTGGCTGCAATCTGTCATGGGCAGTTGTATCAGAAGAGAATGAAGAAAGCCTTCGATCAGAAAGTCAGGCACCGAGAGTATCAAGTAGGGGATCTTGTGCTGAAAAGAATCCTCCCTCCTCATACAGACCACAGGGGCAAGTGGACTCCAAACTATGAAGGACCATTCGTGGTAAAGAAAGTTTTTTCCGGTGGAGCACTGATGCACAGCACCATGGATGGTGAATATTTCCCGTCCCCTGTAAATTCAGATGCAGTTAAAAAATACTTCGCATAAAATGACCCGCTGGACATAAAAACAGAATGTAAGTCCAGGAAAAAATAGGGCATCCCGGCGAGTCAAAAACAGAATAAAAGACTCGGGAAAAAATAAGGGAAAATAAACAAAAATGTACACCCGCTGAGTTGAAAAGCCGTATTGGACAACTCAGGCAAAAATGGGTATCCCTATGGATTGAAAACCCGAAAGGGCGATCCATGCAAAATAAGGGAATAAGCGAACAACTGCATTCTGAATTCGTCTGTATCACTTACAACTTGGTAAGCTTCAACAAGATCAAGCTTCAATCAGAATCAACATTCTTCAAAAAGCAAGATGAGAAGAACGTCAAAAGTCATACGGGTCATAGTGAAGAGGAAGCTCCTCAAGACGTCATCAACACTGCCAACATTTTGTTTCTCAATTTGTAACAATCTCCTCATTTCAGGGGATGTGTTCCTTTGACTGTATCTCGCCAATTCAGGGCATATGAATTAATAAAATCAGATTTTCAGTCATGTCTCGTTTTGTACACTTTATTTGCAAAAGATGTCTGATGTCTTAAAAGAAAAACTGATTGCATAAGAATACAGATGTTTATCTTCAAATAAAAACATGCTTGCAGGAAATATGCTTACTCTCAGAAGTATCCTAACTCCTATGACGGAATCCAGTAAAGGATACCTCGAGATTATCTTGTGCGTTTCTCTGTCTTTTCAGGATTGCAGGAATCCAGAGCGCAACTTGGGGCATGTAAGTTTCATCCCAGCAAGCTGGCAAATCAACACTCAATTTTAGCACCCGAAGTGCTCTCTCCCCAGCTGAGTTGCCTTTCATGACTCCTCCCAGCTGAGTTTGCCACTTATTGCTCCTCCCCATCAGAGTTGCCGGGCATCACAGAAGATGCCCATATCCCCGGCTGAGTCAAGAAGCTACCGCAACAGAATTTTTAGGGAGGTCTTTCAGTAATTCCTCTCTTTCTCCCCAGCCGGGTTGCCATCTCGCCCTCAGCCGAGCACAAAGTCAGGAAGCTATCTCCCCACAGAGTTCCAGCCTCTATCCAGAAGAGCAACGCATAGAAGATCACAACAGAGTGAAGAAAGCTTCTACAAACCCCAGCTGGGTCTCTCATTTATTGGAATAGGTCTCCCAATGACCTATGTCCCCAAGCAGATATCATATCGTCAGATCTACCAATGATCTCACCCCCAGCTGGGATGTCCATTTCAAGCAGATCATCCAAAGATCATCGCAGCAACGAGATTTGAATCCCGGTTTGGTGGCTTTGCATAATCATAGCATTTGCATCATGTTCACCCACAAAGCGTAGCATTCCGTTTTAACACGGAGCATTACGGCAAAAATCCAACACATAGCATAATCATAAGCCATGTTTTGAATCAGCGCTTGTGAATAATGACAGTTCATCAAAATCCCCACCAGAATCCCCAGCAAAAAAAAAAAAAAAAAAAAAGCAGTTGCCTCACAATCCACAAACACCAGTATATACTCCTTTCTGACACCCGTCCGTGTCATCACTCCCCAGTAAAGTCGCCTAAACACTCCTTACAAACAAAATCACCCATATTACAGATACGTCCTGACACCCGTCCGTGTCATACCCCAGCAGAAAGCCAAAGACATCATCTTTGCACTCACATATACCTATATACACTTTCTTGACACCCGTCCGTGTCGTATCCCCTAGCGCAGTCGCCTACACTTTTACAACCCATATACTTGTTGATATTATTATACTTTTCTCTCTCGACACTCGTCCGTGTCACTCTCCCCAGCGGATAAACATTCATCTATACAATACTCATACTCACTACTCATGTACTCTTATACAGATACTCGTCCGTATCTTGTATATACCATTCATATCCCCACAGATTCAACACTAGTCCTTGTTCTTTGTTAACCAGGTGGTACTCGTCCGTATCATCATCTCTGAACATGCGTCCAGCGTTTGTTTCTACATGATACTCGTCCGTATCATAGTCTTAAGGATGCTCGTCCGCATCTTTAATCCATACACCGTGTCAAACACTTTTGTTTTCTTGGATATAGATGCTCGCCTGTGTCTACTATTCCCCAGAAGAGTCCCCTCAGATTCAACACTCGTCTGTGTTCTCTGTTAACCAGTGATACTCGCCCGTATCATCATCTTTGAACACGCGTCAGTTTTTGTTTCTACCCGATACTCGTCCGTATCGTAGTCTTAGGGATGCTCGTCCGCGTCTTTAATCTATACACAATACCAAACACTTATACCTTTTGTTTCTTGGATATAAACACTCGTCCGTGTTTACTATTCCCCAGTAGATCGCCAACAAAGCAAATTTCTTTTTATCTAACACTCGTCCTGTGTTATGATAAAACCTGAGAGCAGCCGTACCCTGCTAGGTGGTCGTCCTCCACCTCTTGATGGTCGTCCTCCATCATGCTCATCCGATGGCCGACCCCATCGTTGATTTTAGCAGCCGTCCCCTGCTAGGTGGTCGTCCTCCACCCGTTGATGATCGTCCTTCATCATTTTATCCAATGGTCGTCCCCATTGTTGATTTTGGTTATCTGGCATTCGTCCTATGTCATGATAAACCTTGAGAGCAGCCGTCCCCTGCTAGGTGGTCGTCCTCCACCTCTTGATGGTCGTCCTCCATCATGCTCATCCGATGGCCGTCCCCATCGTTGATATTTTCGGCAGCCGTACCCTGCCAGGTGGTCGTCCTCCACCTTTGATGGCCGTCCCCATCATGTTCCCCAACAGAGAAGCCGTCCCCTGCTAGGTGATCATCCTTCACCTTTGATGGCCGTACCCCATCATCTGTTTATTTCATTTATTCTTTAACCCGATGGCCGTCCCCGTCATGGTCCCTTTTCTTTTTAGCCCGATGGCCGTCCCCATCGTCGGTTACTTTGCTTTATGAACTTGATGGCCGTCCCCGTCATGTTTCATTGATCCCCAGAGAATTCTACAACTTTATCTTGATGGCCGTCCCCATCATAATCTTATTTTTCCCAGCTAGTCGGCCGTCCCCGTCTTGGCTTTACCTTTTATCCCCAGCATGTCGGCCGTCCCCGTCATTGCTTTATTTTCAGCACTTTCCCAGCATGTCGGCCGTCCCCGTCATTGCTCTTTACCCAGCAGTCGTCCTCTGCTCGACGGTCGTCCTCCGTCGCCCACACTTTACAATATACTTTATTTCCCTTTTACAATCTATATCCCTTTTCTTCTTCATTCTGTGAGTGCAAATTTTGGACTGTCTTTGGTATTCAACCACAAGTTATCTTGTTTGCCTGTTAAGCCGTCGCTTACATCCTGCACAGTTAACTCATGTTTGAATAGGGGAAGCTGTAAACACCCCAAATTTGCCCTCACCCATTCACACCATGGCTTGTGATCATTTCATATGCATAAACACAATCATATCATCTCATATCTCATTTTTGATTCACTGCATAGATTCAAAGTCATCTGCATCTAGGGTTTGTGATCTGAGCAATCCAAGAGCCTCCTGAGCCACTCCAAAGGTCATCAATCACTTCAAAGGGGTTCATGTGTGTTCTTATATCATATTACATCCTCTCAAAGTCAAAAGTGCAAAAGGATCACAAGAACTGGGATTGGTATGGATGCAGAGCCAAGTTTGACTGCACAGTTGACCTAAAATTAGGGTTTTGGTTTCAGAGGCCATAACTCCAAATCTTTTGGTCATTCTTGTTTCCATTGGTCTCTATATGGTATAGGGAGTATGCATATCAATTTTCATGAAGAAATTCCATGGGGAAGTCATCTGATCAAGGGTTGACTTTTCAGACAAGTCAGTGCAAAATCAGGGCAGCTGAGGCCCCCAATGACCCAACCAAGGGGTGATCTTCATCATCTTGAGTGTATATGATCTTTATTTGATCATGGAAGAAGGTTGAAGTTCACAAAATTCAAGGATTACAAGTTTTTGCAAAGTTGACTTTTTAGGGCATGGTTGACTTTTCAAGAATATGTCATTTTATGCCATTTTTCAAGCCTTGCTTTTTGATCCAAAAATGTTTCAAATGGAAAAACTTTGGTCATGAAAGTTGTAGAATACATTTTTCCCTTTTCAAAAAGTACAAGAACATGATCTAATTCTTCTTGGATCAAAAGTTATGGTGTGACAAAGTTGGCAAAAATCACTAATTTTCAAGTTATGCACTAAAAGGAAAACTTGCAATTTCATGAAACAAACATTCTTGTGACTTCTAATTGGCATTAAACCATTACACAAACATCATGTAAGTCCTAAAGTTCAGATTGGACCAAGAATTTCTCATGTTCATGACTTGTGTAGCAAGATAGTCACATGTGAACCAAAGATAACCAAGTTGCAAAACCATCATGATGCTTCTTACCACTTGCTGCATTGGCCATTGAACCACCCTAGCCTCACTCACACACCATGCTGCGCCAGCCCCATGCTTGTACTAGCCTAGAACCAAGCCCATGCCTCTCTTACAACAAAAGTGGACTTTTTGCAAAAGTAAACATCCCAATCACAGCAGGCCAAGTCACATCCTCTGACCATTTGGAATTGTTTATACTATCCATTTGCAAGCTAAACATATCATCAAGCCAGCCTGAAGCAAGCCCTAAGACAGCATTCACAAACTCACCCCATTTTGCATTTTCTCTTCGAATCTGCCTCCACACCTCACAAACATTCCAACAAGTTTCATCAACCTTTTCACCATGTTTCATTGAGCCTAGACCAACACTCAAAGCAGCCTGAATCAAGCAAGAATACCTCATTTCCATTTTCACTCCAATCTGCATTTTCATTCGAATCACCTTCCATAGCCACAAAACATCCAAACTCTTTTCACCAACAAATCAGGCACATCAAAAGGAACCAATACCACCCTTCACATTGATCTGAAACAGCCTATACACAAACTCCATTTTCTGATACACCAGAACTGGACTTCTCAAACCAGCTTGTTTAAGCTCATTTCAAGCCTTCCATTAGCACCAGGGGAGTCAGTGGAGCAAGCTTGCACCAAAGAACAGCTCTGAAAGTCCAGAAACAGGAGTCTCCATCTCAGGTATGGCCATGAAACTTTTCTCTCAGAGCTTGATTTTTAAGTTATAATTTGATTGTGTATGCTTTGCTGGTCATGGGGATGGTTTTAGATTTAAGAATGAGTGAGAAATGAAGTTTTACCAGGGGTCTGAAACTTTGCCCGTGAAACTTCATGGTTTCGTTTCCCTTAGTTTAAGCATGGGAAATTCATTTTGAGAGTTGATTCGAGTAAGGTTTGAGTAGAGGAATGTTTCCCTGGCTTTGATTTGAAGAATGGTGGCCTGAATCGTATTTTAGGGTTTTGGGGTCGTCGGGGAAGATGACCGGAGCTCCCCTCCGGTCACCTGAATGTTGTTATGCCCTAATTACAGTCATTAATTCCATTTGAATGTGGGGCGTTAGATCATTTGACTGCGTTGACTTCCCGCTTGCTTCAATGGCCCAGATCCTTTTGTTTAGCCCTAATCCCTTTAATTAGTTTAATTAATCTTAATTAAATTAATTAACTCAGATGCAATCCTGGCCACTAGATCTGGCGCGTGGTCAACTTTTTTAAACCCAGAGCTCATCCCAGCCTTCCATTCGTTTGACTTTCTTTTATTTCAATTTATTTTCATTTCTTTTTCATTTTATTTACACAATTTATTTAAAATAGCAAAATTGTTTTAAAAATTATGAAACTTTTTCTCAAGAGTTTTATTAATTTTTAAGACACAAAAATATTTTTATTTTCATTTTTAGCATTTAAAATGTATTTTTAAATATTTAAAAGATTATTTTTAATTGATTAATGAAAATTAATTTATTAAAAATACTTTTAGGTATTTAAAAATCACCAAAAAATTCATGAAATGTTCTAAGACATTTAGAAACATTGTCCAACCTTCAAACCAAATTTCTTTTTTGATCTTGATGCATTTTGAGAATTGTTCATTGAATTAAAATCATTTTTGTGCATTATTTTGATCCAAAGTTTAAAAAATCATTTCTGCCTATCCATGAAGAGTTGGACATTGGTTCTTTTTGCATTGCATTGTGTTTAGCATGTAGTTTGTGATATTAAATGGCCATGATTTGATCTTTCATTTTCAATTTGTTTGACATTTTCTTGTTTAGGAACCCTAAAACCCTAGAAATCTTAAGAAAATCATAACTTGAAATTGGTTAAGAGTTGAAACCTCTCCTTTGGACATTGGGTTAGTATAGGATTAGGGGTCCTTTGAGTGGCATTTTCAATTTTTTATCCTAGGGTTTGCTTCTGATTTTGGTTTTTGTTTGTTGCATTGATCATAAACCCTAGTTTGGGCTTCCATATGCATCCATCTTGCATTCTCTTGCATAACATGACTTGCCATGACATTTAAAGCATCCATTTGATTCATTTGACATCATAAGACATATTGAAAGCATGTTTGGTCATTGCATCATGTATTTGCCTTGTTGTATGTCATGTGCACTTCAAAACTTTTCATGTAGGTTCATGGTTCCTAACTTGTTTCATTTGCATTCATGAACTTGTATGATCATTTCCATGTGCTGCCTCATGTTTGCATCATCTCATAGCACCATTATCATCTCATGTATGCTTCTGGTTTTGTTTCTCATCATGTCATCTCATCCCATTTTGCATTGCATTGCATTCCTTTTCTAACCTTTCAGGTGGTAAGTGACTTTGAGAAGTGAATTTGCCTTCACTTCTCATAACTTTTCTTCTCATCTCTCTCTTGCATCCATGCTGCATTTTTATATGTGTTTGAGTTTGAGCTTGCTCATTCTTCCTCTTCCCACTTTCTTTCTTCAAGTGACTTGACTTCTTGAATGAAGCAAGTCACTTTGCTTCTCTTGATCCTTTCATCTGCTTCCTGGTGGTTCCATTGAAGACTTCTCTTGAAAACCTCACAAACCTTAGGAACAACCATGTATGACAATGATTAGGGTTTTGATTAGTCTCCCCTCTTAGTTTTACCTTTGTGTCTCTTTGAGTTTTCTCTTCTCACCCCATAATCAGGGACTAGACCCTAAAGGCTTTAAGGCTTTGTGATTAAGCTTATGCCTGCATCCTTCTCTTAGGATGGAGTGTATAACTTTAATCCTAAGTGTTAAACCCTTAATATGTTTAAATCTCTTAATCAATTCACCTAATAAGTATCAAGACACCACACTTGTAACTTGGGCCTTGCATTAGGGTTCTAATTCTTCCTTAACTGGTTAAGAAGGACTAACCCTAGTGTTAATGGACAAGTCCCCCTCAAGTTGTCTTACAAACCCTAAAATTCACTTCATCATCATACCATTAAATAAAATCCACTTAATAAAGGTTTGTTTTGTCATGAGTTTAATCCCTAATCATGGATTAAGTTGAGGAGCTTTCCTCAGCTTAAACATTCTCATCTATTATCCTTCTATTAGGATGGTGTAATGGGTCTGTTTAATCCCTGATTATGGCTTAACCTCATTACTTAACACTAAACAAAAACACCAAAAACATCTAAATAATCACAAGTAGGTTAATGATCTTAATCCTACATCAAAGGTGATTAAGTGTGAGAATCTGACTTCACACTTAAGGTATTCTCATTACCCCTAATCAGAGGGAAGATGTGATGAGTTTACTAAATCCATTGGTTTAGACTTAAGCTCATTAACTTATGACAAACTTTCAAAAGCAATAAGAGACTGAAAACTCAAAAACAAACAATAATCGTCTCCTTCGGGATTCTTTTCTCATCATCTTCACTCATAAACGAGAACTTGCTTCTTCCGTCTAATGCAAGACAGTTAGCATCTGTGCCAGACAGATCATACACTTGAGCATTGACAAGCAAGCAGTTCACAAGTCAATTCATCTTTCAGTCTCTTTGGGTCGAACTACGGTGTTCTGACTTCCTCATTGCACGAGAGGATACGTAGGCATAACTTAACAGTTATCGAACAAAAGTCTCTGTATATTCCCCCCTCCTTCCAGCATCATTCTTTTTAGCCTCATGATCTTGAGCATCTTATTCTTGTTCCTACACTGACACCTGTACATTCTTTTCCAGCTATTTTTCACACAAATTGCACTGACACTACCCCTTTAAAACACAAATCTTTCAAGCGTGGATCCCGTCGAGTACGGCGGACAATCTGGGTGCTAATACCTTCCCAGGTTGTAACCAACCCCCTTTCTCAGTCTCTCTGGTTCGCAAACCGTCTTATCCTTTCTTTTTCTAGGCCTATGCAGCATTGCCTTTCCTCCGGGATAAAAATGCCTAGCTGGCGACTCTATTCATCTCCAGTGAGTTCACGGCTGTGTGTTCTCATTGTCCCTTTCGCCGACCGTTCGCGTCTGTACCTTTATCTGGGCCTATTCCCCATTTATCGGGAGCGACACACCTATTCTTCATCAACATGGCACCTAAGAAGAGTAACATCTCTTATCACTTCTTTGAACCTGAGCTAGCTAGCATCAGGAGGATTCAGACCCTGATTACTCCAGACCATATACCACTCTTCAGAGAACATTATGGAGGAATCCTTGATGTGGTTATGGATCTGGACCCTTCACAGAGGAGCTTGATACATACTTGCCTGCAGTTCTATGATCCTCCTCTGAGGTGCTTCACATTTCAAAATTTTCAGTTGGGACCATTGTTGGAAGAATACTCATCACTGGTTGGTGTACCCATCAGGGGTGGAATCCCTTTCAACCCTGAGATGGTTTTCCCAAGTAATGAGGAGATAGCAAAAGCATTACATCTAGAACCAGTTCTGATTGGGCAGAATTTGACATCTAAAGCTGGAATCTCTGGTTTCCATCTGGATTTCTTGACTTCTCAGGCTAGTCTGAAGGCCTCCCTGGGGGAGTGGAAGGCAGTCTGTGCTCTGTTGGCTCTTAGCATATATGGGGTCATTTTATTTGCAGATGAGCCTAGGTTTGTTAGCAAGAGCGCAATCCATCTTTTCATCCTGAGAAACCCAGTGCCCACCTTACTGGGAGATCTTTACTACTCTGTTAATCAAAGGAATGAAAAGCAAAGGGGAAGATTAGTGAGATGTTGTGCTCCCTTGTTCTATACTTGGCTGCTCAAGCATCTACCAAAGACTGATACATTCCTAAACCCTCACCAGCAGAAAAACTGGGCCAGGAGGCTTGTTGCTCTAACCTCAAATGATATTAGATGGTGTACCCAGAGTACTAAGGGCAGAGACATCATTACAAGTTATGGACAATTTCCCAATGTGCCTTTGGTTGGAGTGAAAGGGTGCATCAATTACAACCCTCTGTTATTCAAAAGGCAGCTGGGCTATGCATTAGTCCATCCTCCTAGGGCACAGGATCTGACTGAGACCCTTTATGTTGAGATCAAGCCTAATCTGGCTGTTGTCAGGCAGGCAGCCTGGGCCTGGGAGAATGTGCAGACTAAGGGGGTAACCATCCTGGGGAAGTGCAACAATGTGGCATCAGCACAGTACTATGATTGGTCCCATGCCAGGGCTCAATTTTCTGGGATGCCCTTTACTATTGAAGATATGCCTGGACCTTCCACAACACCACCACCAGCAACTGTCAGCTTAGAGGAGTTTGAGAAATTGAAAGAGAGAAATGAGAAGCTGACTCAGGCTCTACAGAAGACCCTCTGGGAGAGGAGTGATGGAAGATTGGATATTGAAAGATTAGAAAAGCTGAAGGTGGAGAATCTGGCCAGGATTGAGAAGTCTGAGGATTACATCAAGAAGTCTAGGGCTGGAGAACAAATTCTGAAGAATGCTTGCAAGGAAGCCCAGTTCCAGAAAGCCAGGACTGACTTGTATCTAAAGGAGAGTCAAGCTAGGTGGGTCAGGATCACCGAAGCTCGTACCCTGGAAGATAAGAGGGTCCAAGACAAGATAGAGCAACTGGAAGCTAATGCAAAAGAGCAGCAGGAAGCCCTAGCGGCAGCCCAAAGGGAGATCTCAGAGCTGAAGATCAGAGCTGGAGTGAAGAGGTCAAAGGACCAAAGTCAACACAAGAAGCTAACTGCAGCTGTTACTACCCGGAATCTCCTTATCAGGAATCTCACGGAGCGTCCAGCTGATCCTGTGACTGAAGCACTTCTCAAGGAAGTTCAGGAGGATGAGTTTGGTCTTGGTGTTTGACTATTTGCTTGTTGTTGCTTTCATTTTATGTACTTTTATTTTCTTGTAATGTATTTTGACCCCTCAGAGGGCTTGTATTTGTAAACAAACTATGTACCATTTGCCCTTCGTAATTTATGTGTCAGTTTGTTCCATCCGAGTTTACTTAAAAAGCAACATCAACAGCATCTTCAAGGGTCTGGAAGGGTCAAAACTGAATGCCAAACCAGGATACCTTGAAAACAAATAAGCATACTGCATTGCATACTAACCTTTTTGTTTGTTTTGTAGGTTTGTTTTGTTGTTGTTGCTAACTCTGTTGTGGTTTCAGGAACTATTGCTCGACGTAGGGTGTTCCCACTCAACCGTCCACATAGATATCCAACCCGCAACAATCTTCCAGGCATACAAATGGACCAGGTACAGCAGGACCTTACAGAGGTCAGGAACCAAATGGCCAATGAGAGGCTAGAAATGAGGACCCAGATGACACAGTTCATGGAGGTGATGAACAACATGGCTCAGAGCCAGGAGAGGTTGAGAGCCATGGTGGAAAGGCAGAATCAGGAAGATCCCCATCTAGGGACTGCTGGCACAAGCAACAATGAGAGGGTTCAGCCTCGTGTCAACCCACCTGTGTATGGCCCTCATCTTCACCCAGAGATCAACATTCCTGCAAATGTTCAAGGGACTGCCACTGCAGGCAGAGTGTTGCAAGAAGACCCCTAGGAAGATCAGTTCACAGTGATGGGAGCTGGGGAGGAAGCTTATGACAGAAGGCTGGATGAGATAGCTGAGAAATTAAGATCCTTAGAGTCTCAAAACTCTTTGGGTTTTGATGTTATGGACATGGGCTTGGTAGACGGGGTCAGGATTCCCCATAAGTTTAAGCCTCCTTGTTTTGAAAAGTACAACGGGACTTCCTGCCCACGGACCCACTTACAATCCTTTCTAGGGAGGTTGAAAGCCTATACCATGGACGAGAAGCTATGGATGTTTTATTTTGAGGATAGCTTAACTGGAGCGTCAAGGGAATGGTACTCTCACCTGACAAGGGCAACCATCAGGTGTTGGAAGGATTTGGCAGAAGCTTTCATTAGAAAATATCAGTACAATTTGGATATGGCACCCAACAGGACCCTCCTAATGGGAATGTCACAGTCGTCTAGAGAAAGTTTCCGAGAGTATGCCAAGAGATGGAGGCAATTGGCTGCTGCTGTTCAGCCACCTATGTCTGAGAGGGAGATGGCAGATATGTTTATGAACACCCTCCAAGGAACCTACATTGACAGGCTGGCTGCTTTCTCTTCTACTAGCTTTGCAGATGTTGTCATAGCTGGGGAGAGAATTGAGAGCCTGTTAAAAATGGGCAAAATTTCTGACAACGGTGCCGGCTCATCCAGCAATACAAGGAAGCCTTTTGTGGGCCCAAGAAGAACTGGTGAGACCAATGCTATCCACACCAATAGGGGCAGGCCCCAATATGTTCATAGGTCTGTGGCAGCAGTCACCATTCCCGCTCCAGCTCATCCACAACCAGCTTATCAACCACCGCAACAAAATTATCAGCAACAACCTCAGTATCAACAACAGACTCAGTATCCTCCAAGAAACTACAACAACACCACCAACAACAACCAGCAAAGGCCATTTCAGCAGAGGCCATCTCAGGCCAATAGGGTGATCGATCCGATCCCTATGCCATATGCCACATTACTGCCACAACTCCTGAAACTCAACCTAGTTGAGCTAAGGACATTGGCACCTCCAGATCCCAATAGTCTACCCAGAAACTACGATTCCAACGCCAGATGTGCTTTTCATTCAAATGCACCTGGTCATAGTACAGAGAAGTGCAGAGCCTTGCACATGAAGGTACAAGATTTGGTAGACTCTAAAGCTCTGAATTTTGCGCCACCACCAAATGTTAACAAAAACCCTATGCCACACCATGGTGGTCCCCGAATCAATGCTATTGAAGAAGACAAGCCGTCTTATTTGATAACCAGTGTGGGTCAGATTCGGACACCGTTGGTGGAAATTAAGGCTCAACTCCTCGAATGTCAAATATTCCCGGGATGCGAGCTAGGGTGTGCTTATTGCAACATTTCAGTGAATGGTTGTGATAACTTGAGGAATGGCATAGATGGCCTCATTCAGAGTGGCCTGCTTCAGATTACAACATCAATTCCAACAAATCCTGCAATCTCATCAACAACAGTACCAGAGTCTTCTACAACTGCAACAACCATTGTTCCAGACAACTCTTCGGTTTCATCAACAAATGCTTCATCTGTCACTTCAGCTGACCAGATATCAACAAACATCCCTTCTACAACTTCAGCACCACTTCATTTTGAATCTCCTACAACAGCAACACCCATCCTTCCGACAATGTCTCCTACAACATCAGCAGCAAACAATGAAGATGTCTCAACCGTTACAATTTATTATGATCCTGAAAATGATTCTGCTTACAACTCACAAAGTGCCATTCCTATCAGAGCACCAGTCACAATATACTATGATCCACAGACTATCATGGTCCCTTCTGCAGCTGCCATCAGTCCAGTCATTATCACAGTGCCTGGACCAGTACCTTATGAAAGCAGTAATGCCATCCCTTGGCATTATGGCTCTGACCTTTACTGCAATGGGGAGAAAGTCACTCTTGACTCTTCAACCTCTTCTCCACAGATTGATAATGTCGGGGGAGGCGGAGGCTTCACCAGAAGCGGACGCCTTTTTGCCTCACAATCACAAAGGCCTAATGTAGAAGCAGAAGCTGCTGCCAAAGCAGAGGGAAAGAGTGTAATAGCTGAAGAGCCCATTCTCAAAGAAACACAGAAGACATCTTTTGAACAAGATGTAGACGAGTTTATGAGAATCATCAAGAGGAGTGATTACAAGGTGGTGGATCAGCTTCACCAAACCCCCTCAAAAATCTCCATTCTATCCCTGCTGATGTGTTCCGAAGCTCACCGGAATTCATTATTAAAAGTCTTGCACGCGGCATATGTGCCAGAGGAGATCACCGTTAATCAGCTGGAGACCGTGGTAGCAAATGTCAATACCAGCCATGGATTGGGTTTTACCAATGCTTATTTAACGACTGAGGGATGCAACCACAATAAGGCTTTACACATCACCCTGGAATGCAAGGGTGCTGTTCTATCACATGTACTGGTAGACACTGGGTCTTCACTCAATGTCTTACCAAAGAAAGCCTTGGTGAAGCTGGAATATGATGGCTTGGCATTGCGCCCAAGTAACTTAGTAGTGCGAGCCTTTGACGGTTCAAAGAGATCAGTTCTAGGAGAAATTGAGTTGCCTATAACGATTGGCCCACAAACTTTCAAAGCGACCTTCTACGTGATGGATATACAGCCTGCCTACAACTGTCTATTGGGTAGGCCATGGATTCACGCCGCTGGCGCCGTGACCTCAACCCTTCACCAGAAGTTAAAATTCGAGTGGGAGGGTCAAGTTGTTACTATCTGTGGAGAGGAGGATATTTTTGTCAGCCATCTGGCTACCTACAAATATATTGAGATGGATGGGGAGATCCATGAAACAATGAGTCAGGGGTTTGAGGCCCTGAATGTGAATGAAGCATCCGCTGTACCTGGAATATCCATGGCATCTTATCAACAAGCCCAGAAGGTTGTTGAGGAAGGAACTGCCCAAGGCTGGGGCAAGGTTTTATCTGTGGAGAAGAAGAAGGACAAATCTGGGTTGGGTTACAGACCAACTCAGCAAAATCAAGCAGAGGCTGCAGAAAAGCCCGGTTTTGTCAGTGAGGGGATGCTCACCCCTGATGCTATCAACAATTTGGAAGACGAGTTGGAAGAGGAGCGCAATCTGGAGAATTGGATTCGTCCAAAGATCCCGGGGAGCAGTATCTCAAACTGGTCTTCCCAGGAAATTATAAGAGTTACTCATGCAGAGTAATTATTATTTCCTGTATTTTTATAGCATGCATCAAGTCTTGCATCTTGCCCAAGATGACAAGACTCATTTTGTAATCGGGCCATCTGTAATTTTTGTGCAACAAGATTAATCAATGAAATATCAGACATCTTTTGCAAATGAGTCTTTTTCTTTTCCGCTCACTGTTTTTCCCATTTTTCTTTTTGTACAAAAATAAATGGCAATGTTTTCAAAATGACAACTTTATTTCACTTTTCTAAAACAAGATTAAAATCAAATCACTAAAATGAACAAACTGAACCCTTGCAGAGAGTGCCTTCCAGACAGCACTGACAACAACACGGCTATGACTTCATATGACTTTGACAATCCGATCAATCAAGCTGATGAAGGGGTTGAAGAAGAGTATGAGCTTCCTGAAGAGTTAGCCAGGTTGTTGAGACAAGAGGAGAAGGTTATCACTCCTCATCAGGAGGAGGTCGAAACGATTAATCTTGGTACAGATGAAGACGTGAAAGAAGTTAAAATCGGGGCCTGCTTACAAGACTCGGTGAAGAGACAACTGATTGACCTGCTTCAAGAGTATGTGGACGTGTTTGCTTGGTCTTATCAAGACATGCCGGGGTTGGATACCGACATTGTTGTGCACAAGCTGCCTTTGAGAGAAGAATGCCCGCCGGTTAAACAGAAACTGCGCCGTACTCGCCCAGACATGGCAATGAAGATAAAGGAAGAGGTACAAAAGCAATGGGACGCCGGTTTCCTTGCTGTGACTAGTTATCCACCGTGGGTTGCTAATATAGTACCTGTGCCTAAGAAAGACGGCAAGGTAAGGATGTGTGTTGACTACCGGGATCTGAACAGAGCTAGCCCGAAAGATGATTTCCCTTTACCTCACATTGATGTATTGGTGGATAATACGGCTCAGTTCTCGGTATTCTCCTTCATGGACGGATTTTCAGGATACAATCAGATCAAAATGTCACCTGAAGACATGGAGAAGACAACCTTCATCACACCGTGGGGCACGTTCTGTTACAAGGTGATGCCATTCGGACTAAAGAACGCTGGTGCGACGTATCAACGGGCTATGGTCACATTATTCCACGACATGATCCATAAAGAAATAGAATGTTATGTGGATGACATGATCGCCAAGTCCCTTACTGAAGAAGATCATCTGGTAAATCTGCTAAAGCTATTCAAACGTCTGAGGAAGTACCAACTGAAGCTGAACCCCAACAAGTGCACATTCGGGGTGCGATCGGGTAAGCTGCTGGGTTTTATTGTGAGTGAGAAAGGGATTGAAGTTGACCCTGATAAAGTCAAAGCTATTCAAGAGATGCCTGCACCGAAGACAGAGAAAGAAGTTCGAGGGTTCTTAGGTCGATTGAACTACATTTCAAGGTTCATATCTCACCTTACAGCAACCTGTGAACCCTTGTTCAAACTACTGAGAAAAGAACAGACGGTCAGGTGGAACGAAGACTGCCAAAGGGCTTTCGACAAGATCAAGGAATACTTACAAGAGCCTCCAATCCTTATGCCTCCGGTTGAAGGAAGACCTCTAATAATGTACTTGACAGTATTAGAAGAGTCAATGGGGTGTGTGCTGGGCCAGCATGACGAGTCTGGTCGAAAAGAGTATGCAATATACTACCTAAGCAAAAAGTTTACCGACTGTGAACAACGTTATTCACTGCTCGAGAAAACTTGCTGTGCTTTAGCGTGGGCTGCTCGCCGACTGAGACAGTATATGTTGACCCACACTACTTTTTTGATCTCAAAGATGGATCCAGTCAAGTACATATTTGAGAAGCCAGCTCTTACCGGACGAGTTGCAAGATGGCAGATGATCCTTACAGAGTATGACATCCAATACACATCTCAGAAAGCCATCAGAGGCAGTGTATTGTCTGAATATCTTGCTGAGCAACCTATTGATGATTACCAGCCTATAAGATTTGACTTCCCTGATGAAGACATCATGTTCATAAAAGAAAAAGATCATGAAGAGCCTATTCACACTGAAGGGCCTGACCCAGAAGAAGAATGGACTATGATGTTTGATGGGGCTGTTAATATGAATGGTCGTGGTTCTGGTGCAGTACTCATTACATCTAAGGGGGTTCACATGCCTTTCTCGGCAAAACTCACTTTCAACTGCACTAACAACGAAGCTGAATACGAAGCTTGCATTATGGGTCTTGAGGAAGCCATTGACCTCAGGATCAAGACATTGACTGTATTCGGAGATTCAGCTCTGGTAGTTAATCAAACCAATGGCAAATGGTATACCCACCAGGATCATCTGATACCTTACAGGGATTATACAAGGAGGTTATTGACTTTCTTTACAACAGTCAAGCTTGAGTATATCCCTCGGGACGAGAATCAGTTCGCAGATGCTCTGGCTACCATTTCATCCATGATCAAAGTTCAAGCTGCCAACTTTGTACCTCAAATTTCAGTGTCCAGACTTGACAGACCAGCATATGTATTCGCAGCAGATGTTGTCAAGGATGATAAGCCTTGGTTCCATGACATTAAGTGCTTCTTGGAGGATCAAGCATACCCACCTGGGGCATCTTCCAATGATAAGAAGACATTAAGAAGGCTTGCTGGTAGTCTCTTCCTGAACACCGATGGTTCCCTGTACAAGAGGAACTTTGATATGGTACTTCTCAGATGCGTTGATAGAACAGAAGCAGACTTGTTAATGCATGAAGTGCACGAAGGATCCTTTAGTACCCATGCGGGAGGGCATGCCATGGCTAAGAAGTTGTTAAGATCAGGCTATTACTGGATCACAATGGATGCAGACTGTTGTGCCTACGCCAGAAAATGCCATAAATGCCAAATTTATGCAGATAAGGTGCATGTGCCTCCCAATCCTTTGAATGTGATGTCTTCACCCTGGCCCTTCGCTATGTGGGGCATTGACATGATTGGCAAGATTGAACCGACTGCTTCGAACGGCCACAGATTCATCCTGGTTGCCATTGATTATTTCACCAAGTGGGTCGAAGCAGCTTCCTATGCCAATGTTACAAGACAAGTGGTAGCCAGATTTCTGAAGAGAGATATCATTTGTCGATACGGAGTTCCCGAGCGAATCATTACTGATAATGGTTCCAATTTAAACAACAAAATGATGGCAGAGCTATGCCGGGACTTCAAGATTCAACACCACAACTCTTCTCCTTACAGGCCAAAGATGAACGGCGCTGTTGAGGCAACTAATAAGAATATCAAGAAGATTGTGCAGAAGATGGTAGTCACCTACAAATACTGGCATGAAATGCTACCGTCTGCCTTGCATGGGTACCGCACGTCAATCAGAACATCCACTGGGGCAACACCGTATCAGCTTGTGTATGGTATGGAAGCAGTCCTACCTGTTGAAGTTGAATTACCCTCCCTACGAGTACTAATGGATGTTAAGCTGAACGAAGCAGAGTGGGTCCGGTCCCGATACGAACAACTGAGTCTGATTGAAGAGAAAAGACTGGCTGCAATCTGTCATGGGCAGTTATATCAGAGAAGAATGAAGAAAGCCTTCGATCAGAAAGTCAGGCACCGAGAGTACCAAGTAGGAGATCTTGTTTTGAAAAGAATCCTCCCTCCTCATACAGACCACAGGGGCAAGTGGACTCCGAATTATGAAGGACCATTTGTAGTAAAGAAAGTTTTCTCTGGTGGAGCACTGATGCTCAACACTATGGATGGTGAAGACTTCCCGTCCCCTATGAATTCAGATGCAGTTAAAAAATACTTCGCATAAAATGACCCGCTGGACACAAAAACAGAATGTAAGTCCAGGCAAAAATAGGGCATCCCGGCGAGTCAAAAACAGAATAAAAGACTCGGGCAAAAATAAGGGAAATATAAAAAAAAATATGTACACCCGCTGAGTTGAAAAGCCGCATTGGACAACTCAGGCAAAAAATGGGTATCCCGATGGATCAAAAACCCGAAGGGGCGATCCATGCAAAATAAGGGAATAAGCGAACAACTGCACTCTGAATTCGTCTGTAGCACTCACAACTTGTTAAGCTTCGGAAGGATCAAGCTTCAATCAGAATCAGCCTTCTCCAGAAAGCAAGACGAGAAGAACGTCAAAAGTCATGCGAGTCATAGCAAAAGAGGAAGCTCCTTGAAAGCGTCGTCAACATTGCCAGCATTTTGTTTCTCAATTTATAACGATCTCCTCATTTTAGGAGATTTGTTTCTTTGACTGTATCTTGCCAATTCAGGGCGCATAAATTAATAAAATCAGATTTTTCAGTCATGTTTCGTCTTGTACATTTTTGTTTGCAAAGAATGTCTGGTGTCTCTAAAAAACTGATTGCATAAGTACAGATGTTTTTCTTCAAAAAATAAAAGCACATGCTTGCAGGGAATATACTTACTCTCAGAAGTGTCCAAGCTCCTATGACGGAATCCAGTAAGGGATACCTCGGGATTATTTGTGCGTTTCTATCTTTGCAGGATTGCAGGTATCCAAAGCGCAACTTGGGGCATCTAGGCTTCACCCCAGCAAGCTGGCAGGTCAACAAATAATCTCAGCATCCGAAGTGCTCTCTCCCTAGCTGAGTTGCCTCTCATTACTCTCCCCAGCTGAGTTACCACCTGTTGCTTCTCCCAGCCGAAGTTCCAATCATTCTTCCTCAGCAGAATACAAAAACCAGGGAACCATCTCCCCACAGAGTTTCAGCCTCTATCCAAGAGAACAACGCATGAGGGGATCACAACAGAGTGAAGAAAGCTTCTACAAACCCCAGCTGGGTCTCTCATTTACAAGGATATGTCTATCAGTGACCTATATCCCCAAGCAGATGCATCTCATCAGATCTATCAATGATCTCATCCCCAGCTGGGATGTCCATTTTGAGCAGATCGACCAGAGATCTTCACAGCAACGGGATCCGAATCCCGGTTTGGTACCTTTGCATAATCATAGCATTCGCATCATATTCACCTACAAAGCGTAGCATTCCTTCCAATACGGAGCATTACGGCAAAAATCAAACATATTGCATAATCATAAGTCATGGCCTGAATCAAACACTTGTAAATATTGACAGTCCATCAACAATACACAAAAATCCCCAACGGGTTCCCCCCCAGCAAAAGCAGTTGCCTCACATTCACAAAACACCATCATATACTCCTTTTGACACCCGTCCGTGTCATTCTTCCCCAGTAAAGTCGCCTGAACACTCTTTACAAACAAGATCACTCACATTGCAGATACTCCTTGTGGCACTCGTCCGTGTCATATCCCCAACAAAAAGCCAAAGCATCCCCTTTGCACTCATAGATACTTTCATATATACAATTCCTTGACACCCGTCCGTGTCATATCCCCAGCATGGTCGCCTGAAACTTTTGCAACCCATATACTTTGTTTATACTATACTTTTCTCCCTTTTGACACTCGTCTGTGTCACTCTCCCTAGCAGATAGACACTCATCTATACATTACAGATACTCGTCCGTGTCTTGTATACACCATTTATATCCCCACAGATTCGACACTCGTCCGTGTCCTTTGTTAACCAGTTGGTACTCGTCCGTACCATCATCTTAGAACATGCGTCAAGCGTTTGTTTCTACAAGATACTCGTCCGTATCTTAGTCTTAAGGATGCTCGTCCGCATCTTTAATCCATACACTGTGTCAAACACTCTTGTCTTCTCGGATATAGACACTCGTCTGTGTCTACTATTCCCCAGAAGAGTCCCTTCAGATTCAACACTCGTCCGTGTTCCTTGTTAACCAGATGATACTCGTCCGTATCATCATCTCTGAACACGTGTCAGTATTTGTTTCTACCCGATACTCGTCCGTATCGTAGTCTTAAGGATGCTCGTCCGCATCTTTAATCTATACACAAACATCTAAACACTTATACCTTTTGTTTCTTGTATGTAAACACTCGTCCGTGTTTACTATTCCCCAGCATAGCAAATTTTCCTTTTTTATCTGACATTCGTCCTATGTCATGATAAACCCTGAGAGCAGCCGTACCCTGCTAGGTGGTCGTCCTCCACCTCTTGATGGTCGTCCTCCATCATGCTCGTCCGATGGCCATCCCCATTGTTGATTTTAGCAGCCGTACCCTGCTAGGTGGTCGTCCTCCACCTATGATGATCGTCCTTCATCATTTTATCCAATGGCCGTCCCCATTGTTGATTTTTGGTTATCTGACATTCGTCCTATGTCATGACAAACCTTGAGAGCAGCCGTCCCCTGCTAGGTGGTCGTCCTCCACCTCTTGATGGTCGTCCTCCATCATGCTCGTCCGATGGCCGTCCCCATCGATGACCTTTTATCCGGCATTCGTCCTATGTCGTGGTATTTTCGGCAGCCGTACCCTGCCAGGTGGTCGTCCTCCACCTTAGATGACCGTTCCTCATCTTAATCCCCAACAGAGCAGCCGTCCCCTGCTAGGTGATCGTCCTTCACCTTTGATGACCGTACCTCATCATCTGTTTATTTCATTTATTCTTTAACCCGATGGCCGTCCCCGTCGTGGTCCCTTTATTCTTTAACCCGATGGTCGTCCCCGTCGTGGTCCCTTTTCCTTTCAGTTTAACCCGATGGCCGTCCTCGTCGTTGGTTACTTTACTTTATGGACTTGATGGCCGTCCCCGTCATGTTTCATTAATCCCCAGAGAATCTTTCAACTTTACTTGATGGCCGTCCCCATCATGATACCTTTTATCCCCAGCATGCCGGCCGTCCCCGTCATCGCTTTATTTTCCGCACCTTGTCCCAACATGTCGGCCGTCCCCGTCATTGCTTTTTACCCACCAGTCGTCCTCTGTTCGACGGTCGTCCTCCGTCGCCCATACTTTACAGATATACTTTATTTTCTTTTACAATCTATATCCCTTTTCTTCTTCATTCTATGAGTGCAAATTTTGGACTGTCTTTGGTATTCAACCACAAGTTATCTTGTTTGCCTGTCAAGCCGTCGCTTACATCCTGCACAGCTAACTCATGTTTGAATAGGGGCAGCTGTAAACACCCCAAATTTGCCCTCACCCATTCACACCATGGCTTGTGATCATTTCATATGCATAAACTCAATCATAACACCTCATATTACATTTTTGATTCGCTGCATTGATTCTAAGTCATCTGCATTTAGGGTTTGTGATCTGAGCAATCCAAGAACTTCTTGAGCCACTCCAAAGGCCATCAATCACTTCAAGGGGTCTATGTGTGTTCAAGTATCATATTATTTCCTCTCAAAGTCAAGAATGTCAAAAAGTCACAAGAACTGAGAATGGCATGGAAGCAGAGCCGGGTTTGACTGCACAAATAACACTTAACTTCCACCATTGGAAGTTAAGTGCAAAAAGGGACATTTTTGAAAAAGGTCACAAATAACACTTAACTTCCACCATTGGAAGTTAAGTGCAAAAAGGGAAATTTTTGAAAAGAAGCCCATAACTCCAAATTTTTTGGTCATTCTTGTTTCCATTGGTCTCTATATGTTATGAGGATCATGCATATCAAGTTTCATGAAGAAATTCCATGGGGAAGGCATCTGATCAAGAGGTGACTTCTTGAGCAAGTCAATGCGAAATCAGGGCATCCGAGGCCCCCAATCACCCAACCAAAGGGGTTTCTCCATCATTTTGAATGTGTATGATCTTTATTTGGTCATAGAAGATGTTAGAAGTTCACAAAATTGAAGAATTTCAAGACATTTGCAAAGTTGCCTTTCTTGGAAAGTGACTTATAATGTAAACTTGCTGTTTTGGGAAAGTTTTTCAACCTCCTCTTATTGATTCAAAACTGCTTCAAATGAGAAAACTTTGGTCACGAAAGTTGTAGATTGGATCATTCCCTTTTCAAAAAGTACAAGAACTTTTTCTAATTCATTTTGGATCAAAAGTTATGGCTTTGCAAAGTTGGGAAAAATCATTGAAATTTCACTTTTTGCACAAGAAGGAAAGTTGCAAAACCTCATGCCAAGGCCAAAGATGACTTAAAAGTGACTTCTAATCTTCATACAAACACAATGCAATGCCTAAAATTCAGATTGGCCCAAGAAATTTCTCATTTTTCATGCCTTGATGTCCAAGTATCATAAGCCATTTTTCATAAAAATCACAAAGAGGGAAAACTTGCAAGAAGGGTTCCTTTGGTTTTGTTCAATCTCTAATCAATATCAAACTGTCATAGCAGAATTATATGGTGCATTTTGCTGCATATTGCCCAAGAGATGTCACATGTCCATGGCCAAAAATCACAAGAGGCACAAAGTTGGAAATTGGCAAAACACATGCTATCTTGCAATCCCAATGTTGCAGTCCTGCACAAACCATCCAAGGGTCCTCCTTAAAGCTGGCTGAAGCAATCTAAACACAGAGATCTCCTCTGCCATGGCCCCTACCCCCAAGTACAACTTACTTGACATTTTGGCAACTTGAGCCATACCAATCACATCAGTCCACATCAACTTTCTGAACCAATCCCATCTGTTTATACAAACCAAAAAGCAAGCCATCTTGATATAGAAAACACAGGCCTGAAAACACACACAATCTAACTTGCACAAGTTCTGTCCCAAAACTCCTTCTCTGAATTTTTCTTCACACAGCCAAGAAACTCCACTTTTTCTTCCACCAACAAGTCACAAATCACCCTTAGAACAAGAATCCTCCCCTGAAACAACTTGAAACATCTCACAAAAAGCCCTCCATTTCTGCTACACCAGAGCAAAACAGTCATAACCAACCATTCTCAAAGCTATCCAAGCTTCATTTCATCATCAAGGTGTTCAAAGGAGAGGGATTGCACCAAGTTTGAGGCCAGAAAGTTCCACAGTTCAAAGCTCCAGTTCAGGTATCATCAAGAACATTTTTTATAGAAATGTAATCTCTTGTTATAGAATGATAGATTTTGTTTCACTCATCATGTTAAGCTTTGAAATACTGAAAACGGTTGAGAAATGAGTGTGTGTGCTTGTTTTGAAGTTTTTTTGCGTTGTTCTTGATTTTGCTCGAATCTTGTTGTTGATACATTGTAAATGTGATCTTGTGATTGATTCATGCTTGTGATTGATTCATGTTTGTGGGTTAAGTGCAAAAAAGGACCATTTTGAAAAAGCCAGAAAAAACACTTAACTTCCACCATTGAAAGTTAAGTGCAAAAAAGGACCATTTTGAAAAAAGCCAGAAAAAACACTTAACTTCCACCATTGGAAGTTAAGTGCAAAAAAGGACCATTTTGAAAAAAGCCAGAAAAAACACTTAACTTCCACCATTGGAAGTTAAGTGCAAAAAAGGACCATTTTGAAAAAAGCCAGAAATAACACATAACTTCCACCATTGGAAGTTGAAATTCTGTGATCAGGTATGAGATGTCCTAAGAGATGTCCCAACACTTGATAGGACACTTGACAAATTTAACCAAAACTTAAATAGCAAGAAAAGTAAACAACACAGAAGTTTGTTAACCCAGTTCAGTGTATAACCACACCTACATCTGGAGGCTACCAAGCCAGGAGGAAATCCACTATAAGTATTATTAATTCTAGACTTAAACCACCCTGTTTAATCTATCACTTAATAACTACCCAATGCAATTTCTACCTAAGACACACCTTAGATAAGAGTACCCTACTCACTCCCCCTCAATCACACAGTGATCAAGTTTACAAGTTTACAAAAATTGAAGACATCCTTCAAACAATACAGCTTGATCTTACTTAACAGTTTCAATCAAGTCACAAATGCACTTTTGCTTAAAAGCTTATAAAGTGGTACAATTAAACAACCTGCTATTAAAACACTAGACACCCTATTTGGTCTTCTGAAATTCGTACACAATTCTATGAGTTTCTGTTGCTTAAATAGGTATCTGTAATTTGGGCTTTCTGCAGAGGATCCAGCCCTAATGCGCATGCAGCTTCCACCTTGAATTTAGGGTTTGTTACCTCCTAGATTCTAGGTGATTTAGGTCTTCTGTTTTAATCTGAATCTTCAATATAAAACTCCCTACAGATGCGCCTTGTTCTGTTTTTTAACCATCATTAATTAATTCCAGATAACTCTCCTTAAATATCTCTGATCAGTTAATCATTAATTAATTCTGGTAGCAGGTCTGAGATGTCTCAACATCTGTTGGGACATCCTGAAAAACTGAACTGAAGTTATTTACACAATGTCCCAACATCTGATGAGACATCCTGAAATAAGTTCACATACTCTGTTTGATAATGTCCCAACATCTGATAGGACATTCTGAACTGAATTCAACATTTCTTGTTGGTCAAAAATTCTGCCAATTCTTAAACATCTACAAACTCCCCCTTTGGCTAATTTTTGGCTAACATCTTTTCTGGTTTTCAGAGTGCAGCAGAAGTTCTTTTTATCAGAGTATAGCATTACTTTTCTGTTGAATCTTATTTGAGATTACTCCCCCTCAAACATATATGTATCCAATCTTGTTGCAACAGAAAAACACTTATTCAGTTCAGAAGCAAACAAACAGATTTTTTTATTCATACTTAAACAGCAATTACAATAATGTTGTTCTCCCCCTTGGTAGACACAAAATTAGGGGCCAAAGACACTATTCCAAATACATTGCTGTCATTACATTTGCCTCACATACATTTATCACTCAGATTCATCACTCTTAGTTTCTTCCTCCACTTCAGTTTCTTTATCAGCTTCACTTTCTTCATCAGCTTCACTGCCTTCATCAGATGCAGCATTCTGATCTTCTTCACTTTCCAACATTTTAATGATTTCCTCAAGCTTCTGCTTTCTAGCTTCAAGCTCTTTGCAGGTGCTTTTGAGTTCAGCAATTAAAGCCTTCTTGGAGATTGGATTCCTAGTAGTTGAAGGACCTGCAGATGTCCCAGAAGGTGCTTCAACATCTGCTGCATGATGACTGAGGAATAACTTGTAGTGAAAAGCCAAGGGGCTTTCTCTTTTGCAGGCTGTATCCTTGTCAGTGAGAATTCCAGGGTATTGATTGAGCACAATACCACACAGCAAAGATGGAAAAGCTATTGGCAGCTTTGTTGCAGAAGAGATGGCATGCTTCATAGTCTGATCAAAAATATAAGCTCCATAATCCATCTTGGTTTGAGTTCCCACAGCATAGATGAATCTGGCCAGACCAGTTGAGATTGAAGAAGTGTGGTTGGTAGGCACCCAGTTAGCAGTTCCAATCCTGTTCAGCATGGCATACTTTCTGGTAAGCATGCTCACAGAGAGCTTTCCCTTCACAGGCCAAGCCTTGACCTGATTTGCAGTGATCACCTTACAGATTTGATTATCTGTTTTGCCTAGCTCATTTGGTCCATCTGTTTCTCTTCCTAGGTATTGATTTATGATTTGAGGAGAGAACTCAACACACTTACCTCTCACAAACACTTTTCTGAACTCAGATGACTTACCATTTGAGCAGTCCTCCTGAAGATTCACAATGAACTCTTTGACAAGAAGTTCATAGCAGGGAGAGAACTCTGAGACTGTCTTGAATAGTCCTGCAGCAGAGATGAGGTCAATCAGTTATGTGCACTCAAGTGCATTGCTGCTCAGTTCTCTTTCTAGAGCAATCCTTCTTTGGTACACATATTTCCATTTGTTGACACTGGAGACATGATGGAACGATATGTTGTCCAAGGGAGCTTCTGGAACAGTAGTTGAAGCTCTGGATGATGCTGGTCTCTTCTTGGGAGGAGATGTTGGGACATCTGATCCAACATCTGAATCTGATGGTGTGGCAGCTTTTCTCTTCTGAGTTTGGACTTTACTCCATTGTTTTGATGGCCCAAAAGTGGCTTTAGCTTTGCCTTTCTTTGGAGAGGCTTTCTTCTTCTCAGGAATTGCTGCTTCACCTTGCATCTTGCCTTTCCTGGACCTGAGCCTTTTGGCTATGCTAGGTTTAACAGAGGCTATGATCTCTGCATCAGAGTCCTGCTCCAGGTTCACCACTGGAGGAGATTGAGCAGTCTCCTCTTCAGCTTGTTGATCAGCAGGGATTTGACCTTCATTTGAGGCTTTGATCTGATCCTCAGAGATTTCTTCATCATTTTCATTTGAGGCCTTATTCTGGTCCTCAGTTTGTTCCAACTCAACATCAGATGAGTTCTTTTTCTTATCTTCAGATGTTCCAACATCTGTTGGGACATCTTGTTCTTCTGCAGCTTGAGCTTGTTCTTCTTGAGGTGCAGGCAAGGTGTTCAAAGGAACAGAGATTACACTCACCACTCTTTGTTCAAAAAGAATTTGGTTGACAATCTCCTTGATGGAATCATCAACATATTTTGAAGAGTTTGGGGGCCTGTTAGCAGGAGAGGGAATGCCTTTTGCTTTGCTGCGTACCTGATCTTTAGCTCTTTTTGGAGTTCTTGCCTTTTTAGTGTGAGAAACGCTTCCCCTGAGTTCGTCCAATGGGGTTGATTGCATTGGTACTACAGAGATGCGAGTGGCATGAACTACGTCTTCCTTGTTGAGAACTTCTTCAGTTGTGTTAGGGTTTTGAGACATTGTTGAGGAAGATGGATAGAAAGCTTTAGGGTTTTTAATTTCTAGAGAATAGCTGGTTAATGTGATTCGCTTGTGATAGTATCATGGGAATCTTGATAGCTGATTATAAGCAGTTACTAAATAAGTAGCCGTTACAGTGCAAATGATTAGAGCTGGAATTCCCAAGGATCTTGTCCAGATTAGTTTTGCCATCTGGACCTTATGCCATACAATGTCATATGACATGTTGGCACATCTCATTAACTGCTAGATATCACATAAACAGATTCCAAGTTTGCCCCTTAAGTTCTCAAATTGTGTAGCATCCAATGCTTTGGTAAAGATATCAGCTAACTGCAGATTTGTAGCTACATGCTCCAATGAAATCACCTTTTCTTCTACAAGATCTCTGATGAAATGATGTCTGATATCAATATGCTTTGTCCTGCTATGTTGGATAGGATTCTTTGATATGTTGATTGCACTTAAGTTGTCACAGTACAATGTCATGACATCTTGTGGGACATTGTACTCAGTGAGCATCTGCTTCATCCAAACCAACTGAGAACAACTGCTTCCTGCTGCTATATACTCAGCTTCAGCTGTAGATAAGGATACACAATTCTGTTTCTTACTGAACCAAGAAATCAGATTGTTTCCTAGAAAGAAGCATCCTCCTGAAGTGCTTTTTCTGTCATCAGCACTTCCTGCCCAATCAGCATCACAGAAGCCAGTGAGAATTGGTTTGCAACCATGAAAGTACATTATACCATAGTCACAAGTACCATTAACATATTTAAGGATTCTCTTGACTTGATTGAGATGACTGACTTTTGGATCAGCTTGATATCTTGCACAAACTCCTACTGCAAAAGCAATGTCTGGTCTGCTAGCAGTCAAGTATAGCAAGCTTCCAATCATGCTTCTGTATAAGCTTTGATCTATATTCTCACCCTTTTCATCTTTAGTCAGCTTTAAATGTGTGGGGGCAGGAGTTCTCTTGTGAGCAGCATTTTCCATTCCAAATTTCTTGATTATGTTCTTGGAATACTTGCTTTGTGAGATGAACATTGAGTCTTCCATTTGCTTTATTTGCAGACCAAGAAAGTAGGTTAATTCTCCTACTAGGCTCATTTCAAATTCAGATTCCATCTGCTTGACAAAATGTTTGACCATCCTGTCAGACATCCCACCAAAGACAATGTCATCAACATATATTTGTGCAATCATGACATTTCCTTCTTCATCTTTAACAAACAGGGTTTTATCAATTCCACCTTTTCTGTATCCTTGCTTGATAAGAAATGTGGTCAGTCTTTCATACCATGCCCTTGGAGCTTGCTTCAAACCATAAAGTGCCTTCTTTAGTTTGTATACATGATTTGGACAGTTTGGATCAACAAATCCTTTAGGCTGTTCTACATATACTTCTTCATTAAGGTAGCCATTTAAAAAGGCACTTTTCACATCCATTTGAAATAGCTTGAACTTCAAGATACAAGCAATTCCCAACAGTAGTCTTATTTATTCAAGCCTTGCTACTGGTGCAAAGGTTTCATCAAAGTCTACCCCTTCAATTTGAGTGTATCCTTGAGCCACAAGTCTAGCTTTGTTCTTTGTAACAACTCCTTGTTCATTTGACTTGTTCTTATACACCCATTTTGTACCAATCACATTTATGTCATCAGGTCTAGGAACAAGATTCCACACTTCATTCCTTGTGAATTGACCTAATTCCTCTTGCATAGCACAAATCCAGTATTCATCAGTGAGAGCTTCCTTGATATTTTTAGGTTCTATTTTGGAAACAAAACAAGAACCTGAAATCACTTCTCTTGATCTAGTGCTCACACCTCTGTTGGGATCACCAATTATCAAATCTTTGGGATGATCCTTTTGTATTCTGATGGAAGGAGGTTTGCTTGATTCTTCTGTCCTTGTATCAGTTTGAGTGAAGTTATATTGATCATTCTTTTCTTCAGCTTCAATCTTGATATCAGCAGATGTTCCAACATCTTCTGGGACATCTGTAGGAGCATCATCAATTATCACATTTATGGATTCCATGATAACCTTGGATCTAGAATTAAATACTCTATATGCTCTGCTGTTTATGGAGTATCCAAGGAAAATCCCTTCATCACTTTTAGGATCCATTTTTCTTCTTTGCTCCCTATCTGCCAGAATATAACAGATACTTCCAAAAACATGGAAGTACTTAACTGTGGGTTTTCTGCCCTTCCAGACTTCATATATTGTGGACAAAGTTCCTTTCCTTAAAGTAACTCTGTTATGGATGTAACAGGCAGTGTTCATAGCTTCAGCCCAAAAGTATAGAGGTAACTTTTTAGCATGGATCATAGCTCTTGCTGATTCTTGAATGGTTCTATTCTTCCTTTCAACAATCCCATTCTGTTGAGGAGTGATAGGTGAAGAATACTCATGATTGATTCCTTCTGAAGAGCAGAAATCTAAGAACTTTTGATTCTCAAATTCTTTTCCATGATCACTTCTTATTCTGATCACACAGCTGGATTTTTCCCTTTGCAATCTTTGACATAATTCTTTGAATACATCAAATACATCTGACTTTTCTTTGATGAAGTTTATCCATGTATATCTTGAAAAATCATCAACCACAACATAGGCATACCTCTTACCACCAAGACTTTCAACCTGCATAGGTCCCATAAGATCCATATGTAGAAGTTCCAAAACTTTGGAAGTTGTCAGATGTTGGAGCTTTGGATGGGACATCTTGGTTTGCTTGCCTATTTGACATTCACCACATATTTTGCCATCATCAATCTTCAGTTTGGGAATACCTCTTACAGCATCCATAGATATGATCTTCTTTATGCCTCTGAAATGAAGATGACCTAGTCTTTGATGCCACAGTTTCACTTCTTCTTCTTTAGCTAGAGAGCAGGTTGAAGTGAGACTGAGATTTTGGGATTCCCACATGTAACAGTTGTCTTTAGATCCGGCTCCTTTCATGACAACCTCTTGTTCTTTGTTAGTCACTATACATTCAGATTTGGTAAAGTTTACACTGTATCCTTGATCACATAGTTGACTTATGCTGATCAGGTTAGCAGTTAAACCTTTAACTAGCAGCACATCATCTAGTCTTGGAACATCTTGACAATCCAAGGTTCCAACTCCCTTGATTTCTCCTTTAGCTCCATCTCCAAAGGTAACATACCTGGATGAATGTGATTTTAAGTTTACTAGCAAATTCTTCAATCCAGTCATGTGTCTTGAGCATCCACTGTCAAAGTACCAGTCTTCTTTAGCTGATACTCTCAGAGATGTATGTGCTATGTATGCAGTACTTCTCTTTGACCAGATAAGTTGAGATTTCTTTTGATGCCTCTGCCCTGTGTGTTGTTCAGCTGATCTCCAAGCTTGATTGTTGATCTGGTTCTTGGGTATGTGGCTTTGATCAGTCTGAATGTCAGCTTTTGGTCTCCAAACCTTCTTGATGACCTCTGTCTTCTGCTTAGGAGGTTGCTGATTTCTTTGATGTCTATGCATCACTTTCTTGGTACCTTCTACTTTCTGCTTGGAAGGTTGCTGATACATCTGATTTGGATATCCATGTAGCTTATAACAGTGAGGTTTGATATGCCCAAATCTTCCACAGTGATGGCATCTCCATCTTTGATACTTCTTCTTCATTTTGTTCTTTCCAGAATGTTGAGACATCTGTTGGAACATTATGTTTGTCTTTGTGTTCTGATGTTGGAGCATCTGTTGGGACATCTTGTTTGACTGTGTAGTTTTTGAAGTAGTTTTGCTAGAGCTGGCTTCATCTCTGTTATATCCCAGTCCACTTTTGTCCCCTGAATGTTTATTATTGCTGAGAATAACATCCAGTGTGTTTGAGCTGCTGTTCAACATTCTAACAGATTTGGACATATGTTCCAACTTAGAGTTGAGAAGGCTTACTTCACTTTTTAAGGTGTCAATGATCTCCTGATCATTTGCTTTGTCATCTTCTAATGCCTCATTCTGCTTCTTTAGCTTTATAACTTCACTGCATATTTCAGAGCTTCTTTTGTATAGATCTTTGAATGCTTGCTCAAGTTCTTCATAAGTAAGTTCTCCACAACTGGAATCACTATCATATTCACATAGTCCAGCTAAAGCAGTAATATGCTTAGCTGATTCTTCTTCTGAATCTCCTGAGTCTTCATCAGACCAGGTCACAGAGAGTCCTTTCTTTTGCCTCTTTAAGTAGGTAGGACATTCAATCTTGATGTGTCCATATCCTTCACATTCATGGCATTTGACTCCTTTAACTTGACTGGTCTTTTCAGCATACTTTAATCTTTTGTTAGCATCATAAGGTCTTCTGTTCTCAGAGTTTGTGTTTCTTCCACTAGGTTTGGATTTGCCTTCCATTCCTCTGAGAATCTGTTTGAATTGTCTTCCAAGCAAGGCAAGGTTTTCTGATAAGCTTTTATCATTTGCTGATTCATCATCTTCTTCTTCATCTGTATTTGACACCAAGGCTATGCTTTTGTTCTTTTTGACATTTGTGTCATTCATTCCCATCTCAAAAGTTTGAAGGGAACCAATGAGTTCTTCAACTTTCATGGAGCATATGTCTTGAGCTTCTTCTATTGCAGTGACTTTCATGTCAAATCTTTTTGGCAAAGATCTGAGAATCTTTCTTACTAGCTTTTCATCAGTCATCTTTTCTCCCAAAGCTCCAGAAGTATTGGCTATATCCAAGATGTTCATATAGAACTCATGAATTGATTCATCTTCCTTCATTCTCAAGTTTTCAAACTTGGTGGTGAGAAGTTGAAGTCTTGACATTTTTACTTTTGATGTTCCTTCATGAGTTGTTTTGAGAGTATCCCAAACATCTTTGGCCAGCTCACAATGATGCACAAGTCTGAAAATGTTCCTATCAATGCCATTGAATAAAGCATTTAAGGCTTTTGAGTTGCCTAGTGCTGAGTCTTCTTCCTCCTTACTCCATTCTTCTTCAGGTTTCAGCACTTTTGATCCATCTTTGGTGTCTTGGACAGGATAATCCCATCCAACATTGACTGCTCTCCATGCCCTGTTGTCAAGTGACCTTAAGAATGCAATCATTCTTGGCTTCCAATAGTCATAATTAGATCCATCCAGTATAGGTGGTCTATTTACTGACCCTAAATCTCTGTCCATGTTACAGAATTTGTATTCCCTAGATCTCACCCAGTATAAACAGGCAGGGTGCCTGCTCTGATGCCAATTGAAATTCTGTGATCAGGTATGAGATGTCCTAAGAGATGTCCCAACACTTGATAGGACACTTGACAAATTTAACCAAAACTTAAATAGCAAGAAAAGTAAACAACACAGAAGTTTGTTAACCCAGTTCAGTGTATAACCACACCTACATCTGGAGGCTACCAAGCCAGGAGGAAATCCACTATAAGTATTATTAATTCTAGACTTAAACCACCCTGTTTAATCTATCACTTAATAACTACCCAATGCAATTTCTACCTAAGACACACCTTAGATAAGAGTACCCTACTCACTCCCCCTCAATCACACAGTGATCAAGTTTACAAGTTTACAAAAATTGAAGACATCCTTCAAACAATACAGCTTGATCTTACTTAACAGTTTCAATCAAGTCACAAATGCACTTTTGCTTAAAAGCTTATAAAGTGGTACAATTAAAGAACCTGCTATTAAAACACTAGACACCCTATTTGGTCTTCTGAAATTCGTACACAATTCTATGAGTTTCTGTTGCTTAAATAGGTATCTGTAATTTGGGCTTTCTGCAGAGGATCCAGCCCTAATGCGCATGCAGCTTCCACCTTGAATTTAGGGTTTGTTACCTCCTAGATTCTAGGTGATTTAGGTCTTCTGTTTTAATCTGAATCTTCAATATAAAACTCCCTACAGATGCGCCTTGTTCTGTTTTTTAACCATCATTAATTAATTCCAGATAACTCTCCTTAAATATCTCTGATCAGTTAATCATTAATTAATTCTGGTAGCAGGTCTGAGATGTCTCAACATCTGTTGGGACATCCTGAAAAACTGAACTGAAGTTATTTACACAATGTCCCAACATCTGATGAGACATCCTGAAATAAGTTCACATACTCTGTTTGATAATGTCCCAACATCTGATAGGACATTCTGAACTGAATTCAACATTTCTTGTTGGTCAAAAATTCTGCCAATTCTTAAACATCTACAGAAGTTAAGTGCAAAATGTGACCTTTTTTGAAAAAAATTAAGAATTGGATCCCCTATTTTGGGCAGTGAATTTGTATAGGTTTAGGGTTCTTTTGAATGCATTTTCATCTTTTTATCTTGATGTTTGCTTCTGGCTTCCTTTTGCATTCATCTTGCATTTGCATCCATACCTTGACTTGCCATAGCATTTTGTGCCTCCATTTGATTCATTCAATATCATAGGACATTATTGAAAGCATGTTTGATCATTGCATCTTGCATTTACCATGTTGTATGCCATTTGCATTGCATAACTTTTCATGAATGTTCATGTGTCTTAACTTGCTTCATTTGCATCCATAGGTTTGTATGATCATTTCCATGTGCTGCCTCATGTTTGTAACATCTCATAGCATCATTAACATCATGTATGTGCTTCTGGTTTTGTTTTTATCATATCATCTCATCTCATTTTGCATTGCATTGCATTTCTTTTCTAACTTTTCAGGTGGTAAGTGGCTTTGAGAAGTGAATTTGCCTTCACTTCTCATGACTTCTCTTCATCTCTTTTATGCATACTTGCTGCATTTTTGTTTGTGTTTGAGATTGGGCTTGCCCTTTCTTTCTCTCCCCACTTTCTTTCCTCAAGTGACTTGACTTCTTGAATGAAGCAAGTCACTTTGCTTCTCTTGATCCTTTCATCTGCTTCCTGGTGGTTCTTCTGAAGATTGCTCCTGTTAACCTCACAAACCTTAGGAACAACCAAGCATGACAATGATTAGGGTTTTGATTAGTCTCCTCTCTTAGTTTTACCTTTGTGTCTGTTTTTGAGTCTTCTCCTCTCACCTCATAATCAGGGACTAAACCCTAAAGGCTTTAAGGCTTTGTGATTAAGCTTATGCCTGCATCCTTCTATTGGGATGGAGTGTATAACTTTAATCCTAAGTGTTAAACCCTTAATGTGTTTAAATCTCTTAATAAATTCACCTATTAATTATCAAGACATCACACTTGTAACTTGGGCCTTGCATTAGGGTTCTAATTCTTCCTTAATTGGTTAAGAAGGACTAACCCTAGTGTTAATGGACAAGTCCCCCTCAAGTTGTCTTACAAACCCTAAAAATCACTTCATCATCATACCATTAAATAAAATCCACTTAATCAAAGGCTTGTTTTGTCATGAGTTTAATCCCTAATCATGGATTAAGTTGAGGAGCTTTCCTCAGCTTAAACATTCTCATCTATTATCCTTCTATTAGGATGGTGTAATGAGTCTGTTTAATCCTTGATTATGGCTTAACCTCATTACTTAACACTAAACAAAAACACCAAAAACATCTAAATAATCACAAGTAGGTTAATGATCTTAATCTTGCTCAAAGGTGATTAAGTGTGAGAATCTGACTTCACACTTAAGGTATTCTCATTACCCCTAATCAGAGGGAAGATGTGATGAGTTTAGCAAATCCATTGGTTTAGACTTAAGCTCATTAACTTATGACAAACTTTCAAAAGCAATAAAAGACCGAAAATACAAAAACAAACAACAATCGTCTCCTCCGGGATTCTTTTCTCATCTCATTCACTCACAAACGAGAACTTGCTTCTTCCGTCTAATGCAAGACAGTTTGCACCTGAGCCAGACAGGTCACACACTTGAGCATAGACAATCAAGCATTTCACAAGTCAATTCATCTTTCAGTCTCTTTGGGTCGAACTACGGTGTTCTGACTTCCTCATTGCACGAGAGGATACGTAGGCATAACTTAACAGTTATCGAACAAAAGTCTCTGAATATTCTCCCTCTTTCCAGCTTTATTCTTTAAGCCTCATACTCCTGAGCATTTCACTCTTGTTCTTACACTGACACTGTATATATTACACTTTACACTTCTTTTACACAGACACCTGTACATCTTTTTCCAGCTCTTTTATACACAGATTGCACTGACACTACCCCTTTAAAACACAAATCTTGCAAGCGTGGATCCCGTCGAGTACGACGGACAATCTGGGTGCTAATACCTTCCCAGGTTGTAACCAACCCCCTTTCTCAGTCTCTCTGGTTCGCAACCGTCTTATCTGTATCTTTCTAGGTTTATGCAGCATTACCTTTCCTCCGGGATAAAAATGCCTAGCTGGCGACTCTATTCATCTCCAGTGAGTTCACTGCTGTGTGTTCTCATTGTCCCTCTCGCCAACCGTTCGCGTCTGTACCTTTATGTGGGCCAGTCCCATCTATCGGGAGCGACAAGCATCAATTGGGAAGTTTGAACTTTCTTGAGATGCACCCTCTTAATGAATACTGAAGGAAATAATCTTTGCACTTGACGAACTTTTGAATGAGAATGCGCTCATGGCGAGGTGAGCTCAACCTTTGTCTCAATTTGAGGGTAATAGCCAAATGAATCACCTCCGAACAGGAAAATTCGAGTCACCAGAGAATGTTTGATCCCATGCCTTATGAATTAAATGCAAAAATGTGTGATTATTAATGTTATGACCTAATGGGTAATGCAGATGAATGTGAAGCGATATGCCACTCAAGGTAATAAATATGAGGGAAAATTTTGAGGTATTACAGCGTATTGAAGAGGCAACGTTCCTTCTCCGTTAGGTACTATTTAAAACTTGATTTTATCTCTTTTTATGCTTTATTATAATCTTGATGCCACGTTTGCGTTCGTATGATTACTCGTACATCACCATCGTTTCTAAACTCTAAAACCCTAAAACAAAATTGCGATTTACATCAAAACTTTCAAATTAATTAATTTGCGAAAGAACTGAACCCTGGAGTCTATTACTCCACGAGTTCTTGAATGCAATCACTCCTGCGCTAGCCCCACGCATTGTGGATTCATTCACCCTTTCATATTTAAAATTTAAATTCGCTTAATCGAATAAACAATTCATGAACCTACATTTGCACACACGTAAGTCGGTCCCTATGTGATCGCCGTCTGCATGACATCACGCGTCTAAATTAATTAACGAGGAACTGAGCTTCGGAATATAGCATTCTGCGGGTCTTTAATGAATCACACTTGGGCTAGCCCCACGCGTAGTGTTTCATTTACTCCTTCGTTTCTAAAAAACACTAAACCCTAATTCATCCAAAATAATCACAAGACGTCTCTAAATTAACATATTAAAAACATAAGAACTAAACTCAGGAATCTAGCATTCCTCGGGTTTTAGAATTGAATTACTGTTGGGGCTAGCCCTCGATTTGTAATTCATTCGCTCATTCATTTTCAAAATGTAAATCTTAAATTAAATTTGTGAAAGAACTAAACTCATGAATCTAGCATTCCTCGGGTTTTTTAATTGAATTACTCTTGAGGCTAGCCTTCGAGTTGTAATTCATTCGCCCTTTCATCTCCAAAACAACCGCGTCTTAATTCACAAATCAAATAACGAAGGAACTGGATTCTGGAGTCTAGCATTCCATATAATTGATGCGTGTTTTTCGCAAGTGTACGAATCACGTCAAAGTAATATAAAAGATTATCGAATCCACAGAGACCAAGTGTCAATCTATCAAACCTGTTGTTATGGTGTGTATCTAAGGCAACTATTTTTAAGGGTTTTAATAAGGGTGCAATGGTAAATAAAATTATAATTTTAAATAATAAATAAAGACAGGTTCGAATGTAATTCACGTAATCAATGATAATCCAGTACTTGTTAATGGAACTACTTATGGGCAATGTTTTCTCCTTTGAAAAGAATTAATTTAATAGGAACTGTCGCTTTCGCGTATTCAGAACCGAGTTGTACTCTCTAATCAACCCCTCCTATTGTCACGGATAAAAAGGTGCGTACTGCGTTAGAGTAGTAAACCTATTTTTAAGAAATATAGTATCTTGACTAAGTTGAAAAGTATTTTAACCTGGACTTCTTAGCAAAAAGAGGTTCTTGTGAACCAGACTCTAAATCTCATAACGCGTCCGAAAATCGTTTTAAAATCTCTTTTCTTTTTAATCTAAAAACTCCTAATAAACTAGACAAAGCGCTTTTGGCTGTTTTTGAAATAGTTAAAAACAATTACTTGAATTGAAAGATAAAATAGCCCTTAGGTGTTTCCACGAACAATTATATTGATTACTGGTTTAATTACGATCCTTACATTCTAACCTTTATGGAATTAGTTAGACATGATAAAGTAAAGATTCTTTTTATAATTTTTCATAAAAGTAATTTAAAGCGAGTGCGGAAAGTAAATGAATTTAAAGCGAGTGCGGATAATAAACAAAGTAAAGTGCGAGTGCGGGAAATAAACAAAGTAAAGTGCGAGTGCGGGAAATAAACAAAGTAAATGTGCGAGTGCGGGAAATAAACAAAGTAAATGTGCGAGTGCGGGAAATAAACAAAGTAAATGTGCGAGTGCGGGAAATAAACAAAGTAAAGCAATGCGAGAAATAAATAAAAGTAAAGTACGAACTTGAATTAAAATGGCGGCAGGATTAACTTCCTCCAGAGTGCTCCAAAACTCGATCGCACAGACAGATTACAGACTCGATCACTCGATTGCAGAGGCACCCCGATGTGGAATGGCAACTGCTTTATAACTGATATATTCCTAGAGAAATCTAATTCTGGATGAAGAAAAACGAAAATCTAAGGTCCTATTTATAGGAAAACTGAAAGCATGAAATGACTGGGATGCCCCTCCACTAAAAGGTGGAGGTTACTGGATTTGGCCTTGTGGCGCCCGCCACAGGCCTATGGCGCCCGCCATGGTCCCTACAGGGGATTGGAGAGTGGGGATCGTGGGTCTAGGAGGTTGAGGAGTGGTCTTGAGTCGTGGCCACGTCATGGCTAACCCCATGGCGCCCGCCACGGTGGGTGCCGTAAGTGCAAAACGCTGAATTTCTAGGTTTTCGTCCGTTTTCACTCCTTTTTCGCTCCTTTTCCCGATTCCAGCTCCGATTATTATAAAAACCTGAAAACATAAGAAAACAAAGCAATAACAAAGCAAAACAACAATAAAAGCTAAGAATGCATGCGAAATCGGAGTCAGAAATACGGTGAATTTTAGTGTGATCAAATTCTCCCACACTTAAACCTTTGCTTGTCCTCAAGCAAACATTAAAGCTTAAGAAAATATGGTGTCAACACGTGTCTTTGGGCTAAAGGGCTTCTAAGTTCAAGTCAGGATGCAGTGACAGATACTAACTAAATGAACCAAGGGTACCATAGTAACACAAACACAAACTTCAATCCTATATTAACCACTCCATATCATCCCACAATACCTAGGCCTATCTTCTCATCTTTTTGTGTCCTTTTCATTCAGGCGCAATCACATTAAGCCCGTTATCCGTACATGCTTCATAGTAGAGTGACCGGTTAGTGATTCTGATCCATAACATAAGGTTTCTGGCACATAAGCATGTGTAAACCTGTTTTTATTTCGCCTAAATGTAGCTGCGGGGGATCGGATCGTAATCCGCCCTACCAAGTTCAGTGCCAGATACCTCTGAACCAACTAACAATAGGTGACTTGCAATTTTTTTTTCTTTTTGTGGCAAATATTTTTTTCTCTTTTTTCGGTTTAAATGACTTTGTGAGGGTCACCTATACCAGAGTTTGCCTTTTTTTCTTTTTTTTCTTTTTTTATTAGCACTGGATCATTCACTTATGTTCATCGCCCCCCTACGTAGAGCATGCTTAGGCCGGAGCTGACTGCTAAGATAAACTACTTAGGACAATTTTTAAATGATAGTAAAGGCCAAGGTGGTGGGGTTTAGGAGTGATTCCTATATTCAAGAGGTCTATGGTGCTAAAATGGTTCTGATGTTTCAAAAAGTTGACCTAGGTCACCACATCCTAATCTAAATCTGTCCCAAAGCCCAATAAACATGTGAAACAACATCATTTTCTTTTTAAAATTTGTATGGTAAGGCTAAGGAAATGGGAAAAAATGAAGATGAACTAAAAAGACACTATACTGGTGACTCGTCAGACTCATGCATTATCTAAGAAAAATAAATTACTGAAAGGAAATAATTAACTAAAAAGGAAATAACAGAAAGCAATAAAATCCCCTCCCACACTTAAATCGAACATTGTCCCCAATGTTTCGAAATAAGATAAGGGGGGTAACCTGGAAAAGACTACTGAGGAGGGGCACTGGTGCCTTCGCCGTCCTGATGTGATGGTCTGGAACGACGGGATCTACTACGATGCTGGTCCCTCCGGTCGAGTCGTGCTGATAAAGCAGCCTGAGCACTCCGGACCTCTCGAAAGTTACCTAAGATGGAACCCTGAGTGGCCTCGACAAGCTGGTAGTGTCGGCTGTTGAACTCTCTCTGACGGTTCTACTCTAATGAAATACCGTTCAAGGTACGGCAAACGTTGCTATAAGCACGATCCGAAACCAATCGCGATTGTTGCATGAAGCTCATGTTGTCCGTCAGCTGTTGTGAAATAGTAGAGAGAAGGCCATCACGCCTTTCTTCTCTAGCTGTCATATCACGCCACATCTCCTCGGTGACAAAGAATCCAGGAGCAGTACCTGCAACAGGGTTAGAGGAAGATGGTGCAGTGTGTGACTGTGAAGGACGATGGGGGGACATGTGAGGGATGGGAGACTGCTCTCTCCGATCATACTCATCATCAGTGTCATGTGCCTCCCCATCGGGAATATTAGGAGGAAGTGGACCCAAAACACGTGGAGCATTAAGATCATAGGTCCAGTTCCTTTCATCACGTACATCAGTACGTCTACTGCATGGTAAAGCAACAGATGGGATAGCTACACCATGAACCATCAACTCATAACCACCTTCTCTCCTCGTTCGGCACAATTTCATGTCTTTCAGAAATTTTAAATTAATTGTGCGAGGAGGTAGTGGTTCAAGTGTAGCTATCTCATTGTTCAGGCCAAGAGCCCGAGCAATAGACGTAACAAGCCCTCCAAAAACAATCGGTCCTGTTTTATTAGTAAATAAAGTCATATGAGCAAGCATAAACGGGACCGGATTGATGTGGGTTCTAGTGAGGCATCCTTGCAAAAATAGGAGTTCACGAGCATTTACCTTGTTTGGACTTTCCCGGCCAAAAATAGTACATGCCAAAAGAAGTCTAAAAACTCTTATGGCCGGGTTGTGAATGGTCGACGCAAGTATCCCTTCAAAATAATTAATTGAAGAACTTGAAAGCCTTTGCCAGAAGGTAAATACCTCGGCCGACCACTCCGCATCCAAAGGTGCCTCACAAATTGCACCTTCCCTATGAGGGATTCCTAACAAACCTGCTAGATCGTCGGTACTGAATTCATACTCAATTCCGAACAGTCTAAAAATAACAGTACCGATAGTGCTAGCAGTGTTAGGACTGACAGTGTATATGAAAGAACTCAAAAACTCAGTTGTCAGCCTCTCATAGGTAGGTTCCTGATTAATGAAAATATTATGCAAGCCTAGAAATTCTAATAAATTAAAAACACTATGATAAATACCCAAAGCATACAGACAGTTATCGTCGACGTACCTAGTCGAGAGAATTTCTCGACTTTGAAGCCTCTGAATAATTTTCCGTTGCCTATCGCCCGGTCTTCCATCACGAAGAAGAAATCTGTTGAACTCCATTGTTGATAGCTCCTTAGGTAGTGAAAATGGTAGAAAAGTGGTTTATGAAGGAATGATAAAGTTTTGATTTTTTTGGTTTTTGATGGATGAAAATGGAAATGGATGTTGGATATGTTTTATGGATGGTGGGTATTTTGGAAATGAGGGAGCTTTAATGGGGTTCAAGGAGGATTTGGAAGGTTGTAAAAATGGGTTTTTGGTGAAGAAAGGGATAAAAATGGTGGAAATGGGGATTCAGCCCCGTATATGTTGATGATACGGTGTGGCGCCCGCCACAGGGCCTATGGCGCCCGCCACAAGGCCAATTCCTGGGCCTTGTGGCTTTTGGATCCTCCTTTGGGCCTTCCTTGCACCTTTGTCTTCCGGGGGTCTGGATAGCGTTTTCTTCTTCTTTTCAAGGCTTGAGGCTTGCATTTTTTTTTTGTGAAGACAAAAATGAAAATATTTTTGTCTTATATTTTTTTCTTCTTCTTTGCACGACAAAAATAAAATAATTAAAAATCAAAAAAGAAAAATAAAAATTAACATTAGTGCATAATATGTATATATATAAGAAATTCAAAGTGCATGAAAATATAAAAGCTGCAATAAAGTAAAATATGTCTGGAAATGCGATAAATAAAAGGAAATTAAATACTAGGGTAGTGCTGTCAGTGTAGAATGAGTCATGTGGTAGGTTTCTTTTCCTGGCTTGATCCACGAATCTCAGCTATCTCCCTCCGAAGCTCTTCAATCGCCTGATGTAGAGAATCGGCCTCTGAGGCATGAGTGAGATCAGAAACCTGCATCTGTAACTCTAAGTCTGCCACTTCCTGCTTGAGCAGGGCAGTCTCCTTACGGAGCTCATAAATCTGTGTTTGTAGGTCAGGTGGCTGCAGAGACATATTGTTAGACATAACAGTGATTCGGGGAGTAAGAGGTGTAGGAGTGTACTCAGCGGCGGGAGGCGATTTCGGCTCTTCGACAGTTTCTCCATAACCCTCTAGAGCATAACTCCAATTTTCAGGATCATGGACACTGGTCATCAGCTGATCTGGTAATGTAAAGTAGTGTATCGCTTCGCCGTCGATCAGCAATCTAAACATGTTGGGCTCAAAAGAAGCCCTCCTCATCAGTCCTCTATCAAGACAAAAATCAATATCCAGGGTGGTGTAGAAGCAGAAGGTCCTGAGGTGCAATAACTTGCGAGCCAAACCCAATGCAGTAGCTATCTGTGTAACAATCCCACCGACATGGATGATGCCTACGGATGATCTGGAAACACTAGCCAGGCCCTTTAACAGAAAGTTGCCACAAGCAACAGGGCGAGACTGAGTCGCACAAAACAGTAGGAAAATCTCCTCTTCACTTAGCAAGGTCTCTGTATCTGGCAAACCTAGGAAAGAATGTGCTAGAATCATCTGGAAGTATCTCAATGCAGGGTTGTGGATTACCTGAGAAAACTGGGTAGAAGGATCTTGGCTTCCTCCACCTGATATTTTAGTCCAAAACTTTTCCACTTCTCTGCTCATAAAATACCCCATCGGAGTCTCTGGAATAGCATCAGGAGTAGTCTGGAAACCTAGAAAGTCACCAAACTCTCTGTGAGAGAATGAGTAGTCAATCCCGAACAACCTGAAAACAGCGAGTCCATCGGGTCCAGCCCAAGGGTCATGATGAAACGAGCTGAGGAACTCAAGAGTCAAGTTCCTATAAGTGTTGTTCCTGTAGTCAAACTGGCCCCAGTGGAGTTGATGGCATAAAAATCTGACGCTTGGCTCTATCCCCAAGGCATCCATGCAGTCATGGTCAGGGTACCTGGTAGGAGCCATAGGGCGTCTCATGTGGACATGGTAACGCTCTCTCTGTGCATCGTCTCTAAAGGCCACGTGCATGTCATCAGGGTTCTGCATTCTGTACAAGGTTAGCAAACAAGTCCTGAAAGCACATAAAACATTCAATCGTTAGTCCTGACATAATAATAATAATATAAATAAATTGAAATAAAGTAAAAATAAATAAAAAGTACATAAATAAGAAAACCATGGGTTGCCTCCCATGCAGCGCTTGTTTAACGTCATTAGCTCGACGACCGATAATTAAACATCATTGGAAGGATATGGTGGATCACTCAGAGTATGGCAGGTGTATGTTGTTGGAATGTCACCTCCTTCGTAGGGATTCAACCTCTGTCCATTGACGATGAACGGTTTACATGTCTGGTTCTTGATTTCAATAGCTCCGGATCTTAGGATCTTAGATACTTCGAAAGGGCCAGTCCATCTCGAACGAAGTTTACCTGGAAATAGTCGTAACCTAGAATCGAACAGGAGAACAGGATCGCCTATTTTGAAGTCTCTTCTTATGATTCTTTTGTCATGCCAAGCTTTTGTTCTTTCTTTGTATATGATGGCATTTTCGTAGGCGGATTGTCTGAGCTCTTCTAACTTGTGGATATCAAGGATACGTTTCTCACCAGCTGTCAAGTAATCTAAATTCAAAGTTTTGATGGCCCAATAGGCCTTATGCTCCAATTCAAATGGTAAGTGACATGATTTTCCATAGACCAGTTGATAAGGGGTTGTTCCTATAGGAGTTTTGAAAGCGGTTCTATAGGCCCATAATGCTTCTTGAAGTTTCTGTGAACAATCCTTTCTAGATATAGAGACAGTCTTCTCGAGGATTTGTTTTATATCCCTATTAGATACTTCCACTTGTCCATTGGTCTGTGGGTGGTATGGTGTTGCTACTCTATGCTTAACTCCATACTTGCTTAAAAGTTTATCAAATATTCTCGATATGAAGTGTGATCCTCCATCACTTATGACTAAACGGGGGGTTCCAAACCTGGGAAATATATAATTTTTGAATAATTTGATGACTACTCTGGTGTCGTTTGTGGGTGCGGCGATAGCTTCAATCCATTTAGACACGTAGTCAACTGCTACTAAGATGTACTGATTTCCAAAAGATGGTGGGAACGGTCCCATAAAGTCTATACCCCATACGTCGAAGAGTTCTAATTCTTGGATATTTCTTAACGGCATTTCATTACGTCTTGAAATATTTCCTGTGCGTTGGCATCTATCACACTTGACAATGAAAGCATGGACATCACGCCACATAGTAGGCCAGAATAGGCCAGCTTGAAGAATCTTGGCGTAGGTCTTAGATGTGCTCGCATGTCCACCATAGGGTGCAGAGTGACAATGCTCAATTATATTATTTACCTCTTCTTCTGGAACACAACGGCGGAAAATGCCATCTTTACCTCTCTTGAAAAGAAACGGTTCGTCCCAATAGAAGTTTCTCACATCACTATAGAACTTCTTCTTCCAGTGGTAGTTTAGATCAGGGGGTATGATGTCAGCGGCTAGGTAATTAACAAAGTCTGCATACCAAGGTACATTGCTTATAGCTAAGGATTTGTGAAAATACTCATGAGGGTCTGGGTTATCTTCTTCAATAGTTTCTAGTTGGGCTATCAATCTATCATAGGCAAAATCGTCATTTATGGGTACTGGATCAGGTTTCAGGTATTCTAGCCTAGATAGGTGATCAGCTACCACATTATCAGTGCCCTTCTTATCACGGATATCCAAATCAAACTCTTGCAGTAATAGAATCCATCGAAGTAACCTAGGCTTGGCATCCTTTTTGCTTAGTAAGTAACGAATGGCAGCATGGTCGGTGTAAACTATAATCTTGGCTCCTACTAGATAAGATCTAAATTTGTCTATTGCGAAAACTACAGCTAGGAGCTCTTTTTCGGTTGTTGCGTAGTTGAGCTGTGCAGCGTCTAGGGTTCTACTGGCATAATAAATCACATGTAACTTCTTATCTTTTCTCTGACCTAGAACGGCTCCAACAGCATAATCACTGGCGTCACACATTATCTCAAACGGTTCTGACCAATCAGAGGGTTTCATTATAGGTGCTGAAATCAGAGCTTGCTTCAGAAGATTAAATGCTTCAGTACATTTTTCATCGAAGATAAATTCAGCATCTTTCATTAAAAGACCAGTTAAGGGCTTTGTTATTTTGGAGAAATCCTTGATGAAACGTCGGTAAAATCCGGCATGTCCAAGAAAACTTCTTATCTCCCTGATATTCTTCGGCGGTTTTAGATTCTCTATGACTTCTATTTTTGCTTTATCTACCTCTATACCTTTTTCGGAAACTATATGTCCTAAAACAATCCGTTCGGTGACCATGAAATGACATTTCTCCCAATTTAGCACAAGGTTTACCTCCACACATCTCTCCAGGATTTTCTCAAGGTTGACAAGACAATTTTTGAAATCTGATCCACAAACTGAGAAATCGTCCATAAATACTTCCATAATTCCATCTAAATAATCAGCAAAGATGGACATCATGCAGCGTTGGAAAGTTGCAGGAGCATTACAAAGTCCAAAAGGCATTCTTCTATAGGCAAAAGTTCCAACTGGGCATGTAAAGGTAGTTTTTTCCTGATCTTCGGGGTGAATAGGTATTTGGAAGAATCCTGAATATCCATCTAAGTAACAAAAGTAAGAGTGTCTGGCTAGGCACTCCAACATTTGGTCTATGAATGGTAATGGGAAATGGTCCTTCCTAGTTGCTTTATTTAATTTTCTATAATCTATGCACATACGCCAACCTCCATCGGTTCTTTTTGCTACAGGTTCGCCCTTCTCGTTTTGCACGACTGTGATGCCTCCCTTTTTGGGTACTACATGCACAGGACTCACCCATTTACTGTCCGAGATCTGATATATTATACCTGCCTCTAGTAACTTAAGAACTTCAGTCTTAACTACAGTACTCATTATAGGATTTATTCTTCGTTGGTGTTCTCTGGAAGGTTTTGAATCTTCTTCAAGCAAAATCCGATGCATGCATACGGATGGGCTTATTCCTTTTAGATCAGAGATCTTATATCCTAAGGCTGAGGGGTACCTACGTAAAACTTCTAATAATTGATCGGTTTCTTCTTGGTTTAAGGTAGCACTGACTATAACTGGACGGTTCATATCTTCATCGAGAAATTCATATCTCAGGTTTTTAGGCAGTTCCTTAAGTTTTACGGTCGGTTTCATAGGGCAAGGCATAGGATCTGGGGTAAGAGATAAACATTAGTGAAGGTTATCATCAATGTAGGGTGTTTTATAATTGTCATCTTCCAAAATAAGGGTTGATGGCAATTTTATAGATTCATTTTCTTCTTCTTGTTCTAATTCCCTAATGCATTCTTCGATGATATCTAAGGCATAACAGGAATCTCCTATCACAGGTGCCATAAGAAATTTTGACAATATAAATTCTATCTTCTCGTCACCTACCTCAAAAGTTAGTTTTCCTTTTTTAACATCTATTACGGCTCCAGCAGTCGATAAGAACGGTCTACCTAGGAGGATTGGTATGTCGTCATCTTCTTTAATGTCCATGACAACAAAATCAGTAGGTATAAACAACTGACCTACCCTAACAGGGACGTCTTCAAGTATGCCTATAGGGTATTTAACGGATCTATCGGCTAATTGAAGTGACATCTTAGTAGGTTGTAATTCTCCTAAGTTTAATCTCTCACAAACTGCCAAAGGCATTAAGCTCACACTAGCTCCTAAGTCTAGAAAAGCTTTTTCGATGACATGATTCCCCAAAATACAAGGAATGGAAAAATTTCCGGGATCTTTATCTTTCTTTGCTAACCTATTTTCGGAAATAGAATTACATTCCACGGGTTTCGGATCTTCAAGTCTACGTTTATTTGTAAGTATGTCTTTGAGAAACTTAGCATAAGAAGGTATTTGGGTGATGGCTTCTGTAAAGGGGATTTCTACGTGAAGTTTTTCTATAACCTTAACGAATTTTTGATATTGATTATCGATTTGGGTTTTCTTTAATCTTTGCGGGTAAGGTATTGGTGGTTTGTATGGCGGTGGTGGTACATAGGTTTTATTTTTAGGTTCTTCTCCTTTTTCTTGACTTTCCGGGGTTTCAGGCTTCTTTGGTTCCTTCTCCTCATTCCTCTCAGAAGTTTCGGGCTCACTCAATCTAGGGTTTAAAGGTTCCTTATAAGCGGTTCCACTTCGTAGAGTAATGGCATTAGCTTGCCCTTTCGGGTTTTGTTGAGGTTGTCCAGGGAACTGTCCTCCAGGTGTAGTCTGTGGGGCTTGGTTTAACGCTACCTGAGAGATCTGGGTTTCAAGCATCTTATTATGAGTAATGATTTGATCAACCTTGGTTCCTAACTTGGTAATTAGTTCGTTAACATGGACGTTTTGGTTCATGAACTCTTTGTTTTGTTGTTTTTGAGCAACGATAAAATCTTTTACAATTTCCTCAAAGCTCGGGTTTGGTGGTACAGGTTGCATAGGTTGATTTGTTCTAGGGGCTTGGTAACCTTGTTGTCTCGGAGGTGCGGTATTTTGAATAGGGTTATTATTTTTGTAGGAGAAGTTTGGGTGATTCCTCCATCCAGGGTTATATGTGTTTGAAAATGGGTTCCCTTGGGTATAGTTCACTTGCTCAGTGTTGGTTTCATTCAACAGATTGCATTCGGCGGATTGGTGTCCTTGCGTTCCACATATCTCACAATTCGGCGAAACTGCGGCTACAGTATTCGGAGTTGTATACATATGTTCGACTTTAAGGGCCAACGCGTCCATTTTGGCCTGCATCATGTCTATAGAGCTTAGCTCATGTATTCCTCCTTGGGCTTCCTTCCTCTCCACTGTCGCTCGTTCTACTCCCCATGATTGATGGTTTTGGGCCATATCCTCGATAAGGGCACTAGCTTCAGGGTAAGGTTTGTTCATCAGTGCGCCACCAGCGGCAGCGTCGATGGTCATCTTAGTGTTATAATGAAGTCCATTATAGAAGGTTTGGATGATTAGCCAATTTTCTAAGCCATGATGTGGGCATGCTCTCAATAGTTCTTTATATCTCTCCCAGGCTTCGAACAACGACTCTCCTTGGTGTTGGGTAAATCTAGTTATTAGGTTTCGAAGAAGAGCGGTCTTACTTGGGGGAAAATATCTAGCAAGGAAAACTTTTCTAAGGTCATCCCAAGTTGTTATTGAATTGGGTGGAAGGGAATCTAACCATGATAGAGCTTTATCTCTGAGGGAAAAGGGAAATAATCTTAAGCGTATCGCCTCAGGAGAAGCTCCATTGGTTTTAAAGGTGTCTGCTAACTGAAGAAAGTTTTTTAAATGTTGGTTCGGGTTATCAGTAGCGAGACCTGCGAATTGTCTCTGTTGCACTAATTGCAGCAAGGATGGTTTAAGTTCAAAATTATTGGCTGGGATAGCGGGGTTTACTATACTGGAACTAGGTTCCTCGTTTGATGGTTGGGCGAAGTCCTTAAGAGGTCTTCGGTTTTGTTCTTCGGCCATAGCTATCCTATTCCTATGGAAAAATAAACGTGCGCGAGCGTAACGTTCAGGTTCAGCTAGAGGGTCTACTAAACTTCCGGCACTGCGAGTCTTTCGCATTGACCGGTGGGTAACAACCTTAGTCTAAACGGTATAACTACAGGGTAATGAAATTTGACGATATTGGTCCCCGGCAACGGTGCCAAAAACTTGATGCGTGTTTTTCGCAAGTGTACGAATCACGTCAAAGTAATATAAAAGATTATCGAATCCACAGAGACCAAGTGTCAATCTATCAAACCTGTTGTTATGGTGTGTATCTAAGGCAACTATTTTTAAGGGTTTTAATAAGGGTGCAATGGTAAATAAAATTATAATTTTAAATAATAAATAAAGACAGGTTCGAATGTAATTCACGTAATCAATGATAATCCAGTACTTGTTAATGGAACTACTTATGGGCAATGTTTTCTCCTTTGAAAAGAACTAATTTAACAGGAACTGTCGCTTTCGCGTATTCAGAACCGAGTTGTACTCTCTAATCAACCCCTCCTATTGTCACGGATAAAAAGGTGCGTACTGCGTTAGAGTAGTAAACCTATTTTTAAGAAATATAGTATCTTGACTAAGTTGAAAAGTATTTTAACCTGGACTTCTTAGCAAAAAGAGGTTCTTGTGAACCAGACTCTAAATCTCATAACGCGTCCGAAAATCGTTTTAAAATCTCTTTTCTTTTTAATCTAAAAACTCCTAATAAACTAGACAAAGCGCTTTTGGCTGTTTTTGAAATAGTTAAAAACAATTACTTGAATTGAAAGATAAAATAGCCCTTAGGTGTTTCCACGAACAATTATACTGATTACTGGTTTAATTACGATCCTTACATTCTAAGCTTTATGGAATTAGTTAGACATGATAAAGTAAAGATTCTTTTTATAATTTTTCATAAAAGTAATTTAAAGCGAGTGCGGAAAGTAAATGAATTTAAAGCGAGTGCGGATAATAAACAAAGTAAAGTGCGAGTGCGGGAAATAAACAAAGTAAAGTGCGAGTGCGGGAAATAAACAAAGTAAATGTGCGAGTGCGGGAAATAAACAAAGTAAATGTGCGAGTGCGGGAAATAAACAAAGTAAAGCAATGCGAGAAATAAATAAAAGTAAAGTACGAACTTGAATTAAAATGGCGGCAGGATTAACTTCCTCCAGAGTGCTCCAAAACTCGATCGCACAGACAGATTACAGACTCGATCACTCGATTGCAGAGGCACCCCGATGTGGAATGGCAACTGCTTTATAACTGATATATGCCTAGAGAAATCTAATTCTGGATGAAGAAAAACGAAAATCTAAGGTCCTATTTATAGGAAAACTGAAAGCATGAAATGACTGGGATGCCCCTCCACTAAAAAGTGGAGGTTACTGGATTTGGCCTTGTGGCGCCCGCCACAGGCCTATGGCACCCGCCATGGTCCCTACAGGGGATTGGAGAGTGGGGATCGTGGGTCTAGGAGGTTGAGGAGTGGTCTTTAGTCGTGGCCACGTCATGGCTAACCCCATGGCGCCCGCCACGGTGGGTGCCGTAAGTGCAAAACGCTGAATTTCTAGGTTTTCGTCCGTTTTCACTCCTTTTTCGCTCCTTTTCCCGATTCCAGCTCCGATTATTATAAAAACCTGAAAACATAAGAAAACAAAGCAATAACAAAGCAAAACAACAATAAAAGCTAAGAATGCATGCGAAATCGGAGTCAGAAATACGGTGAATTTTAGTGTGATCAATAATCCTTGAATTAAATCACTCCTGGGCTAGCCCCATGCGATGTGGTTTATTCACCCTCGTGTTCCTAAAAACACAGAAACTTTTAATTAAATTATACGAAGAACTGAACTCAGGAATCTAGCATTCCTCGGGTGCTTGAATTGAATTACTCCTGAGGCTAGCCTTCGTGTTGTAATTCATTCACTCTTTCGTATTCAAAACATTTCAATAATCTTAAAAGATGAGGCATGATTCACCTCCATAGGAAAGACATTCTCTCTATCTCCACAAACACAAATCAAATCTTACAAACAATTAGTCTCAAAGAAAGAATGTGACATTGCTTGTCGATACTCATATCCAAGTTTAAAGCTTCTTCCGATTTTATTTCTCAAAGAAAGAATGTGGCATTGCTTGTCGATCCTCGTATCCAAGTTTAAAGCTTCTTTCGATTTCATTCCTCAAATGTTTGTGGTGGGATATCTCCCTTAAAGATGACGACTTGTCTCTTTCTTTAAAATACAATTTAAAACATACCAACCAATGCAAATCATTTTATAATTAATCAACGAGTAACTGAACTCTGGAGTCTAGCACTCCACGGGTTCTTGAATGCAATCACTATTGGGCTAGCCCCACGCGTTGTGGTTCATTCGCCCTCTCGTTTAAAACACCTTAACAAAGGTCAAATATTTTCTCTAAACAGACATTGTTTAAATCTTTCTATCTTGCAAATAAGCTAGCGCTTCAACCTCCACCGCGAGTAAAAGCCGACACTTAGCAGATAAGAAAGTGTTTTCAAACAATCGTTCAATAAAAAATACAAACCGTAGTTACATGAACTACAAAGCTCTGACTTTCCCATTACACAAGGGAATACGTAGGCACATGGATTTTAATCTTTCGCGAGCACAATAATAAAAAACTAACAATTCCTCCGTAACAAATAATAACTAAAACATTTCCTTAAAAGCAATCTTAACAAAAAAAAGAAGGCTAAATACCCAAATTGGTCCCTTAACTCCATCACTGGGTCCAATATGGTCCCTTATCTCTAAAAAGTGACAAAAAGATCCTTTAATTTGTTAAATTGTACCATGTTTGTCCTTCCGTCAGCAACCATTAGTCAAAGTCAACTTAGCATACACATGTGGAGCTTAGATTGGGTGACTCAGCTGCCATGATTGGGTGACTCAACTACCATGTAGGATGTGTTTGCATAAGGACTCTCATTACCAAGGACTCTCATTACGAATGTTGGTGAAAATTAGTAAGGAGGAACCCTAGCGCAGCCATTGAAGCATGAAGCATTGAAGCATAATCCATTTCTGAAGCATAATCCATTCGTGAAGCATAATCCACCAGGTATTCTATTTTACTATGTTATTCGATTCCAGTTACTGTAAAATTTAGGGTTTTTCGTAATAGTTTAGGGTTTTTCGTAATAGTTATTCGATTTCAATTTGATATGTTTTAGGGTTTTTCGTAATAGTTACTGATTTAGGGTTAATTGACTATTTAGGGTTATTTGACTTCAGTTGAGATGAGTGAGTTCCTGAGTCTTACTATTCACCACAGTGGTGCATTTGTGGATGACGAGCTGAGTGTATACGAAGGGGGAGAGATTGCAGAATTGAAAATAGATGTTGATAGATGGAGCTATTTTGAACTTCTAGGTTGTTTTAAGGATCTAGGTTACACCTGTATTGGGAAAATTTACTATAAGGATCCACAATTTGGGATGAGCACCTTGGTTGATGACAAAGGAGCCCTAGAGATTGCTGATTTGTTTAGGGTTCACCTTAGGGTTGACATATACATCACACACATTTTGTCACAACCTGCTTTTTATGATGGTCCAATTGATGAAGTGGAAGCAGATGTGATGGAAGAGGATGACACTGAAAAAGTGCTTGCTGCAATGATTGAGGAAGTTAATGCTGAGGTGAATAATACTGATCCTTTGAATGATACAACTCCAAGGATGGAAGGGGATAACATTGATCCTGTGAATAATTCTGATACTGGTCCTGTGAATAATGCTGAGGTGAATAGCTCTGATCCTGTGAATCCGAGGATGGAAGAGGAAGTTTTGAATCAGAATGAAGGGGATAATACTGATGTCAGTGATGATGATAGTGATGATGAAAACTTCAATTATGACAGTGCAATGGAAGTTGGTTTTGATGATGAATCAGATGAGTTTGATGATGAGGAGGGTGATGTGATGGAATCTGTAAATGATCAAGAGGGGAAGATGAATAAGGGTAAAGAAAAGTGTGAAGATAAAGTTAGTGATAATGAAAGTGATGATTTACAAAGTGGGTGTGAAAGTGATGATACTAGTGATGTTGTTAGGAAAAAGTACCCTATTTTTAGATTACAGAAAGACATGTCCAAATTCAAATGGGAGATTGGGATGTATTTCACAACCAAGGCTGATTTTAAAGAAGCTATAGCATCATATGCTGTGCAATCTGGCAGAGGTCTTAGGTACATTAAGAATGACAAGGTAAGGGTGAGGGTTAGATGCAAGGAAGGATGTGATTGGGAAGCCTACTGTGCAAAGTTACCTAATGAGGATTCTTGGAAACTAAGGAAGATCATAGACAACCATAGTTGTAGTAGAGAGTACAATGTAAAGCTGATGAGTACAAAATGGTTAAGTAAGAGGCTACAGAATTCACTGAAATCCAATCCAAGATTGAAGCTTAGGGACATAAAGGAAAAGGCACAAAAAAAATGGAATGTAGGTGTTAGCAAGCAAAAGGCCATAAGAGCAAGATTTGCTGCTAGAGACATGGTAGATGGTTCTTTTCTTGGGGACTATACAAGGATCTATGACTATTGTCATGAACTTTTGAGATCTAACCCAGGTTCTACTGTGAAAGTCAATGTGCATCCTGTACTAGAGGGTTCTGCAGATCAGAGACCATATTTTAAGAGGTTGTACATTTGCTTGGCTGCTTGTAAGGAGAGTTTTAAATTATGTAGACATTTCATTGGGCTAGATGGTTGTTTTTTGAAAGGGTTGTGTGGAAGGCAAATCTTGGCAGCAATTGGTAGAGATCCAAATGACCAAATGCTACCAATAGCATTTGCTGTGGTTGAAAGTGAAAATAAAGATAGCTGGACTTGGTTCTTGGAGCTTCTTATTGATGATCTAGGTGGGAGAGAAAGGTGTCTCACATACACCTATATATCTGATCAACAAAAGGTAAATATGGTACTTATGTAATTATGTAGTTATGTTCACTTATAGGTCCTTATGTTATTTGTACTAACTTATGTAATTTTTGTTGCACTAAGGGTTTATTACCTGCCATGGATGAGTTGCTACCTGGAGTTGAGCAAAGATTTTGTGTCAGACATCTTTATAATAATTTCAGAAAAAAATATCCAGGCAAGAAACTCAAGGAAATTATCTGGAAAGCTGCAAAGTCCACATATTACCAAGCTTGGGAAAGAGAGATGAAAGTGATGAAGGATATCAATGTGGAAGCATACAAGCACATGATCAACACTCCACCAAGATATTGGAGCAGATCATATTTCAAGACTCATAACAAATGTGATGCAGTCCTCAACAATATGTCTGAGGCATTCAATAGTGTTATTCTGGATTCAAGAGCTAAACCACTAATTACTATGGTGGAAGAAATAAGGATATATATGATGGAGAGATGGGCAAACAATAGGATGAGGTATCAGAATCTGGCTGATGGGGAAGTCATACCAAACATAAGAAAGAAAGTTGAAAAAACAAGCTCTTACACCAACCTTTGGATTGTCAGGTATATGAATTCTGTTTTGTTTATTAGTTGCTTATTAGTGAATTCTGAATTCTGTTGCTTATTAGTGATTGGTATATGAATTCTGAATTCTGTTGCTTATAGTTGCTTATTAGTGATTGGTATATGAATTGATTTCTGTTTTGTGCTTATAGTAGATTGGCAGGTATATCAATTCTGTTTTGTTGCTTATAGTTGCTTATTAGTGATTGGTATATGAATTGATTTCTGTTTTGTTGCTTATAGTGGATTGGCAGGTATATCAATTCTGATTGGTATATGAATTGAACATATTTTTGATGGTGAGGCATGGCTTCTTAACATATTTCTGTTTTGTGCTTATAGGATGGCATCTGAACATATTTTTGAGGTGAGGCATCTAGAAAACCAAGCAGATAAATTCAGTATAGACCTTAAGGAGCAAAGTTGTTCATGTAGAAGATGGGAGATGACAGGGCTACCTTGTGTGCATGCCTTATCAGCTATGAAGAGTAGAAACTACAACATTGCTGACTACATTCCAAAATATTATAGAAAGGAGAGATACATGGAGGTCTATAACTTTGTGATTTTTCCAGTTAATGGTTCTAATTTGTGGGCCAGAACTGAATATCCAGATGTGCAGCCTCCTAAGTATAGGAAGATGCCTGGAAGGCCAAAGAAAAGAAGAAATTTAGAGCAAGGTGAGATTGATGGTTCTGACAAGAAGATGAGAAGGACAGGGTTTAATGTTAGGTGTAGCAGGTGCAAAAAAGCAGGTCATAATAAACTGACCTGCAAGGACCACACCAGTCAGCAGGTATCACAAGGCCAGCCATCTGAAGCATCTGTTCAGCAACCATCACAGCAACCATCTAGTACTCAGCAGCCATCACAGCAACCATCACAGACTCAGCAGCCATCACAGCAACCAACACAGACTCAGCAGCCATCACAACAACCATCACAGTCTCAGCAGCCATCACAGTCTCAGCCATCACAGTCTCAGCCATCACAGTCTCAACCATCATAGTCTCAGGACCAATCACAGTTTCAGCAGCCATCTGAAGTTCAACCTCATCATAATTCAAGGAAAACCAAGCAAGCTCAAGGAAGGCCAAACAAGCTGTCTTACAGAAGGCCAGCTAAGCCTTTCATGCCCCCAGACCCAACCACCAGGATGAGTGCAGCCAAGACTGCTGTAGGCCCAACAACAAGGATAAGTACACCAACAAAGAGATCAACCAAGACTTGGAAACCTTAGGACATATGTCAATGTTAAGAATTCTGTCAATGTTAAGATCTATGTGTTTTGTCAATGTTAAGACAATTCTGTCAATGTTAAGTTTAGTTAAGACAATTGTGTCAATGTTTTGTCAATGTTAAGACAATTGTGTCAATGTTAAAATTCTGTTTTGTCAATGTTTTATCAATGTAAGACATATGGTTTTGTCAATGTTAGAATTCTGTTTTGTCAATGATGGAGACATATGGTTTTGTCAATTCTGTTTTGTCAACTATTGTTCTGTAGCAATTATTTCAATTATTTCAATTAGTTCTATCAATGTAACATTTCTGTAGCAATTAACATTTCTGTTTTGTCAAATGCTAACATTATGGTACTGTCAACATAACAATAGTAACTACCATTGATCACAAATAATCCATTACATTTGACAACAACAACAACAATTTGACAACAAATTGCCTTAATTCAACAACAACAATTTCCTAAATCATTCTAAAAACAGTGAGACCAAATTGATTCAACAACATCCTAAAGGATTCTAAAAACAACTACAACAAGGCCTATGAACAAAATCAATTTCCAGAATTTTATCAACTTCATGAGCTTCTTCATGTCATTTTCCATTTTGCTTATTTGTTTCCCATATTCTTCAATAGTCACTTGAGCCTTTGCCACTGACTTTGAGAGCTTCTCAATTCTATCCATCAAATATTGCTCCTTCTCATCTCTAACCTCTTCAAAATACCATCCAAAGTACCCAGAACCGGCATTGCTTGATCCTTGCAAAATAGCATCTTCAACATCAACCATTTTAAAACACAAATACAGCTACAGATTTTAAACACATACATATGACATACCTTAAAATTAGGACATCCCCAAAAATGTTTCCCATAGTTCTTGAATGTTGTGGCCATACGAAGAACAGCTAAATCCCTACAGTGACATATAGGTTTCCAAGTTGTGCTTGTGTTAACATTCGATTCTTCCTTCGAAGAACACCCACCATAACCGTGTTTTGCTTTCGAAGAACACCCACTGGATTTCATCTTCGTGACTCTATGATTTTCTTGGTTCTTGAATCAATTTGGGAATGGATGAAGAGAAATTTTCGCATAAACCCTAGAAAAGGAGGAAGATGAAGATTCTCAGTTTAAAGGAAGAAGATGAAGCCATGTCAGCTGCCACCTATACAATAGTTAACGTCTGTTTGGGGTGGTGGACGGAAAGGATCTATTTGGTACAATTTAACAAATTAAAGGATCTTTTTGTCACTTTTTAGAGATAAGGGACCATATTGGACCCAGTGATTGAGTTAAAGGACTATTTTGGGTATTTTTCCAAAAAAGAATATAATACAAGTTAACATTTAAGCGCGAATTAAACTAAGAGGTTCCCGTTGGGTACAACGGACGTGAGGGGTGCTTAATACCTTCCATTTGCGTAACTGACTCCCGATGTTAGATTAGTGGTTTCATTGATCATTTCTTGTCTTATTTAGGTTGTGTCTATATCTCCCTTTTCTTTAGTTAGAATAAATAGAATTAGGTTGCGACTTTGTTGTTTGTTTTAGGATCGTATTTTTCGAGGTACGACACGTCTCAAGTCCATAACGCTCGTCACAATTTCCAGACGTCTGTCACGAAGCCCAGATGCCTGTAACAGTCATCTACAGCAGTCATACGACCGTTGCAACCCCACTAACCTCACTCCTACAACGTTTCGATTCCATTTCCCCCCTATAAATTTCCATTTTTGCATTCCACTTTCTCACTAACTATCCAACCACTTATTCCGTAGCATTTTTATCAAAATTCTAGTATCCACTCTTTTTTTTTGTTTATACAAAGTAGCAGTACCACTTTCAGTTTCGTATCACACCCTTTTTTCACAAACCTTTCTATTTTTCTCTTAATCTTCCTATTTTTCAAACCTTCCTAAATTATGGCAAGCCAAACCCCTGTCAACATTCCCCCACGTGAAGGTGATGCCGGAGAGCTTCAGCGTGTGTGTTTCGTCAAATATCGCGAGAGGACAGTCGAGGTAACTCGTTACATTGACGAGGATTGCATAACCCAACTTAGGGTCCTTGACAGTGTCAATTGGATGCTTTCGAACACCTGTCTCACGGTGCTCTGTAAAAGTAACAGTCCGAATGTACGCCACTCTGACTCTAGAGTTTTTTAGCTCCTACGCGTACAACATTCCAACTAACGCAACAAAATTACTTGCCGGTAATGATATGTTTCGCCTATTTGGAATGGAGTATACCGTTACTCAGGAAAAATTCAGTGAGTGGTCCAGGTTCCAACAAGGCGAAGGCGTGTACCTCTGCCTTCCAAGAGATGCAAACTGGTAGGCCTAAGCTTTTCAGCTTTGGGAGGATTTGTCAGGAGAACAACTTTCGGCGTGGGATGAGTTATACACCACTCACATCCATAACCCCGTCGTTCGTTACTTCTAGAGGGTTTTGTCCAACATCGTCTTTGGAATATACAACAATTACAAGGTGAACTAGAGGGAGTTGTTCCTGATCCGATGCGCCTTTTTCTCCATCCCTGTGGCGTTCATTCTGTCCAACATCCAGACTACCTGTACAAGAAGGAAGGCCCCTTTTTGTTTTGGCGGGATGATCACCGACATCACACTAAAGCTCGGTTTAGGTGATCATCTTGGTCAATTGAGAGTTACTCCCGCCTTGTACCTTGATTTGGACTACTTCAAGAACAACCACCTCATCAAGCAAAGGAGGGACAACATGTACAACTTAGTCATTCACAACCGGGTTGTTCGAAGCATCATCTTACCATGACACTCCCGCACAAATGTGAAGATAAGAGCCAACTGGCACTATGATTTCGATGCCCCTTCACCAGGCGCTTCTGCACTAGAAGAGCAACCAGATGCAGGAATAGATGAGATGCAGCAGGACATGAACGAGGAAGAAGTTGCTCATACTCCAGCCACTGAGTTCGCCATAACCAGCACCTCCACTAGACGCCGCCGTAGGAGTCAACAACTCGCGTCTATGGACGACATCATGGTTGCGATCATTCAGAGCAACGAGCAACATCAGAGGCACTACACAGAGATGATTGAGAGGATGGGAAAGACCGAGCTTGAGCAGACAACACAAGGACGACGAATCACTGCTGCTACAGAAGAGTTAGGTGTTGCGACACAGGAAATCCATGCGCTACATGACTATATCTAACATGTGGGTTTACCGGATCATATAGTGATACACAAATAGAAAGCCATGAGAGGCAGATCTAGAGGAAGAGGACAAAGGCCACCACAACAGTAGTCTAGTTTAGTTTTCTTGTTTTTATTGTTATGTTGTTTTTGCTGTTTTTTTAGTTTACCTATATCTCGCAACATTGAGGAAAATGTCCAAGATAATGCGGGGGAAGGGTATTAGATTTCCCTTTCATTGTACAACACCTTATTAAATTAATCAAAGTATTTAGTTTATAAATTCTCTCCAATATTTTTAGCCATACTAAAAAGTTTTATTTCTTTTAGAATGCTTTCATTTAACATACCCTACGAGTATATAGGTTGATAGGCTTTGTTAGGAAACTGAGAAAAAACTTAACAAATTTGATAAAGTCTTGACACCTTAGACCCTTAGATATGTGATATCGGTCTAGGTACCTATTATACCGAAATCTGAAGCTTTAGTTCTAAATTAGCCTCGAGTAGTTTATACTAGCAGTCAACACCTCCTGAAGCACAAGCTATGTGGATAGCCGATGCAAATAAGAGTTTGATCGCAAATATGCAAAAAGAAGACACAGAAAAATCTTAAGATTATGCAAGTCATTGGTAAAACAATCAAGCTGCACATAAGACAAAGTGAAAGTCTGACGTTAGTTGGTTCAGAGGAATATGGTTCTGAACTCGGTAGGGTGAATTACTATCCGATCCCCCGTAACTTGCACTCAGTATCTTAAAGGTTTATCTCACTTGTGTACCAGACCCCGTATTATCAAAAGATCAAATTCACTAACAGGTTACTCCATTATGTGCGCGTAAGGTAAATGGCTTAATGTGATTGCGTCAGAATGAAACTGGGTGAAACAGAGACAAGAGCATTAGGTTGAGCTATGACAACATGATTCAGATTGGTTTGTATAGGGGGTTTATGAACATTATACGTTTTAGTGTCACTAGTGTATCTTTGGTGTTTGAGTCACTATTAGTTCTTTTAGCATAAAGCCGCACAACCACATATGGATAGGTAATGTGTTTCGTGTCTGCATATAATGGATATTTTCAAAACAAATTTTATTGTTTAGTTGAGGACAAGCAAAGATTCAAGTCTGGGGGAGTTTGATAACTCAAATTTGTATTGATTATTTAGTATAGTTTCCGATCATTTAACTTGTTAATTTATTTATTTCGAACGATTTTACGCGAGTTTTGTGTTTCTTTTGCAAATATTTAATTAAACTTGACTTTTGGAAGCAAATAGTGAAAATGAGACTTGTTGGACAAGTAATGAAGCAAAACAGAAGAAAAATGAAGGTTTATGTAATTCATACTGTGGGACGACCATCACAGAAGGGTGACGACTGTCACACTTCCAAGTTGAGCGTCACCCATCCAAGTTGACCGTCATAACTTAATTTTCCAGAAACCTATTTACGTATCAGCATTCAAAACAGAGAGAGCCGTTGCGCGTTTTATTCTCATTCAACAGAGAAAATTCCTCTACCCTATTCCACTTCAGTACATCTTCATCAATCAAGGCCCAAGCAAAATCCGCTCCGTCAAATTCTCAACAAACCAAAGCTTCAGAAGCTATAAATAGCAGTTCTTCCAAAGTTCAAAAGAGCTTCGTTTTGATACCGAATTGCTGGCAGATTTTCGTTCGAAGTTCAGATTTTGTTTTCAGTATTGTTATTACTTTTCCATTACCAAACCAAAGTGATAGTCTCCATCATTAGGAAGCTATCACTATTTAATTCTTTCTAGCCACAACATATTTGTTTTAGTTTTAGTTTTCTTCAAGTTTGGTTGATCAAGAACATTGCAACCAGGTTTCTATATTTAATGCTTTACTGTTTAGTTATTATGCCTTTTATTTTTATGCAATTCTTCTTCTTCTACCTTTCTTTGTTTTTATTTAATATGTGTGGATAAATTGTTAATCAGTATGTGATTGTCTAACCAGAACGAATACAATAGAACTAGGCTAATATCTTAAATTAAGTTACTTTTTGGTTTCGATTACTTAATATAAACAAACCATTCATGATGACTTATATGAACGAACCATTCATGATGACACCCTAAGCAAAACTAATTTTTTATGTTAGTGATCCTTCTAATACAAGATGGTAAATTGCTCTAAATGGATAATAAATTCTTGATAGTGATGAAAATCAAGATTTAAATTCTGATACCCCCTCTTTTGCAACACATGTACGTCTCTCATCTGAAGAAAATGATTGCAAAGATGATGTATATGTTATTCGTCATGATCATCAAGAGGGGATATGGGGAAACTAGTAAGTAAATGTTTTATATTACTTAGTAATATATACTTACTAATTTATCTCTTTATATTCTTTTTACTAAATAGTTAATGTTATTGTTATTGACGATCTTAATTGGTTTCAAATGTGGTTCAAATTATAGGTGTTTAACGACCACTAACAAATCACATTAGAGAACTTTGGGACGAATTGCAAGACTTTATATTTTGGTTATTGCTTTTGTTGGTTAATCATTTGTTTTAATTTTAATTTGTTGTAAAATTATAAGGTGTACATGTGTCATTTTGGCTTTGCAAATGGTGTAAATAATGAATATTTTTGGTACAATATGTCTATTTGAGAAATGGGTAAAAGGTACAATATTTTTGTTTCAGAAATGGCCAAAATATTGTTATATAATATAGGTTCAAACAAAAATATAGAAAAATAAAAAATAAAAAAATAAAATAACAATGTTTTCCACTCGGTTATTATTATAAACCAAGGTAATAATCGTTCTCTATTAGCTTAGTTTCTCAAATAACCAAGAGGAAATGTGGGGAGAGCCATCCAATTTCGAAAAATAATAAAAATCTAGAAGTTGAGGATCAAACACATGTGAATGACACTCTATCCATCGATTTCAAAACAAAAGGGTAATGTGGCAAGTTTTCATGACGCCAATTGTTACTTCGCCTCTAGAACTAAGGTTAAATTCTCTTCGCGACTGAGGTTACATGTGTATTTTGTTATTGTGAAGGTAAGCCTGACAAGCTAGGTGACTGATTGATATTCATCGCTGACATCTTTTAGCATGTCCGAAGACACTTGGTAGATGACTCGTCCCTCAAATTAATGGCTCACTTTCCAATATAGTCACCTTTAACTGAGGGATTCACCCCAAACTATAGGGAATCACCTCTAAACATAGTTGCCTTCAATTGAGGGACTTGCCCCAAGTAGAGAGATTTGTCTATAAATATAATCTCATTCGGCTGAGGGACTCGCCCTATGCTGAGGGACTCGCCCACTTTTAGTATAAGACATTGCCAGTTCATAAACTCTCTTAAGGCGAGAGGTGCACTTTGAATAAGGGGATTAAAAACACTTCGTCCATAGCAAAACCCCAGTGCTTGAGGAACTATGTAGTGTTATATTTGTAACTATCATAAATTAGGGCGCCCTCACCTTGAAAGCCATATCGACCAGGCGACATCTTGAGGAATCGCCCAGAGATACCAATGACGTGTAAAGATTTCAGTCAAAAGACGGAAATCTTCCATTACACCTGGAAGACGGATGGTCAATAACTCCTCTCAATTAGTGGGGGAAGCAGTTGCCACCACCCGAGATTACCCAAACCATAGACTCAAAGGGTCTCTATAAATACTTTTTCCTATAAGAGGAGAGGATAAATCTTATCCATACATATCACTCCCTCGTATACACTTATATCTAGGCACACTATTTCGTAATAAGACCTCTCACCTCACGTTATTAGGTCTCTAAAACCATCACCATCGTACAAAATTTCTGCCCGTTGTAAATAATTGCTACCTATTTACAATTGTTATAAACATAGTAAAACCTCTAATTATAGTATAGAATATATCTAGTGGTTATTGTAATTTTTAGTATAAGGCTTTGATTATAACAAAAGGGCATTTATAATTAATTACTGGGTCCCACGCGTCTTTAACCTTGTAAGCATTTTTTTCCAACGGGGAAATTGATAAATATTCAAGTTGACTTACGATGGTTATGTCCAAAGTCTTTACATCTAACATATATCAAATTTAAAGCAATCTTATTTCTAATGATAGTTATTTGCTTGGCTATTTCCACCTACATTCCAAGAACCTTCTTCTTTTCCCATATAAATTCTCAAATTATCTCATTCTACTTTTCATTCATCTAAACTATTGCTTCTTCACTTCATCATTTTCTAATTCACAATCATTCCATCCAAACAGCTTCTGATTAATCTTCATCAAAATGGCTGCCAAACGTCTTTTGGATGATTCTGATCAAGACAAACACAAACGTTTCAGAACTACAACAACACCTTCTTTTGCTTCGTATGTTTTTATTCCTTAAACTAATCAAAATATTCATTCATTCTCTTTGCTTAATATTCTTGATTATTTTTTATGATCCAACTATATACATATTTATATTAACTATTACTTCCAATTTTCATGTGACAGGGTAATAGGAGAAGTTGTTATGGTGAAAAACATGCAAAACCTTTTCTCTGGCTTGGAACCATTACTTAGAAGAGTGGTAAGTAACAATTTAACTCTTACCATTATTTACAAAATGAAATTATTATCAACTATACTTTAATTAAATTTATTCGTAACAAACGTGCCCTTAATATGATCAGGTGAACGAAGAAGTGGAACGAGCAATGAGACAATGTTATCCATCGCGATCAATAACAAAGTCACCTTCCTTGAGACTTCAAGCAATGGAACATCCATCATGTTTCCAATTCATTTTCAAAAATAAGCTGTCACCTTCAATTTTCACCGGCAGTAGATTACTAGACATGGATAGAAACTCAATCAATGTCATCCTTGTCGACAAATGCAATGACCAAATTGTCCCTACAAGTCTGCCTCACCCAATCAAGGTAGAAATTGTAGTTCTTGATGGAGATTTTCCATCAAGTGAAAAGGAATCATCATGGACTAGTGAAGAATTCAATAGTAATATTGTGAAAGAAAGAACCGGGAAGAGGCCATTGCTTACCGGAGAATTGAATCTTACCATGAGAGACGGAATTGCACCAATTGGGGATATTGAGTTCACCGATAACTCAAGCTGGATTCGTAGCAGAAAGTTTAGACTCGGTGTTAGAGTTGCTCCCGGGAGTAATCAAAATGTTCGAATTCGTGAAGGCATGACTGAACCTTTTGTTGTTAAGGATCATCGTGGAGAATGTGAGTTTTTTTTTTTATGTTTCCTTCAATTAAGAAAGGTTGTTAATAGCAACTGTTAGTTAATAAATAGTTAGTTGGTAACATGTCTTCATTTGTTTAACTTATTTTAAGGTTGTTGAGCCATAACTAATAATTAATATTTTGATAAAATTGAAGTGTACAAGAAACATCATCCACCAAATCTAAATGATGAAGTGTGGCGCTTAGAGAAGATCGGAAAAGATGGAGCTTTCCACAAAAAATTGACTTCAGCAAAGATTACAAATGTTCAAGAGTTTCTCAAATTATCTGTAGTTGATCCTCATAGACTCAGAAAGGTACATATACATATACAATACACCTTCACTAAATTAAAATTATATATATATATATCATCAGTGTTAAATAAATGATTAACATTTATAATGAATAAACTAATAATGTTTATATGATTTTGGAATCAGATATTAGGAGTTGGAATGTCAGAGAAAATGTGGGATGTAACAATGAAACATGCAAAGACTTGTGTAATGGGAAGCAAACTATATGTGTACCGTGGGTCTCAATTTACCATTCATCTGAATGCTATATGTCAAATGGTTAGAGCTTATAACATCAATGGCCAAACCATTCCCAACAGAGACATTAATAACATCAACAAGGTACATTAAATTATGCTAAAAATTTCCTTGTTTGTTCCTTCATTTTAATTTTACTATAAGATATGATTTTTAACCTATAGTTTATTTGATTAACAGAGTTTCATACAAAACTATGTAAGAGAAGCATATGCTAGATGGAATGAGTTGGCGGAAATTGATGAAGCTTTGAATGAGAATGTGGAAGCAAGTCAATTTCAAAACAATAGTAATCATCAAGCATCGACTATAGCATTTGAACAGAATGAGTATTTTGGAGGTAAATGTATAGAGAGTGGCACTTATATAGCAAATAATAGTAATACAAATGCAGAAATAGGATGTATAGAGTGGTCACCATTTGCCACGTCACCATTCATGAATGGGATGCATTATAGCTTTTCAGAGTCACAATCAGATGGTGGTGATATAACGCCTTCAAGTTCAGGACCAATCATTGGTGGAGCATCCTCAAGGTGGCATTAGAAAATGTAGTGATTTGATAAATATTTTGGAGGATCAAATTAGTGTCAAGAAATAGGCTGTTTTGTCTAAAGTCGGGGCTCACTACAGTCTTTCTCTTTGTAGTTAGGTTTAGTGGTTTTCTATGGGTCTTTTTTAACTTCTGCAACAAGATTGCAAACCTGCCTTTAATGGCCAGTGTTGATATGTGTATTACAAATTTCAGCAATTACATAATGAAAAACAAAAAAACAATTATCATAAATGCACTTCCATTGTCGTTGAAATATTAGATATAATTCAAGTTGTATTATATGCGGCTCAAATCCAAAACTAATTAGGATTTAGAGTTTATTATTTAGTTTGTTATTTTAGTACTCACTTAGGTGTATATAAATAGACACTTTGTAATTCAGTTTTTATAATTTAACATTATCAATCCTTATTTCTTTATTCTTTCTCTCTCTCCTCACTAAAAGTGCCTCACACACTAACAAATTGGTATCAGAGCCTGATTAGATTCTTGATCACGTTTTCAAGAATCACACATCAGATATCTAATTTATGGGATTATGGATTGTTGTTGATCAATCGTTACAAAGATGAATGGTAACGAAAATTTATCAAATTTCCTTCCAACTCTTGACGACAAGAATTAGCTTCGATGGAGAAAACATATGCAATCTCTATTTGGCTTTTATGCAACCCTAGAAATGGTTACTAACGGTGTTTCGGCATTTGGTGAATATGCATTCGACGCACAGAGAACCGCTCACAAGGATGCCAAAAAGTAGGATTGCAAGGCGACATTTTACATCCAAGTGGCGGTTGATGCGGCTAATTTCGACAGAATCGCTCATGTTGAATCGGCAAAGGAGGCATATGATATTCTTGTCAAGTACTATGAAGGAGGCGAAAAAGTCAAGATTGTACAGTTGCAAAATTTGCGACGACAATATGAATTATTGTCGATGGGAGAAGACAAAAAGATTGTAAGCTATGTGTCGAAGGTGGAGAAACTTGTCCATCTCATGAAGGATTGTGGTGAAACCATAACTGATAAAATGATAGTTGAGAAGGTAATGCATATGTTGACCTCTCACTTAGATCACATTATCATAGCTATTAAAGAATCAACAATCTTGAAACCCTAAAACTGAAAGATTTGGTTGGTTCGTTAGAGGCACATGAGATTATGATTATCGAAAGGAAAGGAGTTTAAGACTCAATACAAGCATTGCAGGGTCAGTCATGGAAGAAGAATGGTGGTTCCAACAAGTTCAAAGTAAATATCTTGTTTTATCCATCTAGCCTTCTTACCTCACTGTTTCAATGTTTTCATTTCATTCATTCATTTCATCATCCCCACAGACTTTGTGTCTCATATCATATTGCATTCATATGCTTAAAATCCCAAACAATTGTATCCATACATGCATCTCACATCTCACAAGTACATTATATTTTGCATTGGATAAATTTTGGGTCTTCTTATATCTAATTGACTTTTATCCTAGAATCGAATGCCTTGCAGCAATTCAATTCTTCGGGTTCAAGACAATTAGATATGGGCATCTGTCATACCCCAAATTTGTCATACTTATATATTTATCTTCATTTCATGTTTTAATTACTAACCAGTATTCAAAATTAAAAAATATGTTGCTTTTGCTTTTCTTGTTGTCTAAACAGATGTTTCCAAGGTTCATTTTCTTACACAGGCGAACTAGAGTTTTGGACAATGCTCAAGTCACGGTCTTCTGATTTAAAGATACTTCCTTTGCTCATCTGGTCCATAATAAAGGGTTTTGTCATGTTGATTCAAAATTAGAGGGTTCAAGTGTTTGGAAAACATCAATTAGATCATATTTTGGTTTTTGAGTTGGATTTAAAAGTTGAACCTTTTTATGACAAAAGGCTAGTCGTTTTGGATTCATTTCAAGTTGTTATAATCAATACTCCTATGTAATGCCATGATGGGATTTCTATTTAAGCCATGAATATAATTACTTTAAGGCATTGATTTTAAGCCAAACCTTGTTTCAAAAATCCATGATTAAAATTGTCCAAGTTTTAGGCCATAATTAAGAGCTTTCAAGTGCAAGACATGGGTGAGACTTGTCAAGTCGTGTTGGGATTTGTTTTATGAAGCTATGAGTGAAATTATTTTCAAACCGTGGTTGAATTTGTTTCAGATTATAAGTTGTTCCAATTGTTTTTAACACATAATGGCTATGGATTTCACGAGTTACATCTTGAAAGGGTCATTGCCATGCATTGAATTATTTGTTCTTAGTGACCTTGTCTTTGCAAAACTGAAGGTTGATTTAAAAGCAGGAGTGTCATTGAATAGGGTTGAAATTTAGATTGAAGTCTCCATTTGAATATTTAAGTTATTATTAGTTTAAACTCACATGTGATAACAAAGCCTAAAGTTCAAATTTATTCAAGTATCACAACAAGATCAGAATGAGAAATAATATTGAAAAATGTTGCAAAATCAAAGTTGTACAAGACCATAAGAGCTAATATTCAAAAGAACTCAATTTCTAGACTTCAAGGATTCAAGACAACTTCCATGGGCAATTTCCTTCATTGAGCTGATTCTCATGCTTCACCAAGCTCATGGCTGATTGAAACTCCTTTTTGTGCCACAATCTCTAAACTTTCTCCAAATACCACCAATAAAGAGTGAATTCTCAGAACTTGTTTTCTTTTACAAGGAACTTCATCATAATAGCACCTAAAACACAACAAAGGAGGCAACCATATGTTCAAGCTATGCCAGAGATCCTGTTTTTGAAGGCCTCAACCAGCAAGAAGGACCTGAGTCATAAAACTAATGCAAAGGTTTATTTCACAAGATGCAAGAAGGTCTTACCAACATGGGAACTAGTGCACCCAAGCTCAACCACTTGTTCCATTTTCAGAAAAATCACCACGTTAGTATCATTACTAAGCTCCAATTCTTCTTAGAATGAACTCACATCAAACCCTGTCATCAATGTATCCATCATTCCATCTTGGAAATCCTTAATGATCCTATGTGATTCCTGAAAACCAATGCATAATTGAGCCACACACGAAGCACATGAGTCCTTAGTATGCTTCTAAAGAAAAAAAAAGACAAGAAACAGTTCAACAAGTTCAAAAGAAATGTGCATTTAGAATAATACCGATTAACAAATTTCCTCCATGAATATTCATTTCTCCAAGCCTCTTATTCATCCAACCTTATGCCAAGCTCTTTGGTCCAAGATTTTCATCTGAGATAGAATTGAAGTAGAGCACAAGCAATGCAAAGAGACAACACCATAATGGTCAAAATTCAGAAGAATATTTCCTAGCAAATCCAAAGGTGCAAGAACAAACAATACACTTTGTTGCATAAAGTCTCCAAGCAAAGAAAAGAGTCTAATTTCATACCACAATTCAGATGATGAAAGAGTCTATACAGAGGTTCTTCTCTAGTCTTCACATCAGCTCAAGGTCCAACATTGATAATTTATGCTATTAGTGATTCCATTGACTCTTGTAACATCTTCAGACCTGCAAAATACCAAGAAATTGGTTCATATCACCATTCCAGAACAACATATACACAGTCATAAAATTAATGGAAAAGATCCTCACAACAGTGAAACGTGAAGTTACAGCAGTAGAAAAGTCTAAACACACACTGAAAAAATAACTAAGCAAACTCACATGTTTAGAATCACTAAAGAATTCACAGGGGACCACATGTTCTAGAAGAAGTTTGAAATCACTACAGACAAACGAATTCTATGACTCACTATCAAGAGGTCCCCACACAATACGATTTCGAAAATTCATTCTAACTGATTCCTCTCTTCACACGATTCTTTCACATGTATCAGAACCTCATATTTCCATATAAAAGGCCAATCATTGGCACTGAAATAGGGACAAAAACACCTGGAAAACCTAGCCGCTCTACACATAATCGTTCATCAACAAACCCTAAACTACTCAGAGCTCAAGAAAAATCAACACATTAAGAATTTCTCATCGGAACTCTCAATGTTGTGAGCTAAAAAGACTTCACTTATACACAACAAACAACAACCACGACAAGGACGAAAGAAGGAAGAAGTGAAAGGAACGAGAAGACGGAAGAAGCCAAAGAACTCACCGGATGTCATTGAAGGCCGTTGGAGCTCCACCGCAGATCATCATCGGAGCTTGTTCTTGTGTACATCAAATCGAAACTCTCATCACTGAGGTTCATTCTCCCTAAACACCTTAACCTTTCATTTATTGATTCTCATGATGTAGCCTTTAGATTCTAGTGTGATTGGCTCAGATTTGTTGTGTTTACTTGTTGTTGTGTTTGACGATGATGATATGATGAGGTCTATGTTTTCTTTAAGAAACTATGACTGAGTATTGAGTTGTAGCTCATGAGTTTTCTCTTAAAAAATTTCCTTTTCCTTGTTTCGGATGCATAAAACGATTCTGAGAGCATTGTCAAGCTTTTTTATCATTTATCTTTTCATTTTTCATTTAATTTGTTTTAAATAGAATTTTAATGAGTTGGCTTCTCAAGATCTGAACATCACGCCGCCCATGTCATTTTCTCTGAATTTCTCATTATTTTCGGCAGGTGTCATTTTTTTGCCTTTATGATTTGTTTGACCGAATAAGGGAGTAACGGCTAGGGTTTCTTTTCTTTAGGAAGTTTGTTAACTGGTTATTGGGGCTCGTGGGTAAATCAGGTCCATTATGACTCGCGCCCGGCTATACAAGGTTGCCTGCTTTTGGGTCTATTTTATGTCTGGTCCATTTTCTCTTAAAGTTTTAGAGAGTTTTATTAAAATGAACCCATAGTTGTTTCATAGAAATAATTGTTTTATCAAAATTGTTCACTATTCTGTTTTAAATAGTTTTTAGAAGTAAAATATTTTTTTTTTGGGCCAATGATATAAATTAATGGTTTGTCGATATTCTATTTTTTAATCGATGTTATCTAAACCTATATGAGGCCAACTTTTACATTTCTCCATTATTTATCGATTTATTGATTTATTAATTATTTTTATGGTCTATGATATTATTATCTGATTTGTGACATTCGATTTACCGGCGTTGTCCAAATTGATATGAGACTCATTTTCCATTATTTTTATGGTTTCCAATTAATTTTAGACCCATTGTTCTTTCTCGATTATTTTTTGGCCCATGATAAATAGTGATATTCGATTTCTAATAAATCGACGTTATCCCCTAATTTGAGGCCACTCCTTTATTTTCCATATTATTTCCCATTTTCCTGATTCACTTTATTTTGGCCAATGAATAAATGTTTAGATATTCGATTTCGAATAAATCGACGTTATCTAAACTAAATATGAGACCATTCATTTATTTTTCTATTATTTTTCGATTTTACTTTATTTTATGGTCGATGATATAACAAACGATCTAAATGTTCGATTTCGACAAATCGACGTCATTTAAATAAATATGAGACCAATTTTATTTTTTATAGCATTTCTTTTATTTAAATAATTATTTGATTATAAAGTGACGCTCGACTTCTCATAGAATGATTCTAACATTGAATTGATTCTAAGATAGTTAAAGAGCTACATTTTGACGCCTTTAGTTTATTTCCAAGATCCAACGCCTTAGCATAGTTTAGGACACTTCACACACGCTTCCTCTTGGGAAAATACAATGAAACCTTTTATTTCATGCAATCTCGTGTAACTTACTTGTACCCCTCACCCAATTCCGTTGTATGTCATTTATTTACTTGTTTTCGCTTCTTTCGTGAACCCTTGGTCCAACGCCAAGCGGTTTCACTCGCACACTCGCACTTCCTTTAGGTTTTGGTATCGTTTACTAGGAAACTTCCTTAGGACTAGGATTCGATCCCACGTAACCAAACGACCTACCCTTTGAACAAGATAGTTCTTTTAGATCCAAACCCTTGATCCAACGTCAAATGTTCTTAGATAATAAAATACTTTAATAATATGAGAAGAAATGTACGCCATGAGCCTTAAGTGGTAGAAAGGAGGATTACGAGCTCTCGTTACTCGCTCTGATTATTTCCGTCGCAAGACGCTTGGCTTGTTGGTTCGAAATAGTCACCTTTACCCATACTCTTTAGTGCAATTCGACTCCTAAATCCTTTTTTGAATGAAGGGTAATAAAATCAATGACCATCCACGGTGAGCCGAACTAAGAAGCCCTGACTTTCCCATTGCAGGAGGAAATACGTAGGCACACGGATCTTAATCCCTGCCGAGCACCTAGGATCAATCAAACTTTAATATCAACTTGTTTCCCCATAGAAAGTAATTCATTAGGCATAGACATCCTTTCTCGCGTGACAACTTAGATGGTTCCCATTGAGTACGATGGATGTAGGGGGTGTTAATACCTTCCCCCTGCATAATCGACTTCCGAACTCAGGCAATGGTTTCGACGACCTTGTCTTTATCCCTTCTTTCCAGATTTTATCTATATTTTCCCCTTCCCTATTTTGGGATAAACAAAAATTAGGTGGTGACTCTCAAGTCAGCTCATCCGCGATCGCATTCGCAAGGATCGTATTTTCCGAGGTACGACACATACCCAAACCAGTCAAAGTCGAAGAGGATATGACTGGAACATGACTTCAAGACTATGAAGTGGTTGCTAATGATGAAGTCACAATAGATGGAGACCTAGTTCATTTTGCATTACTTGTAGGTGTTGAAGTCATTAACTATAGTGAAGCCTTCAGAGATAAACAATGGAAGTCTGCTATGGTCGAAGAGTTACAAGCAATCAAAAGAAACAACGCATGAAAGTTGGTCGAATTTCCAGCACATACAAAATCTATCGAATTAAAGTGTGTGTTCAAATTAAAGCGCAATGATGATGGCTAGATATAAAGACATAGGGTGAGATTGGTAGCTCTAGGATTTCTTCAAAGAGTGGAACTCAACTACTCTAAATCATTTTCACCTATCACAAGATTGGAACATGTTCGACTAGTGGTAGCCTTGGCTTGTAATCAAGGTTTGTTGATATTTAACTTAGATGTGAAATCAAATTTTTTTAGTGGACCTTTAGATGAAGAGGTGTATGTTACACAACCTTATAGGTTTGTAATTAAGGAAGAAGAAAGTAAAGTATACAAGTTTCACAAAGCTTATGTTCTTCAGTCCTACGTTCAATTAACTCTATACATGCATTTGTTTTGACTTTGCAAGAGTGAAGATGAAGCTTCAAAGTTTGCTTGAAGACGACAGTCATCTTATTTTGCTGGTGACCCTTTGATTCTTGATCTTATGGTTACTGATATTTGTTTTGTTTTTGTTGAGGATTTGAGTTCCTCTTTTGATTTCTTTTTTTCCGACTAAGTCTCCCTTCGGGTGCTCAACTTAGTGGTTTTTTCTTTTCTTTTATTTTTGTTTGAATGTTGTGACCGCCAATTCATTTGTTGATGGTCCTCCGACGGGATGTCTCATCCTTCGATTTGAAAGTGTAGTCAGGTTAACTGAACAACTACCCTGCCCCGGGTTAAATGTAAGGGTTGTATCCGAAAAAAATTCCTACTTCTAGGCTCGAAGTGGTTGACTAGGGATTAACTCCTTATATCTCCAGTGTCTAGGGATTTGAAAGAAATGCTTGTACATCATTGATGAGGTTTTATCCGAAAGCATACCGCAACAGTTATGGGTATTTCGTTTTCATCATCCTCCCTCAAATATTAGCTAAAGTGAAGTGAGAGAATATTTTTGTGATTTTTGCGATAAATGATAAATAATGAGCGAATGCGAAATAGATTAATTCAAAACATGCATAAACATAATATTAACAAAACCAAGTACAAACGATAATGTTCAAAGCAAATAGTACTTAAACAAACATTACAAAATAACAGGAATGCGAAAATAATAAATGGCACTGGCTGCCTTGATTTGAGGAATGAACTTCTCTTGATTGAATGCTTCAAAGTTGGAGACTACTCAGCTTGGTCTTCAACAACCCCTTCAAATGTCTTCACTTGTTGGCACCGTGCGGCGACAATGGATTGTTCTAGACATTTGCATTTCTCGGAGTGAGGGTGAGATCTTTAGAGTTGATCATATCCTGAATTGTGTATTTGAAGGAATGACATTTCTCGATTGTGTGACCCGGAGCGCCTTTGTGATACTCACAGTGAGCATTGGCATCATAGTTCCGGACATTACCAGTCTGAGGTGGCATATCTTTCAAAGTAAGAGATCCTTTTGCCATCTACTGATTAAAGATTTCAGAATATGTCATAGGCAAGGGATCAATGTGTCTATCATATCCTCTTTGTTGATACGGCGGACGCTGTTGAGGAGCGCGTTGTTGTTGTTGACCAGGCCGTTGTGGGTAAGCCGGCTGCTGGTATGGATTGGGCGCAAATTGCGCAGCAGCGACCATAGGATATGGACGTGGTTGATAAGCCATCTGAGGCGGAAATGGAGCTTGAATGGCCGGCTAATAAGGCATTGGGGGAATTGGCTGATATGGCACAGGAGCGTATTGCGCAACAGCAACATAGGGGTACTGGTAGTAGGGAATTGGAGTAGGTGCACTCAGTTGAGTATTCCCACTTGCAGCAGAAATGGCATTTGCTTCGCCCTTTTTGTACCCGTTGAAAGGTTTCTTGACATTGGTTTGGCTGCTAGAACCTCCTTGGATCTTTCCACTTTTCAAACCTTCTTTAATTCTTTCTCCGACCATTACCATGTCCGAAAATCCAGAAGATACGCTGCTGATCAGCTTCTCGTAGTATTGCCCCTGTAAGGTACCCATGAAGATGTCAATCAGTTCACGGTCAACCAATGGTGGATGAACTCTGGCAGCTAGCTCCCTCCAGCGTTGGGCGTACTCCTTAAAGGATTCGCTCTCCTTCTGAGTCATACTCTGAAGTTGAGTACGATTCAGAGCTAAGTCGGTGTTGTACTTGTACTGCTTTTTGAACGCATCGGATAAATCAAGCCAAGTACGAACATTGTTGCGCTCAAGTTGCATGTACCATTCTAGAGACGCTCCAGACAGGTTGTCTTGGAAGCAATGGATCATGAGCTTGTCGTCCTTAGCATGAGCAGCCATTTTTCTGCAATACATCCTCAATTAGAGTTCAGGACAACTGAGGCCTTTATATTTCTCGAATTCTGGCAATTTGAACTTAGCAGGGATCACAGCATCTGGAACTAAGCACATGTCTGAGGCACTCAGAGAGGTTGAGTTGTTTCCTTCCATGATTTGGAGTTTTTTAGCTAACTCACGACACATCTTCATAGCTTCAGATTCTTGAACAGCATGGGGATTGGTGATTGGAACAATAGTATGCATCTCATACTCAACCTGATGATCCTCTTCAGCATGAGGAAACTGGACTTGAGCTGGAAAAGGTTGAGCTTGAGGAATAGCACCAACAGTAACACCAGAGGTAGGTATTGTTTGAGAAGTGACTTCCTCAACAGCAGGAGTGAAGCCTAGAGGCAAACCATAGACCAAAGGATTTGGAACTTGAACTGAAGGCATTGCTCGCGAGGCAGATCCTTTTACTAGAGCATTGTTCATTGCGGCAGCAGCTTCACGACGTTCTTCCATCCTAGCCAAAGCTTGTATAGTCTCGTAAATCTGGTCAATCTTTTTCTTGACCGAGTCAATCTCTTCCCTCATAGCAGCTTGCTCTTCTTGAATCACGTCCATTAGTCTTCTAGTGTTGGCTCGAGTTAGGTACGGGCGTCTAGCACGATACAGGCGTCGAGAAACCAGCTTGATTTACTGAAGATGAAGGAACATGCAATGAGTTTACGACTTTGGAATGAAATGCAAGATGAACAATTATGCAAATGAGATTAATATGTGCATGGATGCAATGAAAGATCTAGGATCACGAGTATAATCTGCTCTGAGGTTAACCATAGTAACGAGTAAATAACCGGTATCTATTGATAAAATTAACCCTAACAGGTAGACTCTTATAGGATTGTTCTAGGTTCTTTACCCGTAAAACCACTCATAGGATCATTTCTACGGTTATGGATAAGATACTCAAGGTCATGGACGTTAATCATACTAACGTCCTGCCACTGGCTAGCTATATTATGACGATAATAACGATAAGATCTACCTTGAGTGGAGTTCTCATGTTAGCCGTATGAGGAGCGGGTCCTTGGAGACTAACACTACGCAACTACCAACATTGAAACCGGTTCTAAAAGTGGGTCCCAGAGTCACAACCCTTTCATGAATCAAGTCATGCGACAGGCTAGCTGCATGATGACGAGATCTATGAATAGGTCTACTCTCTGGGGGGGAGCTTTCATGCTAGGCTTACAAAGAGCGGGTCCTTGAAGACTAACACTAATAACTTCCAATTCTAAACTAGGTGTTTCCTTCTCTTTTTTTCAAAAACTCAGGTGTCATCCCAAAATCCAACAAGTAAGTATGATAATGATCATAATAAGAAGAGCGAATAAACAAGCATAAATAAAAAGCATGAAGAAAACAGATAAACAAAGTAGACATTGATCGCAAAGTAAACTAAGTTAGGCTTGACTCTCTAGATGTCCCCAGCAGAGTCGCCATCTGTCGCACCTCGAAAAAATACGACCTCGCGATAAAAAGATACCGCGGATAAAAAATAAACAACAGAGTCGCCACCGAACTTATTTTATTCCAATTAAGGAAAGGGAAAATATCGAGAAACCCTTTTTAGAAAAATGGATAGAACAAAGTCTTTGAAACCAGATTCTAGGTTCGGGAGTCGATTCCGTAAGGGGAAGGTATTAGCACCCCTTACGACCGTTGTACTCAACGGGAACCTCTTAGTTTAATTTGCGATTTAGTGTTGACTTATGCTTTCTGTTTTCTTCGAATAATAAATGCGAACGATTCTAAGCTAAGGTTAAAGGGGAAATGGGTTGTTTTGTTTCTAGGGTGCTCGGCAAGGAGTAAGATCCGTGTGCCTACGTATTCCCTTGTGCAATGGGAAAGTCAGAGCTTCGTAGTTCGTGGGACTAAGGTTGATCGATTTGATGAACAGTTATTTAAACCGCATTCTAACTGCTAAGCGTTGGCTTGTCTGCTCGCGATAGGAGGCTGAAGTGCTAGCTTGTTTGCGAGATAGAAAGGATTTAGATAATGTTCGCTTTTAAAAGATGTTAGATTCGATTGGTGTTTTCAAGAATGAAAGGGTAAATAAACTGCGTCTTGAGGGGCGGACCTCAGGAGAGTTTATTCGAGAATTCGAGGAATGCTAGATTCCAGAATTTAATTCTTTCATTATTTGATATGTGTATTAAATATTTTAATTACGGAAAGTCGAATGAACCGCATCCCGCGGGGCGAGCCTCGGGAGTGTTCATTCAAGAATTCGAGGAATGCAAGACTCCAGAATTCAGTTCTTTCGTATTTTAATTGAGAGATTTGATTTTTTATAGTGATGTGTAAAATCGTGCAGATGGAGATCATAAAGATGACCGACTTACGAGTGTGCAAAGTGTAGGTGCATTTAAAAAAGTGTTTACTTGGCGTTGGACCAAGAAACATAATTATTCTTTAAACGATTATTCTTAGTGTGATCGCATTTATTTTTTTACTTTGACAATTTATAGTTCTAACACGAGAATAAAAAAAAACATATATAAATATCACGAGCACATAACCAAATTATAAGAAACGATTATCAAGCATGCACAAGTATTTATCATACAAGTGAAATCAAATAAAAGATAATTAATTAACTGAATTAAATAAAATTATTTAATAGAATGAATTAAAAATTAATTAACATCATTATTTAAAATTAGTTAATATTAATGTTTTTTTTTTAGAATTTTATTCAAAAATAAATAAATAAGAAGTAATTAGAAGGAAATTTAAGGGGAAGAAAATTAAAATGAGCATAAAAAAAACTAAACAAATGAGCCATTTTAGAAGAAAAAACGCAGGCCCATTATCATGAACCCTCTTATAAATGGGCCTGGGTCACAAAGGAACCGAATGACCCATACCACACATACCCAACGGTAATATCCTAGGAAGAACATCGTAAACCCTAGCCGCTAGTGTTATTTTTCGATCCAAGCATGTGATGTGAAGAGGTGACATTAATGCATTTGGCAGCGAGCTTTCAGTTTTGGATAGGTAATACCACATTAAAATAACATAAAAATATGATAAACATCAATAACTCAACACAACATTTTTTCGCATAAACATAAAAGAAATCGCACAATGCCTTCCTCTCCAAATTTCCTTGTTTTCTACTCGGTAATGGCTCCTTCAGAACCATACTTTATCGTCTCAACATGAATTGAAAACCCCATAATCGTAAATCAACAAGAACAAAACCATATTCCCAAATTCTGAATCCCTAATTATCATGTTCATCAACACGAATCATCAGGATACGAAGCAAACGAATCGTGAATCTATCAATCAAGTAGTGAAAGGATAAGAAAACACAGAAGCTCAACAACAATCAGTAAGTAAAAGGGAGAACGATTTTTACTTGCTCTGAATGTTTTCAGAGGGCGATTCTTCTCGAGGTATTTCTTGAACTTAGGTCTTTTTTTCGTTCGCTCACCTTCTTCTCTTCTTCATTATCACCGAGTCTCAAATGATGAAAGTTGTGGTGGTCGATCGTCTTTCTCTCTTCTCTCATGTGAAGCTTCGTCTTTGTTTTGCAGCGGTGATCTCGTCGGAGGATTTGGTGTGATGGAGGTGGGGTTGTGCGGCTGCGGACCATGGCGGAAGTTTGAAGTGAAATTTCATGTGAGTGAACTTTAGGTGTTTTGGGCTTAGTTATCCGATGACGTGTATTCTTTGTTTGAATTTATTGTGATAAGTAATATTTATTAATAAAGATGAAGATGATAATGTTTGGGATTCATGTTTTTCTGGTTTTGCAGATGAATGTTTGAAGAAGCTTTATTGAAAGGGTAGCAGTTGAGTGGTTCATGTTGTTTGGGATGATGGTTGTTATTAAGGTGAAATGAAAGGAGTTGTTTTGCTGTTGCGTTATTGTTTCTGAGTTTTTTGAGATTTCCTTGAAAGTTCTTGCTGCTATGTTTTTAGTGTATGTGGCTAGGGTTCTGATTTTTTTTTTCTGTAGATGATTTGAAGGCTATATTTATAGGATGAATGGAAGAGGTCCGGATTTGTGTGAAGAAAAGGCATATTCTTTCACATGTGTGATTTCTTGCTATTTGGATAAGGATTGCCATCAAATTCGTTAGAACGACCTCCCTTGAATCCCTGATTTTGTGCTGATTGATTATTATTTTTGATTTGTAGGGACCACTGAAATTGTGACTCAATCAATTTTCTTTGTCTGTAGTGAGTGAGAATTCCTTCTAGAAAAGGTGTGGCCCATTGTGAATACAATCCTCATTTTTTACTGCTCTTACTTTCGTTTGTTTTTACTGCTAGTTATCTTTACTTGCTGATGAAATTCTGCTTTGGATTCACTCTTTCTTAAGATTAACATTGTCTATGCTTTTTTGTATCCCCCTTTCCGGTTTTGGCGTCATGGTATATCGTGATATCAAAAGACCTAAAGCAGTCAAAGCATTCTTTTGAAATAATGCAGGTGTAGGTTCCCTGAAGCATTCAGACGCAAACATAGATTTCGTGCCGCACCTGAGATTTCATCAAGATAAATGGTAAATAAACAAACCTTCTCTAAACTCAGCAATGTTAAACATTTTTTGGCATAACTCTTGATCTGTTTCGTATGCGATGCTGCCTTTTTGCAAGGATGGTTCTTGGCATATTTGTGTACTGAAGAAGATTTTATGAATAGGCTCAAAAGTTGGCTTTGCTTGGATGAAGTTGGAGTTAGGAATAACTTGGTTCGTGTTGTCCGTTTCAGGTGGTTGGTGTAATGAAGGCCCATGTAGCTGAAGCTTTCCTAGAGGTGTATTCATGCTGATGTAAGTTTTGAAATCCTGATTAATTTTATGTGGCTGACTATGTATTTGGATAGCTTTCAATCCCGTGATTTCACTCGGGATTATCCATAGACTTTTCTTGCTCGTATAATGCACTTATTGGTGATTTTTTCTGTAAAAAGCTCATGGTTCTGTTTGTTAACTAACCACATTTTCCATTATTTTCATGTGCATTGTTCCTGGTACGGGGAACTTCACAACGGCTGAAGGTTGTTTAACTTTGGTAAAATGTCTACTTCCTCGTGAATCACATTTGTAGCATGGTATCCATCTTGTTTTTTTTTTGCTCTGACTTTTATTCAAACTTACTGGCCGACACGAATCACATGTTTTAACATTGTGACCCCTGTTTTAGTATTTTGTAGGTGAACGATGAAGATGCGAGGTGCTGATCAGAATGACACTGGAGGCTATGGTTATAGCAAAATTCTTAACAAATCATGAAGATTGACCTTGTGCTGCTGCACTTTTCTTAGGTTTAAGTTCAAATTGTCATTGTAGAATTAGGACTTCACTTCTTGAATCTCTTTAGTAATGTGACCCTTGAATTGTAAAGAAAGTTTGAGCCTTATGCAATTCCTTGAGTTTTCTCTTGAATTCAACTTGCCATTAGCTTGCAATCCACAACGCTTTTGTATTGGCTTGTATTGGTGTTTTTTTAGTGCTAGATCCTTGTAATAAAGAACAAGTAATTCCATTTTTGATGCAGGCATGACTTGAGTGTTGAGACTTTATTGTAAACTTCCATGAAATGGCCTTGAATATAAGCCTTGGCCCATACAGATGGTCATGAAATTTAATTGAATTTAATTAAATCTTTAAAAACTCATGCTCTCTGAAACCCATGTACCATATATATGCAATTCTATAAAGCTAACGTGTATTTCATACAATGCTTGGATTATAGACAATATTCCCTTAATAACCAATTGTAACACGGTGGGAGAACTGACTTTAGTTATGTTGCGGATAGCAAGAGTCGCCACCGACTTTTATTTTATCCAAAGGAAAGGCATAAAAGAACAGGAAAGACCTTTTAAAAGATTTTTGGGTCCGGGGGGTAGGTTATGTAAAGGGAAGGTGTTAGCACCCTTTACATCCATGGTTATCCATGGGCTCTTAGTTACTTAACTCACTTCGAATTGTTTTTGAAAAGTGTAGTGTGTGAATAGAAATTTTCATAAGAGTTTAATAATGATCCATGTAAGGATGCGTAAAAAACTTGTATTTTGAAAATTGTTTGAAATTGTGAAATGTTTGAAATTTGTTTTGAATGAAGTGAGTAAGCAACTATGAGGAACCTACCCTAAAGTTTAAGTCTTTCTGTTCTTTATCCTTTAAATGGTAAGACTATCCCTATTATTAAGGAATAGGTAGTCATTACCTTGGATGTGTGGGACACATGAGGGACATCTGTTATATAGGCAATTGTGGGGTGTATTAAGCATTTTGGAGGGACTGTCATCATTATTCGAAAGGGACTTGATCTTTATGAAGGCAACCATTAAGGGACTTGATGACTTTTCTTTTAAGGGACTTGCTTTGTACACCCCATTTGACCTTATGATTAGGCAACATTGAGAGGCAACCCTAGAAAGTGAGATGACGATTAAAAATCGACTTACGTGTGTAAGTGTTTAATTTAATTTATCTTATAATTAAAATGATCTAAATTTAATTTTAAATATAATACATGTTTACACTCCCTATTTTACTAACCATAGCAAGCAAATTAAATAATTTAAATATTTACAAAAATTACACCAAGGAGCAATTACAATAATTATAATAAGCAATTAAAATAAATAGCAAATAAATAAATATAAATAATAAGCAAAAATAAATAAATAGGCAATAATAAATATAATAGGGGTTAGTAGTAATAATAATAAAAAATTAAATAAGGTTAGTGAAATAATAATAATAAGCATAATAATAAAATAAATGGATTAGTAATAATAATAAGCAAAATAAATAATGAATAAGAATTAGAAATTATTAAGAAAATATGAACAATTTAATTATAAAATTTAAACTATATGCAACTTATTAATTCTAGACATAAAAAATTATAATTATAATATTAGCATAAATTTAATTATTTTTAAGCACATATGAACAAATTATAAAAAAACAATTTCATATTATATATAAGAACTTGATTATAATTATATTGACTAAAATTGATTATATTAAATAAATATGTACATAATAATTATAAAATTTAATTATACTAAATGTTATATTTACAAAAATAAAGTTAGAAAAATGAAATTAGGTTTTAACATTTGTTTAGAGAAAAATAAATTAGGGTTTTATAAAGTTAGGTTTTAGAAAATATTTTTTAGAGTTTATAATATAATATATAAAATTAATAAATAAATATACATATATTACAATTTAATTACATAATAAAGAAAATAATTTAAATTGATAAAAATAAAAGTTTAGAATTTTAGAAAATATAAGTGTTGTTTGAGATATTTATTAAATATATATACATGCATAATTTATTTTTTAATTAATAATAAGAAAATAATTAAGCAAATTAATTAAATAAATTAAAACAGAAAAATGATAAAAAAGAACTTACCTTGGCTGGGTTTGAACCCAGGACACCCTGCCTGCAAACAACAAAACGTACCACCAGGCCAGCCACGTATTGGTGATAATGGAATGAGTTGAATCAGTTTTATGCAATGCCTGGAAAAAATCAGAAAAATAAATGGAAGCAAAAGGCCTGGGGGAGGATTGAACCCAGGACCTCTTAACACACAAACGCACGCATGACCATCCGGCTGGGTGAGCAATTCTGCTAATGGATCAGCTACAATACATAATATATAATAATGACTAATTATATGAAAAACTGGAAAAAAAAGATGGTGAAGCCTGGACTCGAACTCAGGTCACCAAGATACGCGCGCATGCTTCACACCACTGGGCCAAGCAGCCAGTTGTGATATAAAACCTCAACCAATGCATAAAATATAATATGCAATATTTGAATTTGAAAAACCCGCGTGCATCCAGCTTTGTCTTCTCCACATTACCTGCGAAATTCCATGCAATTTTACCTGCGAAATCTCCTGCGTGTTCTTCATTCCTACGAATTACAAACTTCAACCAAACAACCAAATTTCACAAAATTAATTATGTCATTGAGTTGCTACTGAGTTTTGCAACTGTCCTACGTTTTTAGAATCTATTTATCATGATGAAACCATGAAACCCTAAAGGGGGTCGTGAACCCTAATCATGGTGAATTCTCATACCTGCACGAAAAACTTAATTGAATAGCCCAGAATCGTTCCAAGGTTCATCACAAACATCATCAAACAATCAAAAACAAGTCAAATACAGTCAATCAATGGAATCGAAAAATCATATTCAAGAACAAAGTTTTGCTCGGGTTATGCAATTCATGAGGCTTTTGATGCAAATGGTGATTGATAATGATTCAGTGATGTCCAATGAGTCTTGCTATGTCTTTGTTTTACCTTCTAGAGCCCTGGAAATAAAAAACCGAATGTGAGTTTTTGGATGGTTTTTCAATTTGTGAAACTTACTTTTGGAGGCAGAGAATTCGTCTCTTTGCAATGGCAATGAGTTATGCACTTATAGGAGAGTGAATTAGGTCAAAAAGATTGATTGCTTGTGTGGAAAAATTGATATGAAAAGATCCAAATTGATCATGCCTTGAAAATCAAATATTCATGTGTGAATGCTTGCTATTTTTGGACAAATCTCATGATTTCTTTCCTCTTCAATTCAAATCAATATTTAAGACTTTCTAGAAGCTTAATCTCCATCAAATCTTACATTTTCATATTTTATTTTTATTTAAAATGATTTTTAATGAATTAAATCAAAATAAATAAAAATAAAATAATAAAAATTCTGATTTTTAATGGTTTGGGTCGTGCATGAAGTCATTGTATGGGTTGGGTGATCATTTGGCAAACCCATTTGGAAGAAATTGGTTTTAGACCTCCATTTTCATCATAAACCAACTCAAAATTTCCCAACTTTGCAAGGGCACATATCCTTCAATTTTAATGTTATGAGGGTGTTCTTGGACATTTTGGAAAGATTGAAGAGTCCTCTAAACAACCCCACTGGTTTCATGTCCATATCATTTACCAATCTCAAGTTATGCCCTTTTGAAGTTGTTGACTTTTTGTTGACTTTCAAAAGGACCTATAATGTCTTAGCTCATACCTTCCAAATGAAGCATTTTTGGGCTTGGCTTGTGAGACACAAAGTTGTATAGAATTCAATTTCCTTCAAAATTAGCTTTGAGTGGAGACTTGGTGATGAAGCATGTGAAAGTTATGGCTGGTCAAAGTTCAGTTGACTTTTACTAAGGAAACCCTAATTTAGAAACTCCTGATTCTTGATGATCTGGAATCTCCTTGATGAATCATGATCAAACCTTGATCAAATGATGAATTTTACTTCATATACTTGATGTTGGCAAAAAATCATGAAGTTTGACTTTGGTTTGACCACAGTTGACCTTAATTTGACTTTTTAACTGCATTGACTGATTTTGACTTATCTGATCATCTGACTAAGCAAACTTTTGAGAAAAGTCTTGAAACTTGTCATGGCGGTTCTTACACACATATAAGATGTTATGAAGCTCACTTGAAGTCTTGGAAATCCATTTAGCCTGATTAAAGTCAAAACCCTAGTTTTGGATGCACTGCTTAGGAGATGCACTGTCTGAGGGAATTGTCAACTCTTTTGACCAATTGTAAACTTTGTGAACCTTGTGAACCATCATAAAATGTCTTGTGAACCTCATGGGAGGTATTGTGAACCTTGTGAACCTTGTGAACCTCATAAAGTGATTTGTGGACTTCATGAACCTCATGAAAGGTCTTGAAAGCATTGTGAATCTTGTGAACCTTGTGAACCTTCATGAAGTGACTTGTAGACTTCATGAACCTCATGAAAGGTCTTGGAAGTGTTGGGAAACTTGTGAACCTTGTGAACCTTCATAAAGTAGCTTGTAGACTTCATGAACCTCAGGGAAGGTCTTGTAAGTATTGAGAAGCTTGTGAACCTTGTGAACCTTCATGAAGTGACTTGTAGACTTCATGAATCTCATGAAAGGTCTTGAAAGCATTGTGAAACTTGTGAACCTTGTGAACCTTCTTAGAACACAAAGTCTTGTATTGTGAGGGCAAATTTTAGGGTGCAACCGCTGCCCCTGTTCAATTTTCTGAAACCTGAGGGGTTAGATTGGTATATTTGCCAGTCGTAACCTGGAAGGTTGAAGGGGATTGAACACAAAAGCCCAAAAATTTGCACTCACCAGTGCATAAAGTGATACAGATGGCTAGTTGAATATGCCTGAGTGGGCTTAAAGATGCCACTTGAAAAAGTTCTTCAGATACATTTCTTGGAGGATAAAGCAGTCCAAAATATGGAGGTATAATGATAGCTGTCAGGAGGATAAAGCAGTCCTGATGTAGTAATATGCTTTCAAGAGGATGAAGCAGTCTTGAGAGATTGATAATATATCTTCAGGAGGATGAAGCAACCCTGAATATGAAGGTATAATGATAGCTATCAGGAGGATAAAGCAATCCTGAGGTACAAGAAGCTGTCAGGAGGATAAAGCAATCCTGAGGTATTGATAATATGATTCCAGGAGGATGAAGCAATCCTGATGTACTAGGAATTTTCAAGAGGATGAAGCAGTCTTGATATAGTGATATGCTTTCAGGAGGATAAAGCATTCCTGATGTAAGAGAAGTTTTCAGGAGGATAAAGCAGTCCTGAAGTAATGATAGTCTGTCAGGAGGATAAAGCAGCCCTGAGAAATAAGTTTTCAGGAGGATAAAGCAGTCCTGATGTATGAGAAGCTGTCAGGAAGATGAAGCAGTCCTGAGGTATTGATCTTTCAGGAGGATAAAGCAATCCTGATAATTGTAAGTCTGTTTGCTGGATAATTAACCTGAAAACCAGGTAGCATTCTGTATAATAATATTAGTTTAAGCTTTATGTATGCATGTATGATATGATGCACTTAGGTAATGTACTATGTATCCATGGATATGTATGTTATGGTATGATGTAAATGATGTATGTATGATATGACACTGCCTGAAGCATCTGGATATCTTCGTATAACAACTGCTGGCCAGGGAAAATAAATCCCGATTTGTTGAAGAATATGAGAAACTCGTTCCCGTCTTGTTTGATAATATATTATACATAACCTCCCGTATGCTGGGGATAGCAAGGTATATATAACCTCCCGTCTGCTGGGGATAGCAAGGTATATATAACCTTCCGTCTTCGTTTGATAGTAGGGTAGATATCTCGTCTTCTTTCGTCGTACCTTTATTGGAAAGTAAATTCCCGAATATCCGTATGAGGATAAAAGAGATGGATATAAATTCCAGGGGAGATGAGACTTTATGAAGATGGATTTGTCCTACTGAGGGTTTGTAGTTGTCTTGTTAGGGATGAACCGGCGAAGCTTCGTTGAAATCCTTCCCTCGTTCGTCCTTAGTAAATACTATTACTGCATTTTCATGCATTTCTGGTAAACATCAATCATATTAAGCATTCATGCATTTTTGGTAAACATCAATCATATTCAAAAGCATACATACATTCAAACACAACCAACGGACGTTTCGCTTATGTAAATAGGGTAAAAGTAAATCTGGATTCAAAAGATGGAATTTATTTATATCAAAAAGTGACCCATACACGGGTAAATTTGTACAAGGAGACATAAACCCTAGTAAGAGGATTTTGTCATAAAGATTTTACAAAATGAAGAAAATCAGCTATGTGGGAAATAATCCTATTGAGTTTCAATTCTACTATTGCCATTATCTTCAAGTATCTCATCTTCTGCTGTTGAGACGGAAACGATTGGATTGAGCTTTATCTGTTCGAACTTGATTAAGTAGCACAACCGATTGCAGTTTCATGGGTGATCCAAACGAGACATAGTCATACGCTTTAATCCCTAACTTTTGCCTGGATTGCCCTTTCAGGTTTTCAATCCACCGGGATACCCTTTTTTGCCCAAGCCGCCTTTTCAGGTTTTCGACTTGCCGGGTGTACATCTTTTTATATATATCCCTAATTTTTGCCCAAACCCTTTTGGTTTGCCGGGATGCCCTTATTTTTGCCTAGGCCTGTCAACCTAGCGGGTCTCTTTTTATGCGTAGTATTTTTTAACTATGTCTGCGTTTACAGGCTGTGGGAAATCTTCACCATCCATTGTAGTAAGTATCATGGCACCTCCTGAGAACACTGTCTTGACTACAAATGGTCCTTCATATGTTGGAGTCCACTTGCCCCTAGAATCACCCTGTGGTAATATGATACGCTTGATTACCAAGTCACCAGCCTGATATACCTTTGGCTTAACCTTCTTATTAAAAGCTTTGATCATTCGTTTCTGGTACATCTGGCCATGACAAACTGCTGCTAGTCTCTTCTCATCAATCAAATTTATCTGGTCAAGTCGAGTCTGAATCCACTCATCTTCATCCAAGCCTGCATCCTTCATAATTCTTAAGGAGGGAATCTGAACTTCAATGGGTAGAACTGCTTCCATACCATAGACTAAGGAGAATGGGGTTGCCCCTGTCGAAGTACGTATTGTAGTACGATAACCATGAAGAGCAAATGGTAACATCTCATGCCAATCCTTGTAAGTAACAGTCATCTTCTGTATAATCTTCTTAATGTTCTTATTAGCGGCTTCAACTGCCCATTCATCTTTGGACGATACAGAGAAGAGTTATGATGCTTAATCTTGAACTGCGTGCAGAGATCAGTAATCATAGTGTTGTTCAGATTAGAGCCATTGTCAGTGATAATCCTTTCAGGGATTCCATATCTACATATGAGATTATTCTTAATGAACCGAGCCACAACATTCTTAGTAACAGATGCAAATGAAGCTGCCTCTACCCACTTCGTGAAATAATCAATAGCAACCAGGATGAAACGATGCCCATTAGAAGCAGTAGGCTTGATCTCACCAATCATATCAATGCCCCACATGGCAAAGGGCCAAGGAGCAGTCAACACATTCAATGGTGATGGAGGTATATGGATTTTATCAGCATAAATTTGACACTTGTGACACGTTCTGGAGTGTTGATAGCAATCAGCTTCCATGGTAGACCAATAGTAACCTGCTCTCAATATTTTCTTTGCCATAGTATGTCCACTAGAATGAGTACCAAAGATCCCATCATGCATATCTTCCATAATCTCAATTGCTTCCTTCTTATCCACACAACGAAGCAAAGTTGAATCATGATTGCGCTTATACAAAATGCCATTACTCAAAAAGAACTTAGCAGAAAACCTTCTCAGAAACTTCCTATCTTTGACAGATGCCCCTTCAGGGAACTCCTGAGCTTCAAGATATTTTTTCACTTCATAGAACCAAGGTTTCTCCTCTGCCCCTTCAGTGTCAATCTCATTGCAGTATGCAGGCTTCTCAAATCTATCAATGGTAATCTTGGGAGCTTCATCATCCCAGCTGATCTCAAACATGGATGCCATGGTGGCTAATGCATCTGCCAACTGATTCTCTCTTCGTGGAATATGTCCAAAGGTAATCTCTTTGAAATGTGGGATCAAAGAAAACACATGCTCTCTGTAAGGAATGAGGTTATCATGCTTGGTATCCCAATCTCCTTTGATCTGACTTACTACCAGGGCTGAATCTCCATATACGTCTAGGAACTGAATCTTCATATCAATGGCAACTTTGATAGCCAGGATACATGCCTCATACTCAGCCATGTTATTGGTACAATAGAAACAAAGTATGGTAGTAATCGGGGTATGACAACCTTCAGGGGAACCGATCACAACACCAACACCATTACCAAGTGCATTGGAAGCTCCATTGAAAACCATAGTCCATCGGGATCCTTGTTCAGGTTCGTCATATTGTCCAGGTTCTTTGGTAATAATCATAATATCTTCATCAGGGAACTCAAAAATCATTGACTGATAATCATCCACTGCTTGATGAGCCAAATGATCAGCTACAACACTTCCTTTAATGGCCTTCTGAGTAGTATACTGTATATCATATTCTGTTAAGATCATTTGCCATCTTGCTATTCTTCCGGAGAGAGCAGGTTTCTCGAATATGTACTTGATTGGATCCATCTTCGAAATCAATAAGGTAGTATGAGTCAACATATACTGTCTTAGTCGGCGAGCAGCCCATGCCAAAGCGCAACAAGTTTTCTCGAGCAGTGAGTATCTTGTTTCACAGTCGGTAAACTTTTTGCTAAGGTAGTATATTGCCTGCTCTTTTCGACCAGACTCGTCATGTTGCCCCAACACACACCCCATTGAGTTGTCTAACACAGTTAAGTACATAATCAAGGGTCTTCCATCAACTGGTGGCATCAAAATTGGAGGTTCTAGCAGATATCTCTTGATTTCATCAAAGGCAGTCTGGCACTCATCATTCCATTCCATCACCTGATCTTTCTTCAACAACTTGAAGATTGGCTCACAGATGGTAGTTAATTGGGAAATAAATCTTGCAATGTAATTCAGCCGTCCCAAGAAACCTCTAACCTCCTTCTCAGTACGGGGAGCTGGCATCTCTCGTATAGCTTTCACTTTTGCAGGATCCACTTCAATACCTTTTCCACTGACAATAAAACCCAGGAGCTTTCCAGATCTAACTCCAAAAGTACACTTGTTTGGGTTCAATCTCAACTTGTACTTCTTCAACCTCTCAAACAACTTGTGCAGATGATCAAGATGTTGCTCTTCATTATGGGATCTGGCTATCATATCATCCACATATACCTCTATCTCATGATGAATCATATCATGAAACAAAGCCACCATAGCACGCTGATATGTTGCCCCTGCATTCTTCAAACCAAATGGCATCACCTTATAGCAAAAGGTGCCCCACTGTGTCACAAATGTTATCTTCTCCATGTCTTCAGGAGCCATCTTGATTTGATTGTAACCAGAGAAACCATCCATAAAAGAGAATACCTTATGCTGAGCAGTGTTGTCTACCAGGATATCAATATGAGGAAGTGGAAAATCATCTTTGGGGCTAGCCTTGTTCAAATCTCTGTAATCCACACACATACGTACCTTACCATCTTTCTTAGGAACTGGTACCACATTTGCAACCCACTGAGGATAAGAAGTTACTGCTAAGAACCCTGCATTGAACTGTTTCATTACTTCTGCCTTGATCTTTTCTGACATTTCAGGACGCATACGACGAACCTTCTGCTTCTTTGGACGACAATCTTCTTTCACTGGCAAACGGTGAACCACAATGTCTGTATCCAACCCTGGCATATCTTCATAAGACCAAGCAAAGATCTCCACATAGTCACGTAACATCTGAATCAACCTGCTCTTGACATTGTCCTCTAAATCAGCCCCTATCTTAACCTCTTTCCTGTTTTCTTCAGTTCCCAGATTCACAACTTCGACTGGCTCTTCATGTGGCTGTATAGCTTTCTCTTCTTGTTGTAACAACCTAGCAAGCTCTACAGGTAGTTCACAATCGTCCTCATTTCCGTCTTCAGTTTGATAGATCGGATTCTCGAAATTATAATTGGCAATAGTAGAACTGTTATCAACAGGATCCAGAGTGGATGAGGATCTGCATTTTAGTGATGTGGGTGTGTGTAAGAACACATAGCTGATAAAATAAAAATAAAAGAAAAGAAAGACAAGGAACACAATATTTACGAAAACGAAACGTCCACTGATTTTATTGAATGAAGTATGCAAATGAAATGACAGCCCGTAACAAGCACACCATTGTGCCCCGGGTAAGGCACAAGGCTTAAGAGTTCAATTGTTCAAGCAATTACAAATTTAAAAGCAACAACACAGTAATAGTATTTACTCCTGACTAAAGGAGATAGGGATAACATCTTCAGCTTTCCAATTATTGAGTCCAGCACCCACAGTAGGAAAAATCCAAGCATCCAGATTGTAGTCTTCCTCATAGTCTCCCACAGCGTTGATCTGATCTTTCGTAACCCCTTGGTTGGTGATACGAACATCACGAGCACGACGAACAGCTTTCTGGGACTCTGCAGTGAAACCCAAACCAAACTTGTCAGACTTGTATGGAATATCAGGAAGCTGACCCCAAATAGTACAACCACCTTCGTCCACCACAGCTCTAGCATCATTGAGGGAGGCCATTGCCATTGTTGGAGGTTTTCTGGTGACCACAGGAACTTTCTTTGTAACAGGAGGAGCTACATAGTCATTAAAAACCCAAGGAACCACTTCAAACGTCTGACACGGAGTTTCAATGTATTCACCTTCCATTTCCGGATACTTGAAAGTGTTTACATGGCTGACAAAGTATTCTTCTTCTCCATAGACAGTAACAACCTTTCCATCCACTGGATATCTCAACTTTTGGTGTAATGTAGAGGTTACAACACCTGCCCCATGGATCCAGGGACGACCAAGCAAACAAGAGTACGAAGGACGAATATCCATCACAAAAAATGTAGCAGTAAAAACCTGAGAGCCAACTTTGATTGGAAGATCAATTTCCCCATGCACTACTCTTCTAGAACCATCAAAAGCCTTCACCACAATACTACTGGGCTTCAGCACAGCATCTTCAGGGCTCAACTTATTTAGGACTTCCTTGGGCAGCACATTCAAAGAGGAACCATTGTCTATCAGCACATGTGACAGGGTAGTTCCCCTGCATTCAATTGAGATATGCAAGGCCCTGTTATGATCCCTCTTGGCAGGGGTCAAATCAGCATCAGAAAATCCCAACCCATTATCATAGGTCAGGTGGGCAACACAATTCTCAAACTGGTCAACAGAGATAGCATTGGGTACATGAGCAGTCTTCAGAAACTTGATCAAGGACTTGGCATGAGCCTCAGAACATAACAACAAGGACAACATAGAAATCTTTGAAGGAGTATTCCCCAACTGATCAACAATGTCATAATCACTCTTGCGAATGATTTTCAATACTTCTTCCATCTGCTTAGAGAGATCATCAGCAGTTGGAACATCAGTAGATACAGGCTCAATAACAGGACCTTTGCCCCGAGCATCAGTGGTAGACGTAGTAGCAGGAGTAGCTGCATTCTTGGAAGCAATTGGAGGAGAGAAGACTCTTCCACTTCGTGTGATCTTACTAGATCCAACAATATTGTCAATATCAACAGGCACATCAGCTACAGGCTCTTGCTTAACACCATGGATGTAAACATCAGATCCATAATGCCAAGGCACAACTTTGTCAGACGTATACGGGATAGGACCAGGAGTAGTAATAACCACAGGAGCTACTCTGGCTTCAGCAACAACTTTCACAGGACCCTCAGCAGTAATCCTGATTGGACCTTGATGGGTGATTTTAATAGGTCCCTTGGAAGTGATTTTCACCGGTACTTTGTCAACCATATCAACCTCCTCAATCTTCTTACCTCTAGTAATATGCTCTACCATACTCTCCACAGAAGATGGTCTTCTTTCAAACACTATAGTATACTTATCCATGAGACGCTGAATTCCGTCCTTCAATCTGAAGCACTTCTCTGGATTATACTCACAATAAACACAATCTTCACGACAACCCGGAAAGAACCCAGCTTGCACTAACTTCTTTCTGATGACAGCCAATGGTGTGGTCAACTCTGCAACCGAATGGATATGTAAATCTTCATCAATGGCATTGACGGTCTTCTCGTGATTTGGCATTGGAGCAGTAATCACATTTGGGGTGCCTGGAGGATCAAACTCAATTTCTCCAGCGTCAATCATATCTTGAATTTTGTTCTTCAAGATCCAGCAGTTATTAGTATCATGTCCCTGACAGTTTGAATGATATGCACATCGTGCATTGGGATTGTACCTGGGAGAGGTAACATTAGGATTCTGAGGAGCCTCTTTCAAAGTAATAAGTTCAGCCTTCAACAAATGTTGCAATGCCTGAGCCATTGACATGTTGATCTTCGTGAACTGTCTTCTAGCCCTCTGTTGGTTGCCCTGTGGCTGTTCTGTTGTTGCAGGAGTTGGATTTGAAATATGAACTGCACTAACAGATTGATGCCTTCTATTACGATCAGGTTGACCATAAACAGCATTGGACTCTTTCTTTCCAGTGGGAGGCTTCTTTGCAGTACCTGATGAGGAAGTACCCACTTGGATCTTACCATTCTTTATACCATTCTCTACTCGCTCTCCTGTCATGATCAACTCAGTGAAGCCAGATGATGAGCTTCCAATGAGATGACTGTAAAATGGACCATTCAGCGTACACATGAACATATCAACCAATTCCCTGTCAGTCAGAGGGGGTTGAACTCTTCCAGCTAAATCTCTCCACTTCTGAGCATACTCTTTGAAACTTTCTTTAGCACCCATGGACATGCTCTGAAGCTGCATGCGAGTGGGGGCTAAGTCAGCATTGTATTGATACTTCTTATAGAAAGCTTCAGCAAGATCATTCCAGTCTCTGATGTTAGCACTCTCCAACTGATAATACCACTCCAGCTGAGCTCCAGATAAGCTCTCTTGAAAAAAAATGGATCCACAATTTCTTATCAGCAGTGTGAGGTTGAATTCTTCTGACATAAGACCTTAGATGCAGTTTGGGACAAGAGACCCCATCATAGACAACAAAAGTAGGAACCTTGAAGCCAATGGGTATGACTACCCCAGATATCAAACTCAAATCCTCAAAATCCAGCCCAGATGATTTCTGCAACTCCATAGCATCCATCCTATCCACCAGCATCTTGAATTTGTCTTCATTAGGCTCATGGTAGTAGTTAGCCTCAGAATCAGAGTCCCCCATGGTGTTGTGGAGGCTGCCTCCTTCTTTTTCAGATTCCTCAGATTCATAGTCTTCAGCTGGTTCTTTTGTCTTGGCCATACCTTTGAACCTTCTTCCCATGTTGATCAAACCAGCTGACCTTCTAGTCTTCTTGGTCTTCTTGGCCAGCAGTGCCTTCAATTCATCTTGTCCCTTGGACAGGTTCAAGATCAGCTCTTGGAACTGTGCATTTTGTGTCTGGAGATCCTTAACTGATTGTTCAAGAGCCATTGCTGAAATAAACAGCGAGAAGATGAGAAACCTGTACACAATAATAAACCTGTGATGCAATGAAATGATATGGGAATGCATATGCAATGTTTTCAAGGACCGCAGGATTTAAATTTGCTTAGACAATCACGAAAGTAAACTTTTATTAGTAATAACTTTGTTTTGCCTTTTAGGCTTACAAAAATGAAATGAAATAAGTACAAAAAATGGGGTTTTAAGTCTCCCATGGACGTTTCCTCTTTGTATTGAGGTATGAGTTGAGATTCCGTTCCTCATGAAGTTGCTTTGTTAGTTCCAGGATTCTTTCTTGGCTTGCTTTGTAATGAGCCTCGAAAGTATCCCTTTGCTCCTTCAGTTGGATCCATGATCTCTGCAAGTCTTCCATATCAGTAGGCATGTCTGGGTGAAGGATGGTATAAGTTGTGTCTCCTTCAGCAATAGGTTCCATGGTAACTGGTAGGACGGCAGGATATGGCATCATGAGAGTCTGAGCATGAGACCGCACCCATCTGAGATAAGCCTCCATAGGAATAGTGTACTTAGGCTCTAGTGTCTTGCTGTCAACCCTGTTTACTTTTCCCCAGGCTCGTATGAATCTCTGACGGTAACCTTGAAGATCGTTGTCGTAATCAAACACAATGCCCTGAATCAACATGTCATGTGGACCATCACTCCGGGCATAACCAAATTGTCGTAAAGCTAGAGAGGGGTTGTAGGTGATGCCTCCTCTTATGCCTAGAAGTGGCACATTAGGAAACTCCCCACAACGGTCAATGATGGTGACATTCTCCATAGATCTGGAGCACCAATGGATATCTGAGTGAGAAAGTGACATGATCCTCTTGGACCATCTGAACCCTTGCTCATTCTTCATTACGGAGCGAGGAAGGTGAGAAATAAACCACCTAGAAAGCAAAGGTATGCAGCACATCAAAGTTCCTCTTGCCCTTGTAGTACGGGTATGAAGAGAATGCAGGATGTCTCCAAGAAATGTAGGTACTAGATTGTGACTCAGGAATATGTTGATGGCATGAACGTCTATGAACTGATCTGGATTAGGGAACAATACTAAGCCATATATCAGCAAGGCTAAGATCTCCTCAAAAGCATCATGACTCATAGCCTTCAAGAACATTTGAGCCTTCTCTATCAACACCTTGGCAAGAATACCCTTAACTCCGCTTCTCGTTTCTAGAACAATGTCAGACTTCTTCAGATGTAGAGCTGCAGCAATAACCTCTGGTTTAAGCTCCTTCTCCAAGCCTGTGAAGGGTCTTTGATCAAGAACAGGTATACCCAGAAGTTTAGAGAACTCTTCCATTGTAGGGACCAGCTGATAGTCAGGGAATGTGAAGCAATGGTGCTTAGGATCAAAGAACTGAAATAGGACACTCATCATGTCTTCATTGAACCCTGAAGTGACTAGATCCAATAGGTGACCATGTCTCTTGTTGAACTGGGAATGATCAGACACTTGAGAAACCAACTCTTTAAGCTTAGCAGGTATGCCCACAAAGTTGATCCTGATGGTGTTTCTACGAGCAGAAGCCATGACCTGCAACAAAGAACAAAGATAAATCCTTTGGTCCTTGAAATGGTTAGTGAAAATGCTATGCTTATGATGCATGATGATGTCATGATGTTATGCTCAATCACAAACATGTGGCACACACAAACAAGTCACACCATAGCCCTAGGTTTAAAGGCTTGCATGAGGTTCAAAGGTAAGTACCCTCCCCTGAAGTTAGATGGTTCATCCTGTCCTACAAAAGTAACCAGGTTCTAAGGGATCTCAATATCATTGATCTTTCACAAGGGTGGTTGATCAGAAGGCAACTTACTTGCCAACCAAAACCCTCCAAGTTTAAGATCTCAATGAGCGTAGTATCGAGTGTCAACCAACTTCAGTCTGCACCAAAGCCGGTTACCTCACTACTTTTCTAAAGGCCAAGATAGGATAACTAGGGTTCTAAAAGTTAGTTAGTGCATTGACAACATATGTGTCGCTCCCGATAAATGGGAATGGGCCCAGATAAAGGTACAGACGCGAACGGTCGGCGAAAGGGACAATGAGAACACACAGCCGTGAACTCACTGGAGATGAATAGAGTCGCCAGCTAGGCATTTTTATCCCGAAGGAAAGGTAATGCTGCATAAACCTAGAAAGATATGGATAAGACGGTTGCGAACCAGAGAGACTGAGAAAGGGGGTTGGTTACAACCTGGGAAGGTATTAGCACCCAGATTGTCCGCCGTACTCGACGGGATCCACGCTTAAAAGATTTGTGTTTTAAAGGGGTAGTGTCAGTGCAATCTGTGTATACAATAGCTGGAAAAGAATGTACAGGTGTCAGTGTAGAGAAATGTGATGTGTATAAGTGAAGTGTCAGTGTAAGAACAGGAATAAGATGCTCAAGATCATGAGGCTTAAAGAATGATGCTAGAAAGAGGGGGAATATACAGAGACTTTTGTTCGATAACTGTTAAGTTATGCCTACGTATCCTCTCGTGCAATGAGGAAGTCAGAACACCGTAGTTCGACCCAAAGAGACTGAAAGATGAAATGACTTGTGAACTGCTTGCTTGTCTATGCTCAAGTGTATGACCTGTCTGGCTCAGGTGCAAACTGTCTTGCATTAGACGGAAGAAGCGGGCTCTCGTTTGTGAGTGAATGAGATGAGAAAAGAATCCCGAAGGAGACGATTATTGTTTGTTTTTGAGTTTTCAGTCTTTTATTGCTTTTGAAAGTTTGTCATAAGTTAATGAGCTTAAGCCTAAACCAATGGGTTAGTAAACTCATCACATCTTCCCTCCGATTAGGGGTAATGAGAATACCTTAAGTGTGAAGTCAGCTTCTCACACTTAAACACCTTTGATGTAGGATTAAGATCATTAACCTACTTGTGATTAATTAGATGTTTTTGGTGTTTTTGTTTAGTGTTGAGTAATGAGGTTAAGCCATAATCAGGGATTAAACAGACTCATTACACCATCCTAATAGAAGGATAATAGATGAGAATGTTTAAGCTGAGGAAAGCTCCTCAACTTAATCCATGATTAGGGATTAAACTCATGACAAAACAAGCCTTTGATTAAGTGGATTTTATTTAATGATATGATGATGAAGTGGATTTTATGATTTGTAAGACAACTTGAGGGGGACTTGTCCATTAACACTAGGGTTAGTCCTTCTTAACCAATTAAGGAAGAATTAGAACCCCAATGCAAGGCCCAAGTTACAAGTGTGATGTCTTGATGATTATTAAATGGATTGATTAAAGGAGTTAAACACATTAAGGGTTCAACACTTAGGATTAAAGTTATACACTCCATCCTAAGAGAAGGATGCAGGTATAAGCTTAATCACAAAGCCTTGAAGCCTTTAGGGTTTAGTCCCTGATTATGAGATGAGAAGAGAGGACTCAAAAGAGACACAAAGGTAAAACTAAAAAGGGAGACTAATCAAAACCCTAATCATTGTCATGCTTGGTTGTTCCTATGGTTTGTGAGGTTTTCAAGAAAAGATCTTCAATGGAACCACCAGGAAGCAGATGAAAGGATCAAGAGAAGCAAAGTGACTTGCTTCATTCAAGAAGTCAAGTTACTTGAAGAAAGAAAGTGGGAAGAAGAAGAATGAGCAAACTCAAGCTCAAACACATGCAAGAATGCAGCAATGGATGCAAGAGAGATGAAAAGAAAAGTTATGAGAAGTGAAGGCAAATTCACTTCTCAAAGTTACTTACCACCTGAAAGGTTAGGAAAGAAATGCAATGCAATGCATAATGGGATGGGATGATGTGATGAGAAACAAAACCAGAAGCATATACATGATGCTAATGATGCTATGAGATGCTACAAACATGAGGCAGCACATGGAAATGATCATACAAGTTCTTGAATGCAAATGAAGCAAGTTAGGAACCATGAACATACATGAAAAGTTATGAAGTGCACATGGCATACAATATGGCAAATATGTAATGCAATGATCAAACATGCTTTCAATATGCCTTATGATGTTAAATGAATCAAATGGATGCTTGAAATGTCATGGCAAGTCATGTTATGCAAGAGGATGCAAGATGGGTGCATATGAAAGCCCAAATTAGGGTTTATGAACCATACATCAAACAAAAAGTCAAAATCAGAAGCAAACCCTAAGATAAAAAATTGAAAATGCCCCACAAAGGACCCCTAATCCTATACTAAACCACTGCCCAAAGGAGAAGTCTCAACTCCTAACCAAGTTCAAGTTATGATTTTTACAAGATTCTAGGGTTTTTAGGGTTCCTAAACAAGAAAATTATCAAACAAATTGAAAATGGAAGATCAAATCATGGCCATTTAACCTCATAAACTACATGCTAAACACAATGCAATGCAAGAAGAATCAATGTCCAACTCCTCATGGATAGACAGAAATGATTTTTTGAACTTTGGATCAAATTAATGCATAAAAATGATTTTTATTCAATGAAAAATTCTCAAAATGCATCAAGATCAAAAAAGAAATTTGGTTTGAAGGTTGGACAATGTTTCTAAATGTCTTAGAACATTTCATGAATTTTTTTGGTGATTTTTAAATACCTAAAAGTATTTTTAATAAATTAATTTTCATTAATCAATTAAAAATAAACTTTTAAATATTTTAAAATACTTTTTAAATGCTAAAAATGAAAATAAAAATATTTTTGTGTCTTAAAAATTAATAAAACTCTTGAGAAAAAGTTTCATAATTTTTAAACAAGTTTTGCTATTTTAAATAAATTGTGCAAATTAAATGAAAAAAAATGAAATAAAAATTGAAATAAATGGAAGTCAACTGAGTGGAGGGCCAGGATTGAGTCTGAATTTGAATGGGTTGACTGCGAGCGTTAGTGGAGGGCCAGGATTGCATCTGATTATATTAATTTAATTATGGATTAATTAAACTAACTAAGTGGATTAGGGCAAAGCAAGAGGATCTGGGCCATTCATTCGCGCGGCAGGTCAATGGGTCAAAGCAATCCTACGCTTCACATTCAAATGGCAATTAATTACAGGATTATGCCCTAATGATTTTCAGGTGGCCGGAGAAGACCTCCGGTCGTCTTCTCCGGTGGGAAGCCCACCTGAAAATCCCTAAAACTCTCAAAACCTAACTAAAATGAAATCTAAAAACATGGAAATGATCCCCACAACTTACTGAATCAAATCCCCAAGCCAAAACTCATTTATTTTTCCCCAAACTCATGAATCGAGCAAAACATTTTTTAGGTCACAGAGTTTCAGAAAGCAATTAAATTCTCATTTCATCACCATTTTCAAAACTAAAAGCATCAGAACAATCAGTGAAGCATAGAGAACAACTTAAGAACTTAAAAAACGATTTCTGGAAAAAATGTTCTTGAGCTACCTGAGTTTCGAAGCTTCCACTCTGGTAACTTTCAGACCTCCTCTCCTTGTGAAATCCACTCCTTATGACCCTTTGATGATGCTTGAATGCTTGGGAGAAATTTATGCTGGCTAGATGAAGAGTTTGAACAGCTTCTGCTCAAGCTCAGTTGAAAATGATGATGGTGATTCCAGCTGTTTCAGGCCAACGTGATTGGTTTTTTGTGACCAGTGTGATGAATGGAGAAGGTTTGTGGAGTTTGTTTGAGTGTTTGTGAGCTGTGGAGTGAGTTTCGAATGGTTTTGCTTCTGGGAATGAAAATGGAGGAATGGTGTTCTTGCTTGGTTCAAGCCTAAGTCTTGTTGGTTTAGGCTCAGTGAAGCAAGGTGAGTTGATCTATGGAAATGGTTTTTGTGTTTGTGAACTGTATAGAGAGATTCGAAGAGTTTTGCTTGATGGAGTGTTTTTGTGTATGTGATGTTGTGATCTGTTTCAGCCTTGCCTCTTGGGTGTTATGGCCAGCATTTTCCTTGCATAAACAAATGGGATTGGTCAGAAGATGTGACCTGTGCTTTAGTGATAGGTGTAGCTACTTTTGCCAAAATGTCAACTTCTTGTAAGGGAGGCATGGGTCATGTTTCAGCCAAGTACAAGAGGTGTGGGCTGCGCAGCAAGGTGAGGGAGAAAGGCTAGGAGTGGTCAGCAACATAGGCAGCAAGTGGATGAAGTGTTATGATGGTTTTTGCAAGTTGGCTTCCTTTGGTTCTCATGGAAAGATTTTGCTCCAAAGGCCATACAAACATGTGATTTCTTGGCCCATTCTGATTTTTGGAAGTTATGTGATCATGTTGAGTGAATTAGAAGCCCATATGATGACTGAATTGGCCTTGAAAGGAGAATTTGCAACTTTGCCGTTTGGTACATATCTTGAATTTTAGTGATTTTTGTCAACTTTGTCACACCATAACTTTTGATCCAAAATGAATTAGATCATGTTCTTGTACTTTTTGAAAAGGGAAAAATGTGATCTACAACTTTCATGACCAAGGTTTTTCCATTTGAAGCATTTTTGGATCAAAAAGCAAGGCTTGAAAAATGACCTAAATTGACAAATTCCTTAAAAGTCAACTATGCCCTAAAAAGTCAACTTTGCAAAAACTTCAAATTCTTGATTTTTGTGAACTTCAACCTTCTTCCATGATCAAATAAAGATCATATACACTCAAAATGATGAAGATCACCCCTTGGTTGGGTCATTGGGGGCCCCAGATGCCCTGATTTTGCACTGACTTGCTTGAAAAGTCAACCCTTGATCAGATGACTTCCCCATGGAATTTCTTCATGAAAATTGATATGCATACTCCCTATACCATATAGAGACCAATGGAAACAAGAATGCCCAAAAAATTTGGAGTTATGGCCTCTGAAACCAAAACCCTAATTTTAGGTCAACTGTGCAGTCAAACTTGGCTCTGCATCCACACCAATCCCAGTTCTTGTGATCCTTTTGTACTTTTGACTTTGAGAGGATGTGATATGATATAAGAACACTCATGGATCCCTTTGGAGTTATTGATGGCCTTTGGAGTGGCTCAAGAAGCTCTTGGATTGCTCAGATCACAAACCCTAGGTGCAGATGACTTAGAAACTATGCAGTGAATCAAAAATGAGATATGAGGTAATATGATTGTGTTTATGCATATGAAATGATCACAAGCCATGGTGAAATGAGTGAGGGCAAATTTGGGGTGTTTACAGCTGCCCCTATTCAAACATGAGTTAGCTGTGCAGTATGTAAGCGATGGCTTAACAGGCAAACAAGGTAACTTGTGGTTGAATACCAAAGACAGTCCAAAATTTGCACTCACAGAATGAAGAAGGAAAGGGATATAGATTGCAAAGGAAAATAAAGTATATTGTAAGGTGTGGGCGACGGAGGACGACCGTCGAGCAGAGGACGACTGCTGGGTAAAGAGCAATGACGGGGACGACCGACATGCTGGGTAAAGTGTGTGAAGTAAGGCAATGACGGGGACGGCCGACATGCTGGGGATAAAAGGTAAAGCCAAGACGGGGACGGCCGACTAGCTGGGAAAAAAGATTATGATGGGGACGGCCATCAAGATAAAGCAGTAAAATTCTATGGGGATTGATGAAACATGACGGGGACGGCCATCAAGTTCACAAAGCAAGGTAACCGACGATGGGGACGGCCATCGGGCTAAAAGAAAAGGAAAAGGGACCACGACGGGGACGGCCATCGGGTTAAAGAAAAGGAAAAGGGACCACGACGGGGACGGCCATCGGGTTAAAGAATAAATGAAATAAACAGATGATGGGGTACGGCCATCAAAGGTGAAGGACGATCACCTAGCAGGGGACGGCTGCTCTGTTGGGAAATAAAAGAAATATGATGGGGACGACCATCAAAGGTGGAGGACGACCACCTGGCAGGGTATGGCTGCCGAAAATATCGCGACACAGGACGAATGCCGGATAAAAGGTCAACGATGGGGACGGCCATCGGACGAGCATGATGGAGGACGACCATCAAGAGGTGGAGGACGACCACCTAGCAGGGGACGGCTGCTCTCAGGGTTTATCATGACATAGGACGAATGCCAGATAACCAAAATCAAACAATGGGGACGGCCATTGGATAAAATGATGAAGAACGATCATCAACGGGTGGAGGACGACCACCTAGCAGGGGACGGCTGCTAAAATCAACGATGGGGACGGCCATCGGATGAGCATGATGGAGGACGACCATCAAGAGGTGGAGGACGACCACCTAGCAGGGTACGGCTGCTCTCAGGGTTTATCATGACACATGACGAGTGTCAGATAAGAAGGAAAATTTGCTTTGTTGGCGATCTACTGGGGAGTAGTAAACACGGACGAGTGTTTATATCCAAGAAACAAAAGGTATAAGTGTCTGGTATTGTGTATACATTAAAGATGCGGACGAGCATCCCTAAGACTACGATGCGGACGAGTATCGGATAGAAACAAATACTGACGCGTGTTCAAAGATGATGATACAGACGAGTATCAACTGGTTAACGGAGAACACGGACGAGTGTTGAATCTGAGGGGACTTTTCTGGGGAATAGTAGGCGCCGACGAGTGTCTATATTCAAGAGGACATAAGTGTTTGACACGGTGTATGGATCAAAGATGCGGACGAGCATCCTTAAGGCTATGATACGGACGAGTATCATGTAGAAACAAACGCTTGACGCATGTTCTGAGATGATGATACGGACGAGCACCAACCGGTTAACAAAGAACAAGGACTAGTGTCGAATCTGTGGGGATATGAATGGTATATACAAGATACAGACGAGTATCTGTATGAGTGGTAACATGAGTAGTGAGCATGAGTATTGTATGGATGAGTGTTTATCTGCTGGGGAGAGTGACACGGACGAGTGTCAAGAGAGAAAAGAGTATAATAATATCAACAAGTATATGGGTTGTAAAAGTGTAGGTGACTGCGCTGGGGATACGACACGGACGGGTGTCAAGAAAGTGTATATAGGTACATGTGAGTACAAAGAGGATGTCTTTGGTTTTCTGCTGGGAGATATGACATGGACGGGTGTCAAGGAGTATCTGTAGTGCGGGTGATCTTGTTTGTAAAGAGTGTTCAGGCGACTTTACTGGGGAAAGATGGCACGGACGGGCGTCAAAATGAGTATATACTGGTGTTTGTTGATTGAGAAGCAGCTGTTTTTGCTGGGGACTCTGGTGGGGATGTTGATGAACTGTCATCATTCACAAGTGCTGATTTAAAACATGGCTTATGATTATGCTATGTGTTGGATTTTTGCCGTAATGCTCCGTGTTAGACGGAATGCTACGCTTTTGTGGGTAAATATGATGTGAATGCTATGATTGTGCAAAGATACCAAACCGGGGTCTGGATCCCGTTGCTGCGAGGATCCTCGATCGATCCGCTTGAAATGGACATCCCAGCTGGGGGTGAGATCATTGGTAGATCTGATGATATGATATTTGCTTGGGGATATAGGTCATTGATAGACCTATCCTTATAAATGAGGGACCCAGCTGGGGTTTGTAGAAGCTTTCTTCACTCTGTTGTGAGTTCTTATGCGTTGTTTTTTTTGGATAGAGGCTGGAGCTCTGTGGGGGGATGGTTCCCTGACTTTTGTGCTCCGGCTGAGGATAAAAAGGCAACTCGGATGGGGAGAAAGAGAGATCACTGAGAGACCTCCCTAAGGATTCTGTTGAAGAGGATCTTTGACTCAGCCGGGGATATAGGTGCCTTTTGTGATACCTGCCCACTCTGATGGGAATAAGTAATAAGTGGCCAACCCAACTGGGAGGAGTCATGAAAGGCAACTCAGCTGGGGAGAAAGCACTTCGGGTGCTAAAATTGAGTGTTGATTTGCCAGCTTGCTGGGATAAAGTTTTCATGCCCCAAGTTGCGTTCTGAATACCTGCAATCCTGAAAAAGATAGAGAAACGCACAAGGTAATCCCGAGGTATCCCTTACTGGATTCCGTCATAGGAGTTAGGATACTTCTGAGAGTAAGCATATTTCCTGCAAGCATGTTTTTATTTGAAGATAAACATCTGTATTCTTATGCAATCAGTTTTTTCTTTTAAGACATCAGACATTTTTTTTTGCAAATAAAATGTACAAAACGAGACATGACTGAAAATCTGATTTTATTAACTCATGTGCCCTGAATTGGCAAGATACAGTCAAAGAAACATATCCCCTGGAATGAGGAGATTGTTACAAATTGAGAAACAAAAAGTTGGCAGTGTTGATGACGTTTTAAGGAGCTTCCTCTTTACTATGACTCGTATGACTTTTTGACGTTCTTCTCATCTTGCTTTCTGAAGAATGTCGATTCTGATTGAAGCTTGATCCTTTTGAAGCTTACCAAGTTGTAGGTGATACAGACGAATTCAGAATGCAGTTGTTCGCTTATTCCCTTATTTTGCATGGATCGCCCTTTCGGGTTTTCAATCCATCGGGATACCCATTTTTGCCTGAGCTGTCCAATGCAGCTTTTCAACTCAGCGGGTGTACATTTTTTCATTTATTTTCCCTTATTTTTGCCCGAGTCTTTTATTCTGTTTTTGACTCGCCGGGATGCCCTATTTTTGCCTGGACTTACATTCTGTTTTTATGTCCAGCGGGTCATTTTTATGCGAAGTATTTTTTAACTGCATCTGAATTCACAGGGGACGGGAAATCTTCACCATCCATGGTGCTGAGCATCAGTGCTCCACCAGAAAAAACTTTCTTTACCACAAATGGTCCTTCGTAATTTGGAGTCCACTTGCCCCTGTGGTCTGTATGCGGAGGGAGGATTCTCTTCAGCACAAGATCTCCCACTTGGTACTCTCGGTGCCTGACTTTCCGATCGAAGGCTTTCTTCATTCTCTTCTGATATAACTGCCCATGACAGATTGCAGCCAATCTTTTCTCTTTGATCAGACTCAGTTGTTCGTATCGGGCCCGAACCCATTCTGCTTCACTCAGTTTAACATCCATTAGTACCCGCAGAGAGGGTAATTCAACTTCAATAGGTAGGACTGCTTCCATACCATAAACAAGCTGATACGGTGTTGCCCCAGTGGATGTCCTGATTGACGTGCGGTACCCATGCAAGGAAAATGGTAGCATTTCATGCCAGTCTTTGTAAGTGACTACCATCTTCTGCACAATCTTCTTAATATTCTTGTTAGCCGCCTCAACAGCGCCATTCATCTTTGGCCTGTAAGGAGAAGAATTGTGATGTTGGATCTTGAAGTCCCGGCACAACTCTGTGATAACGAGAAAACGTATCGATTATATTGCTAAGTTTCATTGGCGTTTTATTGAATAATTATCGTTTTAATACTCGATTTCTCGAGTTTTTCTTACCGTTTTGCAGGTACATCACTATATGGAGCCAAATCATGAATCAAGAGAAAAAGGAACAAAATCGGTCATAAAAAGATAAAGAAATGAAGCTCTCTGCAAAACTGCATATTTTGCAGCAGTCACGACCGTTACAAGGGTGTCACGACCGTGACACCCCAAAATGGAGCATCACGACCGTAAGACATGTGTCACGACCGTGACACTTAAAAGTCACAAGTCACGAGCGTAAAGGCATTGTCACGACCGTGACAATGATTATTCTAGGTTTTTGACCAAGGCAACGTGAAGGCATTACGTGAAGAGATGGTCTCCTATTTTGTTGCCACTACCTACATTTTCTCCCCAAAAATAGCAAGGCCCATTTCAACTGAAGTCCAAAAATCCAGCCCAATTGAAGTTCTATAAATAGCACCAAGTTCATGAAGAATGTACAGAGCATTTTTTCTATTCAATTTCCTGCGGAAGCTCTGCCGAACTGATTTACGACCCGTTCTTATTTCTGCATTATTTTCTGTTTCGTTTTATTGTATCCAACCCCGCCATATAACAATTTCCAACATCAGGAAATTGTTATACGTTATTTATTTTTTCTAAACCTTCAGCATTCGTTTAATTTTGATTTCGCCAACTCCGAGCTTTCCGGTTTGTGGAAGAAGGAGTCTCTCTGATATTGTTAACCAGGTTTTTATTTATATTGCAATTTAATTAATTATAATGTTTATTTATTTTCCTGCCATGAGTATTTTATTATTTAATTTTCTGTCTCTGTCTGGTTCAACATCGATGAGTAGCTAAACACCTTAGGGCGGTATGTAGTTAGAACAAACTTAACCGGTAAAATATAACCATAGGCTAAAAATAATTAATCACTTAACATTTCTGGCTGAGACTTCTTAATTAAATAGACCTTTTTGTTACGAGAGTAAGAAAAGAGTATTAGGTTAGGTCAAGACCACGAGAGTGTGAGATTTTAACCAGATAGCTAAAGTTAGGCATTTAAATTAAACACAGCGAGAGCGCTTTAAGATAAATTAGAATTACTTAGTTTCCAAAAATTACCTCTAAACACTTATGGGCTAGCGAGAGCAGGCATAGGGCTTTAGGGATAAGATCTGATATAAGACCACGAGAGTGTGAGTTGAGGGTATTTAAACTGGTAATCCCTACCGAATAGATTAAGTGAACATCTTAAATAAGCCTAGGTTAGATTGACCCACCTAAGTTAATATAATTACATACCGACCGCCTTAGAATTACTTAATTAAAACTTAAATTTTACTCCGCCTTTAATAGTCTTAAAAACCAACAAAAAATCGTGACAACCATTCGCCTTAGCTAAACTAGAAAGTTCATCTAGCACTAAGTAACCATAGAATCCATGTGGATCGATAATCTTAAATATTACTTCGATAGGCTGTGAACTTGCAGTAAGATACCGCTATAAATAGACTTGTTTCAATGAACAATAGACGGAGTTTTATTCTGCATTTTTATGCGGAAGCTCTGCCAATTTTCTTTCAACCCAATTATTTTTCCAGCCTTGTTTTTATTTATTTTTCTGTTTCTATTTCCAACCCAATTAAATAACAATTTCCAACATTAGGAAATTGTTATTTCAATTAATTTCTTTCTAACTTCAGAATTTGTATTTTATTTAGATTCCGATTCCGAAACTCCGAGCTTGTCAATCTGTGGAAGAAGGAGTTTAAGAATTTAATTATCCAGGTTTTTATTTTTGCATTTATATTAAGTTTAATTATTTATTTATGTTAAGTTTCTATTATTATTATATAATGCATGCTTTAATATTTATTTATTTCGTTTTGTATCTGTCTGTTGGTTTAATAAAAATGAGTAGCTAATTATTTAGAGTCCGGCGTATGAGGACCGTCGTAACCGACGGGACTCCGTAAAAATTACTAGGTGCGAAATTATAATTGTATGTCTGTTTTGGTTTTAATTTCCAAGTTGAATTTAAATATCTTTGTCACGAGAGTGAGAGGATATTTATCATGGTTTTGCCACGAGAGTGGGAAATTAATTAAGGTTAGAATCGGTACAGCGAGAGCGTGGGGATCGAACCAGATAGTGGAAATTAGGCAACTTATCTAAATACATCGAGAGCGCTTTAGAGACGTTTAGGATATTATTAGCTTTCAAAACACGTTTCTTAGTTACCGGGCGAGCGAGAGCAAAATCTTGGGATTAGGAAGTGTGGCTTTAGTTAAGACCGTGAGAGCGTGAGGCGGAGTCTTTAAGCTGATATATTCTACGGAACTGGCTATAGTCGTAATTAGTACCGAACTCTATAAAGTCCTTTAGGAGCGCGGAATCCATATCCCGGCCTCGTTTTATTCTTATTTTCTTTCTTAGATTTATTTTAGTTTTAGTTCTAGTTTCCATTAAACCATAAAAATATCATTAGCCTTAGCTTTACAACGCAACGATAGATAACGGTAGGTTGACATTGGTCTCTGTGGGTTCGATATCTTTATTACTACACGATAGGCTGTGCACTTGCAGTTAGAAACCGTTAGACGTATAGTTTACCGCGATCAAGTTTTTGGCGCCGTTGCCGGGGATTCCTTAATTTAGTCACTAGTGCATTTAGGTAGCATTGTCTAGACTAAGGTATCAACTACTTAATTTAATTTAATTTCCGAGTGTATGCCAAGTACTCGCTCTAAAAGCGAAGACTTGCAACCTCTAATCCCTGAATCGGAACGCTTATTACACGTAAGAAGACATATATTCGATTACGAAAAAAGTTACAGTATTCCAGATCTTCAATCAGATCCGCCTAAACCAGTCGTAACATCAAAGGACGCAGAGATGGCTGAAGAACAAACTCATCCACTCAAGTATTACGCCAGTCCTTTGCAAGCTGAACCGCATTCAAGCATTGCAGCGCCGGCTATCAACCGAAACGATTTCGAACTAAAACCTTCGTTGATATCAGTCGTGCAACAAAATCAATTCGCCGGAAATCCTACCGAGGATCCAAATCTTCATCTTTCGATCTTTGTGCAATATGCAGATACTGTAAAAGCCAATGGAGTTACCCAAGAAGCTATTAGACTACGTTTATTTCCTTTTTCGCTTCGAGACAGAGCAAGAGCTTGGCTTCAATCTCTGCCTTCGAACTCAGTAACTACGTGGGAGGAGCTTAAGAGAGTTTTCTTGAACAGATATTTTCCACCTAGCAAGACAGCTATGCTGAGAGCTCAGATCAACGAATTTAAGCAAAGAGAAAGTGAATCATTATTCGAAGCTTGGGAACGCTATAAAGATCTATTGAGACTTTGTCCACATCATGGATTAATAGAATGGATGGTCATCCATACCTTCTATAATGGACTCTTGTACAATACAAGAATGACAATTGACGCTGCCGCGGGCGGTGCATTGATGGACAAAGAATATAATGATGCCTATGCACTTATCGAAAGTATGGCTCAAAATCATTACCTTTGGGGAAGCGAGAAAGTCGCAACTGAGAAACCAACAAAAGGAGGTATGTACGAAGTAAGTAGTATGGACCAAGTCAATGCGAAGTTTGACCAACTAAGCCAAAAGATCGAAAACTTGGCCATAACACCAACAGCCACCGTGGCTGCAGTAACACCTAACTGTGAGTTATGTGGAGTTTCAGGACACGAAGTTTCTGATTGTCAACTATTGACAGGAACTCCCACGGATCAAGTGAATTATGCTCAAGGAAACCCTTACTCAAATACATATAACCCAGGTTGGAAGAATCATCCGAACTTCTCCTATAAGAATAACAACGCTTTATACGCGCCAGGTCAAGCACCAGCTACATCACCAGGATATCAAAAGACTGCTCCTAATATCCCTAGAAAATCGAACCTTGAGTTGATGATGGAGAACTTTATAGCTAACCAATATCAAACAAACAAGGACTTTTTAAACCAAAACATTCACACTAATGAGCAGATTAAACAATTAGTGAGCAAAGTAGATGCATTAGCTACACATAACAAAATGCTGGAAACTCAGATTTCACAAGTAGCTCAACAACAAGCACCTACTGCTGCACCAGCTGGAGTGTTCCCTGGACAACCTCAATCAAATCCGAAAGGACATGCTAACGCTGTGATATTAAGAAGTGGCAAGGAACTTGACGGACCTACCGATCCAAGACTTGACAATCCAGCCATGTACCAAAAACCGGATAAACCGACTGAAGTGGTGAATGATCCAGAAGAAAAGGAAGATGATAATCAAGAAGTAGTGGAGAAAGAACAACCTTATGTGCCTCCACCACCCTATAAACCACCAATTCCGTACCCTCAAAGATTAATAAATTCCAAGACGACGGGTCAATTTAAGAAATTTGTTGAACTTCTGAAACAGTTGAATATTACTATTCCGTTTACAGAAGCAATCACTCAAATACCCTCGTACGCTAAGTTTTTAAAAGAAATCTTATCCAATAAGAAAAAGATAGAGGATAACGGAACAGTTACACTTACTGCCGAGTGTAGCGCAATAATTCAGAATAAAATGCCTCCTAAGCTAAAAGATCCAGGAAGTTTCTCTATACCCTGTGTAATAGGAAAATTCGTCATTGACAAAGCTCTATGCGATTTAGGAGCCAGTATCAGTGTTATGCCCTTAACAATATGCAAAAGGCTAGACATGGGTGACCTAAGACCAACTAAAATGTCAGTTCAACTAGCCGATCGCTCTGTCAAATATCCTGTAGGCATACTAGAAAACGTCCCAGTACGTATAGGACAATTCTATATCCCTACTGATTTTATAATCATGGACATCTCTGAGGACTCCACTACACCTATCATACTAGGAAGACCATTCTTAGCCACTGCTGGAGCTATAATAGACGTAAAAAGAGGAAAGCTAACCTTTGAAGTGGGTGAAGAGAAAGTTGAATTCATTTTAACACAATTCTTACAATCACCAGCTATAGAGGATACATGCTATCTATTGGACGTAATTGACGAATGTGTAAGAGAAATGGAACTAAAAGAGACCACTTATTCTGAGATAATGAAAATTCAAATCCCTCCGATTTTCGAAGATGACAATTGGCGAAAACCGTATCAGGATGATAGTCTAAGCGAAAGTTTAGCGCTTACACCAGATCCTATGCCAAGTAAAGATAAACTTACATTAGGATTAAAAACTTTACCTCATAACCTAAGGTACGAATTCTTAGACATTGAATGTAAAAGACCAGTTATAGTAAATTCCAGTTTAGGAACTATAGAAACAAAGAAACTTTTAGATGTTTTGAAGAAATATCCGACTGCATTAGGATATAACATATCTGATCTCAAAGGAATATGTCCTTCAGTTTGTATGCATCGTATTCTGCTAGAAGAAGATTGCAGAACCTCCAGAGAATCTCAAAGAAGAATTAACCCAACCCTTAGCACTGTAGTAAAAGAGGAAGTTAAGAAATTATTAGATGCCGGAATAATATATCCAATCTCTGATAGTGAATGGGTTAGTCCAATACATGTAGTGCCAAAGAAAGGAGGTATCACTGTTGTGAAAAACGCTCAAGGCGAATCGATATCGCAAAGAGTAGTGACGGGATATAGAGTGTGCATAGATTATCGTAAACTAAACAAAGCCACTCGAAAAGATCATTTCCCACTACCTTTTATAGATCAAATGTTAGAACGACTAGCCAAGCATTCTTACTTCTGTTATCTTGACGGATACTCAGGATTTTTCCAAATCCCTATCCACCCAGATGATCAAGAGAAGACCACATTCACATGCCCTTATGGAACGTTCGCTTATAGACGAATGCCCTTTGGATTATGCAACGCTCCTGCAACCTTTCAAAGATGTATGATGTCAATCTTCGCAGATTTTATAGACAACATCATGGAAGTGTTCATGGACGACTTCTCTGTATGCGGGCAAAGTTTTGAAGGATGTTTATCGAACTTAGAAATGGTATTAGAAAGATGTGTAAAAGTAAACCTTGTGCTTAACTGGGAGAAATGTCATTTTATGGTCAACGAAGGAATCGTATTAGGTCATGTAATATCTGACAAGGGAATTGAAGTTGATAAAGCTAAGATTGAAGTCATAAAAGATCTTCAACCCCCTAAAACCGTTCGAGAAATACGAAGCTTTTTAGGACACGCCGGTTTCTACCGACGATTCATCAAAGATTTCTCGAAAACTACTAAACCTCTTACTGGTTTATTAATGAAAGACGCTGAGTTCATATTCAACGAAGATTGTCTTAAAGCATTCGAAACTCTAAAAACAGCCCTCATCACCGCACCAATCATGCAACCCCCTGACTGGAGATTACCTTTTGAAATCATGTGCGATGCGAGTGACTATGCTGTAGGCGCAGTTCTAGGCCAGAGAAAGGAAAAGAAACTTCATGCGATCTACTATGCCAGTAGAACTTTAGATTCTGCCCAGATGAACTACGCCACTACCGAAAAAGAATTGTTAGCAGTTGTCTTTGCGCTTGACAAATTCCGTTCTTACCTAGTTGGAGCGAAAATAATCATTTACACAGACCATGCTGCTATCCGATATCTATTAACTAAGAAAGATGCTAAACCGAGACTCTTGAGATGGATTTTACTCTTACAAGAGTTTGACTTAGAAATAAAAGATAAGAAAGGTACTGAGAACGTCGTAGCGGACCATTTATCTAGAATAGAAGGTATTAAACCTGAACAAGTGCCGATTAACGATGATTTTCCGTATGAACAGCTGATAGCACAATTAGGAAGCGACCTAGCTCAGTTAGATATAAATGAACCAGAATCCGTGGAAACAATCCAGACAACTGTAGGACTGCCATGGTACGCTGACATCGTCAACTACCTAGCTGCAGGAGCTCTTCCACCCAACCTGACCTATCAGCAGAAAAAGAAATTCTTTCATAATCTGAAACATTACTATTGGGATGAACCATTATTGTTCAAAAGAGGACCAGATGGAATCTTTCGCCGATGTATTCCCGAAGAAGAAATAGAAGATGTCATTGCTCAATGCCATTCATCTCCTTATGGTGGACATGCAAGCACTTCCAAAACTTGTGCAAAAATCTTGCAAGCCGGCTTATTCTGGCCAAATCTATGGAAGGATGTCCACATCGCCGTTATAAATTGCGATCGGTGTCAACGCACTGGCAATATTTCAAGAAGAGATGAAATGCCTCAAAAAGGAATATTAGAAGTAGAAATCTTTGACGTTTGGGGAATAGATTTCATGGGACCATTCCCATCATCTTTCGGTAATAATTACATACTCGTAGCTGTTGATTATGTTTCGAAATGGATTGAAGCCATAGCTTCTCCTACAAACGATACACGAGTAGTAATAAAGCTTTTCAAAAATATAATCTTTCCCAGATTTGGTGTGCCTAGACTCGTCATAAGTGACGGTGGCTCGCACTTCATCTCAAAAATATTTGACAAATTACTATCTAAGTATGGAGTAAGACACCGTGTGGCTACACCATATCACCCACAAACAAGTGGACAAGTCGAAGTCTCAAACAGAGAAATTAAACAAATCTTAGAAAAGACTGTCGCCATATCTCAGAAAGATTGGTCATCTAAACTTAATGAAGCTTTATGGGCTTATAGGACCGCTTACAAGACACCCATAGGTACTACACCTTTCAAACTCGTTTATGGAAAATCTTGTCACCTACCAGTAGAACTAGAACACAAAGCTTATTGGGCGATTAGAACTCTCAATATAAACTATAATGCTGCAGGAGAAAAGCGAATCCTAGACATTAACGAATTAGAAGAATTAAGGTTAGATGCTTATGAGAATGCTAAGATATATAAAGAAAGAACTAAGCGATGGCATGATAAACGCCTATCTAGGAAAGAATTTAGTGTGGGAGACGTTGTACTCCTCTTTAATTCAAGACTTAGGCTCTTTCCTGGAAAATTAAAATCTAGATGGTCAGGACCCTTTGAAATAATTAAAGTATTCCCGAGTGGAGCAATAGAAATTAAGGGTAGGAATAGTGAACCATTCATAGTAAACGGACAATGTTTAAAACATTATCATAAAGTTGAAAATAGAGATTATGCGAATAATCTAAAGCTTTTAGAGTTGTCCACTAATTCCCCTGATTAATCTAAACTTAAGCATTACGTCAGGCTTTAGACGATAAAAACAGCGCTTAGTGGGAGGCAACCCATTTACTTATCAAATTATTTAAATTATTCTCTTTATCATTTTTATTATTTATAGTTTTACTATTTGTTTAATCGTTTTGTCATTTTATAGTTATTTTATATTACTATTATTGCCATTACATTATGCATTTCATTTTCTTATATTTATTTTAAATCACTTTTTACAGATTTTCTAAAAGTCTTTTCCACTTTCCTTCTTCTCCTGATTTGTTCCTCCATATTTGCACTGACCATGGCTAACCAACCAATTAACCATATGGAAACCAAATTTAGAGGTAGGAACCAAAGAATGAAATTTGAAGAATTATCACAGAGGCAAATGGATTTGACCCTGTACCCGGATGATCGGACTATGGAAACCTTAGGTATACATGATAGCATCATGTACTTGTTTAACCGACTCGGATGGGAGAATGCATTGATCCAACATAAGTTTGTGACTTACCGCGAGCTCACTCTTGAGTTCCTTAGCTCCTTAATTTACCTACCTGAGCGCGGTTTTGGATTTAGGAAAGGATTTATTAGTTTCCGCCTGTTTGGAATAGAATATGACTTTAACCATAAAGAACTAGCTGACTTGTTAGGATTCCCTAGTGGACCATTTGCATTCACTACCACACAGGTAGAATTGATGGATATTGAGCTAGATTTCTTTTGGGGAACTTTAACCGGAAACTACCACCCTGAACCAAATAACATGAATAATGATGAGATCCATAATCCTGCCCTCCGTTACTTCCATAAATTCCTAGCCCACACATTCTTTGGAAAAGAAGAAAACATTACCGGAGTTTCTAAAGATGAAATATTTATTATGTCATGTTTCACTAATGGACAGCCTGTTAATGGTGTACCTTTCATGATGCAAACCTTCACCCGTATCCAAGAAGAACCTGAATTACCTATCTTAGTAGGAGGTCTTGTAACCATGATTGCTGATGCCATAGGACTTAGGTACCAATTGCATAGGTGCAACCGTTTAGGTAACATCCGTCCTATGGATCTTAACTTCTGCTTCAATAGACATATCATAAGGAATTTAGGACATCCACCTTTTGAGTACCTAATCCGGAACGAAGTAGTAACCCTGTTCACATTGCCTAACCATGCTAAAGTAAGTGTTCATAATAAGGATAACTGGCTTTATGAGTTAAACCCACCTGATTATCCACCCACTCCTGAAACACCTCAGTCGTATAAAATAAAAGATGATACAATGACCGATGTCGAAACTGACCCTGAGACGCCTCCTGGTTACCATGACATTGACCACACTGAAGAAGTTTATGAAACCCCTGAAGTGAATCAAGGAGAGTATGCTAACAACTTACAAAACATCATGAACACTCTCAATGCTTACCAAACTGACATTAACTTATTTAAAGAAGATATTAAGAGCATGCGATTGGACATTATAGGTTTGACTGACATAACCTGCGAACAATTCTATCACTTGAACTCCGCCATCGAAGACTTGAAGAAACGCTTTTGATAATGTTATAAGTGATTTAGTTTATTTTCTCATTGTTTTCGTTTCTAGTTAGATTTATTTTTCGCAACAATTTCTTATCGTTTTTCCATTTATGTAATTTCATTTTCAAGTACTTTATGCAATGCATCTTTAATTCCAAAATTTCTCCAATTTTAGCAATTTATGTATTTTTCATTCTATGCACTTTTATGCTTGCATTTATTCATTATATATACAAATCTCTCATGCCTTGCAAGTTATTGAATTACTGTGTTGAACTTATGCACTATGTGGTATCTATAAATTAATATGAGAGTTAGTGAAGAAAATACATTGATATAAATTATGTAAAACAAGTGAGAAAGTGTTTTTCTGGAAATTATTTAACGTAGCAAGCCTCACGGTCGTCACTGCCCCATAACGATCGTGACACGCTCTTTTTGAGTGTCACGACCGTCGTACCCCTGTCACGACCGTGACGACCCCTATACCAGAAATCGTGAGAAACAGAACTGTTTCTCTTCGTGCCCCTTCTTCTTCTTCTCCTCCATAACTCCCTAAAAAAAACTTCCCATCTTCTTCCTAACCTCCGTAACCCCCCCATTATGAGCTTTAATCTCATTAACCCCCCATTATCACAACCTACCACATTCTCACTCTCCATCATTTATCCCGAATCATTATTTATCTCATTTTACCATTTTTTCACAAAAACTTCAAAAATCTTCACTCTTCACTTTAAGCTCTTGCATGCAATGGATTCTATCACTTTTAGAGAAGGTGATGTTGGAGAAACTCAAAGAGAACGATTTCTCCGATTCCAAAACCGCGGTGTGCAACCTACGCGTTACATCGACACTGTGTGTTTGAGAGAACTCGGAATGCTTGCCAGTGTTACGAACCTGCTCCAAAAAGTCGGGCTCTGGGACCTTTGCAGTCAACCTCAGCCAACCTTCGAACTTCTGACACTGGAGTTCTTGAGTTCCTTCAGTTACGTCACCGGCACCGGTTCTCTGAGTCAGCTCACCGGTTTTGCGAAATTTAGATTGCATGGCCAAGAATTCAACCTCTCGCAAGACAGGATCGCCGAGTTGTTAGGCTTCCATCACGGAACTGAAGCTCACCGTCGCGTGCCCGATAACTTTAGTGAACAAGCTTTCACTTTATGGCACGATTTAACCAACACCCATGCATCAGCCTTCCAAAGCCTCAACGCCACGCACATACACAATCCGGCCATCCGCTATTTCCACAGAGTCATCTGCAACACCATCTTCGCTCGAGAGAGCAACCATAAGCTCAACTCCAAGGAGCTTCTATTCTTGCATTGTGCTCTTAATGACGAGCCGATCAGCGCTGCCCCTTTCATGCTCTACCACATCCAGGCCATTGCACACAGAGGCTCCACCCCGTTCTTCATAGGCGGCATCGTCACCACCCTCGCCATTCAGTTGGGGCTTGGTGACGCGATCGCTAATCAGCCTTACCTAGCCGCTGAATTCCTCACCAAGAGTTATTGCAGGTCCGCTCACCTGATTGCGCAGCGAGAGGATGGCAGGTATAGCCCTGTTGTCCATGGCACCATATTTCATCATATCACTCTGCCGTCCCGCGACCGCATCGACCCATCCAGCCGAGCCAACTGGCTCTTTGTTCTACCTGATGCTGCTGACCACGCTCCTATCCATGATCAGGCAGATCTCCCTGCGGATGAGATGCAGGACGCTATGGATGCAGGTGAGCCTGTCCAGGATATACCAGAGACATCTACCTGACAGCCTCCTGCACAGGACATCACACTTGAGGACGTCCTCCGTGCGATTCATCAGCAGAACCAGATGAATGCCGCACTGGAGCGTAGGCATAAGGAGCAGTATGATGCTTTGCTCGGCACTATTGCAACAAACCAGGCAGCTTCTAATGAGAGGTTTGACGCGATTTTTGGCGAGTTAGAAGCCTTGCGTATCGACATCACTGGGACCACCAGCACCGGTTCTGATCCTGAAGCGACTCCTTCCAGACGCCGCTCCCGTACCAGAAGCCGACCCCGCGGTCCTCAGCAGCCATAGTTTTAGTTTTTCTTCTGTTTGTTTTTAGTTTTTGTCGTTTGTACTGTACTTTAACCGCATTTATATCACAACATTGAGGACAATGTCTGATATAGTGTGGGAGAGGTACCTTTCATTTCCGCATTTTTCCGTTTCGCACTTTTTCATTTTCGTTGTATTTTCATTCCCGTTGTATTTCTTTTAGTAAGTTAATGAAGCGTGCAAAAATCTTTATGACATTTTCTTTAGTTTCAAACTTTCCCGTTTATTTAGCCATAACCGAAAATTTTTAATTATTCGCATTACCCGACTTACCTACGAAATCGTAAATAGGAAGCCGAGAACGATTAAACAAGACCAATACAATCTTGACAACTTTGACTTCCTACTTAAGCGATTCCATCTCCGATTACCATTACGAGTACACTTCTAGTTTCAGTTCAAAAGTAACCCCGAGTAGTTTATACTAGCAGTCAGCACCGTCTGAACACAAACCACGTGGGGAGCCGATGAATATAAGCGTTTGATGCCTAATCAATAATGATCCTTCATATCTCGATGCAAAATGAAAAGAAATTGCACCAAAGTACACGGTCGCATACAAGAAACGAGAAATATGAGAAGGAGTCCATTGCGGGTTGGTTCAGAGGTACTGGTTCTGAACTCGGTAGGGCGTGCTACGGCTCGATCCCCCACAACCTCCAAATCGGATACAAAATGTAGGGTTACCACACTCGTGTACCAGACCCCGTGCTCAAAAAGGATCAAAGTCGCTAACCGGCTACTCCACTACGTGCGTGCTAAGGCAAAGGGCTTAATGTGATTGCGCTAGAATGAAACCGGGCGAAATAAGATCGAAAAACTTTAGGTGAAATCGTAAAGTAATTGCAGATTGGCTCATTTAACGGGAAGTCGACGACATAGCTTGTTGCTTGTGCCATTAGTGTATCGGTAGTGTAATATCAAAGTATCGGATTATCCAACAAAAGCGATCCCTCGTAGGATTTGTTAGGAGTATGCGTGAATGACATCTTGTCCGCCGATTTTCAACCGACTATTTGCTTGAGGACAAGCAAAGGTTTAAGTTTGGGGAAGTTTGATAACGAGAAAACGTATCGATTATATTGCTAAGTTTCATTGGCGTTTTATTGAATAATTATCGTTTTAATACTCGATTTCTCGAGTTTTTCTTACCGTTTTGCAGGTACATCACTATATGGAGCCAAATCATGAATCAAGAGAAAAAGGAACAAAATCGGTCATAAAAAGATAAAGAAATGAAGCTCTCTGCAAAACTGCATATTTTGCAGCAGTCACGACCGTTAAAAGGGTGTCACGACCGTGACACCCCAAAATGGAGCATCACGACCGTAAGACATGTGTCACGACCGTGACACTTAAAAGTCACAAGTCACGAGCGTAAAGGCATTGTCACGACCGTGACAATGATTATTCTAGGTTTTTGACCAAGGCAACGTGAAGGCATTACGTGAAGAGATGGTCTCCTATTTTGTTGCCACTACCTACATTTTCTCCCCAAAAATAGCAAGGCCCATTTCAACTGAAGTCCAAAAATCCAGCCCATTTGAAGTTCTATAAATAGCACCAAGTTCATGAAGAATGTACAGAGCATTTTTTCTATTCAATTTCCTGCGGAAGCTCTGCCGAACTGATTTACGACCCGTTCTTATTTCTGCATTATTTTCTGTTTCGTTTTATTGTATCCAACCCCGCCATATAACAATTTCCAACATCAGGAAATTGTTATACGTTATTTATTTTTTCTAAACCTTCAGCATTCGTTTAATTTTGATTTCGCCAACTCCGAGCTTTCCGGTTTGTGGAAGAAGGAGTCTCTCTGATATTGTTAACCAGGTTTTTATTTATATTGCAATTTAATTAATTATAATGTTTATTTATTTTCCTGCCATGAGTATTTTATTATTTAATTTTCTGTCTCTGTCTGGTTCAACATCGATGAGTAGCTAAACACCTTAGGGCGATATGTAGTTAGAACAAACTTAACCGGTAAAATATAACCATAGGCTAAAAATAATTAATCACTTAACATTTCTGGCTGAGACTTTTTAATTAAATAGACCTTTTTGTTACGAGAGTAAGAAAAGAGTATTAGGTTAGGTCAAGACCACGAGAGTGTGAGATTTTAACCAGATAGCTAAAGTTAGGCATTTAAATTAAACACAGCGAGAGCGCTTTAAGATAAATTAGAATTACTTAGTTTCCAAAAATTACCTCTAAACACTTATGGGCTAGCGAGAGAAGGCATAGGGCTTTAGGGATAAGATCTGATATAAGACCACGAGAGTGTGAGTTGAGGGTATTTAAACTGGTAATCCCTACCGAATAGATTAAGTGAACATCTTAAATAAGCCTAGGTTAGATTGACCCACCTAAGTTAATATAATTACATACCGACCGCCTTAGAATTACTTAATTAAAACTTAAATTTTACTCCGCCTTTAATAGTCTTAAAAACCAACAAAAAATCGTGACAACCATTCGCCTTAGCTAAACTAGAAAGTTCATCTAGCACTAAGTAACCATAGAATCCCTGTGGATCGATAATCTTAAATATTACTTCGATAGGCTGTGCACTTGCAGTAAGATACCGCTAGACGCATAAGTAGACACGTCTTTAGCCCATCACTCTGCCATCATTTTGTTGTTTAGATTGGAACCATTATCAGTAATGATTCGCTCGGGAACTCCGTACCGACAGATGATATCTCTCTTTAGAAATCTGGCTACCACTTGTCTTGTAACATTTGCATATGAGGCTGCTTCAACCCACTTGGTGAAATAGTCAATGGCAACCAGGATGAATCTGTGGCCATTCGAAGCAGTCGGCTCAATCTTGCCAATCATGTCGATGCCCCACATAGAAAAGGGCCAGGGTGAAGACATTACATTCAAAGGATTGGGAGGCACATGCACCTTATCTGCATAGATCTGGCATTTATGGCATTTTCTGGCGTAAGCACAACAGTCGGCATCCATTGTGATCCAGTAATAACCCGATCTTAGCAACTTTTTAGCCATGGCATGCCCTCCCGCATGGGTACCAAAGGATCCTTCGTGCACTTCATGCATCAACAAGTCTGCTTCTGTCTTATCAACACATCTGAGGAGTACCATATCAAAGTTCCTTTTGTATAGAGAACCATCAGTGTTCAGAAAGAAACTACCAGCAAGCCTTCTCAAAGTCTTCTTATCATTGGAAGATGCCCCAGGTGGGTATGTTTGATCCTCCAAGAAGCATTTAATGTCATGGAACCAAGGCTTATCATCTTTAACAACATCTGCTGCGAACACATATGCTGGTCTGTCAAGTCTGGACACTGAAATCTGAGGTACAAAGTTGGCAGCCTGAACTTTGATCATGGACGAAATGGTAGCCAGGGCATCTGCAAACTGATTCTCGTCCCGAGGGATATACTCAAGCTTGGCTGTTGTAAAGAAAGTCAACAACCTCCTTGTATAATCCCTGTAAGGTATCAGATGATCCTGGTGGGTGTACCATTTGCCATTGGTTTGATTGATTACCAGAGCTGAATCCCCGAATACAGTTAAAGTCTTGATCCTGAGGTCAATGGCTTCCTCAAGACCCATAATGCAAGCTTCGTATTCAGCTTCGTTGTTAGTGCAGTTGAAAGTGAGCTTTGCCGAGAAAGGCATGTGAACTCCCTTAGGTGTAATGAGTACTGCACCAACACCACGACCGTTCATGTTAACAGCCCCATCAAACATCATAGTCCATTCTTCTTCCGGGTCAGGCCCTTCAGTGTGAACAGGCTCTTCATGATCTTTTGCTTTTATGAACATGATATCTTCATCAGGGAAGTCAAATCTCATAGGCTGGTAGTCATCAATAGGTTGCTCAGCAAGATATTCAGACAATACACTACCCTTGATGGCTTTCTGAGAGTTGTACTGGATGTCGTATTCTGTGAGAATCATCTGCCATCTTGCAACCCGTCCGGTAAGAGCTGGCTTCTCGAATATGTACTTAACTGGGTCCATCTTTGAGATCAATAAAGTAGTGTGGGTCAACATATACTGTCTCAGTCGGCGAGCAGCCCACGCTAATGCACAGCAAGTTTTCTCGAGCAGTGAATAACGTTGTTCACAGTCGGTAAACTTTTTGCTTAGGTAGTATATTGCATACTCTTTTCGACCAGACTCGTCATGCTGGCCCAACACACACCCCATCGACTCTTCTAATACTGTCAAGTACATTATTAGAGGTCTTCCTTCAACTGGCGGCATAAGGATTGGAGGTTCTTGTAAGTATTCTTTGATCTTGTCAAAAGCCTTCTGGCAGTCTTCATTCCACCTGACCGTCTGTTCTTTTCTTAACAACTTGAACAAGGGTTCACAGGTAGCCGTAAGGTGAGATATGAACCGTGAGATGTAGTTCAATCGACCTAAGAACCCTTGAACTTCTTTCTCTGTTTTCGGTGCAGGCATCTCTTGGATGGATTTGACTTTATCAGGGTCAACTTCAATCCCTTTCTCGCTCACAATAAAACCCAGCAGCTTACCGGATCGCACCCCGAATGTGCACTTGTTGGGGTTCAGCTTTAGTTGGTACTTCCTCAGACGCTTGAATAACTTCAGCAGATTCACCAGGTGATCTTCCTCTGTAAGGGACTTGGCAATCATGTCATCCACATAACACTCGATTTCCTTATGGATCATATCGTGGAATAACGTTACCATAGCCCGTTGATATGTCGCACCAGCATTCTTGAGCCCAAATGGCATTACCTTGTAGCAGAACGTGCCCTAGGGTGTGATGAAGGTTGTCTTCTCCATGTCTTCAGGTGACATCTTAATCTGGATGTATCCTGAAAATCTGTCCATGAAGGAGAATACCGAGAACTGAGCCGTGTTATCCACCAATACATCAATGTGAGGTAATGGGAAGTCATCTTTCGGGCTGGCTCTGTTCAGATCCCGGTAGTCAACACACATTCTTACTTTGCCGTCTTTCTTAGGCACAGGTACTATGTTAGCGACCCACGGTGGATAGCTAGTTACAGCAAGGAACCCGGCGTCCCATTGCTTTTGTACCTCCTCCTTGATCTTCATTGCCATGTCTGGACGAGTACGGCGCAGTTTCTGTTTAACTGGCGGGCATTCTTCTCTCAAAGGCAGCTTGTGCACGACAATATCGGTATCCAACCCTGGCATATCTTGATAAGACCAAGCGAACACGTCCACATACTCTTGAAGCAGGTCAATCAGTTGTCTCTTCACTGAGTCTTGTAGGCAGGCCCCGATTTTAACTTCTTTCACGTCTTTATCTGTACCAAGATTGATCACTTCAACCTCCTCCTGGTGAGGAGTAATAACCTTTTCCTCTTGTCTTAACAACCTGGCTAGCTCTTCAGGAAGCTCATATTCTTCTTCAACCCCTTCATCAGCTTGATTGATTGGATTGTCAAAGTCATACGAAGTCATAGCCGTGCTGTTGTCGGTGCTGTCTGGAAGGCACTCTCTGCAAGGGTTCAGTTTGTTCATTTTAGTGATTTGATTTTAATCTTGTTTTAGAAAAGTGAAATAAAGTTGTCATTTTGAAAACACTGCCATTTATTTTTTTGTACAAAAAGAAAAATGGAAAAACAGTGAGCGAAAAAGAAAAAAACTCGTTTGCAAAAAGATGTCTGATATTTCATTGATTAATCTTGTTTGCACAAAAAGTACAGATGGCCCGATTACAAAATGAGTCTTGTCATCTTGGGCAAGATGCAAGACTTTGATGCATTCTATAAAAATACAGGAAATAATAATTACTCTGCATGAGTAACTCTTATAATTTCCTGGGAAGACCAGTTTGAGATACTGCTCCCCGGGATCTTTGGACTAATCCAGCTTTCCAGGTTGCGTTCCTCTTCCAGCTCGTCTTCCAGACAGTTGACAGCATCAGGGGTGAGCATCCCCCCACTCACAAAGTTGGGCTCCTTTGCAGCCTCTGCTTGATCTTGTTGAGTTGGTTTGTAACCCAACCCAAATCTGTCCTCTTTCTTCTCCACCGATAACAGTTTGCCCCAGCCTTGGGCGTTTCCTCCCTCAACAACCTTCCGGGCTTGTTGGTATGATGATATTGAAGTACCAGGCACAACAGATGTCTCATTGATGTTCAAGGCCTCGAACCCCTGACTCATTGTTTCATGGATCTCCCCATCCATCTCAATATACTTATAGGTAGCCAGGTGGCTGACAAAAATATCCTCTTCTCCACAGATTGTAACGATTTGACCCTCCCACTCATATTTTAACTTCTGGTGAAGGGTAGAGGTCACGGCGCCAGCGGCGTGAATCCATGGCCTACCCAATAGACAGCTGTAGGCAGGCTGTATATCCATCACGTAGAAGGTCGTTTTGAAGGTCTGCGGGCCAATCGTTATGGGCAACTCAATCTCTCCCAGAACCGATCTCTTTGAACCATCAAAGGCTCTCACCACCAGGTTGCTGGGTCTCAACGCCAATCCGTCATATTCTAGCTTCACCAAGGCCTTCTTAGGTAAGACATTGAGGGATGACCCCGTGTCTACCAGCACATGAGAAAGGACAGCACCTTTGCATTCCATGGTTATGTGCAAGGCTTTGTTATGGTTGCGGCCTTCCGTTGTCAAATCAGTATTGGTGAACCCTAGTCCATGACTAGCATTAACATTTCCAACTACAGCTTCTAGCTGATTGACAGTGATCTCTTCAGGCACGTAAGCTGCGTGCAAGACTTTGAGTAGTGCGTTCCGATGGGCCTCGGAGCACATAAGCAATGATAGGATTGAGATCTTGGAAGGCGTCTGATGAAGCTGATCCACTATTTTATAATCACTCTTCTTGATGATTCGCATGAACTCATCAACCTCTTGATCGAAGGGTGTTTTCAAAGCTTCCTTGACAGTCTGCTCTTCCTGCACCAAGCTTTTTCCTTTTGCCTTGGCAGCAGCTTCTGCTTCGGCAGTGGGTCTCTGAATTTGTGGAGCGAAAAGACGTCCGCTTCGAGTGAAGCCTCCGCCTCCTCCCACATTGTCAATTTGTGGTGCAGGGGTTGATGATTCAAAAGTGATTCTTTGTCCTTCACAGTACAGGTCAGAGCCGTAATGCCAGGGGATGGCATTACTACTTTCATAAGGTACTGGTCCAGGCACCGTGATAGTGACTGGACTGATTGCAGCTGTGGAAGGAATTGTGATAGTCTGTGGGTCGTAATAAATTGTGACTGGTGCTCTGATGGGAGCAGCACCTTCTGAGTTGTAGACAGAGTTGTTTTCAGGATCGTAGAATATTGTGACAGTTGAGACATCTTCGTGATTTGTTGTTGATGTTGTAGGAGACATGGTTGGAAGAAAGGATGTTGTTGTTGTAGGAGTTTCAAAATGGAGTGGTGCTGGAGTTGTAGGAGAAAAATTTGTTGATAACTGATCAGTTGAGATAATAGATGAAGTACTTGTTGATGAAGCCGAAGAATTGTCAGGAACAATGGTTGTTGCAGTTGTAGGAGGTTCTGGAGTTGTTGCTGATGAGATTGCTGGATTTGTTGGAAATGATGTGGTGATCTGAAGCTGGCCACTCTGAATAAGACCATCTATGCCATTCCTCAGGTTATCGCACCCATTTACTGAAATGTTGCAGTAAGCACACCCCAACTCACACCCCGGGAACATTTGACATTCGAGGAGCTGAGCCTTAATTTCTACCAACGGTGTCCGGATATGACCCACACTGGTTATTAAATAAGATGGTTTGTCTTCTTCAATAGCGTTAATTCTGGGACCACCGTGGTTTGGCATGGGGTTCTTATTGACATTAGGTGGTGGTGCGAAGTTCAGAGCTTTTGAGTCCACCAGGTCTTGTACCTTCATGTGCAAGGCTCTGCACTTTTCTGTACTGTGGCCAGGTGCATTTGAATGGAAGGCACATCTGGCGTTGGAATCATAATTCCTGGGTAGACTGTTGGGATCTGGAGGTGCCAACGTCCTTAGCTCAACTAGGTTGAGTTTCAGGAGTTGTGGCAGCAATGTAGCATATGGCATAGGGATCGTATCGATTACCCTGTTGGCTTGAGAAGGCCTCTGCTGGAATGGCCTTTGCTGGTTATTGGTGTTGGTGTTGCTGTTGTTGTAATTTCTCGGAGGATACTGATTTTGTTGATGGTACTGAGGTTGTTGTTGATAGTTTTGTTGCGGAGGTTGATAAACTGGTTGAGGATGAGCCGGAGCGGGAATGGTGACTGCTGCCACTGATCTGTGAACATATTGGGGCCTGCCCCTGTTGGTGTGGATGGCATTGGTCTCGCCAGTTCTTCTTGGGCCTGCAAAAGGCTTTCTTGTACTACTGGACGAGCTTGCACCGTTGTCTGAGATCTTACCCATTTTTAACAAGCTCTCAATTCTCTCCCCAGCTATGACAACATCTGCAAAGCTAGTGGAAGAGAAAGCAGCCAGCCTGTCAATATATGTCCCCTGAAGGGTGTTCTTAAACATATCTGCCATTTCCCTCTCAGACATAGGTGGCTGAACAGCAGCAGCCAGTTGCCTCCATCTCTGGGCATATTCTCGGAAACTTTCCCTTGACGACTGTGACATTCCCATTAGGAGGGTCCTGTTGGGTGCCATATCTAAGTTGTACTGATACTGTCTGATGAAGGCCTCTGCCAGGTCCTTCCAGCATCTGATAGTTGCCCTTGTCAGGTGAGAGTACCATTCTCTTGAAGCTCCTGTCAAGCTGTCTTCGAAATAGAACATCCAGAGCTTCTCATCCATAGTATAGGCCTTCAACCTTCCCAGAAATGATTGCAAATGAGTCCGGGGGCATGAAGTCCCGTTATATTTTTCAAAACAAGGAGGCTTGAACTTATGGGGAATCCTGACCCCGTCTACCAAGCCCATGTCCATGACATCGAAACCCAAAGAGTTTTGAGACTCTAAGGACCTCAATTTCTCAGCTATCTCATCCAACCTTCTATCATAAGCTTCTTCCCCAGCACCCATTACTGTGAATTGATCCTCTTGGGGGTCTTCTTGCAGTACCCTGGCTGCAGCGGCAGTCCCTTGAACATTTGCAGGAATATTGACCTCAGGATGGAGGTGGGGTCCAAATACAGGGGGATTGACGTGGGGTTGGACCCTTTCGTTGTTGCTGGTGCCGGCAGTCCATATATGTGGATCTTCTTGATTTTGCCTTTCCACCATGGCCCTCAATCTTTCTTGGCTCTGAGCCATGTTGTTCATTACTTCCATAAACTGAGTCATCTGCGTTCTCATTTCCAATCTTTCGTTTGCCATTTGATTCCTGACCTCAGTGAGGTCCTGCTGCATCTGATCCATTTGAATGCCCGGAAGGTTGTTACGGGTCGGATAGCGGTGCGGACGATTGAGGGGAAATACCCGGCGCCGAGCAATAGTTCCTGAACATCACAACAGAGTTAGTGGCAATAAAACAAAAACCTACAAAACAAACAAAAGGGTTAGCATGCAATGCAGTTATGCTTATTTGTTCTCAAGGTATCCGGTTTGGCATTCAGTTTTGACCCTTCCAGACCCTTGAAGATGCTGTTGATGTTGCTTTTGAAGTGAAACTCGGATGGAACAAACTAATACATATATTTCAAAAGCAAAATGGTACATAGTTTGTTTACAAATATAAGCCCTCTGAGGGGTCAAAATACATTATAGGAAAATAAAAGTACATGGAATGAAAGCAACAACAAACAAATGGTCAAACACCAAGACCAAACTCATCCTCACGAACTTCCTTGAGAAGTGCTTCGGTCACAGGATCAGCCGGACGCTCCGTGAGATTCCTGATGAGGAGATTCCGGGTCGTAACAGCTGCTGTTAGCTTCTTGTGCTGGCTTTGGTCTTTTGACCTCTTCACTCCAGTTTTGATCTTCAGCTCTGATATCTCCCTCTGGGCTGCTGCCAGGGCTTCTTGCTGCACTTTTGCACTAGCGTCCAGTTGCTCCATCTTGTCTTGAACTCTCTTGTCCTCTAAAGTACGAGCCTCGGTGATCCTGACCCACCGGGCCTGACTCTCCTTCAGATACAAGTCTGTCCTTGCTCTCTGGAATTGGGCTTCTTTGCAAGCATTCTTCAGAATTTGTTCTCCAGCTTTAGACTTCTTGATATAATCCCCAGACTTCTCAATCTTAACCAGATGCTCCACTCTTAACTTCTCTAGCCTCTCAATCTCCATCCTACCATCACTCCTCTCCCGGAGGGTCTTCTGCAAAGCCTGGGTTAACTTCTCATTTCTTTCTTTCAAGCTCTCAAACTCCTCCAAACTGATAGTGGCAGGGGGTGGTGCTGAAGATGATTCAGGCATATCTTCAATAGTAAAGGGCATCCCAGAGAAATGAGCCCTGGCATGGGACCAATCATAGTATTGTGCTGATGCCACATTGCTGCACTTCCCCAGAATGGTTACTCCCTTGGTTTGAACATTATCCCAGGCCCAGGCTGCCTGCCTAACAGTAGCCAGATTAGGCTTGTTCTCGCAATAAAGAGTCTCAACCAAGTCCTGTGCCTTAGGAGTGTGGACCAGTGCATAGCCCAATTGTCTTCTGAACAGCAGAGGATTGTAATTAATACTACCCTTAACTCCTATTAGGGGCACGTTGGGAAAATGTCCACAGCTGGTGATGATATCCCTGCCCTTGGTGCTTTGAGTGCACCATCTGATATCGTCTGAAGTTAGAGCAATGAGTCTCTTAGCCCAGTTTCTCTGCTGATGAGGGTTCAAAAATGCATCTGTCCTGGGTAGATGCCTGAGAAGCCAAGTGTGGAACAATGGAGCACAACACCTCACTAATCTTCCCCTCTGCTTTTCATTCCTCTGATGTACTGAGTAATAGAGATCCCCCAATAAAGTGGGCACTGGGTTCTGCAAGATGAAAAGATGGATTGCATTCTTGCTAATGAATCGAGGCTCATCTGCAAACAACACAACTCCATATATGCTCAGGGCCAGCAGAGCACAGACAGCTTTCCACTCTCCTAAAGAAGCTTTCAGGGTAGCTTGAGAGATCAAGAAATCCAGATGGAAACCAGGAATCCCAGCTTTATAAGTCATATGCTGCTCAATCAGGACAGGTTCCAGATGCAAAGCCTTTGCTACTTCTCCATTACCAGGAAAGACCATCTCAGGGTTGAAAGGGATTCCACCCCTGATAGGCATACCAACCAATGATGAGTATTCTTCTAATAGAGGGCCTAGCTGAAAGTCCTGGAAAGTAAAACATCTCAGTGGGGGATCATAGAACTGAATGCAAGTATGGATCAGGCTTCTCTGTGAAGGGTCCAGATCCATAACCATATCAAGTATATCCCCATAGTGTTCCCTGAACAATGGTATGTGATCTGGAGTGATCAGGGTCTGAATCCTCCTGATGTCAGATAGCTCTGGCTGGAAGAAGTGGTAGGTGATGTTGCTATTTTTAGGAGCCATGATGCTGAAGATGAGTAGAGACAGGTGCTGATGATAACACTGAAGAATGGGCCACTGATTGGCTGGTGCTGGTGACTGGAGTAGACAGCTGATAGCTGAAGTAGGTGCTGATGAAGATAGGTCAATACTGAAGATGGGGTCAAAACCAGAACCAAATGAAGATGGATACCCTGAAACACAAATAAGCAAATGTCAATATGATGCAATGAGTATGTATGCAAATGATATGCAAGGGTTTGTGACTGAGCTGGATCTGATCAAAAGCTCTGATATAAGTCCAAGTATGTTCAAGAATTCCAGATGGAGGTCTATAAATCCAGTAACCAAGGTGGGGGGCTCAAATAAAGAGCCACATGTCCAGGGTTTAGAATCACAAGAACTGTTCCAACATGGAGTATTCTTAATCAAATCAAAGTAACAGGGTGTTCTGAGGTCAAGGTACCTGCAAACCTGTAAACAGCCCAACCCCCTCACAGGTGGTGTTCTAAAACAAGGATCCTCAGACTTGGATCAGTTATGAGAAGTGTAAACACTTCTAACCCGGAGGTACAGTGTTTACAATAACCATAAAAGTTCCTCCTCTAATTCACCTCAGTTTCTGAAGGTCAATACTAAAAGGTCATCCAGACTTAGCAGGCTTCCCAGATAGCCCTAGCATTGCAGGAAATCTGCAACACAGAGTTCTCAAGAAGAAACCCATATCTGAACCGTGTTTCATATTCCCGCACCAGACCGAGATGGAATGGGAAAGAATATGATTCACTCTAGCCTAGGTGTCACTCAGGTCCCAGGTATAGGACCTTAACTCTCAATGGAACACCCACCCACCAAAGCAAAACCAGATCCAGCCAGACAGCATGACAGTATGATATATGTAAAGCAGTAAAGAAAGTAATAAAACAAACTGTACATAAAGCAATAAATAAAATAAATACACAAGCACACATAACACCCCAGTAAACACAAATCAACCAAGCGCTAGGAGGAACCCACAAAAAGAACCAGAAGCCCTGGTTGCAGTATAAGGCTCCCCAGCAGAGTCGCCAAGCTGTCGCTCCCGATAAATGGGAATGGGCCCAGATAAAGGTACAGACGCGAACGGTCGGCGAAAGGGACAATGAGAACACACAGCCGTGAACTCACTGGAGATGAATAGAGTCGCCAGCTAGGCATTTTTATCCCGAAGGAAAGGTAATGCTGCATAAACCTAGAAAGATATGGATAAGACGGTTGCGAACCAGAGAGACTGAGAAAGGGGGTTGGTTACAACCTGGGAAGGTATTAGCACCCAGATTGTCCGCCGTACTCGACGGGATCCACGCTTAAAAGATTTGTGTTTTAAAGGGGTAGTGTCAGTGCAATCTGTGTATACAATAGATGGAAAAGAATGTACAGGTGTCAGTGTAGAGAAATGTGATGTGTATAAGTGAAGTGTCAGTGTAAGAACAGGAATAAGATGCTCAAGATCATGAGGCTTAAAGAATGATGCTAGAAAGAGGGGGAATATACAGAGACTTTTGTTCGATAACTGTTAAGTTATGCCTACGTATCCTCTCGTGCAATGAGGAAGTCAGAACACCGTAGTTCGACCCAAAGAGACTGAAAGATGAAATGACTTGTGAACTGCTTGCTTGTCTATGCTCAAGTGTATGACCTGTCTGGCTCAGGTGCAAACTGTCTTGCATTAGACGGAAGAAGCGGGCTCTCGTTTGTGAGTGAATGAGATGAGAAAAGAATCCCGAAGGAGACGATTATTGTTTGTTTTTGAGTTTTCAGTCTTTTATTGCTTTTGAAAGTTTGTCATAAGTTAATGAGCTTAAGCTTAAACCAATGGGTTAGTAAACTCATCACATCTTCCCTCCGATTAGGGGTAATGAGAATACCTTAAGTGTGAAGTCAGCTTCTCACACTTAAACACCTTTGATGTAGGATTAAGATCATTAACCTACTTGTGATTAATTAGATGTTTTTGGTGTTTTTGTTTAGTGTTGAGTAATGAGGTTAAGCCATAATCAGGGATTAAACAGACTCATTACACCATCCTAATAGAAGGATAATAGATGAGAATGTTTAAGCTGAGGAAAGCTCCTCAACTTAATCCATGATTAGGGATTAAACTCATGACAAAACAAGCCTTTGATTAAGTGGATTTTATTTAATGATATGATGATGAAGTGGATTTTATGATTTGTAAGACAACTTGAGGGGGACTTGTCCATTAACACTAGGGTTAGTCCTTCTTAACCAATTAAGGAAGAATTAGAACCCCAATGCAAGGCCCAAGTTACAAGTGTGATGTCTTGATGATTATTAAATGGATTGATTAAAGGAGTTAAACACATTAAGGGTTCAACACTTAGGATTAAAGTTATACACTCCATCCTAAGAGAAGGATGCAGGTATATGCTTAATCACAAAGCCTTGAAGCCTTTAGGGTTTAGTCCCTGATTATGAGATGAGAAGAGAGGACTCAAAAGAGACACAAAGGTAAAACTAAAAAGGGAGACTAATCAAAACCCTAATCATTGTCATTCTTGGTTGTTCCTAAGGTTTGTGAGGTTTTCAAGAAAAGATCTTCAATGGAACCACCAGGAAGCAGATGAAAGGATCAAGAGAAGCAAAGTGACTTGCTTCATTCAAGAAGTCAAGTCACTTGAAGAAAGAAAGTGGGAAGAAGAAGAATGAGCAAATTCAAGCTCAAACACATGCAAGAATGCAGCAATGGATGCAAGAGAGATGAAAAGAAAAGTTATGAGAAGTGAAGGCAAATTCACTTCTCAAAGTTACTTACCACCTGAAAGGTTAGGAAAGAAATGCAATGCAATGCATAATGGGATGGGATGATGTGATGAGAAACAAAACCAGAAGCATATACATGATGCTAATGATGCTATGAGATGCTACAAACATGAGGCATCACATGGAAATGATCATACAAGTTCATGAATGCAAATGAAGCAAGTTAGGAACCATGAACATACATGAAAAGTTATGAAGTGCACATGGCATACAATATGGCAAATATGTAATGCAATGATCAAACATGCTTTCAATATGCCTTATGATGTTAAATGAATCAAATGGATGCTTGAAATGTCATGGCAAGTCATGTTATGCAAGAGGATGCAAGATGGGTGCATATGAAAGCCCAAATTAGGGTTTATGAACCATACATCAAACAAAAAGTCAAAATCAGAAGCAAACCCTAAGATAAAAAATTGAAAATTCCCCACAAAGGACCCCTAATCCTATACTAAACCACTGCCCAAAGGAGAAGTCTCAACTCCTAACCAAGTTCAAGTTATGATTTTTACAAGATTCTAGGGTTTTTAGGGTTCCTAAACAAGAAAATTATCAAACAAATTGAAAATGGAAGATCAAATCATGGCCATTTAACCTCATAAACTACATGCTAAACACAATGCAATGCAAGAAGAATCAATGTCCAACTCCTCATGGATAGACAGAAATGATTTTTTGAACTTTGGATCAAATTAATGCATAAAAATGATTTTTATTCAATGAAAAATTCTCAAAATGCATCAAGATCAAAAAAGAAATTTGGTTTGAAGGTTGGACAATGTTTCTAAATGTCTTAGAACATTTCATGAATTTTTTTGGTGATTTTTAAATACCTAAAAGTATTTTTAATAAATTAATTTTCATTAATCAATTAAAAATAAACTTTTAAATATTTTAAAATACTTTTTAAATGCTAAAAATGAAAATAAAAATATTTTTGTGTCTTAAAAATTAATAAAACTCTTGAGAAAAAGTTTCATAATTTTTAAACAAGTTTTGCTATTTTAAATAAATTGTGCAAATTAAATGAAAAAAAATGAAATAAAAATTGAAATAAATGGAAGTCAACTGAGTGGAGGGCCAGGATTGAGTCTGAATTTGAATGGGTTGACTGCACGCGTTAGTGGAGGGCCAGGATTGCATCTGATTATATTAATTTAATTATGGATTAATTAAACTAACTAAGTGGATTAGGGCAAAGCAAGAGGATCTGGGCCATTCATTCGCGCGGCAGGTCAATGGGTCAAAGCAATCCTACGCTTCACATTCAAATGGCAATTAATTACAGGATTACGCCCTAATGATTTTCAGGTGGCCGGAGAAGACCTCCGGTCGTCTTCTCCGGTGGGAAGCCCACCTGAAAATCCCTAAAACTCTCAAAACCTAACTAAAATGAAATCTAAAAACATGGAAATGATCCCCACAACTTACTGAATCAAATCCCCAAGCCAAAACTCATTTATTTTTCCCCAAACTCATGAATCGAGCAAAACATTTTTTAGGTCACAGAGTTTCAGAAAGCAATTAAATTCTCATTTCATCACCATTTTCAAAACTAAAAGCATCAGAACAATCAGTGAAGCATAGAGAACAACTTAAGAACTTAAAAAACGATTTCTGGAAAAAATGTTCTTGAGCTACCTGAGTTTCGAAGCTTCCACTCTGGTAACTTTCAGACCTCCTCTCCTTGTGAAATCCACTCCTTATGACCCTTTGATGATGCTTGAATGCTTGGGAGAAATTTATGCTGGCTAGATGAAGAGTTTGAACAGCTTCTGCTCAAGCTCAGTTGAAAATGATGATGGTGATTCCAGCTGTTTCAGGCCAATGTGAGTGGTTTTTTGTGACCAGTGTGATGAATGGAGAAGGTTTGTGGAGTTTGTTTGAGTGTTTGTGAGCTGTGGAGTGAGTTTCGAATGGTTTTGCTTCTGGGAATGAAAATGGAGGAATGGTGTTCTTGCTTGGTTCAAGCCTAAGTCTTGTTGGTTTAGGCTCAGTGAAGCAAGGTGAGTTGATCTATGGAAATGGTTTTTGTGTTTGTGAACTGTATAGAGAGATTCGAAGAGTTTTGCTTGATGGAGTGTTTTTGTGTATGTGATGTTGTGATCTGTTTCAGCCTTGCCTCTTGGGTGTTATGGCCAGCATTTTCCTTGCATAAACAAATGGGATTGGTCAGAAGATGTGACCTGTGCTTTAGTGATAGGTGTAGCTACTTTTGCCAAAATGTCAACTTCTTGTAAGGGAGGCATGGGTCATGTTTCAGCCAAGTACAAGAGGTGTGGGCTGCGCAGCAAGGTGAGGGAGAAAGGCTAGGAGTGGTCAGCAACATAGGCAGCAAGTGGATGAAGTGTTATGATGGTTTTTGCAAGTTGGCTTCCTTTGGTTCTCATGGAAAGATTTTGCTCCAAAGGCCATACAAACATGTGATTTCTTGGCCCATTCTGATTTTTGGAAGTTATGTGATCATGTTGAGTGAATTAGAAGCCCATATGATGACTGAATTGGCCTTGAAAGGAGAATTTGCAACTTTGCCTTTTGGTACATATCTTGAATTTTAGTGATTTTTGCCAACTTTGTCACACCATAACTTTTGATCCAAAATGAATTAGATCATGTTCTTGTACTTTTTGAAAAGGGAAAAATGTGATCTACAACTTTCATGACCAAGGTTTTTCCATTTGAAGCATTTTTGGATCAAAAAGCAAGGCTTGAAAAATGACCTAAATTGACAAATTCCTTAAAAGTCAACTATGCCCTAAAAAGTCAACTTTGCAAAAACTTCAAATTATTGATTTTTGTGAACTTCAACCTTCTTCCATGATCAAATAAAGATCATATACACTCAAAATGATGAAGATCACCCCTTGGTTGGGTCATTGGGGGCCCCAGATGCCCTGATTTTGCACTGACTTGCTTGAAAAGTCAACCCTTGATCAGATGACTTCCCCATGGAATTTCTTCATGAAAATTGATATGCATACTCCCTATACCATATAGAGACCAATGGAAACAAGAATGCCCAAAAAATTTGGAGTTATGGCCTCTGAAACCAAAACCCTAATTTTAGGTCAACTGTGCAGTCAAACTTGGCTCTGCATCCACACCAATCCCAGTTCTTGTGATCCTTTTGTTCTTTTGACTTTGAGAGGATGTGATATGATATAAGAACACTCATGGATCCCTTTGGAGTTATTGATGGCCTTTGGAGTGGCTCAAGAAGCTCTTGGATTGCTCAGATCACAAACCCTAGGTGCAGATGACTTAGAAACTATGCAGTGAATCAAAAATGAGATATGAGGTGATATGATTGTGTTTATGCATATGAAATGATCACAAGCCATGGTTAAATGATTGAGGGCAAATTTGGGGTGTTTACAATATGGCAGCCTCATATTATCCTCAACTTGACTTAAGGAACATAAGCACCAACCAAGAAGTCGCACTAACTATGGCCAACAGATCAACCATATCGATATACGTCGTACAGTTTCCTTGGTCTATTGCCATTTACCTAAGGTACACTAGATCCGGGTTAGGATCTTTCACACATAAGAGCACCCCAACAAGTAATATAAAGCAAACAAGGCAAACAATTTAAAGTGATCTTAATTCCTAAGGGTACCCCTCTTAAATTTAAATCCCCAGCAGAGTCTCCACTTCTGTAACACGGTGGGAGAACTGACTTTAGTTATGTTGCGGATAGCAAGAGTCGCCACCGACTTTTATTTTATCCAAGGGAAAGGCATAAAAGAACAGGAAAGACCTTTTAAAAGATTTTTGGGTCCGGGGGGTAGGTTATGTAAAGGGAAGGTGTTAGCACCCTTTACATCCATGGTTATCCATGGGCTCTTAGTTACTTAACTCACTTCGAATTGTTTTTGAAAAGTGTAGTGTGTGAATAGAAATTTTCATAAGAGTTTAATAATGATCCATGTAAGGATGCGTAAAAAACTTGTATTTTGAAAATTGTTTGAAATCGTGAAATGTTTGAAATTTGTTTAGAATGAAGTGAGTAAGCAACTATGAGGAACCTACCCTAAAGTTTAAGTCTTTCTGTTCTTTATCCTTTAAATGGTAAGACTATCCCTATTATTAAGGAATAGGTAGTCATTACCTTGGATGTGTGGGACACATGAGGGACATCTGTTATATAGGCAACTGTGGGGTGTATTAAGCATTTTGGAGGGACTGTCATCATTATTCGAAAGGGACTTGATCTTTATGAAGGCAACCATTAAGGGACTTGATGACTTTTCTTTTAAGGGACTTGCTTTGTACACCCCATTTGACCTTATGATTAGGCAACATTGAGAGGCATCCCTAGAAAGTGAGATGGCGATTAAAAATCGACTTACGTGTGTGAGTGTTTAATTTAATTTATCTTATAATTAAAATGATCTAAATTTAATTTTAAATATAATACATGTTTACACTCCCTATTTTACTAACCATAGCAAGCAAATTAAATAATTTAAATATTTACAAAAATTACACCAAGGAGCAATTACAATAATTATAATAAGCAATTAAAATAAATAGCAAATAAATAAATATAAATAATAAGCAAAAATAAATAAATAGACAATAATAAATATAATAGGGGTTAGTAGTAATAATAATAAAAAATTAAATAAGGTTAGTGAAATAATAATAATAAGCATAACAATAAAATAAATGGATTAGTAATAATAATAAGCAAAATAAATAATGAATAAGAATTAGAAATTATTAAGAAAATATGAACAATTTAATTATAAAATTTAAACTATATGCAACTTATTAATTCTAGACATAAAAAATTATAATTATAATATTAGCATAAATTTAATTATTTTTAAGCACATATGAACAAATTACAAAAAAACAATTTCATATTATATATAAGAATTTGATTATAATTATATTGACTAAAATTGATTATATTAAATAAATATGTACATAATAATTATAAAATTTAATTATACTAAATGTTATATTTACAAAAATAAAGTTAGAAAAATGAAATTAGGTTTTAACATTTGTTTAGAGAAAAATAAATTAGTGTTTTATAAAGTTAGGTTTTAGAAAATATTTTTTAGAGTTTATAATATAATATATAAAATTAATAAATAAATATACATATATTACAATTTAATTACATAATAAAGAAAATAATTTAAATTGATAAAAATAAAAGTTTAGAATTTTAGAAAATATAAGTGTTGTTTTAGATATTTATTAAATATATATACATGCATAATTTATTTTTTAATTAATAATAAGAAAATAATTAAGCAAATTAATTAAATAAATTAAAACAGAAAAATGATAAAAAAGAACTTACCTTGGCTGGGTTTGAACCCAGGACACCCTGCCTACAAACAACAAAACGTACCACCAGGCCAACCACGTATTGGTGATAATGGAATGAGTTGAATCAGTTTTATGCAATGCCTGGAAAAAATCAGAAAAATAAATGGAAGCAAAAGGCCTGGGGGAGGATTGAACCCAAAACGCACGCATGACCATCCGGCTGGGTGAGCAATTCTGCTAATGGATCAGCTACAATACATAATATATAATAATGACTAATTATATGAAAAACTGGAAAAAAAAAGATGGTGAAGCCTGGACTCGAACTCAGGTCACCAAGATACGCGCGCATGCTTCACACCACTGGGCCAAGCAGCCAGTTGTGATATAAAACCTCAACCAATGCATAAAATATAATATGCAATATTTGAATTTGAAAAACCCGCGTGCAGCCAGCTTCGTCTTCTCCACATTACCTGCGAAATTCCATGCAATTTTACCTGCGAAATCTCCTGCGTGTTCTTCATTCCTGCGAATTACAAACCTCAACCAAACAACCAAATTTCACAAAATTAATTATGTCATTGAGTTGCTACTGAGTTTTGCAACTGTCCTACGTTTTTAGAATCTATTTATCATGATGAAACCATGAAACCCTAAAGGGGGCCGTGAACCCTAATCATGGTGAATTCTCATACCTGCACGAAAAACTTAATTGAATAGCCTAGAATCGTTCCAAGGTTCATCACAAACATCATCAAACAATCAAAAACAAGTCAAATACAGTCAATCAATGGAATCGAAAAATCATATTTAAGAACAAAGTTTTGCTCGGGTTATGCAATTCATGAGGCTTTTGATGCAAATGGTGATTGATAATGATTCAGTGATGTCCAATGAGTCTTGCTATGTCTTTGTTTTACCTTCTAGAGCCCTGGAAATAAAAAACCGAATGTGAGTTTTTGGATGGTTTTTCAATTTGTGAAACTTACTTTTGGAGGCAGAGAATTCGTCTCTTTGCAATGGCAATGAGTTATGCACTTATAGGAGAGTGAATTAGGTCAAAAAGATTGATTGCTTGTGTGGAAAAATTGATATGAAAAGATCCAAATTGATCATGCCTTGAAAATCAAATATTCATGTGTGAATGCTTGCTATTTTTGGACAAATCTCATGATTTCTTTCCTCTTCAATTCAAATCAATATTTAAGACTTTCTAGAAGCTTAATCTCCATCAAATCTTACATTTTCATATTTTATTTTTATTTAAAATGATTTTTAATGAATTAAATCAAAATAAATAAAAATAAAATAATAAAAATTCTGATTTTTAATGGTTTGGGTCGTGCATGAAGTCATTGTATGGGTTGGGTCATCATTTGGCAAACCCATTTGGAAGAAATTGGTTTTAGACCTCCATTTTCATCATAAACCAACTCAAAATTTCCCAACTTTGCAAGGGCACATATCCTTCAATTTTAATGGTATGAGGGTGTTCTTGGACATTTTGGAAAGCTTGAAGAGTCCTCTAAACAAACCCACTGGTTTCATGTCCATATCATTTACCAATCTCAAGTTATGCCCTTTTGAAGTTGTTGACTTTTTGTTGACTTTCAAAAGGACCTATAATGTCTTAGCTCATACCTTCCAAATGAAGCATTTTTGGGCTTGGCTTGTTAGACACAAAGTTGTAGAGAATTCAATTTCCTTCAAAATGAGCTTTGAGTGGAGACTTGGTGATGAAGCATGTGAAAGTTATGGCTGGTCAAAGTTCAGTTGACTTTTACTAAGGAAACCCTAATTTAGAAACTCCTGATTCTTGATGATCTGGAATCTCCTTGATGAATCATGATCAACCCTTGATCAAATGATTAATTTTACTTCATATAATTGATGTTGGCAAAAAATCATGAAGTTTGACTTTGGTTTGACCACAGTTGACCTTAATTTGACTTTTTAACTGCATTGACTGATTTTGACTTATCTGATCATCTGACTGAGCAAACTTTTGAGAAAAGTCTTGAAACTTGTCATGGGGGTTCTTACACACATATAATATGTTATTAAGCTCACTTGAAGTCTTGGAAATCCATTTATCCTGATTAAAGTCAAAACCCTAGTTTTGGATGCACTACTTAGGAGATGCACTGTCTGAGGGAATTGTCAACTCTTTTGACCAATTGTAAACTTTGTGAACCTTGTGAACCATCATAAAATGTCTTGTGAACCTCATGGGAGGTATTGTGAACCTTGTGAACCTTGTGAACCTCATAAAGTGATTTGTGGACTTCATGAACCTCATGAAAGGTCTTGAAAGCATTGTGAATCTTGTGAACCTTGTGAACCTTCATGAAGTGACTTGTAGACTTCATGAACCTCATGAAAGGTCTTGGAAGTGTTGGGAAACTTGTGAACCTTGTGACCCTTCATAAAGTAGCTTGTAGACTTCATGAACCTCAGGGAAGGTCTTGTAAGTATTGAGAAGCTTGTGAACCTTGTGAACCTTCATGAAGTGACTTGTAGACTTCATGAACCTCATGAAAGGTCTTGAAAGCATTGTGAAACTTGTGAACCTTGTGAACCTTCTTAGAACACAAAGTCTTGTATTGTGAGGGGAAATTTTGGGGTGCAACACCAATGCACACCTACACTGACAACATTCTGGGCTCATCTCTCAAACAGCCCATGGAGTAGTGTTTTGAACATTAAAAAAATCGTTGGGTCCACTCTTGGAATTATTTTTACAGTGACATCTTTATCATGTAATATGCCCCATTTCTTTACAAACTCAAACATACTCCTCGAAAGCATCTTAATTGCACCTTGAATTATAACATGGTGACTATGTTTTGAAAGAGAAATCACTACACTCTCTTAGACTTTAAATTGGATTCAAATATTGGCCTTGTACCAAAATAAACATGCCTCAAAATAAAACAAACTTTCAAAGGATCAAATTTTCAATTCTTTTCGCAAGTTTGAACCATAGTGAGGTCATGGAACTACTTGAGAGAAAAAAAATACTAGGATTTTAAATAAAGCCTCAAGATAATGATTTGCAATAAAAATCTCAACGCATCACCCAAAACCCTAGATTCTGATGATTTTCTAACCATAAAACAATAATGACTTGTATAACTTATAAAACTAACAATGGGGTATTCTCCTCATTTGACCATGACTAGGTCAAACTCAAAAGATCCTTACCCATCCTTTCCCACAGTCCCGACTTGATAACCTTGCCAAAACCTTGGTAACCGACTTGCACAAAAGCCAAGAAACACATTTCTCTATTTTTGGAAATTTTAATAAAGTTGACAAAAAAAAACAAAAAAAAACGCAAGTAGGACAAATTTGGGGTATGACAGGGGGAAAGAGGACTTCCGGGTGACTCTCCAGAGGTTGGTCACGGTCGGGAGAAGGTGAGGCCGTCTTCCCGTCCGGGTGATCTTGCACGGTTTCCTCGTGCGGAGGATGATGAATGTTGCTCTCACGTTGCGTGAGGATCATGCCGTCATTCGATCGGTTGTCCGGATTGTCTCGAGCAGCCATGGATCCTGGTAAAAACTTTGGTTCTTTGAAGATTTTGAGAGAGAAGAACGGGGAAATCAGGTTCCCACAGACGGCGCCACCTGATCGTACCTGGAGATCAGGATCCGATACGGCTGGCCTCGAGTGTTGTTGAAGGACGGTTGAAGAGGAGAGGAGGGGGGTGTACCTGCAAGGCACTCCGATGCTGAAGTAAGACACTGATCAAAGAGTGAGCAAGTACAAGAATTAAGGTCAGAGAATTGAATACCTGACCCTCCCAAATGAGAGGGTTTATATAATAGGCTAAGTAGAAGATTATTGGTCTACACCGTTGGGCGTGGATCGCGGAATCCATAAAGATAGGTAACGGTCAAAACTAGCCGTTGGAGGACTTCGTCTTGGTCGGTACAACCTTGGTCGACAGGGACCATTATTCTCAATGTTGCTCGACGTCGAGCATTCTGCAGAGCCGGTTTGCCTGGCCCAATTATGGGAATTGGGCCTGCCCAGAACACTAATGTTTATTATGCTTCTGGTAATTTCCTGCAACACTGTCAGTCACCAATATATCAAAACATGTCACCAAGAACTATCTCACTGTCATATAGTTATTCTTCTACTAAATCATCATAATACTACTACTTAAATTACTTACAATGGTTCTAATCCAATTAATTAAGACTTTGTTAATTAGTTACTTAATTTAATTAATTGTCAAGGAAAAAACTTACTAAGTTCGGTTAATTACATTTCTGCAAAATAATTATAATTTTCATTAAGCAAGACAATAGACAGAAACACAGAAAACACAACACAAAACCAACTCTGCAATATAACATATGTAACCATCGTCATATAATGACCATGACGGTCGTCAGGTCAAGGGGACAGTCGTCCCAAAGACCAAATATGCGTTCTCTCTATTTCTCTCAATCTTTATCCCTCTCTGTAATTCCTTCTCAGTTTCCTCTTCGACCACTCAATCAATCAACCAACACACAATTCAACACAATAATTTATAGTTTTCTTAATCATCTAAAAACAACTTATTTGACCAAAAAAACTTATTCGACAAAATAACTTATTCACCCACATAAAACAACAATTGACAGCAACAAGACAACAAATTCATACACAAACCACACTACCTAATTAATTTATGATTAATTCAACAACTTAATTTAATTCCCTTATTCAACCAAACATACAAAAATTCACAACAACAATTTATATACGCAATCCCACATGTATTCATCATATAATCCTGATTATAAGGTTATAACCCCATCCTTAACTTGGATTGAAGGCGACTCTAACACTTTGATCAGAACCCTAACTTTTTCCTCTCCTAAGCACTTCATGTAACTTCTTTTCTCAACTTCTTGTTCTCCCTTCTTTCACTGATAATCTCTATTTTCCTAATTCTAATTAATTATGGTTTTATTTAATTAATCTTAAAACTTCCATTGGGCCTAAACCACACACGCCCATAATTACTACTCCTACTCACCAATAGACCCACTTATCAAGAATATCACAATTCTATTATTTTATTTCCACAATTAATCAACTTAACTTCGGTGCAACTAATCACGACATGACATAAATCAACTTAATCAATTTAATCAACTTAATTTAATTCAACTAACAACAACACAACTTAAATCAACTTAATCGACTTAATTAACTTAATTTAATTAATTCAACTAAAACCAACTTAGCATCTCAACACAAATCAACACCAAATATACGATAATATTTAATTAAATAATTAATTAAATAAACAAAGCGTTACCTATGAGGTTGATGCAATGATTCCATTAGAAATCAATACCCCCACGTGGAGACGTGAACACTTTGAAGAGGTCAACAACGAGGATAATTTAAATATCCCAGCAGACCAGATATATGAAATTTGAGAAATAACACAGATCCAGGAAGTGGTTGTAAAACAAAGATTGTCGAGAAGGTACAATCTGAAGTCCGGGCAAAGAGAGTTCCACGAGGGTGATTTGGTATTGAAAAGGAACCCTAGATACTAAAAACAAAGGAAAACTTGCTCCCAATTGGGAAGGTCCGTTCAGATTTCTGCGTAAACTAAACAACGGAGCCTATAAGTTAGAAAAGCTCGGAAAATTTGGTAATTCAACCTAGAGATTACTCAACCTTGAGAGTTAGATAATTCAATCTAGAGATTCAAGATTAGTGAATGATGAGATCACAAAGAAGGAAAATGAAGCGTGCAAAGGAATTTCCTGATGAAAAGTTGTTTATGAATAAAAAAAGACCATGATTTAAATATACTTTGAAGATACTAATCTCTCGAACCGAGAATGATAACAATTGAAATTCTGTGATCAGGTATGAGATGTCGAATGAGATGTTTAAACACTTGAAGACTTAACTCAAACTTAAAGTGCAGGAAAATTAAACAACACAGGAATTTGTTAACCCAGTTCAGTGTATAACCACACTTACATCTGGAGGCTACCAAGCCAAAAGGAAATCCACTATAAGTAATTTAATTCTAGACTTAAACCACCCAGTTTAATCTTTCACTTAATATCTACCCAATGCAATTTCTACCTAAGACACAACTTAGATATGAGTACCAACTCACTCCCCCTCAATCACACAGTGTTCTTGTTTACAAGTTTAATAAAATTGAAGTCATACTTCAAACAAAACAGCTTGATCTTACTTCACAGTTTCAATCAAGACACAAATACACTTTTGCTTATAAGCTCATAAAGTGGTACAATTAAAACAACCTGCTATTAAAACACAAAACACCCTATTTGGTCTTCTTAAATTCGTACTCTATTCTGAGAGTTTCTGTTGCTTAAATAGGTGTTTGGATTTTGGGCTTTCTGTAGGTTTATCCAATCCTGATACGCATGCTGCCACCACCTTGAATTAGGGTTTGTTACTTCCTAGATTCTAGGTGATTCAGTTCTTCTGATTATGCTGAATTCATATAACAAAACTCCCTACAGATGCGCCTTCTTCTGTTTTAATCCATCCATAATTAATTCCAGATAACTTCCCTGAATTCACTCAGTTCTGTTAGTTATTAATTAATTCTGGTAGCAGGTTTGAGATGTCACAACATCTGGTGTGACATCCTGAAAAACTGAACTTACTTCATTTACTTATACAATGTCACAACATCTGATGTGACATCCTGTAAACTGAACTTACTTCATTAACTGATACAATGTCCCAACATCTGGTGTGACATCCTGAAATAAGTTCATTTACTTATACTCTGTTTGATAATGTCCCAACATCTGATGTGACATCCTGAACTAAATTCAACACTTCTTGTTGGTCAAAAATTCTGCCAATTCTAAACATCTACAAACTCCCCCTTTGGCTAATTTTTGTCTAACATACTTTTCTGGTTATCAGAGTGCAGCAGAAGTTCTTTTATCAAAGTACATCAGTTCTTTTCTGTTGAGTCATGTGAGAGTTTACTCACCCTCAATCCTACATGTGTTCAGACTTGTTGCAACATAAATTTTTCATTAAGATCACAGTTTTAGTTCAGAGGCAAACAAATGTTTTTCATTAATCAGCATCATACATTGTTGTTGTTGTTGTTCAGTTCTCCCCCTTGTTAGACATAAATTTGGGGCCAAAGTTACTAATTCAAAATTACAATATAGAAGTAGTCATTACATATTCCTCACATACAATTTTCACTCAGACTCCTCATAATCAGTTTCTTCCTCTTCATCAGTCTCCTCATCAGAAGCAGCAGCTTTCTGAGCACTTTCTTCAATCTCCAGCCTTTGGATAATCTCCTTAAGCTTCTGCTTCCTTGCATCCAGTTCTTTGCATGTGATCTTCAGCTCATCAATCAAGGAAGCTTTAGAGATTGGAGGCTTTGCCTTTGAAGGACCAGCAGATGTCCCAGAGGGAGCTTCAACATCAGTTGCATGATGACACAAGAACAACTTGTAGTGGAAGGCCAGAGGACTTTCTCTTTTTCAAATGGAGTCCTTCTCAGTGAGGATACCTGGATATTGACTAAGCATAATTCCACACAGCAAGGAAGGGAAGGCAATTGGCAGCTTAGTTGCAGATGATCCAGCATGCTTTAATGTCTGATCAAATATATAAGCCCAAAAATCCAGCTTTGTTTAGGTGCCCACAGCATATATGAACCTGCCCAATCCAGTTGCTATTGAGGAGGTATGGTTGGTAGGGACCCAGTTTGCAGTGCCAATCCTATGCAGCATGGCATACTTCCTTGTCAGCAGGCTAACAGACAGCTTCCCCTTGTCTGGCCAAGTCTTTACCTGATTTGCAGTGATGACCTTGCAAACCTGGTTATCAGTCTTTCCTAACTCATTTGGACCATCAGATTCTCTTCCTAGGTAGTGGTTGATCACCCTAGGGGAGAATTCCACACATCTCCCTCTAACAAATACCTTTCTGAAGTCAGCAGACTTACCATCAGCACAATCTTCTTGAAGGTTTACAATGAATTCCTTGACTAGTAGCTCATAGCAAGGAGAGAAGTTGGAGACAGTTTTGAAAAGACCAGCAGAAGAGATAAGATCAATTACCTCTGTGCACTCAAGTGCATTACTGCTCAGCTCTCTTTCAAGTGCTACCCTTCTTTGATAAATAAACTTCCATCTATTCACACTTGAAACATGATGGAAGGAGATGTTGTCCAGAGGAGCTTCTGGAACAACAGTTGATGACCTTGAGGGTGCTGGTTTCTTCTTTGGTGGAGATATTGGGACATCCTCTTCAACATCTGAATCTGGAGGGGTGACAGCTTTCCTCTTTTGTGTTTGCACCTTGCTCCATTGTTTTGTAGGACCAAAGACAACTTTAGCTTTGTCCTTCTTTGGTGTAGCTTGCTTCTTCTCAGGATTTGCATGTCCTGCATTCTTCTTTTCCTTCCTAGTTCTAAGCCTTTTGGCTATGCTAGGGTTGACAGAAGCAATGATTTCTGTATCAGAATCATGCTCTATGTTCACAACAGGAGGAGGTTGAGCAGTCTCCTCTTCAGCAGGTGAATCAACAGAGGTTTGATCTTCAGTGGAGGCCTTGTGCTGGTCCTCAGATGTTTCTTCATCATTATCAGTGGAGGCCTTTTGCTGGTCCTCAGATGTATCATCAGCAGTATCAGATGAGACATTTTGCTGGTCTTCAGATGTTTCAACATCTATTGGGACATCCTGTTGAGCAGGAGTGTCCTTTTCAGCCTGAGTTTGTTGTTCTTCTTGTGGAGCTGGCATGGTGTTCAGAGGGATAGATATGCCACTTACCACTCTTTGCTCAGATAGGATCCTGTTTACCATCTCCTTTATGGAATCATCCACATATTCAGAAGCTTTTGGAGTGGTGTTTGATGATGAAGGTTTCCCTTTGGCTTTGCTAAAAACAGGTTCCTTTGCCCTTCTAACAGTAGGGGTTCTTGGCTTTTGAGCAAGAGGAACACTTCCTCTGATTTCGTCCATTGGAGTTGAATCCATGGGTACCACAGAAATGGGGGTTGCATGCACCACATCTTCCTTGTTGAGGATTTCTTCAGAGATGTTAGGGTTTTGGTGTTGAGCCATTTTTAGAATGTGGTGAAGAAAGAGATTGAGATTGGTTGAGTTTGATGATCTCTGAAAGTTGGCTATAGCAAGCAAGTTGTTGTGAGAGAATGATGAGAAGATGAATAGCTGAAAGTGAGCTGATATTCTTATAAGAGCCGTTACTTGGAGAATTTCTAGGAGTGGAATACACAAGGTGCTTGACCAGACTGGTGTTGCCATCTGGTGATCATGCCACACGATGTCATATGACATGTTGGCACATCTTTATAACTGCTAAATTTCACATAAACAGATTCCCAATTTACCCCTTAGGTTTTCAAATTGGTTAGCATCCAAGGCTTTAGTAAATATATCAGCCAATTGCAGATTTGTAGCTACATGTTCCAATGAGATCACTTTTTCTTCTACAAGATCTCTGATGAAATGGTGCCTGATATCAATATGCTTGGTCCTGCTATGTTGGATAGGATTCTTTGATATGTTAATAGCACTTAAGTTGTCACAGTACAATGTCATGACATCTTGTGGGACATTGTACTCAATGAGCATTTGCTTCATCCAAACCAACTGTGAACAACTGCTTCCAGCTGCAATATATTCAGCTTCAGCAGTAGATAAGGATACACAATTTTGTTTCTTACTGAACCAAGAAATCAAATTGTTTCCTAGAAAGAAGCATCCTCCTGAAGTGCTTTTTCTGTCATCAGCACTTCCAGCCCAATCAGCATCACAGAAGCCAATGAGAATTGGTTTGCATCCATGAAAGTACATTATGCCATAGTCACAAGTACCATTAACATATTTCAGAATTCTCTTGACTTGGTTTAGATGACTAACTTTTGGATCAGCTTGATATCTTGCACATACACCTACTGCAAATGCTATGTCTGGTCTGCTAGCAGTTAAATACAATAAGCTTCCAATCATACTTCTGCATAGGCTTTGGTCTACATTCTCACCTTTGTCATCTTTAGTTAGCTTTAAATGTGTGGGGGCAGGAGTTCTCTTATGAGTAGCATTGTCCATCCCAAATTTCTTGACTATGTTCTTAGCATACTTGCTTTGGGAAATGAACATGGAGTCCTCCATTTGCTTTATTTGCAGTCCAAGAAAGTAGGTTAATTCTCCTACTAGGCTCATTTCAAATTCAGATTCCATCTGATTGACAAAATGTTTAACCATTTTGTCTGACATCCCACCAAAAACAATGTCATCTACATATATTTGAGCAATCATGACATTTCCTTCTTCATCTTTAACAAACAAGGTTTTGTCAATTCCACCTTTCCTGTACCCTTGCTTGATAAGAAAAGTAGTCAGCCTTTCATACCATGCTCTTGGAGCTTGCTTCAGACCATAAAGAGCCTTCTTTAGTTTGTAAACATGATTTGGACAGTTTGGATCAACAAATCCTTTAGGCTGTTATACATATACCTCTTCATTAAGATATCCATTTAGAAAGGCACTTTTCACATCCATTTGAAATAGCTTGAACTTCAAGATACAGGCAATTCCCAAAAGTAGTCTGATTGATTCAAGCCTTGCTACTGGTGCAAAGGTTTCATCAAAGTCTACTCCTTCAATTTGTGTGTATCCTTGAGCTACAAGTCTAGCTTTGTTCTTTGTAACAACTCCTTGCTCATTTGACTTGTTTTTATACACCCATTTAGTGCCAATCACATTTATGTCATCAGGTCTAGGAACAAGATTCCACACTTCATTCCTTGTGAATTGACCTAATTCCTCTTGCATATCACAAATCCAGTATTCATCAGTAAAGGCTTCCTTGATGTTTTTAGGTTCTATTTTTGAAACAAAACAGGAACCTGAAATCACCTCTCTTGATCTAGTGCTTACACCTCTGTTGGGATCACCAATTATCAAATCTTTGGGATGATCCTTCTGGATTCTGATGGAGGGAGGTTTGCTGGATTGTTCTGTCCTTGCATCAGTTTGAGTGAAGTCAGAATGATCACTCTTTTCTTCAGCTTCAGTTTTGCTGTCAGCAGATGTTCCAACATCTTCTGTAACATCTGTAGGAGCATCATCAATTATCACATTTATGGACTCCATGATAACCTTGGTTCTAGAGTTAAATACTCTATATGCTCTGCTGTTTATAGAGTATCCAAGAAAAATCCCTTCATCACTTTTAGGATCCATTTTTCTTCTTTGCTCCCTATCAGCCAGAATATAGCAATTACTTCCAAACACATGGAAGTACTTAACTGTGGGTTTTCTGCCCTTCCAGACTTCATAGATTGTGGACAAAGTTCCTTTCCTTAAAGTGACTCTGTTATGGATGTAACAAGTTGTGTTCATAGCTTCAGCCCAAAAGTACAAAGGTAACTTTTTAGCATGGATCATAGCTCTTGCTGATTCTTGGATAGTTCTATTCTTCCTCTCAACATTCCCATTCTGTTGGGGAGTGATTGGTGAAGAGTATTCATGATTGATTCCTTCTGAAGAACAGAATTCTAAGAATTTTTTGTTCTCAAATTCTTTTCCATGGTCACTTCTTATTCTGATCACACAGCTGGCTTTTTCCCTTTGTATTCTTTGGCATAAGTCTTTGAATACATCAAATACATCAGACTTTTCTTTGATGAAATTTATCCATGTATACCTTGAAAAATCATCAACCACCACATAGGCATACCTCTTACCACCAAGGCTCTCAACCTGCATAGGTCCCATAAGATCCATATGCAATAATTCCAAAACTTTGGAAGTTGTCAGATGTTGTAGCTTTGGATGGGACATCTTGGTTTGCTTGCCTATTTGACATTCACCACATATCTTGCCATCATCAATCTTCAGTTTAGGAATACCTCTCACAGCTTCCATAGATATGATTTTCTTTATGCCTCTGAAATGGAGATGACCTAGTCTTTGGTGCCATAGTTTCACTTCTTCTTCTTTAGCTAAAGAACAAGTTGAAGTGGGACTGAAGTCTTGAGGTTCCCACATGTAGCAGTTGTCTTTAGATCTGGCACCTCTCATGACAACCTTTTGTTCTTTGTTAGACACTATGCACTCAGTTTTGGTAAAGTTTACATTGTACCCTTGATCACATAATTGACTTATGCTGATCAGGTTAGCAGTTAAACCTTTTACCAGCAGCACATCATCTAGTCTTGGTACATCTGGACAGTCCAAGGTCCCAACTCCCTTGATTTCTCCTTTAGCTCCATCTCCAAAGGTTACATATCTGGATGAGTATGACTTTAAGTCTACTAGCAGATTCTTCAATCCAGTCATGTGTCTTGAACATCCACTGTCAAAGTACCAGTCTTCTTTAGCTGATACTCTTAGAGATGTATGAGCTATATATGCAACACCCTTCTTTGACCATTTGTATTGAGATTTCTTTTGATACCTCTGCCTTATGCATTGTCCATTAGTAGAGCTCCAAGATTGTTTGTTGATCTTGTTCTTGGGCATGTAACTTTGATTAGCAGGAAGACTAGCTTTTGGTACCCATACCTTCTTGATGACATTTGTCTTCTGCTTATGGGGTTGCTGATTTCTTTGATGTTGATGTCTATGCAGCTCTTTCTTGATAACCTCTATCTTCTGCTTAGGAGGTTGCTGATACATCTGATTTGGATATCCATGCAACTTGTAGCAATGAGGTTTGATATGTCCAAATCTTCCACAATGATGACATCTCCATCTTTGATACTTCTTCTTCATTATGTTCTTTTCATGATGTTGAGACATTTGTTGGAACATTATGTTTGACTTTGTGTTCTTTTCATGATGTTGAAGCATCTGTTGGGACATCTTGTTTGACTGTATGGACTTTGAAGTAGTTTTGCTAGTGCTAGCTTCAACCTTATGAACTTTGTTAAATCCCAGTCCACTTTTATCCCCTGAATGCTTATTGTTGTTGAGAATAACATCCAGTGTGCTTGAGCTACTGTTCAGCATTCTAACAGATTTGGACATATGCTCCAACTTGGAGTTGAGAAGACTTACTTCACTTTTCAAGGTGTCAATGATCTCTAGATCACTTGTTTTTTCATCCTTTAGTGCCTCAATCTGCTTCTTTAGCTTTATACTCTCCATGCATATTTCAGTGCTTCTTTTGACTAGTTCTCTGTATGATTGCTCAAGCTCTTCAAAAGTAAGCTCCCCATCACTGGATTCACTTTCAGATTCACATAATCCAGCTAGAGCAGTGATATGCTTAGCTGATTCTTCTTCTGAATCACCTCCCGAGTCTTCATCAGACCAGGTTACAGAGAGACCTATCTTTTGCCTTTTTAAATAGGTAGGACATTCATTCCTGATGTGTCCATATCCTTCACATCCATGGCATTTAATCCCTTTTTCTTGACTGGTCTTTTCATCATAATTTGACCTTCTATTAGCATCATAAGGTCTTTTGTTCTCAGAAGAGTTTGTGTATCTTCCACTTGGTTTGGACTTGTCTTCCATCTTTCTGAGAATCTTTTTGAATTGTCTTCCAAGCATAGCAATGTTTTCTGATAAGTTTTCATCAGTTTCTGATTCATCATTTTCTTCTTCTTTATCAGTATTTGACATCAAGGCTATGCTTTTGTTCTTCTTTACAATTGTGTCATTCATTCCCATCTCAAATGTTTGAAGGAAACCAATGAGCTCTTCAACTTTCATTGTGCATATGTCTTGAGCTTCTTCTATTGTTGTGACCTTCATGTCAAATCTTTTTGGTAAAGATCTGAGAATCTTTCTTACAAGCTTTTCATCAGTCATCTTTTCTCCCAAAGCTCCAGAAGTATTGGCTATTTCTAAGATGTTCATGTAGAATTCATGAATTGTCTCATCTTCCTTCATTCTCAAGTTTTCAAACTTGGTGGTGAGAAGTTGAAGTCTTGACATCTTCACCTTTGATGTTCCTTCATGAGTTGTTTTGAGAGTGTCCCAAACATATTTGGCCAGCTCATAGTGATGCACAAGTCTAAAGATGTTCCTATCAATGCCATTGAATAAAGCATTTAAGGCCTTGGAGTTGCCAAGTGCTGAATCTTCTTCCTCCTTACTCCATTCTTCTTCAGGTTTCAACATTTTTGCTCCATCTTTGGTGTCTTGGACAGGGTGTTCCCATCCATTGTTGACTGCTTTCCAGGCCCTATTGTCAAGTGATCTTAAGAATACAATCATTCTTGGCTTCCAGTAGTCATAATTAGATCCATCCAGTATAGGTGGTCTATTTACTGATCCTACATCTCTGTCCATGTTTCCAGAATTTGCAGTCCCTAGATCTCACCCAGTATAAACAGGCAGGGTGCCTGCTCTGATGCCAATTGAAATTCTGTGATCAGGTATGAGATGTCGAATGAGATGTTTAAACACTTGAAGACTTAACTCAAACTTAAAGTGCAGGAAAATTAAACAACACAGGAATTTGTTAACCCAGTTCAGTGTATAACCACTATAAGTAATATTAATTGTAGACTTAAACCACCCAGTTTAATCTTTCACTTAATATCTACCCAATGCAATTTCTACCTAAGACACAACTTAGATATGAGTACCAACTCACTCCCCCTCAATCACACAGTGATCTTGTTTACAAGTTTAATAAAATTGAAGTCATACTTCAAATAAAACAGCTTGATCTTACTTCACAGTTTCAATCAAGGCACAAATACACTTTTGCTTAAAAGCTCATAAAGTGGTACAATTAAAACAACCTGCTATTAAAACACAAAACACCCTATTTGGTCTTCTTAAATTCGTACTCTATTCTGAGAGTTTCTGTTGCTTAAATAGGTGTTTGGATTTTGGGCTTTTTGTAGGTTTATCCAATCCTGATACGCATGCTGCCACCACCTTGAATTAGGGTTTGTTACTTCCTAGATTCTAGGTGATTCAGTTCTTCTGATTATGCTGAATTCACATAACAAAACTCCCTACAGATGCGCCTTCTTCTGTTTTAATTCATCCATAATTAATTCCAGATAACTTCCCTGAATTCACTCAGTTCTGTTAGTTATTAATTAATTCTGGTAGCAGGTTTGAGATGTCACAACATCTGGTGTGACATCCTGAAAAACTGAACTTACTTCATTTACTTATACAATGTCACAACATCTGATGTGACATCCTGTAAACTGAACTTACTTCATTAACTGATACAATGTCCCAACATCTGGTGTGACATCCTGAATTAAGTTCATTTACTTATACTCTGTTTGATAATGTCCCAACATCTGATGTGACATCCTGAACTAAATTCAACACTTCTTGTTGGTCAAAAATTCTGCCAATTCTAAACATCTACAACAATAAACGACAAACTTTCTCTCAAAGATTCAAACTAAAAACTTCTAATAAAATTAAAAAGGACATTTACCATTTCATTCAAATACACATTTTTTTTCTCTCATTAGATCCCTTTTTGGTGTTCTTTGTATAAAACATTAATGAAATGTACCTAAATATTTTATATTTATATTTTAAATTAAAGTATTTCTACACAACTTGTGTAAACTATTCTCTCATAAAAATATATTTTTTTTAAATTCTTTTCTATATTTGATAAAAAAATAAACTTTAAAATATATAGTTAATGGAATCAAGCATTTAAGTATGCCCACTATATTGGTTATTTGATTATTTATCTAGTGATTTTTTGATATATAATGTGACTTTTAGTTTGCGGCTTTGATTATAACTAAAGGGCATTTCTAGTTAATTCCTGTGTCCCACACGTCTTTAAACTTGTAAGCTTATCATTTTTCCAATGGGGAAGTTGGTAAATATATAAGTTGACTTACGATGTTTGTTATTTCCAAAGTCTTTTACGTCTCACATAAAGTTTTTCTAATTATAGCTATTTGCTTGGCTATTTCCACCAACATTCCAAGAACCTTCTTCTTTTCCCATATAAATTCTCAAATCATCTCATTCCACTTTTCATTCATCTTCACTTCATCATTTTCCTATACACAATCGTCATTCCATCCAAACAGCTTCTGATTAATCTTCATCAAAATGGCTGCCAAACGTCTTTTGGAGGATTCTGATCAAGACAAACACAAACGTATCAGAACTACAGCAACACCTTCTTTTGCTTCGTATGTTTTTTATTTCTTAAACCAATCAAAATATTCATTTCATTCATTCTCTTTGCTTAATATTATTACTTACTTTTCAATTTTCATGCGATAGGGTAATAGGAGAAGTTGTTATGGTGAAAAACATGCAAAACCTCTTCTCTGGCTTGGAACCATTACTTAGAAGAGTGGTAAGTAACAACTCAACTTTTACTATTATTTACAAATGAACTATTATTAAATTATCCGTAACAAACATGCCCTTAATACGATCAGGTGAACGAAGAAGTAGAGCGAGCAATGAGACAATGTTATCCATCGCGATCGATAACAAAGTCACCTTCCTTGAGACTCCAAGCAATGGAACATCCATCAAGTTTCCAATTCATTTTCAAAAATAAGCTTTCACCTTCAATTTTCACAGGCAGTAGATTACTAGACATGGATGGAAACTCAATCAATGTCATCCTTGTCGACAAATGCAATGACCAAATTGTCCCTACAAGTCTGCCTCACCCAATCAAGATAGAAATCGTAGTTCTTGATGGAGATTTTCCATCAAGTGAAAAGGAATCGTCATGGACTAGTGAAGAATTCAATAGTAATATTGTGAAAGAAAGAACCGGGAAGAGGCCATTGCTTACCGGAGAATTGAATCTTACCATGAGAGACGGAATTGCACCAATTGGGGATATTGAGTTCACCGATAACTCAAGCTGGATTCGTAGCAGAAAGTTTAGACTCGGTGTTAGAGTTGCTCCCGGGAGTAGTCAAAATGTTCGAATTCAAGAAGGCATGACAGAACCTTTTGTTGTTAAGGATCATCGTGGAGAATGTGAGTTTTCTTTCTATCCTTTTAATTAATAGTTAGTTGGTAACATGTCTCAATTTGTTTAATTTATTTTATGGTTGTTAAGATATAAAACTAACCAATTTTTTTTACACAAATGAAGTGTACAAGAAACATCATCCACCAAATCTAAATGACGAAGTGTGGCGCTTAGAGAAGATCGGAAAAGATGGAGCTTTCCACAAAAAATTGACTTCAGCAAAGATCACAAATGTTCAAGAGTTTCTCAAATTATCTGTAGTTGATCCTCATAGACTCAGAAAGGTACATATACAATATGCCTTCTCTAAACTCCAAAAAAAATTATGATTAGTGTTAATTAGATGATTAACATTTATAATGAATGAGCTAATAATGTTTATATGATTTTGGAATCAGATACTAGGTGTTGGAATGTCAGAGAAAATGTGGGATGCAACAATGAAACATGCAAAGACTTGTGTAATGGGAAGCAAACTTTATGTTTACCATGGGCCTCAATTTACCATTCATCTGAATGCAATAGGTCAAATGGTTAGAGCTTACAACATTAATGGCCAAACCATTCCGACCAGAGACATTAATAACATCAACAAGGTACATTAAACTATACTAAAAATGTCCTTGTTTGTTCCATCATTTTAATGTTTCTAAGATAAATTTTTTAACCAATAGTTTATTTGATTAGCAGAGTTTCATACAAAACTATGTGAGAGAAGCATATAATAGATGGAATGAGTTGGAGGAAATTGATGAAGCTTTGAATGAGAATGTAGAACCAAGTCAATTTCAAAATAGTAATAAACATGAAGCATCAGTCATAGGATATGATCAGAATCAGTATTTTGGTGATAAATGTATAGAGGGTGGAAACTATGTAGCAAACAATAATGATAATAATAATAATAATGCAGAAATAGGGTGTATAGAATGGTCACAATTTGCCACGTCACCATTCATGAATGGAATGCATTATAGTTTTTCAGAGTCACAATCAGATGGTGGTGATATAACGCCTTCAAGTTCAGGACCAGTTATTGGTGGAGCCTCCTCCTCAAGGTGGAATTAGAAATGTAGTAATTTGAAAGGAGAATCAAATTTGTGTCAAGTGTTGGCCCAGAAAAAAGGATGTAGACAAGGCAATTTTGTCTAAAGTTGGGCTGACTTTGATATCTTTTTGTAGTTAGGTTTAGTGATTTTCTAGGCCCATTTTAAGGTTGTCTGAAATATGGGTCTTGTTCAACTTATGCAAAAACAAAAAGGCAAACCTGCCTTTAGTGGCCAGTGTTGATATGTGTATCAAAATTTCAGCAATTACAATTTGAAAAACCTAAAAGCAATTACCAACAGTATTTTAATTAAGGGCATGTGAAAAATATTAAAAATAAAGTTGATGTAAATTTAAGATATTGAAAGATAGACCAATCTTACATATATCAACTTCTTATTGTTAACCTCTTGTATTTGAACAATATATTTATAAGTAAAGTTTTTGTGATTAAAATTTTGTTCGGTCTTGAGCGTTGATTTGTCTAAAGATTAAGAAGAACACTTAATTTGTTTGTACGCTTACACATAGCACTATCAAGGTTAATCTACTTAGAAGAACCTTCTTCGTATTTATTAGAATTGTGAGAACTAGTCACAACACCACACACTCTTGTAAGTCTAAAATCTTAAACAAATTTTTAAGGAAACATTAAATCCAAAACGAATCTCCTCAAACAATCATAGATCTTCAAAGATAATATTCAGATTCATGCAACAATTAAAAAAGAATGAGATAGAAAATGAAAGAAATTGTTTGCAAGTATTCTAGAAAGATTCAAAACTCTTTTGGAAACGAGAGAACAAATGGTTTGTGAATTTTCAAGTCATCCATGAAAGTGTGTGTTTTCTAACATTGTTTATGATTTTGAGACAGAAAAATGATCTAGAGGTGTTGGAGATGAAACACAAAAATTAGTGACAAAATCATATTTGATTTGAGTCAAGCATATAGCGTGATTTGAGTTAAGCAAACTTTGATTCAAGTCATGAAGCGACATGATTTGACTCAAATAATACAGTAGTTGACAAAAAAGTTCATTTTTGACTCATGTAAAAGTTGTGATTCGACTCACATGACTGCATGATTTGAATCATATTCAATATGTGATTGACTCACAAACCTTCAAAATCTCTAGTTTTTCTTTTGTTTGATTTGATTTGACTATGTGTGATTCAAATCACACATCTGAAATCTCAATTTTTGAAGTTCTTAAAGGTATTTTGAGAATATACTTGTGACATGACTTGAACCAATTTTTAAATGTGACTCTTGTTCCAAATACTCGACTAATTGACTTAAAACGTATTGTTCAGGCTCAAACATAAACAATATGAATTATGCATTGTAAAGTACAAATTAAAACTCAATCCTTAAAGATGGGAGTTGTTAGAATATAAATGAAGTAGGGTTTTTGTTTATCATTCCACAAAGATTGTTTCTAGATATTACCGTCGTTCTACAATTTGAATCGTTTAAAGCTTATCGTAACAAAATGGTTTGTGTGAGGGTAACGTTTCGTTTGCATAAGTTCTAAAATGTAACGGTAAAAGTATCAGTTTTGAAAGGTTTAATAAAACATGCCAAAATTAGGGTTCGACAAACCAATTTGTACGGATATAATCGATAAAATGGATGAACTCGTTTAGATGATAAATAAAATCACATATTCTCTCAATATGTTTATCTCTAACACATATTGTGATATTACCATTTTGATCCTTTGATGATCTCTCACTCAAACTAGCAAAATGATAACATTCAAGTTCAATATTTGTGAACATCAAGTCTTATAACTATCTCTAGCCTAGTTTCATTGATGGATGAAAAACCTAGGTAAAAAGTTGGAACACATTTCTCAATCATGATCAACACAAAAAATATATCATAAAAGCAAGATTTTCCACCATATATTCATCATCCATATGTTCAAGAGTTTACATCAATAACTATACATACAAAAGAAGGAAAGTTTACCTTCTAATCTTGACATAAGTTGGATTTAGCTATCCATAGACATGGTAGCTTGCTTGATAAGTAAATTGTAAAGCTTTTGAAGCATCAATCTTCCAAGATTAAAGGATTGAAGCATAAAAGCTTGAAACCAAGAAAATATGATAACAATGTAGATTTCTCTCCTTAAGCAAAATATTCTAGGTTACATGATGAAGTCTAGAAGAACAAAAGTGAAAAGTATACCTAAAATATCTCCAAATTGTACCTAAGTACAATTTGGAAAAACAAAACCAACGCCGGGCGGTGAGATTACGGTATGGCGACCATACAAAAGCTAAAGCAAGTGATCAAATTTGGGCCTTCAGATCTTCATAAAATATCTTCCACCACCGGGAGATAGAATACAACCGACGGGTGGTCATAAACGGCCAAGAAAAACTCCAAGAGGTGCAGGGGCCAAAATCCCTGACTCTTTGTTGGTGAAAAATCATATCCAACGCCTTCTCCACCGTCGAGCGATGGGATTCATACGTCATGCGGTCATAAACGGCCAGGAGAAACATCAAGAGGCACCCAAGCCAAAATACATGAATCTTTGTTGCCTTTGAAATTGGTGGAAAAAACACACTCACCTTCGGGCGACACTTCCGCGGCCAGGCGGTGAAGTCTTGTGAAGAAAAGCTTGGACTTCAAGCTTGATTGATCTTAAAACCAACTTAGTAATTCAGTTCCACCTAATTTGCTACAAACATTCACAAATACATCCATTAACTACAATAATATATGAATCACTTAATTTATAAGTCGTTTCCCGATTAAAGCGATTAAAAAGGGTTTAAAAGGCATAAAAAAATATTATGAAAATGACATTTCTTGACACCTAACAAACTTGGCCCAACTTTCATCTTTGTTTTCCTCAATTAAAGAAAATTTTCAAAAATTCTCAAAAAGAGCATGCAAACACCGATCAGCTGAGAACACCAATAAATCAAATTCAGGAATCGAACACACACAAAGAATCATAAAACACCATAAAGCATCCAAGAATGAATATGAATAGAGTTCAAACTGAAAACTACACAATGCAACACTAAGTACCACTATACTCAAATTGAATCACCTATTATAATGAAAACAATATGCATAAAGCAAAAAGATCGGGACGAAACTCACTCACAGGTTGTTGTACCACATCCAAACAAGTTATGCATTTATCTCACAAGTCATAGCAAAAAGGGGAAACAAATATCAAAAGGACTTTCTTAGGTTGTAGCTTGGCTTGGGCTAAAAACAAAGGATTTCATATACATTGGTATTGAATCAAGACATGGTAGACTTATGAAGAGCATTTTCTATTTCAACAAACTAATCTTGTTCAACCAAAGTTCTTATTTTCACAATACATTCTCTTTCTTTTTCTTATTTTTTTTCATTCTCATTTCTTTTTAGAATGCATTGCTTTGCCAAATTCTTTCTTTTCTTTCAAAGATTGAACCACTCTCCCCAACTTCAACACCATTATATACTAAAATTGAAATTTTGGTATGACATACTCAGATGTCGAATATGATGTTGAGACATCTTATCTGTTACTTATAAAAATGGTAAGGCATACATATCAGTACTTAAAAAATTCTGATATATCAGAGTCAAACAGGTTTCAGGATGTTGTGAAATCTGATAGGACATTCAGTTCAGGTACTACATAAAACATAAAACAAAAAAGGTATAAAGAACATAGAAGAATTGTTAACCTAGTTTGATCAAACCAATCTATTCTGGGGGCTACCTAGCCAGGAAGGAAATTCACTATGTAGTATCAATTCAAAGACTTCTCAGCAAAAACCTACAGTTTACAGTCTTCTCACTTAATCACTACCAATGCAACTTCTACTTAGGAACTCCTAAATATGATAAACTCATCCTCACTTCCAATCACCTCAGTGATGTCTCATAGTCCTCAACAATCAGTTGTTGTTATTGATGGCTTGTTACCTACCAACAATTCACAATAGAAGTCACACTTCCATTACAATACATTAACTTTGCTTAGAAGCTTAAATTAAGTACAATCCACCTCTTGCTTAGTAGCTTCGAGGTTTACAAAATACACAACCACAACAGGGTTCCTTGTTGCTTGCGACTGCACAAGAACACAACCCTAATAATGTTTACATTTTCGGTTTGGTTGGTTGTTTCTAACCTAGGTTACAAGGTTTCTTTTATAACCTATAGGATTTGGGCCTAAACAATCACAACAATAGCTGCTACAAATATGCAGAAAAATCTGCTTACAAAAATTCAAAAAGATCTTCAAATCTATAAACTCCTAAAATATCTCTAAATATAGAAACTCTATATTTTTCAATATTTGTCTTCAATTTAAATTGAGTCTTCAAGATCTTCTACAATCAGCGCCATTGGATTGATTTAAATCTTCAAATAAACTGTTTTTGTTGAAACCAAAACATAAACTTCAATCTATCTTCAGTAGTTCATGATGTCGAATGAACTGTCTTGACATCGTCTTCAACATGTTGTTCCAGATGTTGAAACACTTCAACACAACAAGTTTGGGCGCACACAAAAGTATTCTTTGCTTAATATATTTTCTTTATTTGCAAAGATCTTGTACATACACTACTGCTATATTTGTTTTACAAAATTTATTCTAATTTACAGAACTTACAAAAATAAAACATTGCTCTTCAAAAAATGCTAAAATCGGGCTTATGTTCAAAGAGTGGTTTCTTATATTAAGGCTCACAAATGGTTTCTAATGTACACACACTCACAAGGTTACTTGAAGTGTTTTTAGGAAAGGTGGCTTTTCTCAATAGTACTAAAAAAATTTCCTTGATCACTTCTTAGTTTCTAATTATTCAAACATGTAAGATTAAGCATAAAATATTCGAGCTAAACAAACAACACTTGAATCACTCTACACTTATGTACAATAATGGTTACTCACTATTTGTGGTTACTTACTAATTGATTCAATCCGAACATGATGTTACCACATGGCATTGATTAAATTTTCAAAAAGCACCAAACTCATATTAAAACGATAAATGCTACAATGTATATATTTTTTCTTTATTGTGCCAATTTCTAAAAGAATTGTCATCACCACCATATGCTATAAGCAAACACGTTTCTACACATTTTACGAGTCTTTAAAAACTCATTTCCATGATCCAAAGGCAAACCAATTAAAACAAACACAACGATTTAACTATTCACAAACAAGAACAAAATTTAAACAACACAATATTTTCATAACTTGGTGTGCCCACACCATTTTCAAAAATGTGCCTAAACTACAACAATATCCAAAACACTCCAAAGCGTTACAACAATACCCAAACTGCACTTTTAAAACAATTTTTTTTAACTTCTAAATATTAAACTAAAAGGTTCAAGAAAGCAAAAACTGAAAATTAGAAGAACAGAAACAGAAAAATAAACATGATAACTTCACTTTGATTCCTTGTCAATGCCTCTTAATAATCTTCCAAATACAATAAATCTTCTTCCAAACCATCATCAGCATTATCATTATCATCATCACTGTCACCATCGATGTCTTCCCCCTCAGAAAAGAACAGACGCATGTCCCCATGCTAACTAGTGAAACTCTCAAAATCATTGCTCGAAGGAAAATGACCTATCTCTACCAGATTCATCTGGTAGTTGTGCAACTGCTGCATGTAGTTAAAGTTAAATTGATTAGCTCGGTAAAATGACTCACACATATCCCAACTGTATTTGAAAGCCGTTTTCATATCGAAAATGGATGAGTCAATTTTTTCAGTTTCAACTGGTCATTGAGAACTTTGTCCCACTTCAGGTGCCTTCTCTTACTCCACACACACTTTAAGGCATATTAGCCACTACTTCTCCTCTACCCAACATTCTTGGTTAAATCATGGTCTCATATTTACATTTAATCCTTCATTGGATCATCTTTCAATGCTTCAAGTCCCATGTCAATCAGATTCTCGATTCGTGAATTTCAGAGAAAATACTAATTATATACATTACATTTCTATATTTATCTTATCAATCCATGACATATAACCATTTTCTACCTCACCATCACATAGAGCATAAAATTAGCTTACCAACGATTCTAACCGCGCGTCAAACGGAGTTACGAAACTCAAGTTTTGACCGATTCAATTCTGTATTTTTCTGTAAATAGCAGTGGTAATCAATTAACTAAATTGGTTAACCGATTAACCCACTAAACAAAACAGTAAACATATGTTATAACCACACAAAACACTTCCAATCCATACCCTATCATACCCAATCATAACTCAACATTTATACCATGAATCTCATCATCTTATACTCACAAGCCACAAGATTTTTATCCCAGAATCAACGTACAATTCATATAAACCCTAAACCCCAATCCAAATCATTCTAAGTCATCTATTATTGAAAGTGAACACTTATTCTTAAGCACTTTGGAGAGTTATCAATCTGCGTAAAAACACACTTATCCACTGGAATGCCTACCAAACAAACGGTATAAGAATCTTACTTATGTTCGTTAGTAAAATAACCTCCATGTTAACATACAACCGTTTAGTATAGGTTCAACACTCTCCAAATGATAGATATGCAATATTATTACTACTACAACAATAACATATACATCCTTCAACATTCATTCTGAGTTCGAAACAATTTATCCAAAATGGGTTAACAATCTCTGGTTTTGGTTACCACATTCCATATCAATTCTTCTTACGGGGTTCAGACTCACTCAAGGTTTCTGTTGACACGATATCTCAATCGATAACAAAAGTAATACCATCAAGAAACTTCAAATCATTCGTGTTACATCACAATTCAAAACTCAAGCCATCCAGAACATAAATTTGAGTTTCCATACTACTCACTGATTTACACACAACCTCATGCTATCATCCTTTTCTTTACTAATAGTATAGAAGCTCTCCAAGGCGACCCCTTGGTCTAACAATTTTCTTTTCGAGTAAATCTTCTAACTGCCCTTTCAATTCTACTAATTCTAACGTCAACATCCTATATGGTGCCATAGAACCATCTGGTACCAGGGATAAGATCAATAGAGAATTCCACCTCTCTCTCTAGTGGCACCTCTGATATGCCATCCGAAAACACGTATGAAACTCATGCACAACTGGAAGTTCACTGTTGTGACCTTACTTCCAATTTCCAGAACAGCATCATCGTAAACATGACAAACATATGAGCCCCATCTCCTAAGAGTTCTTCTACTTACTTAGCATATATAAACCTCGACCCTTCACCTTCATCGAATTTAAGTTCACTCTCTACTCTCTAAGAAGTAACCATCAACAATACCTGACCGACATAAAAAAAACCTAGAATCCACCTCATCTTCAGATATAAGAATATACATGAACTAATAAAAACAATTCATGAGTACTTGGTTTAACTCCAAACAATTCACTGTATATACCATCCCAACCAGAAAGACACGTCTATCCCATCCAACATGATCCCATCTACTATCAACAAGAAATTAAGGGTGATCAGTTCCTCAATTTATCAATACAACCTATAACCATGATGGAGCATAGACCATCATTACCAAACTATAATAGCTTTCCTTGCATCTAGTGCACTAAGCTACCTAAAGCACAACTTATTAGTTGACATAAGCCTTATCCCCATACCTTTTCCAGAATCGAAAACGAAACTGTCTCAATAACATACTACACTACTCATCCAAACTATTGGTAAAGACATGGTTTAAATCCTACCAATATGTCCCAAGAATAAAATCATATTGTTCCAAATGAAGACAAATTATGCCCATCCTTAGGAAACATGTAAATATACTTCACACATCACTGACCAATCTCTAGCCAAAATATCATCTCCCCCCCCCCCCTCAAAAGGAAGCGAACAACGAGAACATTTGACCGTCTTACCTCAAGGATCACACTAGTGTAAAAACAATTGTACAATCCAACACTACACTCTCACACATAGAAACATAATATCCAATTTCTCAACATTCGGAATATCCAAGAGAAGCATATGCTTCTCCCCTACTTGTTTCATTTCCAGCCTGCATACTATGGGAAACATAATTAAACAACATGGTCGGACGAACCGACCTGCTCTAATACCACTATGTAACACCCTAAATTACCCCTCACACATTTTTAATAATTATCAGAGTAAGTATAAAATACATAAACATTTAGGATGTCACCTTCAAACATAAACTGGCTCATTTATTCAGATGTAACACATACTTTTTCAGAAATTATAAAAATTATACTTATAGCAACTATGCGAGTCTTAAACTTCAACTTCTTATTTAAACAACAACAAAAATTTGACATCTAAAGATCTTCAACATTAAAACATAATCATGCTTCTAAACCGAATAATCATAGTTATACCGTTTTAAGAGATTATACATAATCTCACACAACATAGCTAAGAACACAATGTTCCATTCCCCAATGTTACATATCAGAGCAAACGCCAAAAACTAAGTGAAGGACTTCAATTTCACTAAGCGTATCTCCATGTTAATCCTGATTATCTACATGTTATCCACGTGGAGGCAACATTCAAATAGAAGGGGTGAGATATCATAACTAGATAAAGGAAAGCATGTTAATTAGTAAGCACCGTTCATTTCATGCATAAGTCACCCATTCAATAACATACAACCACATAGTCAATACCACCACAAACAAAACACAACAACACTCACAACTACAATGTAATGCAATGAGACCCAAAACTTCAAATCAATGCATGTCTGTCGCTCCCACCAAATGACACCCGGTCAAGAGGGGTACAGACGCGAACGGTCGGCGAAAGAGAAGGAAATGAATAGAGTCGCCAGCTAGACATTTTTATCCCGAAGGAAAGGTAATGCTGCATAAACCTAAGAAAAGATATGGATAAGACCGTCGCAAACCAGAGAAACTGAGAAAGGGGGTTGGTTACAACCTGGGAAGGTATTAGCACCCAGATTGTCCGCCGTACTCGACGGGATCTGTAAACACCCCAAATTTGCCCTCACCCTTTCACACCATGGCTTGTGATCTTTTCATATGCATAATTCAATCATAGCATCTCATACCACATTTTTGATTCACTGCATTGATCCTAAGTCATCTGCATCTAGGGTTTGTGATCTGAGCAATCCAAGAGCCATTTGAGCCACTCCAAAGGTCATCAATCACTTCAAAGGGGTACATGTATGTTCAAGCATCATATTGTATCCCCACAAAGTCAAGAGAGTCAAATAATCACAAGAACTGAGAGAGGCATGGAAGCAGAGCCAGGTTTAACTGCACAGATGACCCAGAATTAGGGTTTTGGTTTCAGAGGCCATAACTCCAAATTTTTTGGTCATTCTTGTTTCTATTGGTCTCTATATGGTATAGGGATCATGCATATCAATTTTCATGAAGAAATTCCATGGGGAAGGCATCTGATCAAGAGTTGACTTCTTGAGCAAGTCAGTGTAAAATCAGGGCATCTGAGGCCCCCAATGACCCAACCAAAGGGTGTTCTCCATCATTTTGAATGTGTATGATCTTTATTTGATCATATAAGATGTTAGAAGTTCACAAAATTGAAGAATTTCAAGCCATTTGCAAAGTTGCCTTTTTGGGAAAATGACTTGTAATGGAAACTTGCCATTTTGGGAAACTTTTTCAACCCTTGCTTTTTGATTCAAAAATGCTTCAAATGAGAAAATTTTGGTCATGAAAGTTGTAGAATGGATCATTCCCTTTTCAAAAAGTACAAGAACTCATTCTAATTCATTTTGGATCAAAAGTTATGGCTTGTCAAAGTTGGGAAAAATCACATAATTTCAAGTTATGTACCAAAGAGGCAAAGTTGCAAAACCACTTGCCAAGTTTAAATGAGACCTCAAAGTGACTTCTAATCTTTGTACAAACATGAACCATTGCCTAAAATTCAGAATGCACCAAGAGTTTGTCCATTTTTATGACTTGTGGATCAAGAAACTTCAAAAGGGCCAAAGATGAACAAAGTTGCAAAACATCATACAAACCCTAATCCACTTGTTAATTGGCTTCAAAACTGATCCCATGGCCCTCCTCATTCCTTGCTGCGCAGGACACCCCTATTGTCCTTGGCCTACCATTGACCCATACCTCTCTTACACAAAACTTGACTTTTTGCATAAAGACCCATACCAATCACAATAGGGCACAACCACTCCACAGACCTATCACAAGTTGATATGTGGATCAAACCCAAGCCATAACACCACACAACACAAGCTGAAACCTCAGATTTCCATAGTTATCAAAAATCCTCCAACTTGCAAAACCTTTCGAATCTCTCAGCTCACTCAACCAATCTTCAAACCAACTTCACCATTGATCTCAAGATGACTCACTGACCACAAACCAACCATTGAAACAGCCAAAAACCTCACATAAACCAAACACGATTTCTGACCAGTTGGCTTGCAAACTCCCAAATCAGCCAAAAGAAATTCCTTCCAAGCATCAAAACTTCATCAGGAGTTCAAGGGGAGTGGTTTGCACAAAGAGAGGCGGCCTGAAAGTCCAGAACTGAGAAAGCTCAAGCTCAGGTACCTCCTTGAAACATTTTTCCAGAACTCTTATTTTTTGTTTCAAAATGATTAAGCATGCTTCACTGATCACACTGAACTTGGAATTATTAAAAATGGTTGAGAAATGAGATTGTATTGCTTGTCTGAAATTTTTTCCATATTTATGTTCTTCTTCGAATCATGGGATTGAGTGAAAAGAAATGAGTTTTGAGGGTGGATTCAGGTTCAGGGGGATGAGGGGAGTTGATCTGGAGCTTTAGAGCTCCATAAATAACCTAGAAGTGAGGTTTTGGTTTTGCTCAGGGGAGGTGTGGCCGGAGAAGACGACCGAAGGTCTTTTCCGGCCACCTGAAAGTCATTAGGGCTTTAAACGCGTTTAGGGTTCAGTTTGAATGTGGACCATAGATTAGGCTGACTTTGGTTGACTCCCGCGTGTTTGAATGGCCAGGATGGCTTCACTTAGCCCTAATCCACGTCATTAGTTAATTAATTAGAGTTTTAAATTAATCCTCTCAATTTGAATTTCAGCCACAAGATCTGGCGCCAGTCAACTCCCGCGCGTCCCATTTGAATCTCAGCCACTGGATCAGTTGACTTCTCATTAAAATTCATTTTAATTTCATTTTTCTTGCATTTTCTTTCTCATTTTATTAAAAATAGTAAAACAAATCACAAAAATCTCATTTTTTGCATGCTGACTTAGAATATTTTTCTCATTTCAAAAATATTTTTATTTTTATTTTTTGCATAAAAAATTATTTTTAAATCATTTAAATGTTTATTTTTAATTAGTTAATGAAAATTAATTAATTAAAAATACATTTAGGTATTTAAAAATCACAAAAAAATTCACATAGCATTTAAAAACATTTAGAAACATTGTCCAACTCTCAAACCAAATTTATTTTTTGTTCTTGATGCCTTTTGATCATTTTCATTGGATTTAATTTCATTTCAAGGCAATATTTTATGTCAAACTTCAAAAATTTCTTTCTGCCTAACCTTTGAGAGTTGAGTGATGATTCTTTTTGCATTGCATCTTGTATAGCATGTAGTTTATAGGATAAAATTGGTTTGAATTGATCTTGCATTTTCATTTTGTTTGGCATTTTTCTTTATGAGGTACCTTAAAACCCTAGCAATCTTAGGAAATTCATAACTCTCACTAGGTTAAGAGTTGAGTCCTCTCCTTTGGGCAGTGAGCTTGTATAGGTTTAGGGTATCTTTGATTGCATTTTCAAATTTTTATAATGTCATTTGCTTCTGGTTTTGGATTTTTGCTTTGTATGATGCATCTAACCCTAATTTGTGCCTTCTTTTGCATCCATTTCTCATTTGCTTGCATCCATTGACTTGCCATGACATTTTGAGCATTCTTTTGATTCATAATACATCTTAGGATATATTAGAACCATGCTTGATCATTGCATCTTTCATTTGCCATGTTGTATGTCCTTTGCATTTCATAACCTTTCATGTATGTTCATGGTTCAATGCATGCCTAATTTGCATCCTCATGCTTGTATGATCATTCTCATCTCTTGTCATGTGTTTGCATTATCTCTTAGCATCATTAACTTCATGTTCTTGCTCCTGGTTTTGGTTTGCATCATTACATTTCATCTCATTTGCATTGCATTTCATTTCATTTCTTATGCTAACATTTCAGGTGGTAAGTTGTTTGAGAAGTGAATTTGCCTTCACTTCTCATGGTTTCTTTTCATCTCTTTCATACTTCCTTTGCTGCATTTTGTATGTGTATTGGATTGAGCTTGCTCATTCTTGTTCATCTTACTTTCTTTCTTCAAGCAACTTGTCTTCTTAAGTGAAGCAAGTTGTCTTGCTTCTCTTTGCTTCTTCCTCCTTTCATCTGCTTCCTTCCTGGTGGTTTCTCTGAAGATTCTTCTTGTAAACCTCACTAACCCTAGGAACAACCAAGTATGATAACAATTAGGGTTTTGATTAGTCCCCCATTTAGCTTTTGCCTTTGTGTCATCATTGAGTCTTCTCTTCTCATCTCATAATCAGGGACTAAACCCTAAAGGCTTTAAGGCTTTGTGATTAAGCTTATGCCTGCATCCTTCTATTAGGATGGAGTGTATAACTTTAATCCTAAGTGTTAAACCCTTAATGTGTTTAAATCCTTTAATCAATTCACCTAATAATCATCAAGTCATCAAACTTGTAACTTGGGCCTTGCATTAGGGTTCTAATTCTTCCTTAATTGGTTAAGAAGGACTAACCCTAGTGTTAATGGACAAGTCCCCTTCAAGTTGTCTTACAAATCATAAAAATCACTTCTTTATCTTACCATTAACTAAAATCCACTTTAATAAAGGCTTTGTTTTGTCATGAGGTTAATCCCTAATCATGGATTAAGTTGAGGAGTTTTTCTTAGTTTAAATGTTCTCATCTATTATCCTTCTATTAGGATGGTGTAATAAGCCCATTAAATCCTTGATTATGGCATAAACTCATTACTCAACACTAAACAAAAACAACAAAAACATCTAAATAAATACAAGTAGGTTAATGATCTTAATCCTACATCATGGTGATTAAGTGTGAGGTGCTTACTTCATACTTAAGGCATTCTCATTACCCCTAATCAGAGGGAGGATGTGATGAGTTTACTAACCCTTGGTCTAGGCTTAAGCTCATTAATCTATGACAAACTTTCAAAAAGCAATAAAAGATTGAAAACTCAAAAACAAACAATAATCGTCTCCTTCGGGATTCTTTTCTCATCTCATTCACTCATAAACGAGAACTTGCTTCTCCCGTCTAATGCAAGACAGTTTGCACCTGAGCCAGACAGGTCATACACTTGAGCATAGACAAGTAAGCAGTTCACAAGTCAATTTATCTTTCAGTCTCTTTGGGTCGAACTACGACGTTCTGACTTCCTCATTGCACGAGAGGATACGTAGGCATAACTTAACGGTTATCGAACAAAAGTCTCTGTATATTCTCCCTCCTTCCAGCATTATTCTTTAAGCCTCATATTCTTGAGCATTTCATTCTTGTTCTTACACCGACACTTCACATATTTCACTTCACACTTCTTTTACACTGACACTTGCATTCTTTCCAGCTTTGATACACAAATAGCACTGACACTACCCCTTTAAAACACAAATCTTTTAAGCGTGGATCCCGTCGAGTACGGAGGACAATCTAGGTGCTAGAACCTTCCCAGGTTTTAACCAACCCCCTTTCTCAGTCTCTCTGGTTCGCTACCGTCTTATCCATATCTTTTCTCAGGTTTATGCAGCATTACCTTTCCTCCGGGATAAAAATGCCTAGCTGGCGACTTTTTTCTTCTGAGTTCACCCCTGTGTGTTCATTCCTTCCTCTTTCGCCGACCGTTCGCGTCTGTACCTCTTCTGACCCCGGGTGTCATTTGGTGGGAGTGACAGCTTGGCGACTCTGCTGGGGACCCTTATACTGTAACCAGGGCTTCTGGTTCTTTTTGTGGGTTCCTCCTAGCGCTTGTTTGATTTGTGTTTACTGAGGTGTTATGTGCTGATTGTGTTTATATAGTTGCTTTGTTTATTGCTTTATGTACAGTTATTTATTGCTTTCTTTACAGCTTTATATATACATCATACTGTCATATTGTCATCTGGCTGGATCTGGTTTATTGTTTTGATGGGTGGGGTTCATTGAGAGTTTAAGGTCCTATACCTGGGACCTGAGTGACACCTAGGCTAGAGTGGTTCATGTTCTTTCCCATTCCATTTCGGTATGGTGCGGGAATATGAAACACGGTTCAGATGTGGGTTTCTTCTTGAGAACTCTGTGCTACAGATTTCCTGTAGTGCTAGGGCTATCTGGGAAGCCTGCTAAGTCTGGATGACCTTTATTATGACCTTCAGAAACTGAGGTGAATTAGAGGAGGATCTTTTATGGTTATTGTAAACACTGTACCTCCGGGTTAGAAGTGTTTACACTTCTCATAACTGATCCAAGTCTGAGGATCCTTGTTTTAGAACACTACCTGTGAGGGGGGTTGGGCTGTTTACAGGTTTGCAGGTACCATTGACCACATCATACCCTGTTATTTTGCTTTGGTTAAGAGTACCTCATTTTGGGACAGTTCTTGTGATTTGAACCCTGGACATGTGACTCTTTATTTGAGTCCCCCACCTTGGTTACTGGACTTCTGGACCTCCATCTGGACTTCTTGAATGTACATAGACTTATATCAAGGCAGTAATCAGATCCAGCTTGATCACAAACCCTTGCATATCATCTGCATACTCATCATTTGCATCATTTAACATTTGTTTATTTGTTTTTCAGGGTATCCACATATTATTTGGCTTGGTTTTGACCCCTTCATCTGCATAGACCCCTGTTCATCAGTTATCTGCTTCAGCTATCTTCATCAGTTGCCTGCTTCAACTACTCCCATCATCATCCTCAGCCTATCAGTGGCTCATATCCATTATCAGTCTTCATCATCAGCATTTGTTTTCAGCTCTTCATCAGCAGTCATGGCACCCAAGAAAAGCAACATTTCATATCATTTCTTTGAGCCTGTGCTGACTGGCATCAGGCAGGTTCAGGCACTTATCACTCCAGACCACATCCCATTATTCAGAGAGCATTATGGAGGCATCCTTGATATGGTTATGGACCTGGACCCTTCTCAGAGGAGTTTGATCCACACTTGCCTACAGTTCTATGATCCTCCTTTGAGATGCTTCACTTTCCAGAACTTCCAGTTAGGACCTCTGCTGGAGGAGTTCTCATCATTGATTGGAGTACCTGTCAGGGGTGATATCCCCTTCAACCCAGAGATGACTTTTCCCAGCAATGGAGAAGTGGCAAAGGCACTGTATCTGGAGCCTATTCTGATTGAGCAAAACATGACAACAAAGGCTGGGATCCCTGGTTTGCACTTAGACTTTCTGACTTCTCAGGCCATCCTGAAGGCCTCCTTGGGAGAATGAAGGGCAGTTTGTGCATTATTAGCCCTCAGTATATATGGGGTTATACTATTTGCAGATGAGCCCAAGTTTATCAGCAAGAATGCCATTCATCTCTTCCTTTTGAGGAACCCAGTACCCACCTTGCTGGGAGATTTCTATTATTCTGTTCACCAAAGGAATGAGAAGCAGAGAGGGAGGTTGGTGAGGTGATGTGCTCCTCTATTTCATACTTGGCTGCTTAAACACTTACCCAAGACTGATGCCTTCTTGAATCCTCACCAGCAGAAGAATTGGGCTAAGAGACTTATTGCTCTGACTTCAGATGACATCAGATGGTGTACCCAGAGCACCAAGGGCAGAGACATAATTACTAGTTGTGGACAGTTCCCCAATGTACCTCTAATAGGAGTGAAGGGTTGCATCAACTACAACCCTTTGCTGTTTAAGAGACAATTGGGCTATGCTTTGGTTCACCCTCCTAGAGTACAAGATTTAGCTGAAACCCTGTATTGTGAGATAAATCCTAATCTAGCTGTTGTCAGACAAGCATCCTGGGCTTGGGACAACATCCAGACCAAAGGGATGGCCATTCTTGGGAGGTGCAATAATGTGGCTTCAGCTCAATATTATGAATGGTCTCATGCTAGGGCTCAAATTTCTGGGATGCCTTTCACCATTGAGGATACACCTGGACCATCCACAGTACCACCTCCAGCCACTGTCAGCCTGGAAGAATTTGAGAAACTGAAGGAGAGGAATGAGAATCTGTCTCAAGCTCTGAAGAAGACCCTCTGGGAGATGAGTGATGGTCGTCTAGACATTGAGAGGTTGGAAAAGCTTAAGGTGGAGCATCTAGCCAAGATTGAGAAAGCGGAGGACTACATCAAGAAATCAAGAGCTGGGGAGCAAATTTTGAAGAATGCCTGTAAAGAGGCCCAGTTTCAGAAGGCTAGGACTGATCTCTATCTGAAGGAAAGTCAAGCTAGGTGGGTCAGGATCACTGAAGCTCGTACTCAAGAAGATAAGAGAACTCAAGCCAGGATTGAGCAATTGGAGGCCAATGAAAAGAAACAACAGGAGGCTCTGCTAGCAGCCCAGAAGGAGATTTCAGAGTTGAAACTCAAGGCTGGTGTGAAGAGGTCAAAGGACCAAGACAGGCACAAGAAGCTGACCACTGCTATTGCCACCAGAAACCTTCTTATCAGAAACATTACAGAGCATCCGACTGGTCCTGTAACTGAGGCACTTCTGAAGGAGGTTAAGGAGGATGAGTTTGGATTAGATGTTTGACTTCTTTGCTTGTTGTTATTTCCATTTCATGTACTTTTCTTTTTATGTTGTATTTTGACCCCTCAGGGGCATGTGTTGTAAAAAAACCAAACTATGTATGATCCACCATTTGTAATGTATTTGTCAGTTTGTTTCATTTGAGTTTCTTTTCTCAAGCAACATCAAAGCATCTTCCTCAGGGTCTGGAAAGGTCAAAACCAAGAGCCAAGCCGGATACCTTGGAAAATAAATAAGCATACTGCATTGCATACTAACTCTTGTTTTGTTTTGTAGGGGTTTGTTTTGTTTATTACTAACTCTGTTGTGGTTCAGGAATTATTGCTCGCCGTCGGGTGTTCCCTCTCAACCGTCCGCACAGGTATCCTACTCGCAACAATCTTCCTGGTATCCAAATGGATCAAGTACAACAAGATCTGACAGAGGTCAGAACTCAGATGGCTAATGAAAGGCTGGAGATGAGAAACCAAATTACCCAATTCATGGAAGTAATGAATGGCTTGGCCCAAAGTCAAGAAAGGTTGAGGGCATTGGTAGAAAGACAAACCCCGGAAGAACCCCATTTGGGAACCGGAGGAACAAGTAACAATGAAAGGGGTCAGCCCCATGTTAACCCACCAGTATATGGGCCTCATCTACATCCGGAAGTCAACATCCCGAGTAATGTGCAAGGAAATACTGCCGGGGGGAGAATCTTACAAGAAGACCCCCAAGAGGAGCAGTTCACTGTCATGGGAGCTGGGGATGAAGTCTATGATAGGAGGTTTGATGAAATTGCCGAGAAGTTGAGATCTCTGGAGTCCCAAAATTCCCTGGGTTTTGATGTCATGGATATGGGGTTAGTGGATGGGGTAAGGATTCCCCACAAGTTTAAACCCCCGTGCTTCGAGAAATACAATGGAACTTCCTGTCTACAAACTCACCTACAATCCTTTCTGGGGAGACTTAAAGCATATACCATGGATGAAAAACTGTGGATGTTCTATTTTGAAGACAGTTTGACTGGGGCTTCAAGGGAGTGGTACTCTCACTTGACCAGAGCTACTATCAGATGCTGGAAGGACCTAGCTGAATCCTTCATCAGACAGTACCAGTACAATCTGGACATGGCTCCTAACAGGACCCTTTTGATGGGAATGTCTCAGTCTTCCAAAGAAAGCTTCAGGGAATACGCCCAGAGGTGGAGACAGCTTGCTGCTGCTGTCCAGCCACCCATGTCGGAAAGAGAAATGGCCGACATGTTTATGAATACCCTGCAAGGAACATATATTGATAGGCTAGTTGCCTTTTCTTCCACCAGCTTCGCAGACGTAGTTATAGCTGGGGAAAGGATTGAAAGCCTTCTGAAAATGGGTAAAATTTCTGATAATGGTGCAAGTTCGTCCAGTAATCCCAGGAAGCCTTTTGTGGGACCTCGAAGGACCGGGGAGACAAATGCCATTCATGCCAGCAGGGGCAGACCTCAGTATGTTCACAGATCAGTGGCAGCTGTCACTATTCCAGCTCCTATCCCTCAGCAGCCAACATACCAACAACCGCAACAACCCCATTATCAACAGCAAGTTCAGTATCTGCCACAGAGAACATACAACAACAATAACAGCAATCAACAACAAAGACCTTTTCAGCAAAGACCGTCACAGGCAAATAGGGTAATTGACCCTATCCCTATGCCTTATGCTGCCTTATTGCCACAACTCCTGAAACTTAACTTGGTTGAGTTAAGGACATTGGCACCACCAGATCCCTCAAATCTCCCAAGGAATTATGATGTCAACGCCAGATGTGCTTTCCACTCCAATGCACCTGGCCACAATACTGATAAATGTAGGGCTTTACAAATGAAGGTACAAGATTTGGTGGATTCCAAAGCCCTCAACTTTGCACCCCCTCCAAGTGTCACCAAGAATCCCATGCCCAATCATGGAGGACCAAGAATTAATGCCATTGAGGAAGACAAGCCATCTTTCTTAATCACCAGTGTTGGACAGATTCGAACACCTCTGGTCGAAATTAAAGCTCAGCTTCTAGAGTGCCAGATGTTCCCCGGGTGTGAGCTCGGTTGTGGTTATTGCAACATTTCGGTCAACGGGTGTGATAATTTGAGAAGCGGCATAGATGGTCTTATCAAAAGTGGTATACTCTAGATCACAACAACGACGCCTACAAATCCAACAATTCCTTTGACAACAATTCCTGATTTTTCTACAACTGCAACAACAATCATTCCGACCAATTCATCAATATCATCAACAATGGCTTCATCCATCACTTCAACAAACCAGATGTCAACAACCATTTCTTCTACAACATCAGCATCCATTTATTCAGCAGAATCTTCTACAACGCCAACAGTAATTAATGAAGATATCTCAACAGTCACCATTTACTATGATCCATCAGATGTTCCTCCAAACAACAACTTTCAACAACAAACAGTGGCACCTCTTGCCAGATCACCAGTCACCATTTACTACGATCCGCACACCATTTCAATACCCTTCTCTGCAGCAATCAGTCCAGTTACCATCACGGTGCCTGGACCAGTTCCATATGAAAGCAGTAATTCCATACCCTGGCATTATGGCTCTGACCTCTACTGCAACGGGGAGAAAATCACTTTGGACTCTTCAACTTCTTCTCCACAGATTGATAATGTTGGGGGAGGCGGAGGCTTCACCAGAAGCGGACGCCTTTTTGCCTCACAATTGCAAAGACCTAATGCCGAAGCAGAAGCTGTTGCGAAAGCAAAGGGGAAGAGTGTGGTACCTGAAGAACCAATCATCAAAGAAACTCAGAAGACATCTTTTGAGCAAGATGTAGACGAGTTTATGAGAATTATAAAGAGAAGCGATTACAAGGTGGTGGATCAGCTTCACCAGACTCCCTCAAAGATCTCCATATTATCCCTGCTGATGTGTTCTGAAGCTCACAGGAATGCATTACTGAAAGTCCTGCACGCAGCATACGTGCCAGAGGAGATTACCGTTAATCAGCTAGAAACTATGGTGGCAAATGTCAACACCAGTCATGGACTGGGCTTTACCAATGCTGACTTAACAACTGAGGGGCATAACCACAACAAGGCTTTACACATCACTCTAGAATGCAAGGGTGCTGTTCTATCTCATGTACTGGTGGACACTGGGTCTTCACTCAATGTTCTACCAAAGAAAGCCTTAGTGAAGCTGGAGTATGATGGCTTGGCACTGCGTCCAAGTAATTTAGTGGTAAGAGCATTTGATGGCTCTAAAAGATCAGTGCTCGGGGAGATTGATCTGCCTGTGATGATTGGCCCGCAAACCTTCAAAATTACCTTCTATGTGATGGACATTCAGCCGGCCTACAGCTGTTTGTTGGGTAGGCCTTGGATCCATTCCGCTGGCGCTGTTACGTCTACCCTTCACCAGAAGCTGAAATTCGAGTGGGAAGGCCAGATCATCACCATTTATGGTGAAGAAGATATCTTTGTTAGCCATCTGGCTACGTACAAGTACATAGAGATGGATGGGGAGATCCATGAAACTATGAGCCAGGGGTTTGAGGCCCTGAACATTAATGAAGCATCTGCTGTACTAGGAACCTCCATGACATCTTATCAGCAAGCCAGGAAGGTTGTTGAAGAGGGGACTGCCCAAGGCTGGGGCAAGCTGCTGCCCGTGGAGAAGAAGGAGGACAAATTTGGGTTGGGTTACAAACCAACTCAACAAGATCAATCAGAGGCTGCCAAGAAGCCCAACATTGTCAGCGGGGGAATGCTCACCCCGGATGCAGTGAACAACTTGGAAGACGAGGATGAAAGCGACCGCAACCTGGAGAGATGGATACGTCCAAGGATCCCGGGGAGCCAAGTCCTTAACTGGTCTTCCCAGGAAATTATAAGGGTTACTCCTGCAGAGTAATTATTATTTCATGTATTTTAAGCATGCATCAAGTCTTGCATCTTGCCCAAGATGACAAGACTCATTTTGTAATCGGGTCATCTTGTAATTTTGTGCAAACAGATCAATCAATGAATATCAGACATCTTTTGCAAATGAGTCTTTTTCTTTCCCGCTCACTGTCTTTCATTTTTCTTTTTGTACAAAAATAAAATGGCAATGTTTTCCAAAATGATAACTTCATTTCACTTTTTCTAAACAAGATTAAAATCGATCACTAAAATGAACAATCTAAACCCTTGTAGAGAGTGCCTTTCAGACTGCACCGACAACAACACATCTATGACTCTGTATGACTTTGACAATCCGATCAATCAAGCTGATGAAGGGGTTGAAGAAGATTACGAGCTACCTGAAGAGCTATCCAGGTTGTTAAGGCAAGAGGAGAAGGTTATCACTCCTCATCAGGAGGAGGTTGAAACGGTTAATCTTGGTACGGAAGAAGACGTGAAGGAAGTTAAGATCGGGGCCTGCCTACAAGACTCAGTGAAAGAACAACTGATTGATATGCTTCGAGAGTATGTGGATGTTTTCGCTTGGTCTTATCAGGATATGCCAGGGTTGGACACCGACATTGTCATGCACAAGCTGCCTCTGAAGGAAGACTGCTCGCCAGTAAAACAGAAGCTGCGCCGTACTCGCCCGGATATGGCAATGAAAATTAAGGAAGAGGTGCAAAAGAAGTGGGATGCCGGGTTCCTTGCTGTGACTAGTTATCCTCCGTGGGTCGCTAATATTGTACCTGTGCCTAAGAAAGACGGCAAAGTGAGAATGTGTGCAGACTACCGGGATCTGAACAAAGCCAGCCCGAAAGATGACTTCCCTTTACCTCACATTGATGTATTGGTGGATAATACGGCTCAGTTCTCGGTGTTCTCCTTCATGGACGGATTTTCAGGATACAATCAGATCAAAATGTCACCTGAAGACATGGAGAAGACAACTTTCATCACACCCTGGGGCACGTTCTGTTATAAGGTGATGCCATTCGGACTGAAGAATACTGGTGCAACGTATCAACGGGCTATGGTAACATTATTCCACGACATGATCCATAAAGAAATTGAATGTTATGTGGATGACATGATTGCCAAGTCCCTCACAGAAGAAGACCATCTGGTGAATCTGCTGAAGTTATTCAAGCGTCTGAGGAAATACCAACTGAAGCTAAACCCCAACAAGTGCACATTCGGGGTACGATTTGGTAAGTTGCTGGGATTTATTGTAAGTGAGAAAGGGATTGAAGTTGACCCTGATAAAGTTAAAGCCATTCAAGAAATGCCTGCACCGAAGACAGAAAAAGAAGTTCGGGGGTTTCTAGGTAGATTGAACTACATTTCACGGTTCATATCTCACCTTACTGCAACCTGTGAACCCTTGTTCAAGCTGTTAAGAAAAGAACAAACGGTCAGGTGGAATGAAGATTTCCAGAGGGCTTTTGACAAAATCAAGGAATACTTACAAGAACCTCCAATCCTTATGCCTCCAGTTGAAGGAAGACCTCTAATAATGTACTTGACAGTATTAGAAGAGTCAATGGGGTGTGTGTTGGGCCAGCATGACGAGTCTGGTCGAAAAGAGTATGTGATTTACTACCTAAGAAAAAATTTTACCGACTGTGAACAACGTTATTCACTGCTCGAGAAAACTTGCTGTGCTTTAGCGTGGGCTGCTCGCCTACTGAGACAGTATATGTTGACCCACACTACTTTATTGATATCAAAGATGGACCCAGTTAAGTACATTTTTGTGAAGCCTACACTTACCGCACGGGTTGCAAGATGGCAAATGATCCTCATAGAATATGACATCTAGTACACATCTCAGAAAGCCATCAAGGACAGTGTACTGTCTGATTATCTTGCCGAGCAACCCCTTGATGATTACCAGCCTATGAGATTTTACTTCCCTGATGAAGACATCATGTTCATAAAAGCAAAAGATCATGAAGAGCCTGTTCACACTGAAGGGTCTGACCCGGAAGAAGAATGGACTATGATGTTTGATGGGGCTGTTAATATGAATGGTCGTGGTGTTGGTGCAGTACTCGTTACGCCTAAGGGAGTTCACATGCCTTTCTCGACAAAACTCACCTTTAACTGCACTAACAACGAAGCTGAATACGAAGCCTGTATTATGGGTCTTGAGGAAGCCATTGACCTCAGGATCAAAACTTTGACTGTGTTCGGAGATTCAGCTCTGGTAATCAATCAAACCAACGACAAATGGTACACCCACCAGGATCATCTGATACCTTATAGGGACTATACAAGAAGGTTGTTGACTTTCTTCACAACGGTCAAGCTTGAGTATATCCCTCGGGACGAGAATCAGTTTGCAGATGCTCTGGCTACCATTTCATCAATGATCAAAGTTCAAGCTACCAACTTTGTGCCTCGGATTTCAGTGTCCAGACTTGACAGACCAGCGTATGTATTTGCAACAGATGTTGCCAAAGATGATAGGCCTTGGTTCCATGACATTAAGTGCTTCTTGGAGGATCAAACATACCCACCTGGGGCATCTTCCAATGATAAGAAGACTTTGAGAAGGCTTGCTGGTAGTTTCTTCCTGAATACTGACGGTTCCCTATACAAGAGAAACTTTGATATGGTACTCCTCAGATGCGTTGATAGAGCAGAGGCATACTTGTTGATGCACGAGGTGCACGAAGGATCCTTTGGTACCCATGCTGGAGGGCATGCAATGGCCAAGAAGTTGCTAAGATCAGGCTACTACTGGATCACAATGGATGCTGACTGTTGTGCTTATGCCAGGAAGTGCCATAAATGCCAGATTTATGCGGATAAGGTGCATGTGCCTCCCAATCCTTTGAATGTGATGTCTTCATCCTGGCCCTTTGCTATGTGGGGCATTGATATGATTGGCAAGATTGAACCGACTGCTTCAAATGGCCATAGATTCATCCTGGTTGCCATTGACTATTTTACCAAGTGGGTTGAAGCAGCTTCCTATGCAAATGTTACCAGGCAAGTGGTAGCCCGATTTCTGAAAAGAGACATCATCTGTCGGTATGGAGTTCCCGAACGAATCATTACTGATAATGGTTCCAACTTAAACAACAAAATGATGGCAGAACTGTGCCGGGACTTCAAGATCCAACACCACAATTCTTCTCCTTACAGGCCAAAGATGAATGGCACTGTTGAGGCAGCTAACAAGAATATCAAGAAGATTGTGCAAAAGATGGTTGTTACCTACAAAGACTGGCATGAAATGCTGCCGTTTGCCTTGCATGGGTACCGTACGTCAATCAGAACATCCACTGGGGCAACACCGTATCAGCTTGTTTACGGTATGGAGGCGGTCCTACCTGTTGAAGTTGAATTTCCCTCATTGCGGGTATTAATGGATGTTAAGTTGAACGAAGCAGAATGGGTCCGATCCCGATACGAACAACTGAGTCTGATTGAAGAGAAGAGATTGGCTGCAATCTGTCATGGGCAGCTGTATTAGAAAAGAATGAAGAAAGCCTTCGATCAGAAAGTCAGGCTCCGAGAATACCAAGTAGGGGATCTTGTGCTGAAAAGACTCCTCCCTCCTCATACAGACCACAGGGGCAAGTGGACTCCGAACTATGAAGGGCCATTCGTAGTAAAGAAAGTTTTCTCTGGTGGAGCTCTGATGCTCAACACTATGGATGGTGAAGACTTCCTGTCCCCTGTGAATTCAGACACAGTTAAAAAATACTTCGCATAAAATGACCCGCTGGACATAAAAACAGAATGTAAGTCCAGGCAAAAATAGGGCATCCCGGAGAGTCAGAAACAGAATAAAAGACTCGGGCAAAAATAAGGGAAAATAAACAAAAAATGTATACCCGCTGAGTTGAAAAGCCGCATTGGAAAACTCAGGCAAAAATGGGTATCCCGGTGAATCGAAAACCCGAAAGGGCGATTCACGCAAAATAAGGGATTAAGCGAACAACTGCATTTTGAATTCATCTATAGCACTTACAACATGGTAAACTCTGAAAGGGTCAAGCTTCGTTCAGAATCAACCTTCTTCAGAAAGCAAGATGAGAAGAACGTCAAATGTCATATGAGTCATAGCAAAAGGGGAAGCTCCTTGAAGCGTCATCAGCATTGCCGACACCTTTTTGTTTTTTTTTTCAATTTGTAACGATTCCCTCATTTCAGGGGATTTGTTCCTATGACTGTATCTTGCCAATTCTGGTAAGGGATACCTCGGGATTACTTGTGCGTTTCTATGTCTTTTCAGGATTGCATGTATTCAAAGCACAACATGGGGCGTGAAAGCTTCACCCCAGCAAGCTGGCAAATCATTATCTACTCAGTCTATCTCATAATTAGCACCGATGGTGCTTCCTCCCCAGCTGAGTTGCCATTTATTATTCCTCCTCAGCCAAGTACAAAAGCCAGGGAACCATCTCCCCACAGAGCTTCAGCCTCTATCCAGAAAAGCAACGCGTGAAGAAATCACAACAGAGTGAAGAAAGCTTCTACAAACCCCAGCTGGGTCCCCCATTATAAGAATAGGTCTATCAGTGACCTAATTTCCCCATGCAGATACATCTTATCAGATCTACCAATAATCCTATCCCCAGCTGGGATGTCCACTTCAAGTAGATCAACCAGAGATCTTCACAGTGACGGGATCCGAATCCCGGACCGGTATCTTTGCATAATCATAGCATTCGCATCATATTTTCCCCATAGAGCGTAGCATTCCGTCTAATACGGAACATTACGGCAAAAATCAAACATATTGCATAATCATAAGCCATGCGTCGAACTGAACACTCGTAAATACTGACAACCTATCGACGATATATAGAAAACTCCCCAGATTCCCCGGGAGAAAGCCAAGGCATTTCCCCTGAAGATACAGATACTCCCTGACACCCGTCCGTGTCATATCCCCAGTAGAAAGCCAAAGCGTCCCCTTTGAACTCACAGATACATATATATACAACTTTCTTGGCACCCGTCCGTGTCACTTTCCCCAGCATAGTTAACTGAACACTTTGTAAATCGGACACTTGTTTATATCATACTTTTCTCCTTTTGACACTCGTCCGTGTCACTCTCCCCTGCAAGCTAAACATTCATCTGTACACCACTCATACTTATTACTCATGTTTCACTCATACAGATACTCATCCGTATCTTGTATACACCACTTATACCCCCTCAGATCCGACACTCGTCCGTGTTCTTTGTTAACCAGTTGATACTCGTCCGTATCATCATCCTAGAACATGCGTCAAGCGTTTGTTTCTACCTGATACCCATCCGTATCATAATCTTAAGGATGCTCGTCCGCATCTTTAATCTATACACCGTGTCAAACACTTATGTCTTCTTGAAATTAGACACTCGTCCGTGTCTACTTTTCCCCAGAAGAGTCCCCGCAAAATCGATACTCGTCCGTGTTCTTTGTTAACCAGTTGATACTTGTCCGTATCATCATCCTAGAACATGTGTTAGCAGTTGTTTCTACCTGATACCCGTCTGCATCTTTAGTCTATACACAGTACCCAAATACTTATACCTTTCATTTCTTGGATGTATACACTCGTCCGTGTTTACTTTTCCCCAACGAAGTCCCCAACAAAACTTGTTGAGCTACTTCCTTTCTATCTGACATTCGTCCTATGTCATGATACCTTTTCGACAGCCGTACCCTGCCAGGTGATCGTCCTTCACCTTTGGATGACCGTCCCTCATCCTTTCCCCAGCGGAGTCTCCATTATCGCCGACCCTTTTATCCGGCATTCTTCTTATGTCGTGATATAGAGCAGCCGTCCCCTGCTAGGTGATCGTCCTTCACCCTTTGATGATCGTCCTTCATCATCCGATGGTCGTCCCCGTCGTTGATCTTTTTTATCTGGCATTCGTCCTATGTCATGATAGACCCTGAGAGCAGCCGTACGTTGCTAGGTGATCGTTCTTCACCTCCTGATGATCGTCCTTCATCATGCTTATCCGATGGCCGTCCCCCATCGTCGACCTTTTTATCCGGCACTCGTCCTATGTCGTGATACTTTCGGCAGCCGTACCCTGCCAGGTGATCGTCCTTCACCTTAGATGATCGTCCCTCATCTTATCCCCAATAGAGCAGCCGTCCCCTGCCAGGTGATCGTCCTTCACCTTTGATGACCGTACCTCATCATTTATTTCGTTTACCTCTAATCCCCAGAGAGTCTTATAGCTTTACCTGATGGCCGTCCCCATCATAATCTCTTATATCCCCAGCTTGTCGGTCATCCCCGTCATTGCTTTATCCCCAGCAGTCGTCCTCTGCTCGACGGTCGTCTTCCGCCGCCCGCATTTTATAATATACTTTATTTTCTTTTACAATCTATATCCCTTTTCTTCTTCATTCTGTGAGTGCAAATTTTGGACTGTCTTTGGTATTCAACCACAAGTTATCTTGTTTGCCTGCTAAGCCGTTGCTTACATCCTGCACAGCTAACTCATTTTTGAATAGGGGCAACTGTAAACACCCCAAATTTGCCCTCACCCTTTCACACCATGGCTTTTGATCTTTTCATATGCATAATTCAATCATAGCATCTCATACCACATTTTTGATTCACTGCATTGATCCTAAGTCATCTGCATCTAGAGTTTGTGATCTGAGCAATCCAAGAGCCATTTGAGCCACTCCAAAGGTCATCAATCACTTCAAAGGGGTCCATGTATGTTCAAGCATCATATTGTATCCCCACAAAGTCAAGAGAGTCAAAGAATCACAAGAACTGAGAGAGGCATGGAAGCAGAGCCAGATTTAACTGCACAGATAACCAGAATTAGGGTTTTGGTTTCAGAGGCCATAACTCCAAATTTTTTGGTCATTCTTGTTTCTATTGGTCTCTATATGGTATAGGGATCATTCATATCAATTTTCATGAAGAAATTCCATGGGGAAGGCATCTGATCAAGAGTTGACTTCTTGAGCAAGTCAGTGTAAAATCAGGGCATCTGAGGCCCCCAATGACCCAACCAAAGGGTGTTATCCATCATTTTGAATGTTTATGATCTTTATTTGATCATAGAAGATGTTAGAAGTTCACAAAATTGAATAATTTCAAGCCATTTGCAAAGTTTCCTTTTTGGGAAAATGACTTGTAATGGAAACTTGCCATTTTGGGAAACTTTTTCAACCCTTGCTTTTTGATTCAAAAATGCTTCAAATGATAAAATTTTGGTCATGAAAGTTGTATAATGGATCATTCCCTTTTCAAAAAGTACAAGAACTCATTCTAATTCATTTTGGATCAAAAGTTATGGCTTGTCAAAGTTGGGAAAAATCACATAATTTCAAGTTATGTACCAAAGAGGCAAAGTTGCAAAACCACTTGCCAAGTTGAAATGAGACCTCAAAGTGACTTCTAACCTTTGTACAAACATGAACCATTGCCTAAAATTCAGAATGCACCAAGAGTTTGTCCATTTTCATGACTTGTGGATCAAGAAACTTCAAAAGGGCCAAAGATGAACAAAGTTGCAAAACATCATACAAACCCTAATCCACTTGTTAATTGGCTTCAAAACTGATCCCATGGCCCTCCTCATTCCTTGCTGCGCAGGACACCCCTATTGTCCTTGGCCTACCATTGACCCATACCTCTCTTACACAAAACTTGACTTTTTGCATAATGACCCATACCAATCACAATAGGGCACAACCACTCCACAGACCTATCACAAGTTGATATGTGGATCAAACCCAAGCCATAACACCACACAACACAAGCTGAAACCTCAGATTTCCATAGTTATCAAAAATCCTCCAACTTGCAAAACCTTTCGAATCTCTCAGCTCACTCAACCAATCTTCAAACCAACTTCACCATTGATCTCAAGATGACTCACTGACCATAAACCAACCATTGAAACAGCCAAAAACCTCACATAAACCAAACACGATTTCTGACCAGTTGGCTTGCAAACTCCCAAATCAGCCAAAAGAAATTCCTTCCAAGCATCAAAACTTCATCAGGAGTTCAAGGGGAGTGGTTTGCACAAAGAGAGGCGGCCTGAAAGTCCAGAACTGAGAAAGCTCAAGCTCAGGTACCTCCTTGAAACATTTTTCCAGAACTCTTATTTTTTGTTTCAAAATGATTAAGCATGCTTCACTGATCACACTGAACTTGGAATTATTAAAAATGGTTGAGAAATGAGACTGTATTGCTTGTCTGAAATTTTTTCCATATTTATGTTCTTCTTCAAATCTTGGGATTGAGTGAAAAGAAATTAGTTTTGAGGGTGGATTCAGGTTCAGGGGGATGAGGGGAGTTGATCTGGAGCTTTAGAGCTCCAGAAATAACCTAGAAGTGAGGTTTTGGTTTTGCTCAGGGGAGGTGTGGCCGGAGAAGACGACCGAAGGTCTTTTCCGGCCACCTGAAAGTCATTAGGGCTTTAAACGCGTTTAGGGTTCAGTTTGAATGTGGACAATAGATTAGGCTGACTTTGGTTGACTCCCGCGTGTTTGAATGGCCAGGATGGCTTCACTTAGCCCTAATCCACGTCATTAGTTAATTAATTAGATTTTTAAATTAATCCTCTCAGTTTGAATTTCAGCCACAAGATCTGGCGCCAATCAACTCCCGCGCGTCCCATTTGAATCTCAGCCACTGGATCAGTTGACTTCTCATTAAAATTCATTTTAATTTCATTTTTCTTGCATTTTCTTTCTCATTTTATTAAAAATAGTAAAACAAATCACAAAAATCTCATTTTTTGCATGCTGACTTAGAATATTTTTCTCATTTCAAAAATATTTTTATTTTTATTTTTTGCATAAAAAATTATTTTTAAATCATTTAAATGTTTATTTTTAATTAGTTAATGAAAATTAATTAATTAAAAATACATTTAGGTATTTAAAAATCACAAAAAAATTCACATAGCATTTAAAAACATTTAGAAACATTGTCCAACTCTCAAAACAAATTTCTTTTTTGTTCTTGATGCCTTTTGATCATTTTCATTGGATTTAATTTCATTTCAAGGCAATATTTTATGTCAAACTTCAAAAATTTCTTTCTGCCTAACCTTTGAGAGTTGAGTGATGATTCTTTTTGCATTGCATCTTGTATAGCATGTAGTTTATAGGATAAAATTGGTTTGAATTGATCTTGCATTTTCATTTTGTTTGGCATTTTTCTTGATGAGGTACCTTAAAACCCTAGCAATCTTAGGAAATTCACAACTCTCACTAGGTTAAGAGTTGAATCCTCTCCTTTGGGCAGTGAGCTTGTATAGGTTTAGGGTATCTTTGATTGCATTTTCAAATTTTTATAATGTCATTTGCTTCTGGTTTTGGATTTTTGCTTTGTATGATGCATGTAACCCTAATTTGTGCCTTCTTTTGCATCCATTTCTCATTTGCTTGCATCCATTGACTTGACATGACATTTTGAGCATTCTTTTGATTCATAATACATCTTAGGATATATTAGAACCATGCTTGATCATTGCATCTTTCATTTGCCATGTTGTATGTCCTTTTCATTTCATAACCTTTCATGTATGTTCATGGTTCAATGCATGCCTCATTTGCATCCTCATGCTTGTATGATCATTCTCATCTCTTGTCATGTGTTTGCATCATCTCTTAGCATCATTAACTTCATGTTCTTGCTCCTGGTTTTGGTTTGCATCATTACATTTCATCTCATTTGCATTGCATTTCATTTCTTATGCTAACATTTCAGGTGGTAAGTTGTTTGAGAAGTGAATTTGCCTTCACTTCTCATGGTTTCTTTTCATCTCTTTCATACTTCCTTTGATGCATTTTGTATGTGTATTGGATTGAGCTTGCTCATTCTTGTTCATCTTACTTTCTTTCTTCAAGCAACTTGTCTTCTTAAGTGAAGCAAGTTGTCTTGCTTCTCTTTGCTTCTTCCTCCTTTCATCTGCTTCCTTCCTGGTGGTTTCTCTGAAGATTCTTCTTGTAAACCTCACTAACCATAGGAACAACAAAGTATGATAACAATTAGGGTTTTGATTAGTCCACCATTTAGCTTTTGCCTTTGTGTCATCATTGAGTCTTCTCTTCTCATCTCATAATCAGGGACTAAACCCTAAAGGCTTTAAGGCTTTGTGATTAAGCTTATGCCTGCATCCTTCTATTAGGATGGAGTGTATAACTTTAATCCTAAGTGTTAAACCCTTAATGTGTTTAAATACTTTAATCAATTCACCTAATAATCATCAAGACATCAAACTTGTAACTTGGGCCTTACATTAGGGTTCTAATTCTTCCTTAATTGGTTAAGAAGGACTAACCCTAGTGTTAATGGACAAGTCCCCCTCAAGTTGTCTTACAAATCATAAAAATCACTTCTTCATCTTACCATTAACTAAAATCCACTTTAATAAAGGCTTTGTTTTGTCATGAGGTTAATCCCAAATCATGGATTAAGTTGAGGAGTTTTTCTCAGCTTAAATGTTCTCATCTATTATCCTTCTATTAGGATGGTGTAATGAGCCCATTAAATCCTTGATTATGGCTTAAACTCATTACTCAACACTAAACAAAAACAACAAAAACATCTAAATAAATACAAGTAGGTTAATGATCTTAATCCTACATCATGGTGATTAAGTGTGAGGTGTTTACTTCATACTTAAGGCATTCTCATTACCCCTAATCAGAGGGAGGATGTGATGAGTTTACTAACCCTTGGTCTAGGCTTAAGCTCATTAATCTATGACAAACTTTCAAAAAGCAATAAAAGATTGAAAACTCAAAAACAAACAATAATCGTCTCTTTCGGGATTCTTTTCTCATCTCATTCACTCATAAACGAGAACTTGCTTCTCCCGTCTAATGCAAGACAGTTTGCACCTGAGCCAGACAGGTCATACACTTGAGCATAGACAAGTAAGCAGTTCACAAGTCAATTTATCTTTCAGTCTCTTTGGGTCGAACTACGGCGTTCTGAATTCCTCATTGCACGAGAGGATACGTAGTCATAACTTAACGGTTATCGAACAAAAGTCTCTGTATATTCCCCCTCCTTCCAGCATTATTCTTTAAGCCTCATATTCTTGAGCATTTCATTCTTGTTCTTACACCGACACTTCACATATTTCACTTCACACTTATTTTAAACTGACACTTGCATTCTTTCCAGCTTTGATACACAAATAGCACTGACACTACCCCTTTAAAACACAAATTTTTTAAGCGTGGATCCCGTCGAGTACGGAGGACAATCTGGGTGCTAGTACCTTCCCAGGTTGTAACCAACCCCCTTTCTCAGTCTCTCTGGTTTGCTACCGTCTTATCCATATGTTTTCTCAGGTTTATGCAGCATTACCTTTCCTCCGGGATAAAAATGCCTAGCTGACGACTCTTTTCTTCTGAGTTCACTGTGTGTTCATTCCTTCCTCTTTCGCCGACCGTTCGCGTCTGTACCCCTTCTGACCCTGGGTGTCATTTGGTGGGAGCGACAGGATCCACGCTTGAAAGATTTGTGTTTTAAAGGGGTAGTGTCAGTGTTATTCTGTGTATAAAAGCTGGAAAGAATGCAAGTGTTAGTGCTGGAACAAAGTGAAGTGAAATATGTGAAGTGTCATTGCTGGAACAGGAGTGCAAAACTCAAGACTATGAGGCTAAAGAATAAAGCTGAAAGAGAGGGGGGAATATACAGAGACTTTTGTTCGATAATTGTTAAGTTATGCCTACGTATCCTCTCGTGCAATGAGGAAGTCAGAACACCGTAGTTCAACTCAAAGAGACTGAAAGGTAAATTGACTTGTGAACTCCTTACTTGTCTATGCTAAAGTGTATGACCTATCTGGCTCAGGTGCAAACTGTCTTGCATTAGACAGAAGAAGCAAGTTCTCGTTTGTGAGTGAGTGAGGTGAGAAAAGAATCCTGGAGGAGACGATTATTGTTTGTTTTTGTGTTTTCAATCTTTTATTGCTTTTTGATTTTTATCATAATAAAATGAGCTTAAGCCTAAACCAAGATTTAGTAAACTCGTCACATCCTCCCTCTGATTAGGGGTAATGAGAATACTTTAAGTATGAAGTAAACACCTCACACTTAATCACCAGGATGTCGGATTAAGATCATTAACCTACTTGCAATTATTTAGATGTTTTTTTGTTATTTTTGTTTAGTGTTAAGTAATGAGTTTAAGCCATAATCAAGGATTTAATGGACCCATTACACCATCCTAATAGAAGGATAATAGATGAGAACATTTAAGCCGAGGAAGGCTCCTCAACTTAATCCATGATTAGGGATTAACTTCATGACAAAACAAAACCTTTATTAAAATGGATTTTAGTTAATGATAAGGTTAAGAAGTGGATTTTATGGTTTGTAAGACAACTTGAGGGGGACTTGTCCATTAATACTAGGGTTAGTCCTTCTTAACCAATTAAGGAAGAATTAGAACCCTAATGTAAGGCCCAAGTTACAAGCTTGATGTCTTAGTGATTATTAGATGGATTTATTAAAGGGGTTTAAACACATCAAGGGTTTAACACTTAGGATTAAAGTTATACACTCCATCCTAATAGAAGGATGCAGGCATAACCTTAATCACAAAGTCTTAAAACCTTTAAGGTTTAATCCTTGATTACGAGGTGAGAAGAGAAGACACAAAGATGACACAAAGGTAAAACTAATGGGGGACTAATCAAACCCTAGTTGTTATCATGCTTGGGTATTCCTAGGGTTTGTGTAGCTTGCAAGAAGATCTTCAAGAGAAAAGCCACCAGGAAAGAAGCAGATGGAAGGAGGAAGAAACAGAGAAAAGCTAGACAACTTGCTTCACTTAAGAAGACAAGTTTCTTGAAGAAAGAAAGTGAGAAGAGAACATGAATGAGCAAGCTCACTCTAATACAAAAGTAAAATGCAGCAAGAATGCATAAAAGAGATGAGTAAAGATTGTGAGAAGTGAAGGCAATTTCACTTCTCAAAACAACTTACCACCTGAAAAGTTAGCAAAGAAAATGAAATGAAATGAAAATGCAAAAGATGCAATGATTCAAACCAAAACCAGGAGCATAAACATGATTTTAATGATGCTAGGAGATGATTCAAACACAAGACAAGAGATGAGAATGATCATACAAGCATAAGGATGCCAATGGAGCATGTTTTGAACCATGAAAGTTCATGCAAGTTCATGAAATGAAATGAATGCACAACATGGAAAATGAATGATGCAATGATCAAACATGATTCTAATATGTCCTAAGATGTCTTATATGTCATATGGATACACAAAATGTCATGGCAAGTTCTTGAATGCAAGCATATGAGAGATGAATGCAAATGAAGAAGCAAATTAGGGTTTACATACAATATGCAATGCAAAATTCAAAATCAGAAGCAAATGGCATGATAAAAAATTGAAAATGGAATCAAAGGAACCCTAACCCTATATAAGCTCACTGTCCAAAGGGGGAAGACCTAACTCTTAACCCTAAAGAAGTTATGATTTTCTCAAGTTGGCTAGGGTTTTAAGGCACTTCTTAATGATAAATGCAAAACAAATTGAAAATGAAAGATAAATTCAAACCAATTTTACCCTAGAAACTACATGCTATGAAGAATGCAATGCAAGAAGAACCATCATCAAACTCTTCATGGTTAGGCAGAATGAATTTTTCTAAGTTAGGACCAAAATATTGCCTTTAAATAACTTTAATTCCAATGAAAATTATCAAAGTAGGTCAAGAACCAAAAAGAAATTTGTTTTGAGAGTTTTATAATGTTTCTAAATGTTTCAAAATGCAATGTGAATTTTTTGGTGATTTTTAAATACCTAAATGCATTTTTAATTAATTAATCTTCATTAACTAATTAAAAATAAACATTTAAATGACTTAAAAATAATTTTTGATGCAAAAAATAAAAATAAAAATATTTTTGGGTTCTAAAAATTAATTAGAGTTTGGATAAAAAATTTCAGAATTTTTTGACTAATTTTGCTATTTTTAAAAATTCGTGGAAATAAATACAATGAAAAATGAAAATTAAATTAAATAAAAGGGAAAGTATGCAGATCCTATGGCTGGAATTCAAACCTGGGGGGGGGGGGGAGTTTGACTGCGCGTGCAATTTGAGGGTTAGGATTGACTCTGGTCAAATTATTTTATTAATCCTAAATTAAACTAATTAAAATGAATTAAGAGTTAATTGTGAAATCTGAGCCATTCATTTCCTAAACTAAACACGATCCAAAGGCCCACAATGCATCTAGAGACTAAACCCTAATTAGGGTTAATTACTTTCAGGTGACCGGAGGGAAGCTTCGGTCATCTTCTCCGGCAGGGCAAAAACCCTAGCTTCTTCTACAGGCCATCCCAACTTAAATTAACTGCCCAGAAATGATCCCCCAACCAAACTAAACCTAAATCCACCATCAAACACCATTTATCAAGCATGAACAAAGAGAATCGAAACCATTCATTTTCACGGGTAAAATTTCAGAAGGGCACAAAATGCTTATTTTCACACCATTTTCAAATCTAAAGACATCAGAGTGATCCCCATGACATGCAGTTTCATTTTGTAACAAAAAAACTAAGCTCTGAAAAGTTTTATTTTTGAAGCTACCTGAGGTGATGAACTGCAAATGTGTGCTTCTAGAGCCTCCCCTTCGAGCAAAGAGTTTCCTCTGATCCTCCTGAAGCTAGTGGAATGCTTCAAAACCCTTGATGTTGGCTAGTTTGAAAGTCCCAGTTCTGGTGTAGCGGAAATGGAGGGTTAGGTATGTGATGTTTCAGGCTGTTTCAAATGGTGGATTTTGGTGCTATGGAAGATGTGTGTCTCATTGGTGAAGGAAAAATGGAGGTTTGATGGCTGTGTGAAGAGTTTCGAAGAGGAGAAGTTTTTTTGACAATTTTTGAAAATGCTGGATTGTGGGAGATTACAGGCTTGTGTGTGGTGTGTTTTGGAAGGCTTGAGGTCCACATATGAGGCTCTGATTGGGCAGAGAGTTGGTGGTGGCACAGTGTGATTGGCATGGGCAAAAATGCAAAAAGTCAAGATCTTGTGTACTATGGGTATGGCTCGGGTCAGAGGAGATCTTAGGGCTTTTCCTGCCTCAGCTTGAGTCAAGGAAGGCCTTTGGATCTGATTTTGTGAGCTGGATGGTCTTGATCAAGAGTTTCCAAGGTTCTTGCATATTTCCCTCTTTGAGTTTTCTTATGAACCAAGGCAAAGAATCTTGTGATTTCTTGGGCAAAATGCAGCATCATGAGCCATATGAAGTTGCTAGAAATGATTTGAGATCAATTGGTGTTCAATTCAAGCATGAAAAGTTCCTTTTGCAAGAAATCCAATTTTGGAGATTTATGAGAAAATGCCTTATGTAAACTTGTGATCCAAGGCATGAAAGTGAGAAATTCTTGGGCAAATCTGAATTATGAGCCATGAATTATGTTTATGTGATGATTAGAAGTCACTTTGAAGTCACAAATTGGTTTGGCATGTGAAATTGCAAATTTCCCTCTTTGGTGTAAAAGTGAATTTTTAGTGATTTTGTCCAACTTTGACAAGCCACAACTTTTGATCTAAGATGAATTAGAATGAGTTCTTGTACTTTTTGAAAATGGGAGGATCCAATCTACAACTTTCATTACCAAAGATTTTTTATTTGAATCATTTTTGGATCAAAAATAGGAGGTTGAAAAACTTTCCCAAAATGGCAAGTTTGCATTACAAGTCACTATCCCAAAATGGAAACTTTGCAAATGGCTGGAAATTCTTCAATTTTGTGAACTTCTAACATCTTCTATGATCAAATAAAGATCATACACATTCAAAATGATGGAGAAACCCCTTTGGTTGGGTCATTGGGGGCCTCAGATGCCCTGATTTTGCACTGACTTGCTCAAGAAGTCATCTTGTGATCAGATGCATTCCCCATTGAATTTCTTCATGAAAATTGATATGCATGATCCTCATATCATATAGAGACCCATATAATCAAGAATGACCAAAAAATTTGGAGTTATGGCCTCTGAAACCAAAACCCTAATTTTAGGTCATCTGTGCAGTTAAACCTGGCTCTGTTTCCATGCCTTTCTCAGTTCTTGTGATTCTTTGACTTTCTTGGCCTTGTGAGTATATAATATGATGCTTGAACATACATGGACCCTCTTGAGATGATTGAAGACCTTTGGAGTGGCTCAAATGGCTCAGGGATGGCTCAGATCACAAACCCTAGATGCAGATGACTTTGAACCAATGCAATGAAGCAAAAATGTAATATGGGATAATATGTTTGAACTTATGCAATATGAAAAGATCACAAGCCATGGTGAGATGAGTGAGGGAAAATTTGGGGTGTTTACAGCTGCCCCTATTCAAACATGAGTTAGCTGTGCAGGATGTAAGCGACGGCTTAACAGGCAAGCAAGATAACTTGTGGTTGAATATCAAAGACAGTCCAAAATTTGCACTCACTGAATGAAGAAGAAAAGGGATATAGATTGTAAAAGAAAATAAAGTATGATTATAAAGTGCGGGTGACGAAGGACGACCGTCGAGCAGAGGACAACTGTTGGGGATGAAGTAATGATGGGACGACCGACATGGTGGGGAAATAGAGGGATCATGATGGAGACGACCATCAAGTAAAGTTATAAGAACCTCTGGGGGTTAAAGGTAAATGATGGGGACGACCACCGGGTTGAAGAAAATAAATGATGAGGAACAGTCATCAAAGGTGAAGGACGATCACCTAACAGGGGACGGCTGCTCTGTTGGGGATAAGATGAGGGACGATCATCTAAAAGGTGAAGGACGATCACCTGGCAGGGTACGGCTGCCGAAAGTCACGACATAGGACGAATGCCGGACGAAAGAGGTCAACGATGGGGATGACTATCGGACAGGCATGATGAAGGATGATGGGCTAAAGACGTATCTAATTATGTGTCTAGCGGTATCTTAACTGCAAGTGCACAGCCTATCGAAGTAATATTTAAGATTATAGATCCACAGGGACTCTATGGTTACTTAGTGCTAGATGAACTTCTTGTTTAGCTAAGGTGAAGGGTTGTCACGATTTTTTGTTGTTTTTAAAGATTAAAGGCGGGAATTAAATTTAAGTTTAATAAAATAATACTAAGGCGGTCGGTATGTAATTATGCTAACTTAGGCGGGTAAATCTAACCTAGGCTTATAAAGATGGTTCACTTAATCTATTCTGTAGAGGTTACCAGTTTAAATACCTTTAACTCACACTCTCGTGGTCTTATCTCAGATCTTACCCCTAAAGCCCTATGCCTGCTCTCGCTAGCCCATAAGCGTTTAGAGATAATTTTTGGAAACTTAGTAATTCTAATTTATTTTAAAGCGCTCTCGCTGTGTTTAATTTAAATGCCTAACTTTAGCTATCTGGTTAAAATCTCACACTTTCGTGGTCTTGACCTAACCTAATACACTTTCCTTACTCTCGTAACAAAAAGGTCGATTTTATAATAAAAAGTATCAGCCAGAATATTAAGCTCTTAATTATTTTAAGCATATAGTTGATTTTACCGATTTAGTTTGTTTTAATTACATACCGCCCTAAGGTAATTAGCTACTCATTTTTGTTGAACCAGACAGAGGCAGAGAAACATAAAACGAAATATTCATGGCAGAAAAATAAATATTCAACATAAATATAAAATTGCAAATTAATATAAACCTGGTTAACAATAAAAATGGCAGACTCCTTCTTCCACAGGCTGAAAGCTCGGAGTATTCGTCGGAATCAGAAATAAATTCTAAAAATTCAGAAGGCTTTAAAACAAATAAATTTTATAACAATTTCCTGATGTTGGAAATTGTTATAGGTTTGGTTTGGATACGAGAAAAATAAAGCAATGAAAATAATGCTGGCAAAATAATAAGGGTGTAAAATAATTCGGCAGAGCTTCCGCAAGAAAATAATAAAACTAAACTCTGTAAATTGTTCATAAAATTTTAGCTATTTATAGAAGATTGAATGGGCTTGGTAGTTGGTTTGTTGCTTGGGCCTCGTAGGAGCATTGAGAAAATCCAGGAACGTGTGGATACAGGGTCAGCTGGAAAATAGGCGTTTCATATGCAGCGTGACGTTATGACCAAATCTTCAGTCAAATGACCTATTTTTCCCTTGTCACGGTCGTGACAAGGGCATCACGTTCGTGTCCCTTGTAAAATAAGTGTCACGGTCGTGAGGGATATGTCACGGTCGTGATTTCTCCTTTTGGGGTGTCACGGTCGTGACAACTAGGTGACGACCGTGAGTGTTACAAAATATACAGGTTTTGCAGCATTCTTCATTTCTTCATCTTTATATGGTTGTTTTCGCTCCTTTCACTCTTGGCTCATGATTTAGCTCTGTATACGATGTACCTGCAAAATGGCAAGGAAAACTCGAGGAATCGGGTGTTAAAACGACGATTATGCAATAAAACGGTAATGAAACATAACAATATAATCGATACATTTTCTCGTTATCAAACTTCCCCAAACTTAAACCTTTGCTTGTCCTCAAGCAAATAGTCGGTTGAAAATCGTCGGACAAGTTTTTATCGACGCACACACGTAACAAACCGTACGAGGGATCATTTTGTCGGACAAACCGGTACTTTGATAAAACACTAACGATACACTAATGACACAAGCAACAAGCTAAGTCGTGACTTCGCGTTAAACGAAACAATCGGTAATTGCTTTACGATTTCACCTAGAGTTTTTCGATCTTATTTCGCCCGGTTTCATTCTAGCGCAATCACATTAAGCCCTTTGCCTTAGCACGCACGTAGTGGAGTAGCCGGTTAGCGACTTTGTTCCTTTTTAAGCACGGGGTCTGGTACATGAGTGCGGTAACCCTACATACATTATCCGATTTGGAGGTTGTGGGGGATCGAGCCGTAGCACGCCCTACCAAGTTCAGAACCAGTACCTCTGAACCAACCCGCAATGGACTCCTTCTCATATTTCTCGTTTCTTATATGCGACCGTGTACTTTGGTGCAATTTCTTTTCATTTGCATCGAGATATGAAGGATTATTTTAGATTAGGCATCAAACGCTTATATTCATCGGCTCCCCACGTGGTTTGTGTTCAGACGGTGCTGACTGCTAGTATAAACTACTAGGGGTTACTTTTGAACTGAAACTTAAGGTGTACTCGTAACGATAATCGGAACGGAATCGCTTAAGTGGGAAGTCTAAGGTGTCAAGATTGTATTGGTCTTGTTGAATCGTTCTCAGCTTCCTAATTATGATTTCGTAGGTAAGTCGGGTAATGCGAATAATTAAAGATTTTTTCGGTATGGCTAAATAAACGGGGAAAGTTTGAAACTAAAGAAAATAGTACAAAAATTGCTCGTTTCATTAACTTACGAAAAGAAATACAACGGAATAGAAATACAACGGAATGGAAAAGTGCGAAAAAGGGAAAATGCGGAAAATGAAAGGTACCTCTCCCACACTATATCAGACATTGTCCTCAATGTTGTGATATAATAGCGGTAAAAGTACAATACAAACTACGAAAATGAAAAACAAACATAAACAAAAAACTAAAACTAAGGCTGCTGATGACCGCGGCCTCGGCTTCTGGTGCGGGAGCGTCTGGTCGGAGTCGCTTCAGGATCAGAACCGGTACCGGTGATAGCAGTGATGTCAATGCGTAAAGCCTCTAGCTCGCTAAAAATTTCTCCGAGCTTCTCATTAGTAGCTGTCTGGTTGGTTGCAATAGTGCGGAGTAAAGCATCATGCTGCTCCTTCTGCCTTCGCTCCAGTGCAGCATTCATCTGGTTTTGCTGATGAATCGCACGGAGGACTTCCTCAAGTGTGTATTCCTGTGCAGGAGGCTGTCGGGTGGATGTCTCGGGAATGTCCTGGACAGGCTCAGCTGCATCCATAGCGTCTTGCATCTCGTCCGCTGGTGGATCGGCCTGATCATCGTGAATGGGGGCGTGGCCGGCAGCATCCGGTAAAGCAAAGAGCTAGTTGGCTCGGCTAGATGGATCGATGCGGTCACGGGACGACAGGATGATGTTGTGATAAATAGTGTGTAAACACCCCAAATTTTCCCTCACCCATTCACACCATGGCTTGTGATCATTTCATATGCATAAACTCAATCATAACTTCTCATATCCCATTTTTGATTCACTGCATAGTTTCTAAGTCATCTGCATCTAGGGTTTGTGGTCTGAGCAATCCCAAAGCTTCTTGAGCCACTCCAAAGGCCACCAATCACTTCAAAGTGGTCCATGGGTGTTCTTATATCATATTACATCCTCTCAAAGTCAAAAATGCAAAAGGATCACAGGAACTGGGATTGGTGTGGATGCAGAGCCAAGTTGACTGCACAGTTGACCTAAAATTAGGGTTTTGGTTTCAGAGGCCATAACTCCAATTTTTTTTGGTCATTCTTGTTTCTATTGGTCTCTATATGGTATAGGGAGTATGCATATCAATTTTCATGAAGAAATTCCATGGGGAAGTCATCTGATCAAGAGTTGACTTTTCAGACAAGTCAGTGTAAAATCAGGGCATCTGAGGCCCCCAATGACCCAACCAAGGGGTGATCTTCATCATTTTGAGTGTATATGATCTTTATTTGATCATGGAAGAAGGTTGAAGTTCACAAAATTCAAGAATTTGAAGTTTTGCAAAGTTGACTTTTTGGGGCATAGTTGACTTTTAAAGAATATGTCATTTTAGGTCACTTTTCAAACCTTACTTTTTGATCCAAAAATGCTTCAAATGGAAAAACTTTGGTCATGAAAGTTGTAGAATACATTTTTACCTTTTCAAAAAGTACAAGAACATGACCTAATTCATTTTGGATCAAAAGTTATGGTGTGACAAAGTTGGCAAAAATCACTAATTTTCAAGTCATGCACCAAAAGGCAAAGTTGCAAATTCTCCTTTCAAGGCCAATTCAGTCATCATATGGGCTTCTAATTCACTCAACATGATCACATAACTTCTAAAAAATCAGAATGGGCCAAGAAATCACATGTTTGCATGGCCTTTGGAGCAAAATCTTTCCATGAGAACCAAAGGAAGCCAACTTGCAAAAACCATCATAACACTTCACCAACTAGTTGTCTTGGCTGCTGAACCTTCCTAGCACTCCACACACACCATGCTGCGCCAGCCCATGCTCTTGTACCGAGCTAGAGCTTATCCCATGCCTCTCTTACAACAAAAGTGGACTTTTTGCAAAAGTAGACATCCCAATCACAGCAGGCCAGGTCACATCACCTGACCAATGGGAGTTCTTTATGCAAGGAAAATGCTGGCCATAACACCCAAGAAGCAAGGCTGAAACAGATCACAACATCACATTCACAAAATCACCCTCACTTGCTTTTTTCCTTCGAAACTCTTTGCACAAACCACCAACATTCAAACCAGTTTCACCAATCATTTCACCATGTTCCATTGAGCCAAAACCAACAAGACACAAGCCTGAATCAAGCAAGAACACCATTCCTCCATTTTCACTCTCAGAAGCAAAACCATTCGAAACTCACTCCACAGGCCATAAACACCCAAACAAACTCCACAAACCTTCTCCACTCATCATCCTGATCACAAAGAACCACTCACATTGACCTGAAACAGCCTGAATCACCATCACCATTTTCAACTGAGCTTGAACAGAACTTGTTCAATCTCTCAAACCAGCCAACATAAACTCCTTCTAAGCATTCAAGGATCATCAGGGGACCAAGTAGAGTGGATTGCATCAAAGGGAAAGGTCAGAAAGTTGCTGGGGTGAAAGCTTCGAAACTCAGGTAGTTCAAGAACATTTTTTCCAGAAATCATTTTTTAAGTTCTTAAGTTGTTCTATATGCTTCACTGATTGTTCTGATGCCTTTAGTTTTGAAAATGGTGGAGAGATGAGAGTTTAATTTGTTTCTGAAAGTTTTTCCCTAAAATCTTCTTTGTTTCGATTCATGAGATTAATGGAATAAATGGTTTCTAGCTTAGGGTTTTGATTCAGTGGGTTATGGGGATCATTTCCATGTTCTTAGATTTCATTTTGGTTAGGTTTTGAGAGTTTTGGAGATTTTCAGGTGGGGTTCCCACCGGAGAAGACGACCGGAGGTCTTCTCCGGCCACCTGAAAATCATTAGGGCATAATCCCAGTCATTAAGGCAGTTTGAATCTGGAGCGTTGGATGCCTTGACTCTGTTGACTTCGCGCGCGTGTGAACGGTCCAGATGTGGTCATTAAACCCTAATCTCTATTATTTATTTAATTAATTGAGTTTAAGTCAGTTTGAATATGGGCCATCAGATGACGCGCGCAGTCAACCCATTCAAACCCAGAAGCTATCCCAGCCCTCCATTCAGTTGACTTTCCCTTTTTCTTTGTTTAATTCATTTATTTCATAATTGTTTTGCATAATTTATTTAAAATAGCAAAAATGCTTTAAAAATTATGAAACTTTTTCTCAAGAGTTTCATTAATTTTTATGACACAAAAACATTTTTATTTTTATTTTTTGCATTAAAAAATATTTTTAAATCATTTAAAAGTTTATTTTTAATTAATTAATGAGAATTAATTAATTAAAAATACTTTTAGGTATTTAAAAATCACCAAAAAATTCATGAAACCTTCATAATCATTTAGAAACATTGTTAAACCCTCAAACCAAATTTCTTTTTTGATCTTGATGCATTTTGAGAATTTTTCATTGAATTAAAATCATTTTTGTGCATTATTTTGATCCAAAGTTCAAAAAATCATTTCTGCCTATCCATGAAGAGTTGGACATTGATTCTTTTTGCATTGCATTGTGTTTGGCATGAAGTTTGTGAGATTAAATGGCCATGATTTGATCTTTCATTTTAAATTTGTTTGGCATTTCTTTTGTTTAGGAACCCTAAAACCCTAGCAAACTTGTAAAAATCATAACTTGAGATTGGTTAGGAGTTGAGACCTCTCCTTTGGGCATTGGTTTAATGTAGGATTAGGGGTCCTTTGTGTGGTGTTTTCAATTTTTTGTCTTAGGGTTTGCTTCTGATTTTGATTTTTGTTTGATGCATTGTCCATAAACCCTAATTTGGGCTTCCATATGCATCCATCTTGCATTCTCTTGCATAGCAGGACTTGCCATGACATTCCATGCTACCATGTGATTCATTTGACATCATAAGACATATTGAAAGCATGTTTGATCATTGCATCATGTATTAGCCATGTTGTATGCCATATGTACTTCATAACTTTTCATGTATGTTCATGGTTCCTAACTTGCTTCATTTGCATTCATAAACTTGTATGATCATCTTCATGCCTTGTTTCATGTTTGTATCATCTCATAGCATCATTATCATCATAAACATGCTCCTGGTTTTGGTTTGCATCATGTCATCTCATCCCATTTTGCATTGCATTGCATTTCTTTTCTAACCTTTCAGGTGGTAAGTGATTTTGAGAAGTGAATTTGCCTTCACTTCTCATAACTTTATCTTCATCACTCTCTTGCATCCATTGCTGCATTTCTGTTTGTGTTTGAGTGTGAGCTTGCTCATTCTTCTTCTTCCTACTTTCTCTCTTCAAGTGACTTGACTTCTTGAATGAAGCAAGTCACTTTGCTTCTATTGATCCTTTCATCTTCTTCCTGGTGTTTCCATTGAAGACTATTCTTGCAAACCACACAAACCTTAGGAACAACCAAGCATGACAATGATTAGGGTTTTGATTAGTCTCCCCTCTTAGTTTCACCTTTGTGTCTCTTTTGAGTCTTCTCTTCCCATCTCATAATCAGGGACTAAACCCTAAAGGTTTTAAGGCTTTGTGATTAAGCTTATGCCTGCATCCTTCTCTTAGGATGGAGTGTATAACTTTAATCCTAAGTGTTAAACCCTTAATGTGTTTAAATCTCTTAATCAATTCACTTAATAAGTATCAAGACATTACACTTGTAACTTGGGCCTTGCATTAGGGTTCTAATTCTTCCTTAAATGGTTAAGAAGGACTAACCCTAGTGTTAATGGACAAGTCTCCCTCAAGTTGTCTTACAAACCATAAAAATCACTTCATCATCTTACCATTAAATAAAATCCACTTAATAAAGGCTTGTTTTGTCATGAGTTTAATCCCTAATCATGGATTAAGTTGAGGAGCTTTCCTCAGCTTAAACATTCTCATCTATTATCCTTCTATTAGGATGGTGTAATGAGTCTGTTTAATCCCTGATTATGGCTTAACCTCATTACTTAACACTAAACAAAAACACCAAAAACATTTAAATAATCACAAGTAGGTTAATGATCTTAATCCTACACCAAAGGTGATTAAGTGTGAGAATCTGACTTCACACTTAAGGTATTCTCATTACCCCTAATCAGAGGGAAGATGTGATGAGTTTACTAAATCCATTGGTTTAGACTTAAGCTCATCAACTTATGACAAATCCAAAAGCAATAAAAGATTGAAAACCCAAAAACAAACAATAATCGTCTCCTTCGGGATTCTTTTCTCATCTCATTCACTCACAAACGAGAACTTGCTTCTTCCGTCTAATGCAAGACAGTTAGCACCTGAGCCAGACAGGTCATACACTTGAGCATAGACAAGCAAGCAGTTCACAAGTCAATTCATCTTTCAGTCTCTTTGGGTCGAACTACGGTGTTCTGACTTCCTCATTGCACGAGAGGATACGTAGGCATAACTTAACAGTTATCGAACAAAAGTCTCTGTATATTCCCCCTCTTTCTAGCCTCATTCTTTTAGCCTCATGATCTTGAGCATTTCACTCCTGTTCTTACACTGACACTTCACTTATATACTTCACTTTTCTCTTACACTGACACCTGTACATTTTGTTTTCCAGCTCTTTTACACACAAATTGCACTGACACTACCCCTTTAAAACACAAACCTTTCAAGCGTGGATCCCGTCGAGTACGGCGGACAATCTGGGTGCTAATACCTTCCCAGGTTGTAACCAACCCCCTTTCTCAGTCTCTCTGGTTCGTGACCGTCTTGTCCATATCTTTTCTAGGTTTATGCAGCATTACCTTTCCTCCGGGATAAAAATGCCTAGCTGGCGACTCTATTCATCTCCAGTGAGTTCACTGCTGTGTGTTCTCATTGTCCCTCTCGCTGACCGTTCGCGTCTGTACCTTTATCTGGGCCTTTCCCATTTATCGGGAGCGACAGCTTGGCGACTCTGCTGGGGATCCTTATATTGCAACCAGGGCTTCTGGTTCTTCTTGTGGGTTCCTCCTAGCGCTTGATTGATTTGTGTTTACTGGGGTGTTATGTGCTTATTTGTGTTTGTATATTTGTGTTTATTTTTACTTTATGTACAGTTGTTTATCTGCTTTCTTTATTGCTTTACATATATCATACTGTCATGCTGTCTGGCTGGATCTTTTTGTTTGCTTTGGTGGGTGGGTGTTCCATTGAGAGTTAAGGTCCTATACCTGGGACCTGAGTGACACCTAGGCTAGAGTGAATCATATTCTTTCCCATTCCATCTCGGTCTGGTGCGGGAATATGAAACACGGTTCAAATATGGGTTTCTTCTTGAGAACTCTGTGTTGCAGATTTCCTGCAATGCTAGGGCTATCTGGGAAGCCTGCTAAGTCTGGATGACCCTTTAGTATTGACCTTCAGAAACTGGGGTGAATTAGAGGAGGAACTTTTATGGTTATTGTAAACACTGTACCTCCGGGTTAGAAGTGTTTACACCTCTCATAACTGATCCAAGTCTGAGGATCCTTGTTTTAGAACACCACCTGTGAGGAGGTTGGGCTGTTCACAGGTTTGCAGGTACCTTGACCTCAGAACACCCTGTTACTTTGACTTGATTAAGAATACTTCATGTTGGAACAGTTCTTGTGATTCTAAAACCCTGGACATGTGGCTCTTTATTTGAGCCCCCCACCTTGGTTACTGGATTTATAGACCTCCATTTGGTGTTCTTGAATATGTCTTGGACCTACATCAGGGCATTTGATCAGATCCGGCTCAGTCACAAACCCTTGCATATCATTCGCATACATAACCATTGCATCATATTGACATTTGCTTATTTGTGTTTCAGGGTATCCATCTTCATTTGGTTTTGGTTTTGACCCCATCTTCAGTATTGACCTATCTTCATCAGCATCTGCTTCAGCTATCACCAGCACCAGCCAATCAGTGGCCCCTTCTTCAGTGTTATCATCAGCACCTATCTCCTCAACATCATGGCACCTAAAAAGAGTAACATCACCTACCACTTCTTCCAGCCAGAGTTAGCTGACATCAGGAGGATTCAGACCCTGATCACTCCAGATCATATACCATTGTTCAGGGAACATTATGGGGATATACTTGATATGGTTATGGATCTGGACCCTTCACAGAGAAGCCTGATCCACACTTGCATTCAGTTCTATGATCCCCCACTGAGATGTTTCACTTTCCAAGACTTTCAGTTGGGCCCTCTATTAGAAGAATACTCATCATTGGTTGGCATGCCTATCAGGGGTGGAATCCCTTTCAACCCTGAGATGGTCTTTCCTGGTAATGGAGAAGTAGCAAAGGCTTTGCATCTGGAACCTGTCCTGATTGAACAGCATATGACTTCTAAAGCTGGAATCCCTGGTTTCCATCTGGATTTCTTGATCTCTCAAGCTACCCTGAAAGCTTCTTTAGGAGAGTGGAAAGCTGTCTGTGCTTTATTGGCCTTGAGTATATATGGAATTGTGTTGTTTGCAGATGAGCCTCGATTCATTAGCAAGAATGCAATCCATCTTTTTATCTTGAAGAACCCAGTGCCCACTTTGTTGGGGGATCTCTATTACTCAGTGCATCAGAGGAATGAAAAGCAGAGGGGAAGATTAGTGAGGTGTTGTGCTCCATTGTTCCACACTTGGCTTCTCAGGCATCTACCCAGGACAGATGCATTTTTGAACCCTCATCAGCAGAGAAACTGGGCTAAGAGACTCACTGCTCTAACTTCAGCTGATATCAGATGGTGCACCCAAAGCACCAAAGGCAGGGATATCATCACCAGCTGTGGGCATTTTCCCAATGTGCCCCTAATAGGAGTTAAGGGTAGTATCAATTACAATCCTCTGTTGTTCAAAAGGCAACTGGGCTATGCGCTGGTCCACACTCCTAAGGCACAGGACTTGGTTGAGACTCTTTATTGTGAGAACAAGACTAATCTGGCTATTGTTAGGCAGGCTGCTTGGGCCTGGGATAATGTTCAAACCAAGGGAATAACCATTCTGGGGAAGTGCAGCAATGTGGCATCAGCACAATATTATGAATGGTCCCGTGCCAGGGCTCAATTCTCTGGGATGCCCTTTACCATAGAAGATATGCCTGAATCATCTTCAGCACCACCCCCTGCCACTATCAGTTTGGAGGAGTTTGAGAGCTTGAAGGAAAGAAATGAGAAGTTAACTCAGGCTTTGCAGAAGACCCTCCGGGAGAGGAGTGATGGTAGGTTGGAGATTGAGAGGCTAGAGAAGCTGAGAGTGGAGCATCTGGTTAAGATTGAGAAGTCTGGGGATTATATCAAAAAGTCTAAAGCTGGAGAACAAATTCTGAAGAATGCTTGCAAGGAGGCCCAGTTCCAGAGAGCAAGGACAGACGTGTATCTGAAGGAGAGTCAGGCCAGGTGGGTCAGGATCACCGAGGCTCGTACTCTGGAGGATAAGAGAGTTCAAGACAAGATGGAGCAACTGGAAGCTAGTGCAAAGGAACAGCAAGAAGCCCTGGCAGCAGCCCAGAGGGAGATATCAGAGCTGAAGATCAAAGCAGGAGTGAAGAGGTCGAAGGACCAGAGTCAGCACAAGAAACTAACAGCAGCTGTTACGACCCGGAATCTCCTCATCAGGAATCTCACGGAGCGTCCGGCTGATCCTGTGACCGAAGCACTTCTCAAGGAAGTTCGTGAGGATGAGTTTGGTCTTGGTGTTTGACCATTTGTTTGTTGTTGCTTTCATTCCATGTACTTTTATTTTCCTGTAATGTATTTTGACCCCTCAGAGGGCTTGCATTTGTAAAACAAACTATGTACCATTTTGCTTTTTGTAATATATGTATTAGTTTGTTCCATCCGAGTTCACTTCGAAAGCAACATCAACAGCATCCTCAAGGGTCTGGAAGGGTCAAAACTGAATGCCAAGCCGGATACCTTGAAAACAAATAAGCATACTGCATTGCATGCTAACCCTTTTGTTTGTTTTGTAGGTTTTTGTTTTATTGCCACTAACTCTGTTGTGATGTTCAGGAACTATTGCTCGGCGCCGGGTATTTCCCCTCAATCGTCCGCACCGTTATCCGACCCGTAGCAACCTTCCGGGCATTCAAATGGATCAGATGCAGCAGGACCTTACTGAGGTCAGAAATCAAATGGCGAACGAAAGGCTAGAAATGAGGAACCAGATGACTCAGTTTATGGAAGTGATGAACAACATGGCTCAAAGCCAGGAAAGATTGAGGGCCATGGTGGAAAGGCAGAATCAAGAAGATCCACATATAGGGACTGCCGGCACCAGCAACAATGAAAGGGTCCAACCTCATGTAAATCCTCCTGTATTTGGACCCCATCTCCATCCTGAGGTCAACATCCCTGCAAATGTTCAAGGGACTGCCACTGCAGCCAGGGTACTTCAAGAAGACCCCCAGGAGGATCAGTTCACAGTAATGGGTGCTGGGGAAGAAGCCTATGATAGAAGGTTGGATGAGATAGCTGAGAAATTGAGGTCCTTAGAGTCTCAAAACTCTTTGGGTTTCGATGTCATGGACATGGGCTTGGTAGACGGGGTCAGGATTCCCCATAAGTTCAAGCCTCCTTTTTTTGAGAAATACAACGGGACTTCATGCCCCCGGACTCATTTACAATCATTTCTGGGGAGGCTGAAGGCCTATACTATGGATGAGAAGCTCTGGATGTTCTATTTCGAGGATAGCTTAACTGGAGCGTCAAGAGAATGGTACTCTCACTTGACAAGGGCAACCATTAGATGCTGGAAGGACCTGGCAGAGGCCTTCATCAGACAGTATCAGTATAACCTGGACATGGCACCCAACAGGACCCTCCTAATGGGAATGTCACAGTCGTCAAGAGAAAGTTTCCGAGAATATGCCCAGAGATGGAGGCAACTGGCTGCTGCTGTTCAACCACCTATGTCTGAGAGGGAAATGGCAGACATGTTTATGAACACCCTTCAGGGAACCTACATTGACAGGCTGGCTGCTTTCTCTTCCACTAGCTTTGCAGATGTTGTCATAGCTGGGGAGAGAATTGAGAGCCTGTTAAAAATGGGTAAGATCTCAGACAACGGTGCAAGCTCGTCCAATAGTACAAAGAAGCCTTTTGCAGGCCCAAGAAGAACTGGCGAGACCAATGCCATCCACACCCACAGGGGTAGGCCCCAATATGTTCACAGATCAGTGGCAGCAGTCACCATTCCCGCTCCAGCTCATCCTCAACCAGTTTATCAACCTCCGCAACAAAACTATCAACAACAACCTCAATACCATCAACAGAATCAGTATCCTCCGAGAAATTACAACAACAACAACACCAACAACAATAACCAGCAAAGGCCATTCCAGCAGAGGCCTTCTCAAGCCAACAGGGTAATCGATCCGATCCCTATGCCATATGCTACATTGCTGCCACAACTCCTGAAACTCAACCTAGTTGAGCTAAGGACGTTGGCACCTCCAGATCCCAACAGTCTACCCAGGAATTATGATTCCAACGCCAGATGTGCCTTCCATTCAAATGCACCTGGCCACAGTACAGAAAAGTGCAGAGCTTTGCACATGAAGGTACAAGACCTGGTAGACTCAAAAGCTCTGAATTTCGCACCACCACCTAATGTCAATAAGAACCCAATGCCAAACCACGGGGGTCCCAGGATTAACGCTATTGAAGAAGACAAGCCGTCTTATTTAATAACCAGTGTGGGTCAGATCAGGACACCGTTGGTAGAAATTAAGGCTCAGCTCCTCGAATGTCAAATGTTCCCGGGGTGTGAGTTGGGGTGTGCTTACTGTAATATCTCAGTAAATGGGTGCGATAACCTGAGAAATGGCATAGACGGTCTCATTCAGAGTGGCCAACTTCAGATCACTACATCATTTCCTACAAATCCAGCAATCTCATCAGCAATAACTCCGGAACCTCCTACAACTGCAACAACCATTGTTCCTGACAATTCTTCGGCTTCATCAACGAGTACTTCATCTATTATCCCAACTGATCAGTTATCAACAAATTTTTCTTCTACAACTTCAGCATCACTCCATTTTGAAACTCCTACGACAACAACATCCATCCTTCCACCAATGTCTCCTACAACACCAGCAACAAATCATGAAGATGTCTCAACTGTCACAATATTTTATGATCCTGAAAACAACTCAGCCTACAACTCAGAAAGTGCTGCTCCCATCAGAGCACCAGTTACAATTTATTACGATCCACAGACTATCACAATTCCTTCCGCAGCTGCAGCCAGTCCAGTCACTATCACGGCGCCTGGACCAGTACCTTATGAAAGTAGTAATGCCATCCCCTGGCATTACGGCTCTGACCTGTACTGCGAAGGACAAAGAATCACTTTTGAATCATCAACCCCTGCACCACAAATTGACAATGTGGGAGGAGGCGGAGGCTTCACTCGAAGCGGACGTCTTTTCGCTCCACAAATTCAGAGACCCACTGCCGAAGCAGAGGCTGCTGCCAAGGCAAAAGGAAAAAGTTTGGTGCAGGAAGAGCAGACTGTTAAAGAAGCTTTGAAAACACCCTTCGATCAAGAGGTTGATGAGTTCATGCGAATCATCAAGAAGAGTGATTATAAAATAGTGGATCAGCTTCATCAGACGCCTTCCAAGATCTCAATCCTATCATTGCTTATGTGCTCCGAAGCCCATCGGGATGCACTACTCAAAGTCCTGCACGCAGCTTACGTGCCTGAAGAGATCACTGTCAATCAGCTGGAAGCTGTAGTTGGAAATGTTAATGCTAGTCATGGACTAGGGTTCACCAACACTAATTTGACTACGGAAGGCCGCAACCATAACAAAGCCTTGCACATAACCATGGAATGTAAAGGTGCTGTCCTTTCCCATGTGCTGGTAGACACGGGGTCATCCCTCAATGTCCTACCGAAAAAGGCCCTGGTGAAGTTAGAATATGACGGATTGGCGTTGAGACCCAGCAACCTGGTGGTGAGAGCCTTTAATGGTTCAAAGAGATCGGTTCTGGGAGAAATTGAATTGCCCATAACGATTAGCCCGCAGACTTTCAAAACGACCTTCTACGTGATGGATATACAGCCCGCCTACAGCTGTCTATTGGGTAGGCCATGGATTCACGCCGCTGGCGCCGTGACCTCTACCCTTCACCAGAAGTTAAAATATGAGTGGGAGGGTCAAATCGTTACAATCTGTGGAGAGGAGGATATTTTTGTCAGCCACCTGGCTACCTATAAGTATATTGAGATGGATGGGGAGATCCATGAAACAATGAGTCAGGGGTTCGAGGCCTTGAACATCGATGAGACATCTGCTGTGCCTGGTACTTCAATATCATCATACCAACAAGCCCGGAAGGTTGTTGAGGGAGGAAACGCCCAAGGCTGGGGCAAACTGCTATCGGTGGAGAAGAAAGAGGACAGATTTGGGTTGGGTTACAAACCAACTCAACAAGATCAAGCAGAGGCTGCGAAGGAGCCCAACTTTGTGAGTGGGGGGATGCTCACCCCTGATGCTGTCAACTGTCTGGAAGACGAGCTGGAAGAGGAGCGCAACCTGGAAAGCTGGATTCATCCAAAGATCCCGGGGAGCAGTATCTCAAACTGGTCTTCCCAGGAAATCATAAGAGTTACTCATGCAGAGTAATTATTATTTCCTGTATTTTTATAGCATGCATCAAAGTCTTGCATCTTGCCCAAGATGACAAGACTCATTTTGTAATCGGGCCATCTGTACTTTTTGTGCAAACAAGATTAATCAATGAAATATCAGACATCTTTTTGCAAATGAGTCTTTTTCTTTTCCGCTCACTGTTTTTCCATTTTTCTTTTTGTACAAAAAATAAATGGCAGTGTTTTCAAAATGGCAACTTTATTTCATTTTTTCTAAAACAAGATTAAAATCAAATCACTAAAATAAACAAACTGAACCCTTGCAGAAAGTGCCTTTCAGACAGCACCAACAACAGCACGGCTATGACTTCGTATGACTTTGACAATCCAATCAATCAAGCGAATGAAGGGGTTGAAGAAGAGTATGAGCTTCCTGAAGAGCTAGCCAGGTTGTTGAGACAAGAGGAAAAGGTTATCACCCCTCATCAGGAGGAAGTTGAAGTGATTAATCTTGGTACAGAGGAAGACGTGAAAGAGGTTAAAATCGGGGCCTGCTTACGAGACTCGGTGAAGAGACGATTGGTTGACCTGCTTCAAGAGTATGTGGACGTGTTTGCTTGGTCTTATCAAGATATGCCAGGGTTGGACACCGACATTGTTGTGCACAGGCTGCCTTTGAGAGAAGAATGCCCGCCAGTTAAACAGAAACTGCACCGTACTCGCCCAGATATGGCAATGAAAATCAAAGAAGAGGTACAGAAGCAGTGGGACGCCGGGTTCCTTGCTGTAACTAGCTATCCGCCGTGGGTTGCTAACATAGTACCTGTGCCTAAGAAAGACGGCAAAGTAAGGATGTGTGTTGACTACCGGGATCTGAACAGAGCCAGCCCGAAAGATGATTTCCCTTTACCTCACATTGATGTATTGGTAGATAATACGACTCAGTTCTCGGTATTCTCCTTCATGGATGGATTTTCAGGATACAATCAAATCAAAATGTCACCTGAAGACATGGAGAAGACAACATTCATCACACCCTGGGGTACGTTCTGCTACAAGGTAATGCCATTTGGGCTCAAGAATGCTGGTGCAACATATCAACGGGCTATGGTAACATTATTCCACGATATGATCCACAAGGAAATCGAGTGTTATGTGGATGACATGATTTCTAAGTCCCTTACAGAGGAAGATCACCTGGTGAATCTACTGAAGTTATTCAAGCGTCTGAGGAAGTACCAACTGAAGCTGAACCCCAACAAGTGCACGTTCGGGGTACGATCCGGTAAGCTGCTGGGATTTATTGTAAGCGAGAAAGGGATTGAAGTTGACCCTGATAAAGTCAAAGCTATTCAAGAGATGCCTGCACCGAAGACAGAGAAAGAAGTTCGAGGGTTCTTAGGTCGATTGAACTACATCTCAAGGTTCATATCTCACCTTACAGCAACCTGTGAACCCTTGTTCAAATTGTTAAGAAAAGAACAGACGGTCAGGTGGAATGAAGACTGCCAGAAGGCTTTTGACAAGATCAAGGAGTACTTACAAGAACCTCCAATCCTTATGCCTCCAGTTGAAGGAAGACCTCTGATAATGTACTTGACAGTATTAGAAGAATCGATGGGGTGCGTGTTGGGCCAGCATGACGAGTCTGGTCGAAAAGAGTATGCAATATACTACCTAAGCAAAAAGTTTACCGACTGTGAACAACGTTATTCACTGCTCGAGAAAACTTGCTGTGCTTTAGCGTGGGATGCTCGCCGACTGAGGCAGTATATGTTGACCCACACTACTTTGTTGATATCAAAAATGGACCCAGTCAAGTACATTTTTGAGAAGCCAGCTCTTACCGGACGGGTTGCAAGATGGCAGATGATCCTTACAGAATATGACATCCAATACACATCTCAGAAAGCCATCAAGGGCAGTGTATTGTCTGAATATCTTGCTGAGCAACCCATTGATGATTACCAGCCTATGAGATTTGACTTCCCTGATGAGGACATCATGTTCATAAAATCAAAAGATCGTGAAGAGCCCATTCACACTGAAGGGCCTGACCCAGAAGAAGAATGGACTATGATGTTTGATGGGGCTGTTAACATGAATGGTCGTGGTGTTGGTGCGGTACTCATTACACCTAAAGGAGTTCACATGCCTTTCTCGGCGAAACTCACTTTCAACTGCACTAACAACGAAGCTGAATACGAAGCTTGCATTATGGGTCTTGAGGAAGCCATTGACCTCAGGATCAAGACATTGACCGTATTCGGAGATTCAGCTCTGGTAATCAATCAAACCAACGGCAAATGGTACACCCACCAGGATCATCTGATACCTTACAGGGATTATACAAGGAGGTTATTGACTTTCTTCACAACAGTCAAGCTTGAGTATATCCCTCGGGACGAGAATCAGTTTGCAGATGCTCTTGCTACCATTTCATCCATGATCAAAGTTCAAGCTGCTAACTTTGTACCTCAGATTTCAGTGTCCAGACTTGACAGGCCAGCATATGTATTCGCAGCAGATGTTGTTAAAGATGATAAGCCTTGGTTCCACGACATTAAGTGCTTCTTGGAGGATCAGGCATACCCACCCGGGGCATCTTCCAATGATAAGAAGACTTTGAGAAGGCTTGCTGGTGGTTTCTTTCTGAACACTGATGGGTCTTTATACAAAAGGAACTTTGATATGGTACTTCTCAGATGTGTTGATAAGACAGAAGCAGACTTGTTGATGCATGAAGTGCACGAAGGATCCTTTGGTACCCATGCAGGAGGGCATGCCATGGCTAAGAAATTGCTAAGATCGGGTTATTACTGGATCATAATGGATGCAGACTGTTGTGCCTATGCCAGAAAATGCCATAAATGCCAGATTTATGCAGATAAGGTGCATGTGCCTCCCAATCCTTTGAACATAATGTCTTCACCATGGCCCTTTGCCATGTGGGGCATCGACATGATTGGCAAGATTGAGCCAACTGCTTCGAATGGCCACAGATTCATCCTGGTCGCCATTGATTATTTCACCAAGTGGGTTGAAGCAGCCTCATATGCAAACGTTACAAGACAAGTGGTAGCCAGATTTCTGAAGAGAGATATCATCTGTCGATATGGAGTTCCCGAGCGAATCATTACTGATAATGGTTCCAATCTAAACAACAAAATGATGGCAGAGCTATGCCGGGACTTCAAGATCCAACATCACAATTCTTCTCCTTACAGGCCAAAGATGAATGGCGCTGTTGAGGCGGCTAATAAGAATATCAAGAAGATTGTGCAAAAGATGGTAGTCACTTACAAAGACTGGCATGAAATGCTACCATTTGCCTTGCATGGGTACCGCACGTCAATCAGAACATCCACTGGGGCAACACCGTATCAACTTGTGTATGGTATGGAGGCAGTCCTACCTGTTGAAGTTGAATTACCCTCTCTACAAGTACTAATGGATGTTAAACTAAGTGAAACAGAATGGGTTAGGTCCCGATACGAACAACTGAGTCTGATTGAAGAGAAAAGATTGGCTGCAATCTGCCATGGGCAGCTATATCAGAAAAGGATGAAGAAAGCCTTCGATCAGAAAGTCAGGCATCGAGAGTACCAAGTAGGAGATCTTGTGCTGAAAAGAATCCTCCCTCCTCATACAGACCACAGGGGCAAGTGGACTCCAAATTACGAAGGACCATTCGTGGTAAAGAAAGTTTTCTCTGGTGGAGCACTGATGCTCAGCACCATGGATGGTGAAGATTTCCCATCCCCTGTGAATTCAGATGCAGTTAAAAAATACTTCGCATAAATGACCCGCTGGACATAAAAACAGAATATAAGTCCAGGCAAAAATAGGGCATCCCGGCGAGTCAAAAACAGAATAAAAGACTCGGGCAAAAATAAGGGAAAAATAAATGAAAAACGTACACCCGCTGAGTTGAAAAGCCACATTGGACAGCTCAGGCAAAAATGGGTATCCCGATGGATTGAAAACCCGAAAGGGCAATCCATGCAAAATAAGGGAATAAGCGAACAACTGCATTCTGAATTCGTCTGTATCATCTGCAACTTGGTAAACCTCGAAAGGATCAAGCTTCTGCCAAAATCAACATTCTTCAGAAAGCAAGATGAGAAGAACGTCAAAAGTCGTACGAGTCATAGCGAGAGAGGAAGCTCCTTAAAGCGTCGTCAACACTGCCAACATTTTGTTTCTCAATTTGTGACAATCTCCTCATTTCAGGGGATATGTTCCTTTGACTGTATCTCGCCAATTCAGGGCATATGAATTAATAAAATCAGATTTTCAGTCATGTCTCGTTTCATACATTTTATTTGCAAAAAAATGTCTGATGTCTTAAAAGAAAAAAAAACTGATTGCATAAGAATACAGATGCTTATCTTCAAACAAAAACATGCTTGCAGGAAATATGCTTATTCTTAGAAGTATCTAAACTCCTATGACGGAATCCAATAAAGGATACCTCGGGATTATCTTGTACGTTTCTCTGTCTTTTCAGGATTGCAGGAATCCAGAGCGCAACTTGGGGCATGTAAGCTTCATCCCAGTAAGCTGACAAATCAACACCCAATTTGAGCACCCGAAGTGCTCTCTCCCCAGCTGAGTCGCCTCCCATGACTTCCCCCCAGCTGAGTTGCCACTTGTTATTTATCCCCATCAGAATGGGCAGGTATCCCAAGAGATGCCCATATCCCCGACTGAGTCAAGAAGCTACCGTAACAGAACTTCTAGGGAGGTCTTTCAGTGATTCCTCTCTTTCTCCCCAGCCGAGTTGCCATCTCGCCCTCAGCCGAGTGTAAAAGTCAGGAAGCTATCTCCCCACAGAGTTCCAGCCTCTATCCAGAAGAGCAGCGCACGAGGGAGTCACAACAGAGTGAAGAAAGCTTCTACAAACCCCAGCTGGGTCTCTCATTTATAAGGACAGGTCTATCAATGACCTATATCCCCAAGAAGATATCACATCATCAGATCTACTACTGATCTCATCCCCAGCTGGGATGTCTACTTCAAGCAGATCGGCCAGAGATCTTCGCAGCAACGGGATCTGAATCCCGGTTTGGTATCTTTGCATAATCATAGCATTCGCATCATATTCACCCACAAAGCGTAGCATCCCGTTTTAACACGGAGCATTACGGCAAAAAAATCCAACACATAGCATAATCATAAGCCATGTTTTTAAATCAGCATTTGTGAATAATGACAGTTCATCAACGTACAGAAAAATCCCCACCAGAGTCCTTAGCAAAAGCAGCTGCCTTGCAATCCACAAACACTAGTATATACTCATTTTGACACCCGCCTGTGTCATAACCCCAGCAGAAAGCCAAAGACATCATCTTTGCACTCACATATACCTATATACACTTTCTTGACACCCGTCCGTGTCGTATCCCCAGCACATTCATCTACACTTTTACAACCCGCATACTTGTTGATATTATCATACTTTTCTCTCTTGACACTCGTCCGTGTCACCCTCCCCAGCAGATAAACACTCACCTATACAATACTCATACTCGTTACTCACGATATACTCATACAGATACTCGTCCGTATCTTGTATACACCACTTATATCCCCGCAGATTCGACTTTGGTCCTTGTTCTTTGTTAACTCGTTGGTACTCGTCCGTACCATCATCTCAGAGCATGCGTCTAGAGTTTGTTTCTACATGATACTCGTCCGTATCATAGTTTTAAGGATGCTCGTCCGCATCTTTAATCCATACACTTTTGTCCTCTTGAATATGGATACTCGCCTGTGTCTACCATTCCCCAGAAGAATCCTCTCAGATTCAACACTCGTTCGTGTTCTCTGTTAACCAGTTGATACTCGTCCGTATCATCATCTCTGAACACGTGTCAGTATTTGTTTCTACCCGATACTCGTCCGTATCGTAGTCTTAGGGATGCTCGTCCGCATCTTTAATCTATACACAATGCCAAACACTTATACCTTTTGTTTCTTGGATATAAACACTCGTCCGTGTTTACTACTCCCTAGTAGATCGCCGACAAAGCAAATTTTCCTTCTTATCTGACACTCGTCCTGTGTCATGATAAACCTGAGAGCAGCCGTACCCTGCTAGGTGGTCGTCCTCCACCTCTTGATGGTCGTCCTCCATCATGCTCATCCGATGGCCGTCCCCATTGTTGATTTTTAGCAGCCGTCCCCTGCTACGTGGTCGTCCCCCACCTCTTGATGATCGTCCTTCATCAATTTTATCCAATGGCCGTCCCCATTGTTGATTTTTGGTTATCTGGCATTCGTCCTATGTCATGATAAACCCCGAGAGCAGCCGTCCCCTGCTAGGTGGTCGTCCTCCACCTCTTGATGGTCGTCCTCCATCATGCTCATCCGATGGCCGTCCCCATCGTTGATATTTTCGGCAGCCGTACCCTGCCAGGTGGTCGTCCTCCACCTTTGATGGCCGTCCCCATCATAATTCCTTTATTCCCCAACAGAGCAGCCGTCCCCTACTAGGTGATCGTCCTTCACCTTTGATGGCCGTACCCCATCATCTGTTTATTTCATTTATTCTTTAACCCGATGGCCGTCCCCGTCGTGGTCCCTTTTCCTTTTCTTTTAGCCCGATGGCCGTCCCCATCGTCGGTTACCTTGCTTTATGAACTTGATGGCCGTCCCCGTCATGTTTCATCAATCCCCAGAGAATTTTACAACTTTATCTTGATGGCCGTCCCCATCATAATATCTTATTTTTTCAGCTAGTCGGCCGTCCCCGTCTTGGCTTTACCTTTTATCCCCAGCATGTCGGCCGTCCCCGTCATTGCTTTATTTTCAACACTTTTCTCAGCATGTCGGTCGTCCCCGTCATTGCCTTTTACCCAGCAGTCGTCCTCTGCTCGACGTTCGTCCTCCGTCGCCCACACTTTACAATATACTTTATTTTCTTTTACAATCTATATCCTTTTTCTTCTTCATTCTGTGAGTGCAAATTTTGGACTGTCTTTGGTATTCAACCACAAGTTATCTTGTTTGCCTGTTAAGCCGTCGCTTACATCCTGCACAGCTAACTCATGTTTGAATAGGGGCAGCTGTAAACACCCCAAATTTGCCCTCACCCATTCACACCATGGCTTGTGATCATTTCATATGCATAAACTCAATCATAACTTCTCATATCCCATTTTTGATTCACTGCATAGTTTCTAAGTCATCTGCATCTAGGGTTTGTGGTCTGAGCAATCCCAAAGCTTCTTGAGCCACTCCAAAGGCCACCAATCACTTCAAAGGGGTCCATGGGTGTTCTTATATCATATTACATCCTCTCAAAGTCAAAAATGCAAAAGGATCACAGGAACTGGGATTGGTGTGGATGCAGAGCCAAGTTGACTGCACAGTTGACCTAAAATTAGGGTTTTGGTTTCAGAGGCCATAACTCCAAATTTTTTTGGTCATTCTTGTTTCTATTGGTCTCTATATGGTATAGGGAGTATGCATATCAATTTTCATGAAGAAATTCCATGGGGAAGTCATCTGATCAAGAGTTGACTTTTCAGACAAGTCAGTGTAAAATCAGGGCATCTGAGGCCCCCAATGACCCAACCAAGGGGTGATCTTCATCATTTTGAGTGTATATGATCTTTATTTGATCATGGAAGAAGGTTGAAGTTCACAAAATTCAAGAATTTGAAGTTTTGCAAAGTTGACTTTTTGGGGCATAGTTGACTTTTAAAGAATATGTCATTTTAGGTCACTTTTCAAACCTTACTTTTTGATCCAAAAATGCTTCAAATGGAAAAACTTTGGTCATGAAAGTTGTAGAATACATTTTTACCTTTTCAAAAAGTACAAGAACATGACCTAATTCATTTTGGATCAAAAGTTATGGTGTGACAAAGTTGGCAAAAATCACTAATTTTCAAGTCATGCACCAAAAGGCAAAGTTGCAAATTCTCCTTTCAAGGCCAATTCAGTCATCATATGGGCTTCTAATTCACTCAACATGATCACATAACTTCTAAAAAATCAGAATGGGCCAAGAAATCACATGTTTGCATGGCCTTTGGAGCAAAATCTTTCCATGAGAACCAAAGGAAGCCAACTTGCAAAAACCATCATAACACTTCACCAACTAGTTGTCTTGGCTGCTGAACCTTCCTAGCACTCCACACACACCATGCTGCGCCAGCCCATGCTCTTGTACCGAGCTAGAGCTTATCCCATGCCTCTCTTACAACAAAAGTGGACTTTTTGCAAAAGTAGACATCCCAATCACAGCAGGCCAGGTCACATCACCTGACCAATGGGAGTTCTTTATGCAAGGAAAATGCTGGCCATAACACCCAAGAAGCAAGGCTGAAACAGATCACAACATCACATTCACAAAATCACCCTCACTTGCTTTTTTCCTTCGAAACTCTTTGCACAAACCACCAACATTCAAACCAGTTTCACCAATCATTTCACCATGTTCCATTGAGCCAAAACCAACAAGACACAAGCCTGAATCAAGCAAGAACACCATTCCTCCATTTTCACTCTCAGAAGCAAAACCATTCGAAACTCACTCCACAGGCCATAAACACCCAAACAAACTCCACAAACCTTCTCCACTCATCATCCTGATCACAAAGAACCACTCACATTGACCTGAAACAGCCTGAATCACCATCACCATTTTCAACTGAGCTTGAACAGAACTTGTTCAATCTCTCAAACCAGCCAACATAAACTCCTTCTAAGCATTCAAGGATCATCAGGGGACCAAGTAGAGTGGATTGCATCAAAGGGAAAGGTCAGAAAGTTGCTGGGGTGAAAGCTTCGAAACTCAGGTAGTTCAAGAACATTTTTTCCAGAAATCATTTTTTAAGTTCTTAAGTTGTTCTATATGCTTCACTGATTGTTCTGATGCCTTTAGTTTTGAAAATGGTGGAGAGATGAGAGTTTAATTTGTTTCTGAAAGTTTTTCCCTAAAATCTTCTTTGTTTCGATTCATGAGATTAATGGAATAAATGGTTTCTAGCTTAGGGTTTTGATTCAGTGGGTTATGGGGATCATTTCCATGTTCTTAGATTTCATTTTGGTTAGGTTTTGAGAGTTTTGGAGATTTTCAGGTGGGGTTCCCACCGGAGAAGACGACCGGAGGTCTTCTCCGGCCACCTGAAAATCATTAGGGCATAATCCCAGTCATTAAGGCAGTTTGAATCTGGAGCGTTGGATGCCTTGACTCTGTTGACTTCGCGCGCGTGTGAACGGTCCAGATGTGGTCATTAAACCCTAATCTCTATTATTTATTTAATTAATTGAGTTTAAGTCAGTTTGAATATGGGCCATCAGATGACGCGCGCAGTCAACCCATTCAAACCCAGAAGCTATCCCAGCCCTCCATTCAGTTGACTTTCCCTTTTTCTTTGTTTAATTCATTTATTTCATAATTGTTTTGCATAATTTATTTAAAATAGCAAAAATGCTTTAAAAATTATGAAACTTTTTCTCAAGAGTTTCATTAATTTTTATGACACAAAAACATTTTTATTTTTATTTTTTGCATTAAAAAATATTTTTAAATCATTTAAAAGTATATTTTTAATTAATTAATGAGAATTAATTAATTAAAAATACTTTTAGGTATTTAAAAATCACCAAAAAATTCATGAAACCTTCATAATCATTTAGAAACATTGTTAAACCCTCAAACCAAATTTCTTTTTTGATCTTGATGCATTTTGAGAATTTTTCATTGAATTAAAATCATTTTTGTGCATTATTTTGATCCAAAGTTCAAAAAATCATTTCTGCCTATCCATGAAGAGTTGGACATTGATTCTTTTTGCATTGCATTGTGTTTGGCATGAAGTTTGTGAGATTAAATGGCCATGATTTGATCTTTCATTTTAAATTTGTTTGGCATTTCTTTTGTTTAGGAACCCTAAAACCCTAGCAAACTTGTAAAAATCATAACTTGAGATTGGTTAGGAGTTGAGACCTCTCCTTTGGGCATTGGTTTAATGTAGGATTAGGGGTCCTTTGTGTGGTGTTTTCAATTTTTTGTCTTAGGGTTTGCTTCTGATTTTGATTTTTGTTTGATGCATTGTCCATAAACCCTAATTTGGGCTTCCATATGCATCCATCTTGCATTCTCTTGCATAGCAGGACTTGCCATGACATTCCATGCTACCATGTGATTCATTTGACATCATAAGACATATTGAAAGCATGTTTGATCATTGCATCATGTATTAGCCATGTTGTATGCCATATGTACTTCATAACTTTTCATGTATGTTCATGGTTCCTAACTTGCTTCATTTGCATTCATAAACTTGTATGATCATCTTCATGCCTTGTTTCATGTTTGTATCATCTCATAGCATCATTATCATCATAAACATGCTCCTGGTTTTGGTTTGCATCATGTCATCTCATCCCATTTTGCATTGCATTGCATTTCTTTTCTAACCTTTCAGGTGGTAAGTGATTTTGAGAAGTGAATTTGCCTTCACTTCTCATAACTTTATCTTCATCACTCTCTTGCATCCATTGCTGCATTTCTGTTTGTGTTTGAGTGTGAGCTTGCTCATTCTTCTTCTTCCTACTTTCTCTCTTCAAGTGACTTGACTTCTTGAATGAAGCAAGTCACTTTGCTTCTATTGATCCTTTCATCTGCTTCCTGGTGTTTCCATTGAAGACTATTCTTGCAAACCACACAAACCTTAGGAACAACCAAGCATGACAATGATTAGGGTTTTGATTAGTCTCCCCTCTTAGTTTCACCTTTGTGTCTCTTTTGAGTCTTCTCTTCCCATCTCATAATCAGGGACTAAACCCTAAAGGTTTTAAGGCTTTGTGATTAAGCTTATGCCTGCATCCTTCTCTTAGGATGGAGTGTATAACTTTAATCCTAAGTGTTAAACCCTTAATGTGTTTAAATCTCTTAATCAATTCACTTAATAAGTATCAAGACATTACACTTGTAACTTGGGCCTTGCATTAGGGTTCTAATTCTTCCTTAAATGGTTAAGAAGGACTAACCCTAGTGTTAATGGACAAGTCTCCCTCAAGTTGTCTTACAAACCATAAAAATCACTTCATCATCTTACCATTAAATAAAATCCACTTAATAAAGGCTTGTTTTGTCATGAGTTTAATCCCTAATCATGGATTAAGTTGAGGAGCTTTCCTCAGCTTAAACATTCTCATCTATTATCCTTCTATTAGGATGGTGTAATGAGTCTGTTTAATCCCTGATTATGGCTTAACCTCATTACTTAACACTAAACAAAAACACCAAAAACATTTAAATAATCACAAGTAGGTTAATGATCTTAATCCTACACCAAAGGTGATTAAGTGTGAGAATCTGACTTCACACTTAAGGTATTCTCATTACCCCTAATCAGAGGGAAGATGTGATGAGTTTACTAAATCCATTGGTTTAGACTTAAGCTCATCAACTTATGACAAATCCAAAAGCAATAAAAGATTGAAAACCCAAAAACAAACAATAATCGTCTCCTTCGGGATTCTTTTCTCATCTCATTCACTCACAAACGAGAACTTGCTTCTTCCGTCTAATGCAAGACAGTTAGCACCTGAGCCAGACAGGTCATACACTTGAGCATAGACAAGCAAGCAGTTCACAAGTCAATTCATCTTTCAGTCTCTTTGGGTCGAACTACGGTGTTCTGACTTCCTCATTGCACGAGAGGATACGTAGGCATAACTTAACAGTTATCGAACAAAAGTCTCTGTATATTCCCCCTCTTTCTAGCCTCATTCTTTTAGCCTCATGATCTTGAGCATTTCACTCTTGTTCTTACACTGACACTTCACTTATATACTTCACTTTTCTCTTACACTGACACCTGTACATTTTGTTTTCCAGCTCTTTTACACACAAATTGCACTGACACTACCCCTTTAAAACACAAACCTTTCAAGCATGGATCCCGTCGAGTACGGCGGACAATCTGGGTGCTAATACCTTCCCAGGTTGTAACCAACCCCCTTTCTCAGTCTCTCTGGTTCGCGACCGTCTTGTCCATATCTTTTCTAGGTTTATGCAACATTACCTTTCCTCCGGGATAAAAATGCCTAGCTGGCGACTCTATTCATCTCCAGTGAGTTCACTGCTGTGTGTTCTCATTGTCCCTCTCGCCGACCGTTCGCGTCTGTACCTTTATCTGGGCCTTTCCCATTTATCGGGAGCGACACAGTGCCGTGGATAACAGGGCTGAACCTGCCATCCTCTCTCTGCGCAATCAAGTGTGCGGACCTGCAATAATTCTTGGTGAGGAACTCAGCGTCTCTGAAAGGCTGATTTACGACCAAGTCACCAAGCCCCAACTGAATGGCGAGGGTGGTGACAATGCCGCTAATGTAAAATGGGGTTGCGCCTCTTTGCGCAATGGACTGGATATGGTTCAGCATGAACGGGGCATCGTTGATAGGCTCGTCATTTAGAGCGCAGTACAAGAACAGAAGCTCCTTGGAGTTGAGATTATGGTTACTCTCTCGTGCAAAGATGGTATTGCAAATGATGCGGTGAAAATATCTGATTGTCGGGTTGTGGATGTGTGTAGCATTAAGGCTCTGAAAGGCTGAGGCACGGGTGTTGGTTATGTCGTGCCATAGGGTGAAAGCGGTTTCACTGAAATTATCCGGCACGCGGAGGTGAGCTTCATTCCCGTGATCGAAGCCTAGCAACTCGGCTATCCTGTTTTGCGAAAGTTCGAACTCCTGGCCATGCAATCTGAACTTAGCGAAACCGGTAAGTTGACTCTGAGAACCGGCAGGAGTGATGTAATGGAATGAGCTTAGGAATTCCAATGTCAGAAGCTCGAATGTGGGCTGGGGCTGACTGCAAAGATCCCACAGACCGACTTTTTGAAGCAGGCTCTTGACACTGTTAAGCATTCCGAGTTCTCTCAAACAGACAGTGTCGATATAACGCGTGGGTTGCACGCCACAGTTCTGGAATCGGATGGATCTTTCTCTCTGGTTTTCTCCATTCTCACCCTCTCTAAATTGAATAGCTTCCATTGCATGCAAGAACAAGAGTGGGAGATGAGGAGTTTGGATTTTTGTGAAAAAGTGATAAAATGAGAGAAATAATGGTTCGGATAAATATTCTAAGGTGAGAATGTGATAGGTGTGGTGATAATGGAGAGGTTAATGGGTTTTAATTTGGTAATGGGAGGTTACGGAAGGTGGGGGAGATAATGGGTGGTTTTGAAAGTTATGGAAGAAGAAAGATGAAGAGGTTTCGAAGAAGAAACAGTTCTGTTTCTCACGAATTCTATAATTAGGGTTGTCACGGTCGTGACAATGAGATGACGGTCGTGACACGCTAATTAGCTTGTCACGATCGTTGGGGGGGTGTGACGACCGTGAGGGTTGAATTCCTTGAATAATTTCCAGAAAGCATTATCTCTCACGCTCCATATACTTTATATAATATTTTTGATCACTTCTCACTCAATACTAAATATAAACACCATATAATAAATAATTTCAATATAGTACTTGTAAATTTGCATCACACGAGAGATTGTATAAAATATGAATCAATTCAAGCATAACAGTATATAGATTGAAAACATATAAATTGATTAAAATGAAAAAAATTTGTAAACTAGAAGTGCTTTGCATTTGATAATTGAAATGAAATTACATTAATGAAAATACGGTACGAAAATGTTTGCGAAAAGTAAAAATAACTAGAAACGAAAACAATAAGTAAAGTAAGCTAGATCACTACAACATTTTCAAAAGTGCTTCTTCAAATCTTCGATTGCGGAGTTCAGGTGGTAGAATTGCTCACATGTTATGTCAGTTAATCCTATAATGTCCAATCACATGATCTTAATCTCATCCTTAACAGTGTTTATGTCAGTTTGGTAAGCTTCAAGAGTGTTCATGATATTCTTTAAGTTGTTAGCATAATCTACTTGATTCACTTCAGGTGTTTCAATCACTTCGTCAGTGTGGTCAATGTAATGGTAACCAGGAGGCGTCTCAGGGTCACTTTCTACATCGGTCATTATGTCATCTTTTATCTTGTAATACTGAGGTGTTTCAGGAGTAGATGGATAGTCAGGTGGGGTTAACTCATAAAGCCAGTTATCCTTATTGTGAACACTTACTCTAGCATGGTTTGGTAGTGTGAACAGGGTTACTACTTCATTCCGGATTAGGTACTCGAAAGATGGATGTCCTAGATTCCTTATGATATGGCGATTAAAGCAAAAGTTAAGATTCATAGGACGGATGGTACCTAAACGGTTACACCTGTGCAATTGGTATCTAAGTCCTAAGGCATCAGCAATCATGGTTACAAGACCTCCTACTAATATAGGTAATTCAGGTTCTTCTTGGATTCGGGTGAAGGTTTGCATCATGAAAGGTACACCATTGACAGGTTGTCCATTAGTGAAACAAGACATAATGAATATCTCATCTTTAGATACTCCAGTAAGGTTTTCTTCTTTTCCAAAGAAGGTGTGGGCAAGGATCTTATGGAAGTAACGGAGAGTAGGGTTATGTATCTCATCATTGTTCATGTTATTTGGTTCAGGGTGGTAGTTTCCGGTTAAGGTTCCCCAAAAGAAATCCAGCTCAATGTCCATCAATTCTAGCTGTGTGGTAGTAAAAGCAAAGGGTCCACTAGGGAATACTAATAAGTCAGCTAGTTCTTTATGGTTAAAGTCATATTCTATTCCAAATAGGCGGAAACTGATAAATCCCTTCCTGAATCCAAAACCGCGCTCGGGTAGGTAAACTAAGGAGCTAAGGAACTCAAGGGTGAGCTCGCGGTAAGTCACAAACTTATGTTGAATCAGTGCGTTCTCCCATCCAAGTCGGTTAAACAAGTACAGGATGCTATCATGTATACCTAGGGTTTCCATAGTCAGATCATCCGGGTACAGGGTCAAATCCATTGGCCTCTGTGATAACTCTTCAAATTTCATTCTTTGGTTCCTACCTCTAAATTTGATTTCCATAAGGTTTATCGGTTGGTTAGCCATGGTTAGTGCAAATACGGAGGAAACAAATCAGGGGGAGAAGGAAAGTGGAAAAGACTTTTAGAAAATCTGTAAAAGTGATTTAAGATTAAAATAAGGAAAAATAAGGAAATAAAATGCATAAATTAAAGGCAATAATAGTAATAATGAAATAAAACTATAAAATGACAAAACAAATAAATGAAGAATAAAATGATAAATGACAAAATAATAAAATGATGAAAATGATTTAAATGATTTAAATGATTAAATGGATTAAATGGGTTGCCTCCCACTAAGCGTTGTTTTTGTCGTCTAAAGCCTGACGTAATGCTTAGGTTAGATTAATCAAGGAAATTAGTGGACAACTCTAAAAGCCTTAGACTATTTGCATAATCTCTATTTTCAACTTTATGATAATGTTTTAAACGTTGTCCATTTACTGTGAATGGTTCACTATTCCTACCCTTAATTTCTATTGCTCCGCTCGGGAACACTTTAGTTATTTCAAAGGGTCCTGACCATCTAGATTTTAGTTTTCCAGGAAAGAGCCTAAGTCTTGAATTAAAGAGGAGTACAACGTCTCCCACACTAAATTCTTTCCTAGATAGGCGTTTATCATGCCATCGCTTAGTTCTTTCTTTATATATTTTAGCATTCTCATAAGCATCTAGCCTTAATTCTTCTAATTCGTTAATATCTAGGATTCGCTTTTCTCCTGCAGCATTATAGTTTATATTGAGAGTTTTGATCGCCCAATAAGCTTTGTGTTCTAGTTCTACCGGGAGGTGACAAGATTTTCCATAAACTAATTTGAAAGGTGTAGTTCCTATGGGTGTCTTGTAAGCGGTCCTATAAGCCCATAAAGCTTCATTAAGTTTAGATGACCAATCTTTCTGAGATATGGCGACAGTCTTTTCTAAGATTTGTTTGATTTCTCTGTTTGAGACTTCGACTTGTCCACTTGTTTGTGGGTGATATGGTGTTGCCACACGGTGTCTTACTCCATACTTAGATAGTAATTTGTCAAAGATTTTTGAAATGAAGTGCGAGCCACCGTCACTTATGACGAGTCTAGGCACACCAAATCTGGGAAAGATTATATTTTTGAAAAGCTTTATTACTACTCGTGTGTCGTTTGTAGGAGAAGCTACAGCTTCAATCCACTTTGAAACATAATCAACAGCTACGAGTATGTAATTATTACCGAAAGATGATGGGAATGGTCCCATGAAATCTATTCCCCAGACGTCAAAGATTTCTACTTCTAATATTCCTTTTTGAGGCATTTCATCTCGTCTTGAAATGTTACTGGTGCATTGACACCGATCGCAATTTATAACAGCGATGTGGACATCTTTCCATAGATTAGGCTAGAATAAGCCGGCTTGTAAGATTTTTGCACAAGTCTTGGAAGTGCTTGCATGTCCACCATAAGGAGATGAATGGCATTGAGCAATGACATCTTCTATTTCTTCTTCGGGAATACATCAACGAAAGATTCCATCGGGTCCTCTTTTGAATAATAATGGTTCATCCCAATAGTAATGTTTTAGATTATGAAAGAATTTCTTTTTCTACTGATAGGTTAAATCAGGTGGAAGAGCTCCTGCGGCTAGGTAGTTAACAATGTCAGCGTACCATGCCAGTCCTACAGTTGTCTGGATTGTCTCCACGGGTTCTGGTTCATTTAAGTCTAACTGAACTGGGTCGCTTCCTATTTGTGCTATCAGCTGTTCATATGGAAAATCATCGTTAATCGGCACTTGTTCGGGTTTAATACCTTCTATTCTAGATAAATGGTCTGCTACGATGTTTTCAGTACCTTTCTTATCTTTTATTTAGAGATCAAACTCTTGTAAGAGTAAAATCCATCTCAAGAGTCTCGGTTTAGCATCTTTCTTAGTTAATAGATATCGGATAGCAGCATGGTCTGTGTAGACTATTATTTTCGCTCCTACTAGGTAAGAACGGAATTTGTCCAGCGCAAAGACAACTGCTAACAATTCTTTTTCAGTAGTGGCGTAGTTCATCTGAGCAGAATCTAAGGTTCTACTGGCATAGTAAATCGCATGAAGTTTCTTTTCCTTCCTCTGGCCTAGAACTGCGCCTACAGCATAGTCACTCGCATCGCACATGATTTCGAAAGGTAATCTCCAGTCAGGGGGTTGCATGATTGGTGCGGTGATGAGGGCTGTTTTTAAAGTTTAGAATGCTTTAAGACAATCTTCATTGAATATGAACTCATCATCTTTCATTAATAAACCAGTAAGAGGTTTAGTGATTTTCAAGAAATCTTTGATGAATCGTCGGTAAAAACCGGCGTGTCCTAAAAAGCTTCGTATTTCTCGAATTGTTTTAGGGGGTTGAAGATCTTTTATGACTTCTATCTTAGCTTTATCAACTTCAATTCCCTTGTCGGATATAACGTGTCCTAATACGATTCCTTCTCTGACCATAAAATGACATTTCTCCCAGTTAAGCACGAGGTTTACTTTCACACATCTTTCTAACACCATTTCTAAATTCGATAGGCATCCTTCAAAACTTTGCCCGCATACAGAGAAGTCGTCCATGAACACTTCCATGATGTTGTCTATAAAATCTGTGAAGATTGACATCATACATCTTTGAAAGGTTGCAGGAGCGTTGCATAATCCAAAAGGCATTCGTCTATAGGCGAACGTTCCATAGGGGCATGTGAATGTAGTCTTCTCTTGATCATCTGGGTGGATAGGGATTTGGAAAAATCCTGAGTAACCATCAAGATAACAGAAATAAGAATACTTGGCTAATCGTTCTAACATTTGATCTATAAAGGGTAGTGGAAAATGATCTTTTCGAGTGGCTTTGTTTAGTTTACGATAATCGATGCACACTCTATGTCCTGTCACTACTCTTTGCGATATCGATTCGCCTTGAGCGTTTTTCACAACAGTGATACCTCCTTTCTTTGGTACTACATGTACTGGACTAACCCATTTACTATCAGAGATTGGATATATTATTCTGGCATCTAGTAGTTTCTTAACTTCTTCTTTCACTACAGTGCTAAGGATTGGGTTAATTCTTCTTTGAGATTCTCTGGAGGTTTTGCAATCTTCTTCTAGCAGAATACGATGCATACAGATTGAAGGGCATATTCCTTTGAGATCAGATATGTTATATCCTAATGCAGTTGGATATTTCTTTAAGACATCTAAAAGTTTCTTAGTTTCGATTGTTCCTAAACTGGAATTTATTATAACTGGTCTTTTACATTCAATGTCTAAGAATTCGTATCTTAGGTTATTAGGTAAAGTTTTTAATCCTAATGTAGGTTTATCCTTACTTGGCATGGGATCCGGTGTAAGTGCTAAACTTTCGCTTAGACTATCGTCTTGATACGGTGCACGCCAATTATCATCTTCGAAAATCGGAGGGATTTGAATTTTCATAATTTCAGAATAGGTAGTCTCTTTCATTTCCATTTCTCTTACACATTCGTCAATTACGTCCAATAGATAGCATGTATATTCTATAGCTGGTGATTGTAAGAATTGTGTTAAAATAAATTCAACTTTCTCTTCACCTACTTCAAAGGTTAGCTTTCCTCTTTTTACGTCTATTATAGCTCCGGCGGTAGCTAAGAATGGTCTTCCTAGTATGATAGGTGTAGTGGATTCTTCAGAGATGTCCATGATTATGAAATCAATAGGGATGTAGAATTGTCCTATACGTACTGGGACGTTTTCTAGTATGCCTACAGGATATTTAACAGAGCGATCGGCTAGTTGAACAGACATTTTAGTTGGTCTTAGGTCTCCCATGTCTAGCCTTTTGCAAATCGTTAAGGGCATAACACTGATACTGGCTCCTAAATCGCATAGAGCTTTGTCAATGACGAATTTTCCTATTACACAGGGTATAGAGAAACTTCCTGGATCTTTTAGCTTAGGAGGCATATTATTCTGAATTATGGCGCTACACTCAGCAGTAAGTGTAACTGTTCCGTTATCCTCTATCTTTTTCTTATTAGATAAGATTTCTTTTAAAAACTTAGCATACGAGGGCATTTGAGTGATAGCTTCTGTAAACGGAATAGTAATATTCAACTGTTTCAGAAGTTCGACAAATTTCTTAAACTGACCCATCGTCTTGGAATTGGTTAATCTCTGAGGGTACGAAATTGGTGGTTTATAGGGTGGTGGAGGCACATAAGGCTTTTCTTTCTCCACTGCCTCTTGATTTTCATCTTCCTTTTCTTCTGGATCATTCACCATTTCAGTCGGTTTATCTGGTTTTTGGTACATGGCTGGATTGTAAGGTCTTGGATCGGTAGGTCTGTCAAGTTCCTTGCCACTTCTTAATATCACAGCATTTGCATGTCCTTTCGGATTAGGTTGAGGTTGTCCAGGAAATACTCCAGCTGGTGCAGCGGTAGGTGCTTGTTGTTGAGCTACTTGTGAAATCTGAGTTTCAAGCATTTTTTTATGTGTAGCTAATGCATCTACTTTGCTTACTAATTGTTTAATCTGCTCACTAGTGTGTATGTTTTGGTTTAAGAAGTCCTTGTTTGTCTGAGATTGGTTAGCTATAAAGTTCTCCATCATCAATTCAAGGTTCGATTTTCTAGGGACATTAAGAGCAGTCTTTTGATATCCTGGTGGTGTGGCTGGTGTTTGACCTGGTGCGTATAAAGCATTGTTATTCTTATAGGAGAAGTTCAGATGATTCTTCCAACCTGGGTTGTATGTGTTTGAGTATGGGTTTCCTTGAGCATAATTCACTTGATCTATGGGAATTCCTGTTAATAGTTGACAATCAGGAACTTCATGTCCTGGAACTCCACATAACTCACAGTTAGGTGTTACTGCAGCCACGGTGGCTGTTGGTGTTATGGCCAAGTTATCGATCTTTTGGTTTAGTTGGTCAAACTTTGCATTGACTTGGTCCATACTACTCACTTCGTACATACCTCCTTTTGTTGGTTTCTCAGTTGCGACTCTCTCGCTTCCCCATTGGTAATGGTTTTGAGCCATACTTTCGATAAGTGCATAAGCATCATTATATTCTTTGTCCATTAGTGCACCGCCCGCGGCAGCGTCAATTGTCATTCTTGTATTGTACAAGAGTCCATTATAGAAGGTATGGATGACCATCCATTCTACTAATCCGTGATGTGGACAAAGTCTCAGCATATCCTTATAGCGTTCCCAAGCTTCGAATAGTGATTCGTTTTCCCTTTGCTTAAATCCGTTGATATGAGCTCTCAACATAGCTGTCTTGCTAGGTGGGAAATATATGGTCAAGAAAACTCTCTTTAGTTCCTCCCACGTAGTTACTGAGTTCGAAGGCAGAGATTGAAGCCAGGCTCTTGCTCTGTCTCGAAGTGAAAAAGGAAACAAACGTAGTCTAATAGCTTCTTGGGTAACTCCATTGGCTTTTACGGTATCTGCGTATTGCACAAAGATCGAGAGATGAAGGTTCAGATCCTCGGTAGGATTTCCGACGAATTGATTTTGTTGCACGGCTGATATCAACGAAGGTTTTAGTTCGAAATCGTTTCGGTTGATAGCCGGTGCGGCAATGCTAGAATGCGGTTCAGCTTGCGAAGGACTAGCGTAATACTTGAGTGGGTGATTCTGTTCTTCATCCATCTCTGCGTCCTTTGATGTTACGACTGGTTTAGGTGGATCTAATTGAAGATCTGGAATATTGTAACTTTGTTCGTAATCGAATATCCGTCTTCTTACGTGTAAGAAGCGTTCCGATTCTGGGATTAGAGGTTGCAAGTCTTCGCCTTGAGAGCGAGTACTTGGCATACACTGGGGAATTTAGATTAAGAAAAGAAAATAGTTGTTACCTTAGTCTAGACAATGCTACCTAAAGTGCACTAGTAACTAAATTAAGGTCCCCGGCAACGGCGCCAAAAACTTGATGGGCTAAAGACGTATCTAATTATGTGTCTAGCGGTATCTTAACTGCAAGTGCACAGCCTATCGAAGTAATATTTAAGATTATCGATCCACAGGGACTCTATGGTTACTTAGTGCTAGATGAACTTCTAGTTTAGCTAAGGTGAAGGGTTGTCACGATTTTTTGTTGTTTTTAAAGATTAAAGGAGGGAATTAAATTTAAGTTTAATAAAATAATACTAAGGCGGTCGGTATGTAATTATGCTAACTTAGGCGGGTAAATCTAACCTAGGCTTATAAAGATGGTTCACTTAATCTATTCTGTAGAGGTTACCAGTTTAAATACCTTTAACTCACACTCTCGTGGTCTTATCTCAGATTTTACCCCTAAAGCCCTATGCCTGCTCTCGCTAGCCCATAAGCGTTTAGAGATAATTTTTGGAAACTTAGTAATTCTAATTTATTTTAAAGCGCTCTCGCTGTGTTTAATTTAAATGCCTAACTTTAGCTATCTGGTTAAAATCTCACACTCTCGTGGCCTTGACCTAACCTAATACACTTTCCTTACTCTCGTAACAAAAAGGTCGATTTTATAATAAAAAGTATCAGCCAGAATATTAAGCTCTTAATTATTTTAAGCCTATAGTTGATTTTACCGATTTAGTTTGTTTTAATTACATACCGCCCTAAGGTAATTAGCTACTCATTTTTGTTGAACCCGACAGAGGCAGAGAAACATAAAACGAAATATTCATGGCAGAAAAATAAATATTCAACATAAATATAAAATTGCAAATTAATATAAACCTGGTTAACAATAAAAATGGAAGACTCCTTCTTCCACAGGCTGAAAGCTCGGAGTATTCGTCGGAATCAGAAATAAATTCTAAAAATTCAGAAGGCTTTGAAACAAATAAATTTTATAACAATTTCCTGATGTTTGAAATTGTTATAGGTTTGGTTTGGATACGAGAAAAATAAAGCAATGAAAATAATGCTGGAAAAATAATAAGGGTGTAAAATAATTCGGCAGAGCTTCCGCAAGAAAATAATAAAACTAAACTCTGTAAATTGTTCATAAAATTTTAGCTATTTATAGAAGATTGAATGGGCTTGGTAGTTGGTTTGTTGCTTGGGCCTCGTAGGAGCATTGAGAAAATCCAGGAACGTGTGGATACAGGGTTAGTTGGAAAATAGGCGTTTCATATGCAGCGTGACGTTATGACCAAATCTTCAGTCAAATGACCTATTTTTCCCTTGTCACGGTCGTGACAAGGGCATCACGTTCGTGTCCCTTGTAAAATAAGTGTCACGGTCATGAGGGATATGTCACGGTCGTGATTGCTCCTTTTGGGGTGTCACGGTTGTGACAACTAGGTGACGACCGCGAGTGTTACAAAATATGCAGGTTTTGCAGCATTCTTCATTTCTTCATCTTTTTATGGTTGTTTTCACTCCTTTCACTCTTGGCTCATGATTTAGCTCTGTATACAATGTATTTGCAAAATGGCAAGGAAAACTCGAGGAATCGGGTGTTAAAACGACGATTATGTGATAAAACGGTAATGAAACATAGCAATATAATCGATACATTTTCTCGTTATCAAAGGACGATCATCAAGAGGTGAAGGACAATCACCTAGCAGGGTACGGCTGCTCACGGGAGTTTATCACAACATAGGACGAATGTCGGATAACAAGATCAACGATGGGGACTTCCATCAGATGAAAATGATGAAGGACGATCATCAAAAGGTGAAGGACGATCACCTAGCAGGGGACGGCTGCTGAAAATATCACGACATAAGACGAATGTCGGATAGGAAGGAGTTCTAATGAATTGAGACTCCGCTGGGGACGATGAAGGACGATCATCTAAAAGGTGAAGGACGATCACCTGGCAGGGTACGGCTGCCGAAAATATCATGACATAGGACGAATGTCAGATAGAAAGGAGATAATGTATCAAGATTTGCCGAGAATTCTTCTTGGGAATGGTAGACATAGACAAGTGCCTAATTTTAAGAAAGAAAAGACATAAGTGTCTGACACGGTGTATAGATTAAAGATGCAGACGAGCATCCTTAAGACTATGATACGGACGAGTATTAGTAGAAACAAACGCTTGATGCATGTTCAGAGATGATGATACAGACGAGTACCAACTAGTTAACAAAGAACACGGACAAGTGTCGACTTTGAGGGGGTTTAAGTGATGTATACAAGATACGGACGAGTACCTGTATGAGTAAAAAGTGATGAGTGAGACATAGACGAGTGTCCAACTTGCTATGGAGAGCACGACACGGACGGGTGTAGGAAGAAGTGTATTATAAACAAATATTTGGTTTACAAAGAGTTCAGGCAACCATGCTGGGGAAGGTGACACGAACGATTGCAAAAAGGAGCATGTATTTGTCTATAGAGAATGTTCGGGCGACTTTACTGGGGAGTGATGACACGTACGAGTGCAAAAAGGAGCATGTATCTGTATTTGTGAGCGTAAAGGAAATGCTTCGGCCTTCTGCCGGGGAATTTGAGAGGTATTTGTATATTGTTGGTGGAACGTCAGTATTTGCCGGTGTTTGATTCAGAACATGGCTTGTGATTATGCAATATGTTTGATTTTTGCCGTAATGCTCCGTATTAGACGGAATGCTACGCTTTGAGGGAAAATATGATGCGAATGCTATGATTATGCAAAGATATCGATCCGGGATTCGGATCCCGTTGCGGTGAAGATCTCTGGCTGATCTGCTTGAAGTGGTATCCCAGCTGGGGGTGAGATCCTTGGTAGATCTGATGGAATGATTCTGCTTGGGGAACCAGGTCACTGATTGACCTTCCTTTTGGTGATGATAAGCCCCAGCTGGGGCTATGGGAGCTTTCGTCGCTTTGTTGTGAGATCTTCGGACATTGCTCTTCTGGATGGAGGCTGAAATTCTGCGGGGAGATAGTGCCCTGCCTGACACTTGGCCGAGGAGGAATGATGACCGGCAACTCAGCTGGGGAGAAAGCAGCTCTGGTGTCGGAAGAAATGCTGAGAAAATGGTGATTTGACAGCTTGCTGGGGAGAAACTTTTCATGCCCCATGTTGCACTTCGACTACCTGCAATCCTGTATGGCAAGGAAATGCACAAGTATCCCGAGGTATCCCTTACTGGATTCCTTCATAGGAATTTAGACACTCCCGGGAGCAAATATATTTCCTGCAAGCATGTAATTTAGAAAAGACGCATCTGTATTCATGCAAACAAGGTTTATAAGGACATCGGACATTTTGCAAATGAATATAGAACGTACGAGACGAAATATGACTAAAAATCTGATTTTATTAATTTATGTGCCCTGAATTGGCAAGATACAGTCAAAGAAACGGATCCCCTGAAATGAGGGAATCGTTACAAGTTGAGAAACAAAAAGGTGTTGGCAATGCTGATGACGCTTCAAGGAGCTTCCTTTTTGCTATGACTCGTATGACCTTGACGTTCTTCTCATCTTGCTTTCTGAAGAAGGTCGATTCTGACCGATGTTTTATCCTTTCGAAGCTTTCCGTGTTGTAAGTGATACAGACGAATTCAGAGTGCAGTTGTTCGCTTATTCCCTTATTTTGCGTGGATCGCCCTTTCGGGTTTTCAATCCACCGGGATACCCATTTTTGCCTGAGTTGTCCAATGCGGCTTTTCAACTCAGCGGGTGTACATTTTCTATTCATTTTCCCTTATTTTTGCCCGAGTCTTTTATTCTGTTTTTGACTCGCCGGGATGCCCTATTTTTGCCTGGACTTACATTCTGTTTTTACGTCCAGCGAATTGTTTATGCGAATTATTTTTTAACTGCATCCGAATTCACAGGGGACAGGAAGTCTTCACCATCCATAGTGCTGAGCATCAGTGCTCCACCAGAGAAAACTTTCTTTACTATGAACGGCCCATCATAATTCGGAGTCCACTTGCCCCTGTGGTCTGTATGAGGAGGGAGGAGTCTTTTCAGCACAAGATCTCCTACTTGGTATTCTCGAAGCCTGACTTTCTGATCGAAGGCTTTCTTCATTCTCTTCTGATATAACTGCCCATGACAGATTGCAGCTAATCTCTTTTCTTCGATCAGATTCAGTTGTTTGTATCGGGATCGGACCCATTCTGCTTCGTTCAACTTAACATCCATCAATACTCGTAAAGAGGGTATTTCAACTTCAACAGGTAGGACTGCTTCCATACCATACACAAGCTGATACAGTGTTGCCCCAGTGGATGTTCTGATTGACGTACGGTATCCATGTAAGGCAAATGGTAGCATTTCATGCCAGTCTTTGTAGGTAACCACCATCTTCTGCACAATCTTCTTGATATTCTTGTTAGCTGCCTCAACAGCGCCAATCATCTTTGGCCTGTAAGGAGAAGAATTGTGGTGTTGGATCTTGAAGTACCGGCATAGTTCTGCCATCATTTTGTTGTTCAAGTTGGAACCATTATCAGTAATGATTCGCTCAGGCACTCCATACCGACAGATGATGTCCTTCTTCAGAAATCGGGCTACCACTTGCCTGGTGACATTTGCATATGAAGCTGCTTCAACCCACTTGGTAAAGTAGTCAATGGCTACCAAGATGAATATGTGACCATTTGAAGCAGTTGGTTCAATCTTGCCAATCATATCAATTCCCCACATAGAAAAGGGCCAGGGTGAAGACATCACATTCAAAGGATTGGGAGGCACATGCACTTTATCCGCATAAATCTGGCATTTATGGCATTGCCTGGCATAAGCACAGCAGTCTGCATCCATTGTGATCCAGTAATAGCCCGACCTTAGCAACTTTTTAGCCATTGCATGCCCTCCTGCATGGGTACCAAAGGATCCTTCATGCACCTCGTGCATCAACAAATCTGCCTCCGCCTTATCAACACATCTGAGAAGTACCATATCAAAGTTTCTCTTGTACAAGGAACTATCAGTGTTTAGGAAGAAACTACCAGCTAGCCTTCTTAATGTCTTCTTATCTTTGGATGATGCCCCAGGTGGGTATGATTGGTCCTCCAAGAAGCATTTGATGTCATGGAACCAAGGCTTATCGTCTTTAGCAAGGTCTGCTGAGAATACGTATGCTGATCTATCAAGCCTGGATACCGAAATCCGTGGCACAAAGTTGGCAGCTTGAACTTTGATCATGGATGAAATGGTAGCCAGAGCATCTGCAAACTGATTTTCATCTCGAGGGATATACTCAAGCTTGACTGTTATGAAGAAAGTCAATAACCTCCTTGTATAATCCCGGTAAGGTATCAGATGATCTAGGTGGGTGTACCATTTGCCCTTGGTTTGATTAATTACCAGAGCTGAATCTCCGAATACAGTCAAAGTCTTGATCCTGAGGTCAATGGCTTCCTCAAGACCCATGATGCAAGCTTCGTATTCAGCTTCATTGTTAGTGCAGTTAAGGTGAGTTTTGCGAGAAAGGCATGTGAACTCCTTTAGGTGTAATGAGCCCCGCACCAATACCACGATCATTCATATTAACAGCCCCATCAAACATCATAGTCCATTCTTCTTCTGGGTCTGGCCCTTCAGTGTGAATAGGCTCTTCATGATCTTTTGCTTTTATGAACATGATGTCTTCATCGGGGAAGTCAAATCTCATAGGCTGGTAATCATCAATGGGTTGCTCAGCAAGATAATCAGACAATACACTACCTTTGATGGCCTTCTGAGAGGTGTACTGAATATCATATTCTGTGAGGATCATTTGCCATCTTGCAACCCGTCCGGTGAGTGATGGCTTCTCAAAAATGTACTTAACTGGGTCCATTTTGGAGATCAATAAAGTGGTGCGGGTCAACATATACTGTCTCAGTAGGCGAGCAGCCCACGCTAAAGCACATCAAGTTTTCTCGAGCAGTGAATAACGTTGTTCACAGTCGGTAAACTTTTTGCTTAGGTAGTATATTGCATACTCTTTTCGACCAGACTCGCCATGCTGGCCTAGCACACACCCCATCGACTCTTCTAATACTATTAAGTACATGATTAGAGGTCTTCCTTCAACGGGAGGCATAAGGATTGGTGGCTCTTGTAAGTATTCCTTGATTTTGTCAAAAGCCCTCTGGCAGTCTTCATTCCACCTGACCGTTTGTTCTTTTCTTAACAGCTTGAACAAAGGCTCACAGGTTGCTGTAAGGTGAGATATGAACCTTGAAATGTAGTTCAATCTACCTAAGAACCCCCGAACTTCTTTTTCAGTCTTCGGTGCCGGCATTTCTTGAATGGCTTTGACTTTGTCAGGGTCAACTTCAATCCCTTTTTCACTAACAATAAATCTCAGCAGCTTACCGGATCGCACCCCGAATGTGCATTTGTTGGGGTTTAGCTTCAACTGGTACTTCCTCAGACGCTTGAATAGCTTTAACAGATTCACCAGGTGGTCTTCTTCTGTGAGGGACTTGGGAATCATGTCATCCACATAACATTCAATTTCTTTGTGGATCATGTCATGGAATAATGTTACCATAGCCCGTTGATAAGTGGCACCCGCATTCTTCAGTCCGAATGGCATCACCTTATAACAGAACATGCCCCAGGGTGTGATAAAAGTGGTCTTCTCCATATCTTCAGGTGACATCTTGATCTGATTGTATCCTGAAAATCCATCCATGAAGGAGAACACCGAAAACTGAGCCGTATTATCAACCAATACATCAATGTGAGGTAAAGGGATGTCATCTTTCGGGCTGGCTCTGTTCAGATCTCGGTAATCCACACACATCCTCACCTTGCCATCTTTCTTAGGCACAGGTACAATATTAGCAACCCACGGCGGATAGCTAGTCACAGCAAGGAAACCGGCGTCCCACTGCTTTTGTACCTCTTCTTTTATCTTCATGGCCATATCTGGGCGAGTACGGCGCATCTTCTGTTTTACTGGCGGACAGTCTTCCTTCAGAGGCAGCTTGTGCATGACAATATCGGTGTCCAACCCTGGCATATCCTGATAAGACCAAGCAAAAACATCCACATATTCCCGGAGCATGTCAATCAGTTGCTCTTTCACTGAACCTTGTAGGCAGGCCCCGATCTTGACTTCCTTCAAGTCTTCTTCTGTACCAAGATTAACTGTTTTGACCTCCTCCTGATGAGGAGTGATAACCTTCTCCTCTTGTCTCAACAACCTAGCTAGCTCTTCAGGTAGCTCATAGTCTTCTTCAACTCCTTCATCAGCTTGATTGATTGGATTGTCAAAGTCATATGAAGTCATAGCAGTATTGTTGTCGGTGCAGTCTGGAGGGCACTTTCTGCAAGGGTTTAGATTGGTTCATTTTAGTGATCAGTTTTATCTTATTTAGGAAAAGTGAAAATGAAGTTGTTTATTTTGAAAAACATTGCCATTTTATTTTTGTACAAAAAGTGAAAAATGAAAAACAGTGAGCGAAAAAGAAAAGACTCATTTGCAAAAGATGTCCTGATATTCATTAATTGATCTTTGCACAAAATACAAGATGGCCCGATTACAAAATGAGTCTTGACATATTGGGCAAGATGCAAGACTTGATGCATGCTTTAAAATACAGGAAATAATAATTACTCTGCAGGAGTAACCCTTATAATTTCCTGGGAAGACCAGTTTGAGACATGGCTCCCCGGGGCCTTTGGACGTATCCAGCTTTCCAGGTTGCGCTCATCTTCCGACTCATCTTCCAAATTGTTCACAGCATCCGGGATGAGCATTCCCCCGCTGACAAACTTGGTCTCTTTGGCAGCCTCTGATTGATCTTGTTGAGTTGGTCTGTAACCCAACCCAAATCGGTCTTCTTTCATTTCCACGGGCAGCAGCTTGCCCCAGCCTTGGGCGGTACCTTCCTCAACAACCTTCCGGGCTTGCTGGTATGATGTTATGGAAGTTCCCAGCACAGCAGATGCTTCATTAATGTTCAAGGCCTCGAACCCTTGGCTCATGGTTTCATGGATCTCCCCATCCATCTCAATGTACTTATACATAGCCAGCTGGCTAACAAAGATGTCCTCCTCCCCACAGATGGTGATGATTTGGCCTTCCCACTCGAATTTTAACTTCTGGTGAAGGGTAGATGTAACAGCGCCAGCAGCGTGGATCCAGGGTCTACCCAACAGACAGCTGTAGGCCGGCTGTATGTCCATCACAAAGAAGGTAGTTTTGAAGGTTTGCGGGCCAATCAACACAGGCAGATCAATCTCTCCAAGCACTGATCTTTTAGAGCCATCAAATACTCTCACTACCAAATTACTCGGACGTAATGCCAAGCCATCATACTCCAGCTTCACTAAGGCTTTCTTTGGTAGAACATTGAGTGATGACCCAGTGTCCACCAGTACATGAGATAGAACAGCACCCTTGCATTCCAAGGTGATATGTAAAGCCTTGTTATGTTTACGTCCCTCTGTTATTAAGTCAGCACTGGTAAAGCCCAGTCCATGACTGGTGTTGACATTTGCAACCACAGTTTCTAGCTGATTAACAGTGATCTCCTCCGGCGCGTATGCTGCGTGCAGGACTTTCAACAGTGCATTCCTGTGAGCTTCAGAACACATCAATAGTGATAATATGGAGATTTTGGAGGGAGTTTGGTGAAGCAGGTCCACTACCTTGTAATCACTTCTTTTTATGATTCTCATAAACTCGTCTACATCTTGTTCAAAAGATGTCTTCTGAGTTTCTTTGGGAGTCGGCTCTTCAGGTACCACACTCTTTCCCTTTGCTTTGGCAGCAGCCTCTGCTTCAACATTAGGTCTTTGTGTTTGTGAGGCAAAAAGGCATCCGCTTCTGGTGAAGCCTCCGCCTCCCCTAACATTATCAATTTGTGGAGAAGAGGTTGATGAATCCAGAGTGATTTTCTCCCCGTTGCAGTAGAGATCATAGCCATAATGCCAAGGTATGGCATTATTGCTTTCATAAGGAACGGGTCCAGGAACCGTAATAGTAACTGGACTGACTGCTGCAGAGGAGGGTACTGTAATGGTATGCGGATCATAGTAAATTGTGAATTGTGATCCGGTAGGAGGTGCCATGATTTGTTGTTGGAAATTGCTGCTGGGAGGAACATTTGATGGGTCATAATAGATTGTAACTATCGAAACATCTTCGTTAATTTTTGCTGGCGTTGTAGAGGATTCTGCTAATAACACAGATGCTGATGTTGTAGAAGAACGGGTTGTTGACATTTGATTTGTTGAAGTGATGGACGGAGCCATTGCTGATGATATTGATGAATCGGTAGGAATGATTGTTGCTACTATTATAGAAGAATCGGGAATTGTTGTTAACGGAATTGCTGGATTTGTAGGCGCCGTTGTTGAAATATGAAGGATAACATCCTTGATAAGACCGTCTATGCCGTCTCTCAACCTTTCACACCCATTGACTGCAATGTTGCAATACCCACAACCGAGCTCGCACCCGGGGAACACATGGCCCTCTAGCAGCTGAGCTTTAATTTCGACCAAAGGTGTTCGAATTTGTGCAACACTGGTGATCAAGGTAGATGGATTGTCTTCCTCAATGGCATTAATCCTTGGCCCGCCATGATTAGGCATAGGATTTTTGTTGACATTCGGAGGAGGTGCAAAGTTGAGGGCTTTAGAATCTACCAGATCTTGGACTTTCATTTGTAAGGCCCTGCATTTTTCAGTATTGTGACCAGGTGCATTGGAGTGGAAAGCACACCTGGCGTTGACATCATAATTCTTTGGGAGGTTGAGAGGATCTGGTGGCGCCAACGTCCTTAACTCAACCAAGTTAAGCTTCAGGAGTTGTGGCAATAAGGCGACATAAGGCATAGGGATGGGGTCAATCACCCTATTTTCCTGTGATGGTCTTTGTTGGAAAGGACGTTGTTGTTGGTTGCTATTGTTGTTGTTGTAGGTTCTCTGTTGCGGATACTGAACTTGTTGTTGATAATGTGGTTGTTGCTGAGGATATGCTGATTGTTGAGGAATCGGAGCTGGAATGGTAACAGCTGCTACTGACCGGTGTACATAATGAGGTCTTCCCCTGCTTGTATGGATGGAATTAGTCTCACCGGCTCTTCGGGGTCCCACAAAAGGCTTCCTGGGATTACTGGATGAACTTGCACCACTGTCAGAAATCTTGCTCATTTTTAATAGACTTTCAATCCTTTCACCAGCTATGACGACATCAGCAAAGCTGGTAGAGGAAAAGGCAGCCAGTCTATCAATATACGTTCCTTGCAGAGTATTCATGAACATGTCGGCCATTTCCCTTTCTGACATGGGTGGTTGGACAGCAGCAGCAAGCTTCTCCACCTTTGGGCATATTCCCTGAAGCTTTCTCTGGAAGACTGGGACATTCCCATCAGAAGGGTTCTGTTAGGAGCCATGTCCAGATTGTATTGATATTGCCTGATGAAGGCTTCAGCTAAGTCCTTCCAGCATCTAATGGTAGCTCTGGTCAAGTGTGAATACCACTCTCTTGAAGCCCCAGTCAGACTGTCTTCAAAGTAGAACATCCACAGCTTCTCATCCATAGTATAAGCTTTAAGTCTTCCCAGGAAAGATTGCAGGTGAGTGCGTGGGCAGGAGGTTCCATTGTATTTCTCAAAGCACGGGGGTTTGAATTTGTGGGGAATTCTCACTCCATCCACTAGCCCCATGTCCATTACATCGAAGCCCAAAGAATTCTGAGACTCCAGAGATCTCAATTTCTCAGAAATTTCATCTAACCTCCGGTCATAGACTTCATCTCCTGCTCCCATAACAGTAAACTGCTCTTCTTGAGGATCTTCTTGCAAGATCCTTCCTGCAGCAGTGTTACCCTGTACATTTCTAGGGATGTTGACTTCCGGATCCAGATGAGGTCCAAACACTGGTGGATCAGTGCGAGGCTGATCCCTTTCATTGTTGCTAGTTCCTCCTGTCCCAAGATGAGGCTCCTCAGGAGTTTTCCTTTCCACCAGTTCTCTTAATCTTTCTTGACTCTGGGCCAAGCCAGTCATTACAGCAATGAATTGAGACATCTGGTTCCTCATTTCCACTCTCTCATTAGCCATTTGATTTCTGACCTCAGTCAGATCTTGCTGTACTTGATCCATTTGAATACTAGGAAGGTTGTTGCGAGTAGGGTACCGGTGCGTGCGGTTGACAGGGAACACTCGGCGACGAGCAATGTTTCCTGAGATCACAACAAAGTTAGAAACAATAATAACAAAACCTACAAAACAAAACAAGGTTAGTATGCAATGCAGTATGCTTATTTGTTTTCCAAGGTATCCGGCTTTGTTTTTTTTTGGTTTTGACCTTTCCAGACCTCGAGGAAGATGCTTGATGTTACTGAGAAAAGGAGCCCAATGAAACAAACTAATATATTACAAATGATGAACAATACATAGTCTGTTTTACAACACATGCCCATGGAGGGTCAAAATACATCAAAAAAGGAAAAGTACATCAAATGGAAACAACAACATGCAAAGAGTCAGACATCCAGTCCAAACTCATCCTCCTTGACCTCCTTCAGGAGTGCCTCAGTCACTGGACCAGCTGGGTGCTCTGTAATGGTCCTAATGAGGAGGTTCCTGGTAGCGATGGCAGTGGTCAGCTTCTTGTGCCTGTCCTGGTCCTTTGATCTTTTCAATCCTGCCCTGAGCTTCAACTCTGAAATCTCCTTCTGGGCTGCCAACAAAGCTTCCTGCTGTTTCTTCTCATTGGCCTCCAACTGTTCAATCTTGGCTTGAGTCCTCTGGTCTTCCTGTGTCCGGGCTTCAGTGATCCTGACCCACCTAGCCTGACTCTCTTGCAGATAAAGCTCAGTCCTAGCCTTCTGAAACTTGGCTTCTTTGCAGGCATTCTTCAATATTTGTTCCCCAACTCTTGCTTTCTTGATGTAGTCCTCTGTCTTCTCAATTTTGGCAAGATGCTCCACCTTGATTTTCTCCAATCTCTCAATATCCAGACGACCATCACTTCTTTCCCAAAGAGTCTTCTTCAAAGCTTGAGACAGGTTCTCATTCCTTTCCTTCAGCTTCTCAAATTCTTCCAGGCTGACAGTTGCTGCTGGCTGAGCTGTAGATGGTCCAGGTATATCCTCAATGGTGAAAGGCATTCCAGTAATCTGAGCTCTAGTACGGGACCAGTCATAGTACTAAGCTGAAGCAACATTATTACACCTTCCAAGAATAGCCATCCCTTTTGTCTGAATGTTGTCCCAAGCCCAGGATGCTTGTCTGACAGCAGCTAGATTAGGTTTTATTTCACAATACAGGGTCTCAGCTAAATCTTGCACTCTGGGAGGGTGAATCAAAGCATAGCCCAGTTGTCTCTTAAATAGCAAAGGATTGTAGTTGATGCAACCCTTTACTCCTATTAGAGGCACATTTGGGTATTGCCCACAGCTGGTGATAATGTCTTTGCCTTTGGTGCTCTGGGTGCACCACCTAATAACATCTGAAGTCAAAGCAATGAGCCTCTTAGCCCAATTCTTCTACTGGTTAGGATTCAAGAAGGCATCTGTTTTAGGTAGATGTCTGAGCAGCCAGGTGTGAAACAAAGGAGCACAACATCTCACCAACTTCCCCCTTGTTTCTCATTCCTCTGATGAATGGAGTAATAGAAATCTCCCAGCAATGTGGGTACTGGGTTCTTCAGAAGAAACAGATGCTTAGGGACTTGATGTACCTTCATCTGACCCTGTTTCATTTGTCGGGAGCGACAGCTTGGCGACTCTGCTGGGGAATGAATAGAGTCGCCAGCTAGGCATTTTTATCCCGGAGGAAAGGCAATGCTGCATAAGCCTAGGAAAAGATGGATAAGACGGTTTGCGAACCAGAGAGACTGAGAAAGGGGGTTGGTTACAACCTGGGAAGGTATTAGCACCCAGATTGTCCGTCGTACTCGACGGGATCCACGCTTAGAAGATTTGTGTTTTAAAGGGGTAGTGTCAGTGCAATCTGTGTACAAAATAGCTGGAAAAGAATGTACAGGTGTCAGTGTATAGTGTATAAGTGATATGAAGTATGAAAGTGTCAGTGTAAGGAAGGATTGAAATGCTCAAGATCATGAGGCTAAAGAATGAAGCTGAAAGGAGGGGGAATATACAGAGACTTTTGTTCGATAACTGTTAAGTTATGCCTACGTATCCTCTCGTGCAATGAGGAAGTCAGAACACCGTAGTTCGACCCAAAGAGACTGAAAGGTGAATTGACTTGTGAACTGCTTACTTGCCTATGCTCAAGTGTATGATCTGTCTGGCACAGATGCAAACTGTCTTGCATTAGACGGAAGAAGCAAGTTCTCGTTTATGAGTGAAGATGATGAGAAAAGAATCCCGGAGGAGACGATTATTGTTTGTTTTTGAGTTTTCAGTCTTTTATTGCTTTTGAAAGTTTGTCGTAATTTAATGAGCTTAAGCCTAAACCAATGGATTTAGTAAACTCATCACATCTTCCCTCTGATTAGGGGTAATGAGAATACCTTAAGTGTGAAGTCAACTTCTCACACTTAATCACCTTTGGTGTAGGATTAAGATCATTAACCTACTTGTGATTATTTAGATGTTTTTGTTGTTTTTGTTTAGTGTTGAGTAATGAGGTTAAGCCATAATCAGGGATTAAACAGACTCATTACACCATCCTAATAGAAGGATAATAGATGAGAATGTTTAAGCTGAGGAAAGCTCCTCAACTTAATCCATGATTAGGGATTAAACTCATGACAAAACAAGCCTTTGATTAAGATGGATTTTATTCAATGGTATGATGATGAAGTGGATTTTTAGGGTTTGTAAGACAACTTGAGGGGGACTTGTCCATTAACACTAGGGTTAGTCCTTCTTAACCAATTAAGGAAGAATTAGAACCCTAATGCAAGGCCCAAGTTACAAGTGTGATGTCTTGATGATTATTAAGATGGATTGATTAAGAGATTTAAACACATTAAGGGTTTAACACTTAGGATTAAAGTTATACACTCCATCCTAATAGAAGGATGCAGGCATAAGCTTAATCACAAAGCCTTAAAGCCTTTAGGGTTTAGTCCCTGATTATGAGGTGAGAAGAGAAGACTCAAATAGATGACACAAAGGTAAAAATCTAAGTGGGAAAAGTCTAATCCTAATATTCACATGCTCGGATGGTCCTAGGTTAGTGAGGCTCACTATCCTAAAGAAGCAGGAAAGAAGAAGAGAAAGATGAAAGGAGAAGCTCCATGGTGGCCTAAGCGCACCTCAAGTTAACAAAAGAAGATGAGAAAGAAAAATTGATATGAATAAGAATGAAGAATGAAATAAGATGAGTTGGATGAAATAGAAATAAGATAAGATGAGAATGCGACATGGAGATGAATAAGAATGAAGATAAGGAATGCACAAACAGAGCCTACACCAGTAGGACTTCCAGATGCAACGGCATGCAATAAGTATAATCGGGCCCCAGTGGTACCTAACGGAGAAGGTCCGTTGCCTCTTCAAAACGCATGCACGAAACTCAAGAAGAAGTATCGAATCCAAAGCGGATCCAACAGTTAAACAAGATTGTCAATTATCAGGGTATTAGTCAAATGTCAAATGTAGGCTTCCAGCATCCAGAATTAAAACCAAAAAAATCAGTTTGTGCAAAATCAAAGTCTAAGTGCAAATTGCATCCGGATTATGAAAAACAACTAATCACAAAGCCATCATCACGCTACAATCTCCATCATCGAAATCGAGCAATGATCCTACAAAACATCAACCCAAACTAGCACCAAAATCAAATTAAATCAAAATTAAAATTGCTTAACAAGATAATAATTAAAAATAATAAAAGTTAACAAGTACTTAAAGAAAGAAAGGTAAATTAAAATCCTAAAGAAAGAAATAATCAAAAATGAGTTTAAACCTTATAATAAAACCAAAAAATTAATTAACAAAAAAGATTAAGAAGAAAAAAAAGAAATAGCACAAAGTTATTAGCCAAGCAGGAGAGGTGCTAGCGCTGGATTCTGGGAGTGCTGGGAGAAAACAAAACGTGTTTGGGCTAAGCCCAATGTCATTCACAATAATGGAGGGTGAAGTAGAAATTTGCTGGAATTGGGGGGTGAGATTAGAAACCACCTTATCATGGGCTGAGTCTAACTGCAATGACAAACAATTATCAAGCCTTCTCTTTATATATAATAAAAAAAAACGAAAAATTAAAAAAGCAAATTATAATAAAGTGAAAAAAAAACAAATGTTAATAGATACAAAAACAAAGAAATAAAACTCAAAACAAAATAAGTGACACAGGGGAAAATGATTGAATCCCCTTCTGTTCCTTCACCGCAACGTCCTCCTCTTCTCTTTCGTTTCACTCCCCCTCCGGAAACAAGAAAAAAACTCGCCGCCAATCAATGATCTCGCAGCCGAAAACCTAAAAAACTCTGCCGCGACGCCGACGACCTTCTCCATCTCGCTCCTCAACGCAAACGTCAGCGATCCATGGCCTGTTGCTGCTTGCTTGCGCGGCCTGCTGTCCGTCTCAGTTTCAGCTTCTCTTTCAAAGCAGCAAATCGCGACTTCGCCCCTTCAACGATTCTGGCTTGAATCCTTTCTTCCACTTTCGATCTGTTTTCCGGATTTTGGTGGTTTATGAAGTTCTGCCGTTGAAGAAAGTTGGTGAGGTTCGTGGTTCGATGCGAGACAAAGGGTGACGAGGGTGTCGGGATGAGCACAGAGAAAGAGTATTTGAAAAGGTTTTTTTTTCTCGGTCTTTGCTTCACTCTCACGATCTCTTCATCTTTTTCTTTTATGTCTCTGATTTCTGTGATTTGGTTGGTTAAAGGTGATGTTGAAAAAGAATGTTGTGTGGTGCGGTGAAGAGAAAGTTTACTGTGTTTGATGATGTGAGAGAGGTTGGGCGGTTTGGGTATTGTTGTTGGTGTTCGAGGGTGAGGGAAGGGTTAAGGTGGAGGACGGAATTTGAAAAGGTTTGGATTGTTATGAAGTTTGCGGTTATACAGGTGGCTGTTGGTTATGTGCCATTTTCCAGGTTTAAAGAATATTGGGGGAGATGTTTTGTGTGTGTTTCTAGTTCGATAAGAGAAATCAAGAGAATGAAAATGTTGTGAGAAATTTTGTTGAGGTTGTACGTTTAGAGGTTTGTTGAAGAAGGTGACTGAAGTGAGGAAAGGTGTGTTGCGGTTTGGTGTGGTTGTGACTGAGGTGAGTTTGGGTGTTGTGCAGGTGAAGGGTGTTGAGACTTTGTGGTGATGCCAAGAGCTGATGAATTTGTCTCAAGATATTTGCTGAGTTGATGTGAGGAAAAAAAAATGGATTGCTGTTGCTTGGCTGTGAGAATTGTATTGTGAGGTGTGATGTATGGAACATTGTTGCTGAATGGAGGCGCCACTGTTTTCACTTTCTGCACCAAAAAAAGCTTTTTTGCCAACTTTATGAAACTTTTCAATTCTGTCCCCTCTGCTGCTAGCATTTTTTGTCTGTTTGTACCTTTCTAAAGCACTAACCTTGATTTGGTTCAAAATGAATTAAACAAGTTGGGTTTGGACTAAACAAAAATAATAGAAACAAAACTAACTAAGAGTAACAAAACTAAATAAAATTATGAATTTAAATTAAATTTAAACTAACTAATAAAAATTTTAAACAAAAATTAAAAATCATTTTTAAATTAAAAATAAATAAATTTAAATGAATAATAACTAATTAAAAGAATATTCTAAGTTTAAAACAATAAAGTTTCTAAGAAAATTCTACACTAGGAACAATAATCAAATTAACGATTAATTAACTAATTTAAAATTCTAAATCAAAAATTAACAAATTATAAACTAAAACTCTTCACTAAATTAAACTAAATCAATGAGAAATTAAAGCTAAAGCTAGATCGAGATTAAATACTAATCAAAATTAATCGAAACTAGATAAAGTTATACTAAAATTGATTAACAAAATTCACAAAATTATGTCAAAATCTAGTAAAATTTTAAGCTAAAACTTCTAACAAATGTTAATAATAATAATATAAAAAAAAAACTAATCAACAAAATTATAAAGAAGGTAATAGAATAATTAAGAAAGAAAACACAATAATATATATATAGAAACAATGGAGGAGAGGGGTGGTCGCTGGATTCAGGTGCTGATCAGCAACATGCTGGGTCGAGTATCCAAAGGCCCATTGGCCTAGCTTTTGAAGTAGCTGGGAGTTTGAAACCAAATACACAGGTGCAAAGCTCAAACTCGCATGGGCTTAGGGAGGCTTGGTCCAATAACAACAACACATATAGTCTAATTTCCTGAACCAAACTTCTCATGAATCACAACTTGATAATTTGATAAAACCAGTACACAACACAACCTGACTTGAGCATGCACTGTTCGATAAATCAACCACCGAATTGATGACAGCCCAGATGTATAGCAAATAGTCCTTTCAGACGTGAAACCTCTGAATACCGCTAAATCAAGGAAATAAACCCTAATTTAGTGACAGGAACAAAGAGAGGATGATGCCACTAATGGTTGCATAGCTGAAACCTTGAACTCTCTAATAATCCGTAGATAAAGATGTGAAACCCTAATCACCAGGAAATCTCGATCCCATGCCTTAGGAACTTATGCAAATGGTATGCAAAATGCGTATGAATGCAAAACGAAAAGCAGAAAAAGATACAAAAGCCAGAGGGCAAATTTAGGGTGTCTACAGCTGCCCCTATTCAAGCAACTGTTAATCTGAAAAGGATGAGAGCAACGGCTATTAGACGTTCAAGATAAACAGAGATTGAATACCAAAAAGACCCCGAAATTTGCACTCACAGAATGAAGAAGAAAAGGGATATAGATTGTATAAGAAAGCAAAGTATATTGTAAAGTGTGGGCGACGGAGGACGACCGTCGAGCAGAGGACGACTGCTGGGTAAATAGCAATGACGGGGATGGCCGACATGCTGGGGATAAAAAGTAAGGCTAAGACGGGGACGACCGACTAGCTGGGAAAAATAGGATATCATGATGGGGACGGCCATCAAGATAAAGCTGTAAAATTTTCTGGGGATCGAATGAAACATGACGGGGACGGCCATCAAGTTCACAAAGTAAGGTAACCAACGATGGGGACGGCCATCGGGCTAAACTGATGAAGGACGATCATCAGGAAAAGGAAAAGGGACCACGAAGGGGACGGCCATCAGGTTAAAGAATAAATGAAATAACGATGAGGAACGGTCATCAAAGGTGAAGGACGATCACCTAGCAGGGGACGGCTGCTCTGTTGGGTAAGATGAGGGACGGTCATCTAAGGTGGAGGACGACCACCTGGCAGGGTACGGCTGCCAAAAATATCGCGACATAGGACGAATGCCGGATAAAAGGTCAACGATGGGGACGGCCATCGGATGAGCATGATGGAGGACGACCATCAAGGGGTGGAGGACGACCACCTAGCAGGGGACGGCTGCTCTCAGGGTTTATCATGACACAGGACGAATGTCAGATAAAAAGAAAATTTTGCTTTGTTGACAATCTACTGGGGAGTAGTAAACACGGACGAGTGTTTATATCCGAGAAATAAAAGGTATAAGTGTTTTGACGCTGTGTATAGATTAAAGATGCGGACGAGCATCCTTAAGACTACGATACAGACGGATATCGGGTAGAAACAAATACTGACATGCGTTTAGAGATGATGATACGGACGAGTATCAACTGGTTAACAATGAACACGGACGAGTGTTGATTCTGAGGGGACTCTTCTGGGGAATAGTAGACACAGACGAGTGTCTATATTCAAGAAGACATGAGTGTTTGACACGGTGTATGGATTAAAGATGCGGACGAGCATCCTTAAGACTATGATACGGACGAGTATCATGTAGAAACAAACGCTTGACGCATGTTCTGAGATGATGGTACGGACGAGTACCAACTGGTTAACAAAGAACAAGGACCAATGTTGAATCTGTGGGGATATGAATGGAATATACAAGATACGGACGAGTATCTGTATAAGTGTAACATGAGTAGTGAGTATGAGTATTGTATAGATGAGTGTTTTAACTGCTGGGGAGAGTGACACGGACGAGTGTCAAAAGGAGGAAAGTATAGTATAAACAAAGTATCTGAGTTGTGGAAGTGTAAGCGACTGCGCTGGGGATATGACATGGACGGATGTCAAGGAAGTATATATATAAGTATCTGTGAGTGCAAAAGGGGACGTCTTTGGCTTTATGCTGGGGATATGACACGGACGGGTGCCACAAAGAGTATATACTGATGTTTGGGAGTGTAAGGAAACTGTTTTAGCTTTAGCTCTCCGTTGGGGAATTTGGGAAGCATTCTGTATACCGCTGACGGGTTGAAAGCTTTTAACTCTGATGGGAACGAAGTGTTGGCAACCTGACGCTTGTTGGAGAGTTTTTTTACTGGAGGAAAGACGACTCTGCGTGAGGTATACTTCGTTTAACTGCTTTGAATATCTGCTGAGGATCTGATCATCCTGTTCTGACTCCACTGGGGAGAATTTCTCCTTGCTCTGCTGGGGAAATCCCTTGGAAATGAGAATCCCGATGACTCTATGGGGAAAAATCATCTTTAGACTTGGCTAGGGAAGATGCTTGATCACACAATCCTGCTGAGGAGGGAATTCTGATAATTCTAACTTTTGTGGGGAAGCAAGGCCTTCAGCTGCCTGTTGGGAAAACTTCATTGTGGAAAGATAAGTCCGCTTGGGGACGAGAACGATTCAATTAGCCTTAAAGTTCTGTTGGGGTTATCATCTGTTCCAACTCAGTTGGGGATGCGTCAACCCTCTGGCATGGTTGAGAAAAAGATTTGGCAATGCTCTGCTGAGGAGAGACTTTGTTGGAGAATTAGAGATCGAAATAAGCCAAATTAAGCCCCATGTGTAGCATGACGACTGTGCTGGGAAGATATGCCAATGAAAATTGGCTTTGACTGAATGCGAATAACCAACTCCTCATGAGGGAATCTTGTCGGCTGAAAGAAGATCTTTATGCTCGGGGAAGAAATAAACTTCCAATGCCCTGCTGGTAAAATAAATACCAGACATTCCCTGAGAATTAACACAGTGCTTCAAACTTCTGAGCTCAACAAATGCATTACCGATCATCCTGAGTGAACTATCATTCCCTTAACTCCTCAATTATACCATACTGCATCATCCATAAAAAGATCGTCTTCAGAGGATTTTACAGAAGACTTGGCATCCAGAATTGCCCCAGTGTCTTCAAACTCTCGCAGAAATTCAACAAGTCTTGAGATAACTGCCCCAGATTACGTCTTGAAACGATTCTTGCCCCACATCAGAGCTAAAACAGAAACCATGCGGTATGAAGATGCAATGCGAATGATGTACAATGCAGACGTATGCTCATAACCAAAGATATGAAACAAGGATGGTTGGGCGCTAGGGCCAGGTTGATAGATATATATGTTTTTGGTTGCCAAACAATTGGACTTTTGAAGGTGAATTACCAGACTAGAACTGGTTTATTAAAGGTAGGCCAACAGACGAGAACTGATGGGCAAAGAATAAGTCGTCAGACGAGAACTGACTCCTTGGGTTCATTGTCAAACGAGAATTGACTCTGAAAAAAGAATGACTACCAGACGAGAACTGGCGTTCAAACGGGCTAAATGAAAAGGTGACCAGACGAGAACTGGTTAAAAGATTCGCCTACCAGACGAGAACTGGTATTTGAAATTGGTTCGCCAGACGAGAACTGGACTTTGGGGTTTGTCTGCCGGACGAGGACTAGACTTTGAAAAGTTTTGCCAGACGAGAACTGGACTTAGAACGGTTTGCCAGACGAGAACTGGACTTTGAAAGGTTGATAAGTTGGGGTTACGAGGCCCTGGGTGTGAGATTGATGTTACGGGGTTAGGATGCCCAATGCACTTATGATGCATATGCTCTATGTGCGACATGAATAACGTATGCAAATGTTTTATGCCATGCTTATGAAAAGCTAGAAAAACCCCCAAGGATGGGAAGAAAGGTCTTATGTGACAAGGCTTCTGGTTGAGAAGAGTGACAAAGGCGACGGTGGGTAGCATGATTTCCCGACACTCGTCTTGAACTCTGAGATTACTGATACAAATTGCTCTGTGTAGCCAAAATTTGCCCCTGTTGGGCGAGTCTCTGGACAGACTGTTGCTGATTATCCAATTTCTGGAATAGAAAACTTTGATGTTCTCTCGAGGAGAGTTGCACTTAGTGAGCTCTGGAATTATCCTGCCCCGGTATGAGCGTGGAAGCGACTTGACTCATTCTGACTGAGCATTGGAAGAATTGATCCTTAGTCAATGGAAACTCCGTGTGTCCTGCCCCTGCTTGGGAATTTCAACTTTGATCAACTAATTCTTGAATGACGTCCCTCCGTCAACTGATGCTTAGGAACTTGCTTTACCCTGACGGATTCCTTGGTCAACAAAACCACTGGATAACATGCCCCTGGTCCATAGGCTAACATGATGCTCTCGATTCTAGTCATCATTGTTGAATGATCAAGTTTTCCTCTGATTGTCCTTTGTAGGAGCTTTCCTGATGACACAAACTGACTTGCAATTAAAACTATTCATTTACAAATGGTAATTTTAATGCAGTACACATGCAAGTTTTTTGAAAATTTATTTATTTTGATGCTGTGACAGTGTGTGACGAATGGACGATTAGTCCAAACGTAGTGTTGAGTTAGCAAATCGTTAGGAGTCAGTTTACGCAACCTTGTCGTAGTATGCTTTCAGAATTGAACCTGATTCAATTAGGACTTTCAAGGGTTATGACGTGGTCTGGTTCACGGTTTTAGAAAGAAGGGTTTATGGCTCAAAGTTTTTTTCTGTACCCACCCATTCTCCTTGATGTTCTCCAGTCCTATGTTCAGCTAATTCGACTTAAGCGCTCTCTCCTCACAAGGGTTTTGTAAGGATTGAGGAGCCAATGACGTTGATGGTTTACGCACCAATGAGGTTTCTTGGGGTAACAGTCACCCATTCTGACTTTGTGTCTGGTCACACAACTTTGTTCTAATGGAACTTTTTTTTCATCATTTTTTACTCCCTAACTTTTGCTTGGACTGGTTCCTTTTGAATTTTTCGATTTTGAAGTCCAGCGGGATACCCTAACTTTTGCCTAAGTCATATGTTTTCACACATTTTTTCGACTTAGCGGGCTTTATTTCTTTTTTTTCCTTTTGATTTTTGTTGAACGAATCGTGTGACACTGGCTTGTCATGACTTGCTGAAAGGGTTGACTGCCTCATTCCTTTGTCGGTGAGGGATAACCATTGTGGTTTCACGTCCCTTGACCTCTTGAGGTGTAATGAATAAAGGTAATGGACCCTCGGATGCACACTCCTTTGGAAATTTGAACGCTCGGTCAAATTAACTGATAACTACCCTGCCCTGGGTTGAATGTGAGGGTTTTTCCGTTTAGAAAAGAAACTCCTACTTCAAGGCTCAGAGGGGTTGACGAGGGTTTATCTCCCTTATATCTCCGGTGTTTGGGGATTGAAGCAATGTCTGTACATCGTCAGCAGGTTCTACTCTGAAAGCATACCTTGAACAATTATGGGTATTCAGTTGTCATCATCCTCCCTCAAACCTGCTAAACAACAGTGAAATAAATGGGAGGTATATGGATGCAAATTTTTTTTATTTTTCGTTTTTTTATTTTTTTTTTCAATGCAAGTAAAGAAAAATGAGCGAATGCGACATAATTGATTCAAAAGTGCAAGATCACTACATTAACATTACCATTCAAAAATAACATTGCTTAAAAGACAAGTAGCTGCTAACAGGAAAGAAACTACAATGCAAATGATAAAAGGATACAATGATCACCAACTCTGCTGACACTGTTGCTCGGACACTGAAAACAGGAGACGCTCCCTCGAAGTCTTTGAACTCAATCAGGCGAGAGGTTGACGTGCACAACCAAGCTTCCTTCTGGAAAGGAAATGTAGCCCTTGTCGATCAATTGTTGTACCTTGGCTTGAAAAGCTTTGCAATCTTCAGTTGAATGCCCCATTGATCCACCATGATACCCACACTTCTCATGAGGATTATACCCTGGAGGGTACGGCTCTGACAACGGCTTGAGAGGCTTAGGAACCACCAAAGAGCTATGAACTAGATGCGGCAAGAGTTCACTGTACGCCATGGGGACTGGATGAAGAGGAGCATTCCTTCTTTCTAGATTGTTGCGAGGCCTAGGCTGGCTCTGAAGTTGATTCTGAGGTCTTCGACCATGAGCTTGCAGATTTGGACGAGGAGGAATCCAGGACTTCTGATATGGTGTTCTAAGCATTGCCGAATGCCCATAAGAGTAACCAGATTCAGGAAAAGATGATCTCTGAGAATATGTTGGTCTAGAATATTTGATATTTGCCATGACTGCACTGACGTCATTCCATTCTTCCTCTTGGGAGCTAACAACAGACTCTCCTTCACTAGCTGGGATATCCGAAAAGTCCTGGATCTTTCCCCTTTTGAGCAGGCTCTCAATGCGTACTCCAACTATCATCAAATCAGAGAAGCTTGTCATCCCAACGCTACTCATTCTTTCCAAGTATGGACCCTGCAAGGTGCCCACGAACATGTCAATTAATTCTCTGTCTGAAAGTGGTGGTTGCACTTGGGCTGCCAATTCTCTCCACCGCTGTGCATATTCTCTGAAAGATTCACCACTCCCCTGGGATAGGCTCTGCAAGTGCGTGCGATTGGGCGCCACGTCCATATTGTACTGGTATTGCTTTACGAAAGCTCTGGATAAATCATTCCAAGATCGAATATGACTGCTTTCCAAATCCAAGTACCAACTTAAAGATGCCCCACTTAAACTGTCCTGAAAACAGTGAATCATCAGCTTATCATTGCGGGCATGAGAAGTCATTTTTCTACAGAACATCACCAAATGACGTTTCGGGCAACTGACACCAGTGTACTTCTCGAACTTCGGAGTCTTGAAATCTGGAGGAATGACAAGGCCAGGCACCAAACACATGGTTAGAGCATCAAAACCGAAGGCATCAGGATCCGCTAAGGCTTTGAGTCGCTCGTCCAACACACGAAATCTTTCAGCAAGATCAATAACTTGTGGATCCTTGATTTTCACAAGAGGGATTGCCCCTTGGAAGTCTGGCATAGGGAAGGCAAAACTCTGATAATTTGTAGTATCAGAAGAAGATGAAGGTCCACCACGGACAACAGATGGCTCAGGCACATTCTGATTCACGATCGGGGTCTGTACAGGTTGAGCTTGAGCAAGATTGTTCACTTGTGGAAGATCCTCATCAGGAAAAAGACCATACAGAGGATTGGTCATTGAAGTGAAACCAGGTGGAAACTCAACATTCTGATGGTTGTTCTCTGACATAGCTACTGACGGCTTCCAATCTGACCCTTTACCTCTTGACACTGCTCAGTCTAGCTTTACACACTCTGTCGTCTTCTAACTGTTACCACTTGTTCAAACTGAGTACCGGGAAATCAGCTGGCTGGTCATGGACAAAAGAGGAAGGATGAGCTCTCTGGAGGAGGAAAATGCAATGCAGATGCAAATGCGAAATGCAATATGATGATGCAAAAGATGCAAAGACATGGGATCACAGCTGGAAACTGCCTGGAATCTGGAATACTGCCAAGAATCAAGTGTCTGTAACCACAAGATCTGCATAATAACCCAAAATGGTAACTGAAAACCGGAGGTCAATAACTTCAGGATCATAGTGACCGGATCAAACAATTGTACTGGTAATGAGGGTATGTTGAGGTCAAGGGTTCCTGCAAACCTGTAAACAGCCCGACCCCCTCACAGGTGGTGTTCTAAAACAAGGATCCTCAGACTTGGATCAGTTATGAGAAGTGTAAACACTTCCAACCCGGAGGCACAGTGTTTACAATAACCATAAAAGTTCCTCCTCTAATTCACCTCAGTTTCTGAAGGTCAAAACTAAAGGTCATCCAGACTTAGCAGGCTTCCCAGATAGCCCTAGCATTGCAGGAAATCTGCAACACAGAGTTCTCAAGAAGAAACCCATATCTGAATCGTGTTTCATATTCCCGCACCAGACCGAGATGGAATGGGAAAGAATATGATTCACTCTAGCCTAGGTGTCACTCAGGTCCCAGGTATAGGACCTTAACTCTCAATAGAACACCCACCCACCAAAGCAAACAAATAGATCCAGCCAGCACAGTATGACAGTATGATATATGCACAAAGCTATAAAGAAAGCAATGAAACAACTGTACATAAAGCAAAAATGAATACAAATACAAGCACAAATAGCACATAACACCCCAGTAAACACAAATCAAACAAGCGCTAGGAGGAACCCACAAAAAGAACCAGAAGCCCTGGTTGCAATATAAGGGTCCCCAGCAGAGTCGCCAAGCTGTTGCTCCCGACAAATGAAACAGGGTCAGATGAAGGTACAGACGCGAACGGTCGGCGAAGGGAACAGTGAGAACACACAGTCGTGAACTCACTGGGGAATGAATAGAGTCGCCAGCTAGGCATTTTTATCCCGGAGGAAAGGCAATGCTGCATAAGCCTAGGAAAAGATGGATAAGACGGTTTGCGAACCAGAGAGACTGAGAAAGGGGGTTGGTTACAACCTGGGAAGGTATTAGCACCCAGATTGTCCGTCGTACTCGACGGGATCCACGCTTAGAAGATTTGTGTTTTAAAGGGGTAGTGTCAGTGCAATCTGTGTACAAAATAGCTGGAAAAGAATGTACAGGTGTCAGTGTATAGTGTATAAGTGATATGAAGTATGAAAGTGTCAGTGTAAGGAAGGAGTGAAATGCTCAAGATCATGAGGCTAAAGAATGAAGCTGAAAGGAGGGGGAATATACAGAGACTTTTGTTCGATAACTGTTAAGTTATGCCTACGTATCCTCTCGTGCAATGAGGAAGTCAGAACACCGTAGTTCGACCCAAAGAGACTGAAAGGTGAATTGACTTGTGAACTGCTTACTTGCCTATGCTCAAGTGTATGACCTGTCTGGCTCAGGTGCGAACTGTCTTGCATTAGACGGAAGAAGCAAGTTCTCGTTTGTGAGTGAAGATGATGAGAAAAGAATCCCGGAGGAGGCGATTATTGTTTGTTTTTATGCTTTCAGTCTTTTATTAATTTGGAAATTTGTCATAAGTTAATGAGCTTAAGCCTGAACCAATGGATTAGTAAACTCATCACATCCTCCCTCTGATTAGGGGTAATGAGAATACCTTAAGTGTGAAGTCAGATTCTCACACTTAATCACCTATGGTGTAGGATTAAGATCATTAACCTACTTGTGATTATTTAGATGTTTTTGTGGTTTTTGTTTAGTGTTAAGTAATGAGGTTAAGCCATAATCAAAGATTAAACAGACTCATTACACCATCCTAATAGAAGGATAATAGATGAGGATGTTTAAGCTGAGGAAAACTCCTCAACTTAATCCATGATTAGGGATTAAACTCATGACAAAACAAGCCTTTGATTAAGTGGATTTTATTTAATGATAAGATGATGGAGTGAGTTTTATGATTTGTAAGACAACTTGAGGGGGACTTGTCCATTAACACTAGGGTTAGTCCTTCTTAACCAATTAAGGAAGAATTAGAACCCTAATGCAAGGCCCAAGTTACAAGTGTAATGTCTTGATGGTTATTAAGTGAATTGATTAAAGGATTTAAACACTTTAAGGGTTTAGCACTTAGGATTAAAGTTATACACTCCATCCTAAGAGAAGGATGCAGGCATAAGCTTAATCACAAAGCCTTAAAGCCTTTAGGGTTTAATCCCTGATTATGAGATGAGAGGAGAAGACTCAAAAGAGACACAAAGGTAAAACTATGAGGGGAGACTAATCAAAACCCTAATTCATTGTCATGCTTGGTTGTTCCTAAGGTTTGTGAGGTTTAACAAGAAAGATCTTCAAAGGCCACCAGGAAGCAGATGAACAGGATCAAGAGAAGCAAAGTGACTTGCTTCATTCAAGAAGTCAAGTCACTTGAGGAAGGAAAGTGGGAGAAACAAGAATGAGCAAGCTCAAACTCAAACACATACATAAATGCAGCAATGGATGCAAGAGAGATGAAAAGAAAAGTTATGAGAAGTGAAGGCAAATTCACTTCTCAAAGTTACTTACCACCTGAAAGGTTAGGAAAGAAATGCAATGCAATGCAAAATGGGATGAGATGACATGATGAGAAACAAAACCAGAAGCATATACATGATGCTAATGATGCTATGAGATGCTACAAACATGAGGCAAGGCATGGAGATGTTCATACAAGATCATGGATGCAAATGATGCAAGTTAAGGAGCATGAACAAGCATGGAAAGTTATGAAGCATACAAGGCAAATGACATGGCAAATATGTGATGCAATGATCAAACATGCTTCCTATGTGTCCTAAGATGTCAAATGCATCACAAGAATGCTTGAAATGCTAAGACAAGTCATGTTATGCAAGAGAATGCAAGAGGGATGCAAATGAAAGCCCAAATTAGGGTTTATGAATCAAACAACAAACAAAAACCCAAAACAGAAGCAAACCCTAAGATAAAAATGAAAAATGCCACTCAAAGAAACCCTAACCCTATGCTAAACCAAGGTTCAAAGGGGAGGTTTCAACTCTTAACCAATCTCAAGTTATGATTTTTCTAAGTTATTAGGGTTCTTAAGGCTCTTAAACAAAAGAAATACCAAACAAATTGAAAATGAGGAAACAAATCATGGCCATTTTACCCTAGAAACTTCATGCCAAACACAAAACAAAGCAAAAAGAATCAATGTCCAACTCTTCTCAAATAGGCAGAAATGAATTTTTGAACTTATGATCAAAATAATGCACCAAAAATGATTTAATTCAATGGAAAATTCTTAAAATGCATCAAGATCCAAAAAGAAATTTGGTTTGGAGGTTGGACAATGTTTCTAAATGTCTTAGAACATTTCATGAATTTTTTGGTGATTTTTAAATACCTAAAAGCATTTTTAATAAATTAATTTCCATTAATCAATTAAAAATAATCTTTTAAATATTTAAAAATACTTTTTAAATGATAAAAAATAAAATAAAAATATTTTTGTGTTTACAAAATTAATAAAACTCAGAGGAAAAAGTTTCATAATTTTTAGGAATTTTTTACTATTTTAAAATAATTATGCAAAATAAATGAAAAGAAAATGAATTAAAATTAAATAAAAGGAGAGGTAATCAGAATGGAGGGATGAGATTCACTCTGGATTTGAATCTGTTGACCACGCGCGTCATCCAAGGGTCCAGGTTGACTCTGATTAAATTATTTAAATTATGATTAATTAAGCTAAACACGTGGATTAGGGCATAAACAGGCAGATCTGGACCACTCACTCACGCGCGAAGTCAACAAGTCAAAGGCCATCAACGCTCAGAATTCAAACTTAAGTTAATTACGTGATTAGGGCACAAATCACTTTCAGGTGGCCGGAGAAGACTTCCAGTCGTCTTCTCCGGCCAGCATCTCCCCTGAGAAATCCCCAAACCCCTCAAATCGTAACAAAAATGAAACCTAAGCATCCAGAAATGATTCCCATGATCCCCTGAACTAAAACCCTAAGTCAAAACTAATTTATTCTTCCCCAAATCCATGAATCAAGCAAAACAAATTTTAGGGCACGCAGGTTTCAGAAGCTAATTAAATACTCATTTCAAAGCCATTTCAAAAACCAAAAGTACCAGGATACTCAGTGAAGCATAGAGAACAAGTTTATAACATGAAAAACGATTTCTGGAAAAATAATTTTCAAGCTACCTGAGATTCGAAGCTTTCACTCTGAAGACTTTCTGGCTACTTCTCCTTGTGCAATCCACTCCACTTGGTCCCTAGATGATGTTTGAATGCTCAAGAGGAATTTATATTGGCTGGATGATGAGTTTGACAAGCTTCTGCTCAAGCTCAGTCAGAAATGGCAATGGAGTTTCAGGCAGTTTCAGGTCATTGTGAATGGTTGTTTGTGGTCCAGATGATGTGTGGAGAAGGTCTGTGGTGTTTGTTTTGATGTTTGTAAGCTATGGAAGGAGTTTTGAATGAAACTGCAAGTTGAGGTGAGAAATGGCAATGGGGTGTTCTTGCTTGTTTCAGGCCTGGCTTTTGGTGGTTTGAGGTCTATGAAGTGTGGTGAGTTGAAGTGTGGAAATGGCTTGGATGTTTGATGGCTGGGCAGAGAGATTCGAATGAATATGCAGCTGGAGTGTGTTTTTTGTATGTGTTGAATGAGTGAGTTTCAGCCTTGCTAGATGTATGGAATGGCTTGCCCTTTGTCCACATAAACCTCTCTCATTGGTCAGATGATTGGACATGTGCTTTATTGATTGGTAAGTCACCTTTTGCAAAAAGTCAAATTTTGTGTAAGGCAAGTATGGCTTGATCTATAGCTAGTACAATGGGCATGGGCTGCGCAGCATGATGTGTGTGTGAGGCTAGCTTGGTTCAGCAGCCAATGCATCAAGTTGGTGAGATGAAATGAGTGATTTTGCAACTTGTTACAACTTTGGTTCACATGTGATTCTCTTTATCCAACCAAACTTAAACCATGGGCATTCTTGGTTCATTCTGAATTTTATGACTTATAGAATGTTTATGTGATGGTTTGATGCCAATTAGAAGTTGCAATTTGCCTTGGTACATGATCTTGCAATTTTCACACTTGGTGCATAACTTGAAAATCAATGATTTTTGCCAACTTTGCCACACCATAACTTTTGATCCAAAAAGAATTAGGTCATGTTCTTGTACTTTTTGAAAAGGGAAAGATGAGATCTACAACTTTCATGACCAAAGTTTTTCCATTTGAAGCTTTCTTGGATCAAAAATCAAGGCTTGAAAAATGACCTAAAATGAAGCATTCTTGAAAAGTCAACTATGCCCAAAAAGTCACCATTTGCAAAAACCCTAAATTCTTGATTTTTATGAACTTCAACCTTCTACCATGACCAAATAAAGATCATATACACTCAAAATGATGAAGATCACCCATTGGTTGGGTCATTGGGGGCCTCAGATGCCCTGATTTTACACTGACTTGTCTGAAAAGTCAACCCTTGATCAGATGACTTCCCCATGGAATTTCTTCATGAAAATTGATATGCATACTCCCTATACCATATAGAGACCAATGGAAACAAGAATGACCAAAAAATTTGGGGTTATGGCCTCTGAAACCAAAACCCTAATTTTCAGTCAACTGTGCAGTCAAACCTGGCTCTGCATCCATCCAAACCCTAGTTCTTGTGATTCCTTTGAATTCTTGACTTTGAGAGGATGTACTATGATGCTTGAACACATGTAGACCCCTTTGAATTGATTGGTTGCCTTTGGAGTGGCTCAAGATGCCCTGAGATTGCTCAGATCACAAACCCTAGGTGCAGATGACTTAGAATCTATGCAGTGAATCAAAATTGTGATATGAGATGGTATGATTGTGTTTATGCATATGAGAATGATCACAAGCCATGGTGAATGGGTGAGGGCGAATTTGGGGTGTTTACAAGTATAACCCCATATATGTTGAGGGCTAACAGTGCACAGACTGTCCTCCACTCTCCCAAGGAGGCCTTCAGGATGGCCTGAGAAATCAAGAAGTCCAAGTGAAGACCAGGGATTCCAGCTTTTGTTGTCATGCTTTGTTCAATCAAGGTAGGCTCCAGGTATAGTGCTCTTGCCACTTCTCCATTGCTGGGAAAAGTCATTTATGGGTTAAAAGGGGTTCTACCCCTGATAGGTACTCCAGTCAATGAGGAAAACTCTTCCAGTAGAGGCCCTAACTGAAAGTCTAGGAAGGTGAAGCATCTCAAAGGAGGGTCATAAAACTGCAAGCATGTGTGGATTATGCTCCTTTGAGAAGGGTCAAGGTCCATAACCATATCCAAAATACCTCCATAATGCTCTCTAAACAATGGGATGTGGTCAGGGGTGATAAGTGACTGGACCTGCCTGATGCCAGTCAGCACAGGCTCAAAGAAATGGTATGATATGTTGCTCTTCCTGGGAGTAGTCATAAATGCTGAAGAGGAGGAAGATAGGTGCTGATGAAGATCAAGACTGATACTGGAGATGAGCCACTGACAGGCTGATGCTGGTGATGATGAGAATAGCTGAAGCAGATAACTGATGAAGCAGAGGTGTATGTAGAAGAAGGGGTCAAAACCAAACCAGATATAATGTGGATACCCTGAAAAACAAATAAACAAATGTTAAATGATGCAATGATGATGTATGCAAATGATATGCAAGGATTTATGATCAAGCTGGATCTGATTATCTGTCCTGATGTACAAGCCCATGTATGTTCAAGGAAAGTCCAGATGAAGGTTCAGAAATCCAGTAACCAGGGTAGGGGACTCAAATAAAGAGTCACATGTCCATGGTTAAATCACAAGAACTGTCCAAAATGGGGTACTCTTAAACAAAACAAGTAACAGGGTATGATGTGGCCAATGGTACCTGCAAACCTGTAAACAACCCAACCCCCCTCACCGGTAGTGTTCTAGAACAAGGATCCTCAGACTTGGATCAATTATGAGAAGTGTAAACACTTCTAACCCGGAGGTACAGTGTTTACAATAACCATAAAAGATCCTCCTCTAATTCACCTCGGTTTCTGAAGGTCATAATAAAGGTCATCCATACTTAACAGGCTTCCCAGATAGCCCTTGCACTAAGGAAATCTGTAGCACAGAGTTCTCAAGAAGAAACCCACATCTGAACCGTGTTTCATATTCCCGCACCAGACCGAGATGGAATGGGAAAGAACATGAACCACTCTATCCTAGGTGTCACTGAGGTCCCAGGTATAGGACCTTGAACTCTCAATGGAAACCCCACCCACCAAAATAGAAACCAGATCCATCAATGATAATGACAGTATGAAATATGAAAACTGTAAAGAAAGCAATAAATAAAGCTGTACAGAAAGCAATAAATAAAGCAAATAAAAATAAACACACAATTAGTACATAACACCCCAGTAAACACAAACCAAACAAGCGCTAGGAGGAACCCACAAAAAGAACCAGAAGCCCTGGTTACAGTATAAGGGTCCCCAGTAGAGTCGCCAAGCTGTCGCTCCCACCAAATGACACCCGGTCAAGAGGGGTACAGACGCGAACGGTCGGCGAAAGAGAAGGAAATGAATAGAGTCGCCAGCTAGGCATTTTTATCCTGAAGGAAATGTAATGCTGCATAAACCTAAGAAAAGATATGGATAAGAAGGTCGTGAACCAGAGAAACTGAGAAAGGGGGTTGGTTACAACCTGGGAAGGTATTAGCACCCAGATTATCCGCCGTACTCGACGGGATCCACGCTTGAAAGATTTGTGTTTTAAAGGGGTAGTGTCAGCGCTATTCTGTGTATAAAAGCTGGAAAGAATGCAAGTGTTAGTGCTGGAACAAAGTGAAGTGAAATATGTGAAGTGTCAGTGCTGGAACAGGAGTGCAAAGCTCAAGACTATGAGGCTAAAGAATAAAGCTGAAAGAGAGGGGGGGAATATACAGAGACTTTTGTTCGATAACTGTTAAGTTATGCCTACGTATCCTCTCGTGCAATGAGGAAGTCAGAACACCGTAGTTCGACTCAAAGAGACTGAAAGGTAAATTGACTTGTGAACTTCTTACTTGTCTATGCTCAAGTGTATGACCTGGATGGCTCAGGTGCAAACTGTCTTGCATTAGACGGAAGAAGCAAGTTCTCGTTTGTGAGTGAATGAGGTGAGAAAATAATCCCGGAGGAGACGATTATTGTTTGTTTTTGTGTTTTCAATCTTTTATTGCTTTTTGATTTTTATCATAAGAAAATGAGCTTAAGCCTAAACCAAGGTTTAGTAAACTCATCACATCCTCCCTCTGATTAGGGGTAATGAGAATACTTTAAGTATGAAATAAACACCTCACACTTAATCACCAGGATGTAGGATTAAGATCATTAACCTACTTGCAATTATTTAGATGTTTTTTTGTTATTTTTGTTTAGTGTTAAGTAATGAGTTTAAGCCATAATCAAGGATTTAATGGACCCATTACACCATCCTAATAGAAGGATAATAGATGAGAATATTTAAGCTGAGTAAGGCTCCTCAACTTAATCCATGATTAGGGATTAACCTCATGACAAAACAAAACCTTTATTAAAATGGATTTTAGTTAATGATAAGGTTAAGAAGTGGATTTTATGGTTTGTAAGACAACTTGAGGGGGACTTGTCCATTAATACTAGGGTTAGTCCTTCTTAACCAATTAAGGAAGAATTAGAACCCTAATGTAAGGCCCAAGTTACAAGCTTGATGTCTTAGTGATTATTAGATGGATTGATTAAAGGGGTTTAAACACATCAAGGGTTTAACACTTAGGATTAAAGTTATACACTCCATCCTAATAGAAGGATGCAGGCATAACCTTAATCACAAAGTCTTAAAACCTTTAAGGTTTAATCCTTGATTACGAGGTGAGAAGAGAAGACACAAAGATGACACAAAGGTAAAACTAATGGGGGACTAATCAAACCCTAGTTGTTATCATGCTTGGGTATTCCTAGGGTTTGTGAAGCTTGCAAGAAGATATTCAAGAGAAAAGCCACCAGGAAAGAAGCAGATGAAAGGAGGAAGAAACAGAGAAAAGCAAGACAACTTGCTTCACTTAAGAAGACAAGTTGCTTGAAGAAAGAAAGTGATAAGAGAACATGAATGAGCAAGCTCACTCTAATACAAAAGTAAAATTCAGCAAGAATGCATAAAAGAGATGAGAAAATATTGTGAGAAGTGAAGGCAATTTCACTTCTCAAAACAACTTACCACCTGAAAAGTTAGCAAAGAAAATGAAATGAAATGAAAATGCAAAAGATGCAATGATGCAAACCAAAACCAGGAGCATAAACATGATGTTAATGATGCTAGGAGATGATACAATCACAAGACAAGAGATGAGAATGATCATACAAGCATAAGGATGCCAATGGAGCATGTTTTGAACCATGAAAGTTCATGCAAGTTCATGAAATGAAATGAATGCACAACATGGAAAATGAATGATGCAATGATCAAACATGATTCTAATATGTCCTAAGATGTCTTATATGTCATATGGATACACAAAATGTCATGGCAAGTTCTTGAATGCAAGCATATGAGAGATGAATGCAAATGAAGAAGCAAATTAGGGTTTACATACAATATGCAATGCAAAATTCAAAATCAGAAGCAAATGGCATGATAAAAAATTGAAAATGGAATCAAAGGAACCCTAACCCTATATAAGCTCACTGCCCAAAGGGGGAAGACCTAACTCTTAACCTTAAAGAAGTTATGATTTTCTCAAGTTGGCTAGGGTTTTAAGGCACTTCTCAATGATAAATGCAAAACAAATTGAAAATGAAAGATAAATTCAAACCAATTTTACCCTAGAAACTAGATTCTATGAAGAATGCAATGCAAGAAGAACCATCATCAAACTCTTCATGGTTAGGCAGAATGAATTTTTCTAATTTAGGACCAAAATATTGCCTTTAAATAACTTTAATTCCAATGAAAATTATCAAAGTAGGTCAAGAACCAAAAAGAAATTTGTTTTGAGAGTTTGATAATGTTTCTAAATGTTTCAAAATGCAATGTGAATTTTTTGGTGATTTTTAAATACCTAAATGCATTTTTAATTAATTAATCTTCATTAACTAATTAAAAATAAACATTTAAATGATTTAAAAATGATTTTTGATGCAAAAAATAAAAATAAAAATATTTTTGGGTTTTGAAAATTAATTAGAGTTTGGATAAAAAATTTCAGAATTTTTTGACTAATTTTGCTATTTTTAAAAATTCGTGGAAATAAATACAATGAAAAATGAAAATTAAATTAAATAAAAGGGAAAGTATGCAGATCCTATGGCTGGAATTCAAACCTGGGGGGGGAGTTTGACTGCGCGCGCAATTTGAGGGTCAGGATTGACTCTGATCAAATTATTTTATTAATCCTAAATTAAACTAATTAAAATGAATTAAGAGTTAATTGTGAAATCTGAGCCATTCATTTCCTAAACTAAACACGATCCAAAGGCCCACAATGCATCTGGAGACTAAACCCTAATTAGGGTTAATTACTTTCAGGTGACTGGAGGGAAGCTCCGGTCATCTTCTCCGACAGGGCAAAAACCCTAGCTTCTTCTACAGGCCATCCCAACTTAAATTAACTGCCCAGAAATGATCCCCCAACCAAACTAAACCTAAATCCACCATCAAACACCATTTATCAAGCATGAACAAAGAGAATCGAAACCATTCATTTTCACGGGTAAAATTTCAGAAGGGCACAAAATGCTTATTTTCACACTATTTTCAAATCTAAAGACATCAGAGTGATCCCCATGACATGCAGTTTCATTTTGTAACAAAAAAACTAAGCTCTGAAAAGTTTTATTTTTGAAGCTACCTGAGGTGATGAACTGCAAATGTGTGCTTCTAGAGCCTCCCCTTCGAGCAAAGAGTTTCCTCTGATCCTCCTGAAGCTAGTGGAATGCTTCAAAACCCTTGATGTTGGCTAGTTTGAAAGTCCCAGTTCTGGTGTAGCAGAAATGGAGGGTTAGGTATGTGATGTTTCAGGCTGTTTCAAATGGTGGATTTTGGTGCTATGGAAGATGTGTGACTCATTGGTGAAGGAAAAATGGGGGTTTGATGGCTGTGTGAAGAGTTTCGAAGAGGAGAAGTTTTTTTGACAATTTTTGAGAATGCTGGATTGTGGGAGATTACAGGCTTGTGTGTGGTGTGTTTTGGAAGGCTTGAGGTCCACATATGAGGCTCTGATTGGGCAGAGAGTTGGTGGTGGCACAGTGTGATTGGCATGGGCAAAAATGCAAAAAGTCAAGATCTTGTGTACTATGGGTATGGCTCGGGTCAGAGGAGATCTTAGGGCTTTTCCTGCCTCAGCTTGAGTCAAGGAAGGCCTTTGGATCTGATTTTGTGAGCTGGATGGTCTTGATCAAGAGTTTCCAAGGTTCTTGCATATTTCCCTCTTTGAGTTTTCTTATGAACCAAGGCAAAGAATCTTGTGATTTCTTGGGCAAAATGCAGCATCATGAGCCATATGAAGCTGCTAGAAATGATTTGAGATCAATTGGTGTTCAATTCAAGCATGAAAAGTTCCTTTTGCAAGAAATCCAATTTTGGAGATTTATGAGAAAATGCCTTATGTAAACTTGTGATCCAAGGCATGAAAGTGAGAAATTCTTGGGCAAATCTGAATTATGAGCCATGAATTATGTTTATGTGATGATTAGAAGTCACTTTGAAGTCACAAATTGGTTTGGCATGTGAAATTGCAAATTTCCCTCTTTGGTGTAAAAGTGAATTTTTAGTGATTTTGTCCAACTTTGACAAGCCACAAATTTTGATCTAAGATGAATTAGAATGAGTTCTTGTACTTTTTGAAAATGGGAGGATCCAATATACAACTTTCATGACCAAAGATTTTTTATTTGAAGCATTTTTGGATCAAAAAGAGGAGGTTGAAAAACTTTCCCAAAATGGCAAGTTTGCATTACAAGTCACTTTCCCAAAATGGCAACTTTGCAAATGGCTGGAAATTCTTCAATTTTGTGAACTTCTAACAACTTCTATGATCAAATAAAGATCATACACATTCAAAATGATGGAGAAACCCCTTTGGTTGGGTCATTGGGGGCCTCAGATGCCCTGATTTTGCACTGACTTGCTCAAGAAGTCATCTTGTGATCAGATGCCTTCCCCATTGAATTTATTCATGAAAATTGATATTCATGATCCTCATATCATATAAAGACCCATAGAATCAAGAATGACCAAAAAATTTGGAGTTATGGCCTCTGAAACAAAAACCCTAATTTTTGGTCATCTGTGCAGTTAAACCTGGCTCTGCTTCCATGCCTTTCTCAGTTCTTGTGATTCTTTGACTTTCTTGGCCTTGTGAGAGTATAATATGATGCTTGAACATACATGGACCCTCTTGAGATGATTGAAGACCTTTGGAGTGGCTCAAATGGCTCAGGGATGGCTCAGATCACAAACCCTAGATGTAGATGACTTTGAACCAATGCAATGAAGCAAAAATGTATTATGGGATAATATGTTTGAACTTATGCAATATGAAAAGATCACAAGCCATGGTGAGATGAGTGAGGGCAAATTTGAGGTGTTTACAATGTGGTACCAATTCGATCCCTTTTTCATGATCATAATTCCCTTCGGGATTTCCAATAAAATCGCTCACACCCCACATGGGTACACGACATCCGTGATTGCTCACACCCCACATGGGCACACTCAACAACAATATTTACCACATGATTCCATTTCAAAGAATCCAGATAAGGCGCTCACACCCCACATGGGAACATGACTTATTACACAACTTATGCAACATTATATGCATACAGTGACATACAATGACTCTCATACAATCAATTTACTATGCTATTGCATCTATAACACAACATACTACAACACCTCAACCACATCCTCTCACAGCACACCAATCAACAACATTCGCATTTCAGATTATGCCAACCCGTCTTATAAATAGTAGAATTACATTTTAAACATCAATATCAGTCAATAATCACCTTCTGCCACAACACCTATTTTTATAGGATAGTTCTTCGTGTTAGCTTTCTAACGCTTTGAACGAGACGCGAATCGGATATACAAAACAAAAGTTTTGAATTTTTGAAGTTTCAAAAATCTGTTATTATAGGGTTAATCGATTAACCAAATTGGTTAACCGATTAACGATGCCAAAAATTCCAAAACACGTATTTTTAACGTGTTAATTGATTACCCACATGGTTAATCAATTAACGGTCCAACAGAAGCAGTTTTTTTTGTTATTTTTGACACTAGAACTTATTTTTAATCACTTTCAAAAACAACTTTTATCAGAAATCGTCCAAAACACCTTTCAAGATAAAAATACATTTTTCTAAGGTCTAAAAACTCGAGTCTTCCTTTTTAATATTGTTCTTAACATTTGTTCCGACTCTGACACGCGAACATGTAAACAACCAACAACATTCACATCTTACACTCCTCAATCATACAATTTCCTCAACAACAATTGCAATAAAACACAATTCCCACAACAATCACAACAACAATATTCATTTCATGAATTATCAAGAATAAGCCAATCATAAAACTATCATACTCATGAATAAATAGGAGATAAATTAAAACCATACATATTAGAAACTACCTACCAATCATCATGACAACCCTTAGATAGTTAGAACCCCACCCTTATCTTAGAGTTCTTGCATAATGATTCTTCTACCTCAACAATGGAAGCCTATTCTCCTATCTCTCCCTTGCCCTATCATTCTTCTAAACTTTTCTTCCAAAAGCACAATCTGATAGTTTTCTCTCCATTTCCCTTATTTCTTATATTATCATATTGTTATTATTTAATCCAACTAATTAAAATAATAACAAAATAATAAACTTAAATATTTATTTAAATAATAATCACCTCATATTATTTAATTAAATAATTAGTTCTAATTTTCACACCACCAAGTTCTACAAAAACGTTCTTACACCCCTACTACTCCTTAAAGTCTATAATTCTAAGGTCACTACCACATACTAAGGGAAGCCTGAATATAACCAAAACACACAAAATCACATACATATGCACAACATCATATAATTTTAATTACAAAAAATAATTAAAATAAATTGGGGTGTTACACATGTTCTAGGGTATTGGCTCATGTCCAGATGAACTTCATTTTTGGAGCCCCGACTAGTCAAAACCCTTATTTGGTGACAATGGTTATCTTGGGGCTTGATTCTCCTGATATTATGTAAGCATAGTGAGGCTAAGAAAATACATCCTGTTGTAAAGAAAAAGGCTGAGAAACGTTCATTGGAAAATCTCACAAATTGGGAGGACTGGAGTAGCCAAGTTTGGTGAACCAAGATATATCTGTGTGTTATAATCTCATTACTTTTCAAGTTAATTTTCTTTTTCCTCAAATACACTTTCACTTACAATTTCAAATCAAGATTTATTCATAAATTTTTTAAAAAGGGAAAGTCACTATTCAAACCCCCCTTTCTAGTGACATTTATATTTACTTCAAATATGACTTGTAAAAATATTATAAGAGTTTGTACAATCATAAGTCCAAAATTAAACGTTGAAAATATAAAAGTAGTTGTTCATTATCTTGGCTTATATACAACTTTACAGACTGAACTCTATGATAAATCTTTATTTGAATTTTCTTCTTAAAACTTCCATCTCCAGCAACCTGCTCACATGTCTCTGCCTGCGGCAATTTCTACACAATTCCCCTAGTATCTTGAGTGTTGGATTGTCTAAAGATTGAATAGAAATGATACCATATCTGTAAACTTCCATACAGTACCACCAAGGTCAACCTGGAGAGAATAACCTCATTAGTTTCACTCTAATTTTCACAACCAAACACATCAACACAAAATCTTGCAGACCTCTGAAATCTTAAACAAATATTCAAAGAAAGTTAAATTCACAACGAATATCCTTAATTAATCATGAAAATTATAAGATGAGTTTCGAATCCATGTAACAATGAAAAGAATGAGATAGAAGATGAAAGAAACCATTTACAAGTGTTTACTAAAGATTATAACTCTTTTAACAAAAGAAAGAACAATTGGTTTGTGAGTTTTCAAATCATCATTGGAAGAATTTGTTTTCTAACAATGTGAGGGTTTTGAGTGACAAAAGTGATTTATAGATATGGGAGATGAAGCACAAAAATAAGTGAAAAAATCATGTTTGATTCAACTCAAAAGCATTCGATGATTTGAGTCAAGTGGTCAAGTAGTGAAGAAAAATATATTCACTTTAAGGAGATGCCCATTGTCGCTCCCCAGATTTCCATCCTGGTACAAAAGTGAAAGTGGCGCGGAAAGAGGTAGAGTCGCCAGCCAGGCATTTTTATCCCGAAGGAACGGGAATGGTAATGTTGCACAAACCAGAAGAAATAAGAGGAAGGACACGGGTCCTGCGAACAAAAGAAACTGAGTTCTGGAGTCGATTACGACCTGGGAAGGTATTAGCACCCCAGATTGTCTGCCGTACCCGACGAGATCCACGCTTGCAAAGAAATTTGTTTCAAAGGGTGAAGAAATGAAAGCTGCTGCAAAAGAAAAGGAATTGAACTTGATAAAAAGAAAATAAAAGGGAACTGAAAAAGAAATGAAAAGGAAAAATGTAGGGAAAATAAAGATTGTGCTCGAACGGACCCTACCCCGCTGCCTACGTACCTCATCTAGACAATGAGGATCAGAGTTGTCGTAGTTCCCCTAACTAGGGGTGGAAAAGATTGCTTGTGTCTTAAGGCTTGAACTTCCTATGTCAATGCTCCAGTGTTGCAGGCTCGGACGACGAGTGCGTTACCGTCTTGCAAAATGACAAGTAGGAGCAAGTTCACGGACGAAGCGAAGGAGATGAGAAAAGAATTCCCGAAGGGAAGACGTTTATTGTTTGTCCAGTGTTTTTTTATGAGTTTTCTATGAGTGTGGCACAAGGAAGTGAACTCAATCTCTTTTCCATGGAATGTGTACTTGCTACTACATTCCAATATGGAATAATAGAACAAGCACACTCAAGTAAGGAGAAGATCCCCAAAACTTGATTCCAGAGATTAGGGCCTAAGCTCACTAACTCATTGAATTTATTAAGTGTTTTTGGTGGATTAAAGTGAAGAAGTGTGTTTTATGATTTTATTTATGAAAGTAGTCTCATGATCAGACTTGTGCATCATGATAGACAAGCTTGTACTATCCCAAGATGGGAAAACTACAAGTGCCTCATGGAATAAGGCTATTGCACAGGAGACCACTTCAATCCTTATTAAATGCTTTTTATGGTTTTTATTTTGAGATGAGAAGAGAAGAGAACCAAAGATCTTAAAGGTAAAATCTAATGGGGAAAGACTACTCCTAATATTAACATGCATGGGATTCCTAAGTTAGTGAGATTTAACTCCCTTAATGAAGAAAGAGATAAGGAAAGAAGAAAGAAGAATTAGAATAAAACTTACTCCTCTAAAGGAGATAAGTTGTTTCTAAAAGGGGGGAAAAGATGAGGTTGAACAAATGATGGCATAAGGCACATCACAAATCACAAATGAGAAAGCATAATAAAAGAAGAAAAAAGAGTTGGAGATGTGGGAATCTCATCCACACCTCTCACTTACAAAGCCCCTGAAATGGTTAAAAGCATAAACAATTATCATGACAAAAGCAAATAAGACTAAAGGAGATACAAATGGATAAAAGATCAAGCCAAGACATCACAACCAGAATTGAAACTTCAATCTCAAGTGCCAAGATCAAACATACAACATAAGATGAGAAGTGGGTCAAGCAATTCAACATAAAGCATCACCAATCACCATGACAAAACCAAACAATTATGAGATAACACAAAGCATACAAAGTAAACAAAAATCATACACTTCAAGACCAGAACCCTAACATGTCAAGGATGTGCCTAAGAAACACAAGAGATCAAGAAAAGAGGCAAGCAAGCTTAACCATTATCAAGAGGAGAAACATATGAGCATAAGAAGTGAAGTGAACATGTTCATAAGTGAATAAACTTCAAAGGCAAGCAACCACAAAACTTCTCAAAACACAAACATCAATCCAAGACTAGGGGGATATCCTCATCCTAAAAGAGCTCTAAACAACCTAAGGGAGTTGGCACAAGTGCCCTCCTAGCCTAAGGATTAAGCATATGACCAAAAAGGATGCAAAAAGAGAGAAGCAAACAATAAAATTCATATTAAATCAAGAGTTCATCCAAAAATTACACAAATTGGCATAAAGGATCTTCAAACATCTAATATTAATATGCCAAAAGGATATAATCAAAATCAGAAGTAAAATGGATTAAAGGGATGCCTAAACATGGATTAGGGTTATGAAACTTCACACACAAGTTAAAGACCAAAAATAATCAAGCAAGCTTCTAAAAATCAGTACAAAAATCATCAACAAACTACATCTCAACATGAATCCAAAGCAAAAAGAATCAACTCAAAATTCCCAAGGATGATCAAGACATGAAATTCACAAGTCAGCATGTATTTAAAATGAATTAAAAATAATTAATAAAAGAAGAAATTAATTCCTACATGGAAAATGAAAATAAATGAAAAATAAAAATATCAAAAATTAAAGAAAATTAAAAGGATTAGTCATGAATTAATTTGGAATTTTTGAAAACTTCTAACTATTTTAATTAATTAAAAAGCTAACTGAAATAAAATAAAAATAAGAAAATAAGTGAAATGGACCAAGGGTGCATATAGCAGGATATTCAGTTCAAATATGATGGGCTGAGAAAGGGAGGGGGTGCGAATAGTAGGAGAGGCCCAATGACCTTGCGCAGGTTTATGAACACTAAGGTGGAAATTCAGTAAAAACTGGAAAAACAACAAACCATCAGATCAATCTCACGCATAAGGTGAAGCCAACAGATCAACCAAAGTCCAACAATCAACAAGCCCTAGCACACGCACATAGTAACTATGGTGAACTGGCACACATCTGGCATTAAAATACAAAACAAAAACACGTGAGGGGGAGCCTCCCTTTTTAATGCACTGGCATCTTAATATCCATTCAGATCAAATAATCCAACGCACCAAACATCATCTTCCTCATCCAGCTTATTTCCAGAATTCGGTGACCGGAGCTAGGGCTCCGGCACTGGAAAAATTCAAACTCAAGAACAAACCACCACAGAAATTAATCGAACTCTCCAGATTACATAAATCAACCATGTTGAACTTAAATATGCAATTAGATTTTCAAATAGATCAATGAATCAAACGAATCGAACACAAACAGTTTTATGCATCAAACTTCAAATCCACCATACATGCTCAATATTTATCTATTTTCAAATCTAAATAGATCAGAATCATCAGCAAGGCATACAGATCACAATGCACACAAACAAAATCATTTCGAGATCCATGAATTTGAAGCTTACCTGAAAGTTGCAACTCTCACAATAGCTCAAGATAAGCCTCCTCCAGCTGCAGATCAACCTCTTTTGATCTCTCTTTGCAAAATAAATGCAAGAGAAAGCTTGAAACTGCTTAGATCTTGAAATTCAACCACAACTGCACTTGAACTGCACCTTGTGAAATCCTCATATTCAACTTGAATTGCAGGTGGATTTGTGATCCTGGGAGCTTAAGGATGAAGAATATGTGATTTGTTTTGGCAATGAGGGAGGGAATGAGGATATTCGGAAGAAAAAGCTTGGAGTGCAAAAACTTGAGAGTGATGAAAATGTGATCCAATCTCAACAAATGAAAACCCTAGTTGCTTATATATGATAACAATGATTCATGCTGAAGAAATGGGAGAGAATGCACGTGAAATCAATGTGAATGGAATGAATTTGCAAATTTGCAAGAGTGGTGTAATAGCATGCTTGGCTCGTGCACTTCCCTCTCTCTTATCACATGCTGACCTCATTTCATCCCTAAATTACCCCTGAATCCATCTTGGCCCTTGGATGTAAGCTGATCATGCTTTGTGAATGTTTTTGCCTTTTTGCACTTAGTGAAATATCTTGTACCTCATGCACGAATTTTGAACTTTCTCTTGGGACAAATGGTTTCATGTCATGCCTTGTGATATTGCAATCTCAATTTGCCCATAGGTTGGCCTGAAAATGACTTAAGTGAGTTTTTGCAAATGGTGTAATCTTGGAAATGTGATAAAACCCTAAAAATGGATGAATTTCGATTGGCCATAACTTTTGATTCATGAAGGCTATGAAAATGAACTTGTACTTTCTAAAAATGGGAGAACATACCCTACAACTTTCATGTTTAATGGAAATTCATTTGAGATCATCTTCATCATGAAAGAAGGCTTTGAAAATTAGGGCAAAACTTGCCAAAAATGGAAACTTTCATTACAAGCCATATGCCAAAAATGGAAAGTTCTTCAAAACCCCTTGATTCTTGATCTTTGACTTTGCCAAACCACTTCTAAGGTCTTAAGAACATCCCTTGACTTGAAAAATGGGATTGGACCCCTTCAATTATCATAGTTGACTATTGAATTGCACAGTTGACCAATTTCTTCTCATGCAAGCAACTGATGAAATAACTGCCTTCCACAAGGAATTTTCTCACCAAATTTCATCCATAGGACCCTCTTATAATATGAAGGACTTTTCCCACATGAAATGGAAAAAGTTACAAAGAAATCCTGCTTGAAAGTGAAACCCTAATTTGGGAACCATTGTGTAGGAGCTTGTCCTAGCTTGGATTCTCTAGTGACCTCCCAACCTTCTGGGATATTGTAAGGGATCTTGAGCTTGTGAATGTCATGTAGAACCTTCATGGGACTTGGAATAGTCTACTTGGCCTCTTTCCATAGCTTGTAATGCCTCAAATACACCAATAGTTGATCATATGCCCAATGCTAGAACATGAGAGTGTTATGCTTTATTTTTCTATGCAAAGATGCCAAGGACATTACATGATTATGATGATTATGATATGAGGATGATGTTAGAAAAAAGAAGAGGGCAAATTTAGGGTGTTACACCCATTTTTATGTAATTAGAATCAAGAGTAAGACATGATTTGGTTCACAAGGCCTATGATTCAAGTCATGTGTTGGTCATGAATCGACTCAAACTTCGCATAGGTTGAAGAAAGATCTATGATTCGACTCATGTAAAACATGTGATTCAAATCATAGTGTATATGATTCGAATCAAGTTCAAGTTATGATTCGACTCTAGGAAAAACACCTAACAATTGTAATAGAAAACAATTCAAGGAAAATGTCAAAACAACAAAAAAAGTTCATACATGAAGGAGGATCAGCACACAGAACACCATATATTGATGGGTCAGACTACTATTATTAGAAAGGAAAAATGAAACTATTTTTACTATCACAAGACAAAAACATGTGGTCAGTTGTAGAAAATGGAAATTTTGTCCCAATGACAACACCAGCAGATGGAACAAGCTCAACACTAAAACCACAAAGTCAATAGACAAAAGAAGAAAATGAAAAGGTACTCTTAAACTTTAAATCTGAATTATTCTTTTCATGTGCATTAAGTAGAGAAGAATATAATATAATAGAAGAATGTACAACACCAAAAGAAATATGGGATGTTCTTAAAATACACCATGAAGGAACCAATCATGTCAAAGAAGAAAGAATATATATATAGGAATTAAAAAAATTTAAACCTTTGAGATGAAAGAGGATCAAATAATAGGTGAAATGTTTGCTAGACTTACTATTATTACAAATTAATTATGTTTGTTTGGCAAAAAATATTCAACCCATGATAGAATTAGAAAAGTATGGAGACCAATGGTAACTGCAATCACACAATAAAAAATTCTAAAAGAATTAAAGGTTGAAGAATTAATTGGTTCTTTACGTGCACATGAAGTATTACTGATTAAAGATAAACCATAAAGAAAAGGTAAAATGATATCACTCAAAACATCACACAATAATGAAATCAAAAGTGAAGATTCACAGGAACTCAAACAAGAAACTAACTTTGATGATGAAGAAGAAATAGCCTTAATATCTAGAAAAATTCAGCCAATGATTTCAAGAAGAAATTAACTCAGAAGACCTTTTCAAAATAGAAAAGAAATTTCAAGAAATGAAATATACAAAAGAAAGATCACATGTTTTGGATGTAACAAAATAGGACACTTCAAAACTGAGTGTCTTATAATAAAAAATACACTAGGACGATATGCTTTCAAAAAGAAATCAATGATGGCCACCTGGGAAGAATCAGACAACTCCAACTCAGAAAGTGAAGATGAAGAAGCAAATCTATGCTTGATGACCAGCTCAGACTCAGAAGAGGTCAACCTTTCTAACTCTTGTGATACATGCAAAACTATGGAAATTCTCTTTGACAATCTTCTTATAAAGACTTAGAAACATTGTCTCAAAAATGTATTTATCAAAGAGAAAATATTCTTGAGATAAGTAAAGAAAAACAAGAACTGCAAGATTTGAATAAAAATTATCGTAAAATCATTCAAAACTTGCAGGATGGATACTTTTACTTTATCTGAGCATCAAAAAGTCTTGAACAACAAAACCAGATAACCAGTTACTCAAATACTTTTTAAAAAAGAAAGAGAAAACACAAATTTGAAGTTAAAAAATGAAGAGTTAAAAAGGGATATTTCAAACTTCATAAAGTCAACTGAGACTTTTCAAAAAATCATGGGATCTCAAGTAGGAATTTTTGATAAAGCTGGAATTGGTTTCAATACTTTCAAAAACCAAAAAAAATATAAAAACTTTTTTTATCTCTGAAAGTCGAAAGAAAAATTCCATAACCACTTTTACTTCTAAATAGGAAGAAAAGAAAAACATATGTTCAAAAACAGGAAAAAAACATTTTAAAATGTTGTTATTGTAAAAAAACAAATCACCATGAATCAAAATGCTTTTTTAGAAAAGAAAGGAAATGGTCTTACTGTAAACAAACAGGATATCATGAATCTAGATGTTTTGTTAAGACAAAACCTCTTTATCTAACTAACAAACAAGGACCCGAAACTATATGGGTACCTAAGAAAATTACCAAATACAATGCAGGAATGTCTGTTAACCATCAAGAAAAAACCATGGTATTTGGATAGTGGATGCTCAAGACATATGACTGGAGATAAAGAAAACTTCATATATTTTAAAGAAAAAGATGGCGGATCAGTAACCTTTGGAAACAATGAAAAAGCTCTCATCAAAGGTACTTGAACTATTGGTAAGAAAAATGTTATTCAAATTAATAAAGTTCAATATGTGGAAGGATTAAAACATAACTTACTCAACATCAGTCAATTATGTGACAATGGCTTTGAAGTCATGTTTAATTTAAAAACATGTGAAATAAAAGAATCAGTCTCTGGAAAAATTCTCTTTATTGGATCAAGGTTAAGAAAATCTTCATGTTATATACTTAGATGATCTTCCAACAGAATCATGTCTCATATCCATTGAAAAAGACAAATGGATATGGCATAAGAGATTTGGTCATATAAGTATGAAAATAATTTCAAAATGATCTAAGCTTGATCTAGTCAGAGGACTTCCCAAAATTAATTTTGACAAAGATCAAATTTGTGAATCACGCATAAAAGGAAAACATGTCAAAAACAGTTTTCATTCCAAAAATATTATTTCAATAAATAAACCTCTTGAACTACTTCATATTGATATTTTTGGTCCTGTCAAAACCTTAAGTATGCGTGAGAAGAGATATGGTTTTTTCATTGTAGATGACTTCTCAAGATATACTTGGGTCCTGTTCTTAAAAAATAAGATGATGCTTTTGAAGGTTTCAATTTTTTTGTAAAAAGGTACAAAATGAAAAGGACTCAAATATTATCTCTATCAGGAGTGATCATGGAGGAGAATTTGAAAATTTTCGTTTTAAAGAATATTTTGATGAAAATGGAATAAGTCACAATTTTTCTTGTCCAAGAACTCCTCAACAAAATGGAGTGGTGGAAAGAAAAAATAGAACCTTACAAGAAATGGCAAGAACCATGTTAAATGAGTCAAAAATAGAAAAAGACTTTTGGGCTGAAGCTATAAATACTTCCTGTTACATTTTAAATAGAGCTTCAATCAGGAAATTTTTAAACAAAATCCTTTATAAATTTTGGAAAAACAGAAAACCAGACATTTCATACTTTCACATATTTGGTTGCTATTGCTATATTCTAAATAACAAAGATAACTTAGGAAAGTTTGATTCCAAATTTGATAAAGGATTATTCCTTGGATATTCTATTTCATCTAAGGGTTTGAGAGTCTATAATCTTAGAAATTTATGTGTTGAGGAAAGTATGCATGTTATATTTAAAGAAACTAACATGTTTAATGAGACATATATTGATGAAGATGAAGAAGTATTCTTACAGTCTAAAAATAGACAAGATGGCCAAGAAAGTTCACCTCAAAAAATACCAAAAGGATGGAAAACCATAACTGACCATCCTCATGAATTGATAATTGGGAACACTGCTGACCAAGTAAGAACTAGACAGTTCTTTAAAGAAAAGACAAGAAACATGACAATGATATCTGAAGTCGAGCCAAAAAGTATACTTGAAGCCATAAAATATCAACATTGGATAAAAGCCATGAAAGAAGAATTGTCAGAATTTGAAAGAAACAAGGTATGGAATTTAGTTCCTTGTCCTACAGAAAAAACCATTATTGGAACTAGATGGGTTTTTAGAAATAATTTAGATGAAAATGAAGTTGTAATCAGAAATAAAGCAAGGCTAGTGGCTCAAGGGTATAATCAACAAGAAGGTATTGATTATGATGAAACATATGCTCCAGTTGCAAGGTTAGAAGCTATTAGAATTCTTCTTGCATATGTTGCTCATAAATGCATCAAATTATTTCAAATGGATGTAAAAAGTGCTTTCTTAAATGGATTATTAAATGAAGAGGCCTTTTTTCATCAACCTCCTTGAAAATAAAGAGAAACCTATTTATGTTTTCAAACTCACTAAAGCTCTCTATGGTCTTAAACAGGCTCCTCGAGCTTTGTACGAACAATTAAGTTTATTTCTTATTCAAAATGACTTTTCAAGAGGAAGAATTGATACAACTCTGTTCAGGAAGATACAAAACTCGTATTTGTTAATAGTTCAAGTCTATGTTGATGGCATAATCTTTGGATCAACAAATGAAAAAATGTGTGAAAAGTTTTCTAAACTCATGCAAAGTGAATTTGAAATGAGTATGATGGGAGAACTTAGATTCTTTCTTGGGCTAAAAATAAAACAAAACAAGGGTGGAATATTTATCAAGAAAAATATACAAAAGATCTCTTGAAAAGGTACAAGATGAATGAAGCCAAATCAATGGTCACTCCTATGAATCCCTCTTCAGTTTTAGATAAAGATGAATCAGGAAAAGAAGTCTCTGAGAAAGAATATAGAGGTATGATAGGTTCTCTCTTATATCTATCTGCTAGTAGACCATATATTATTTTTTTTGTAGGTATTTGTGCATGATTTCAAACCTCTCCAAAAGAATCCCATCTCACAGTTGTAAAAAGGATATTCATATATCTTGTTGGAACCACAAATCATGGTCTCTAGTACAAAAAAGGATCTCAATTTGATCTTGTAGCATATTGTGATGCTGATTATGTTGGAGATAAAATTGAAAGGAAAATTACTAGTGGAGAATGTCAATTTCTTGGACAAGCATTAGTCAGCTGTTCATGTAGAAAACAAAGCACAGTCACATTATCCACTACAGAAGTTGAATATGTCTCTGCAGCAAGTTGTTGCTCACAGGTTCTTTGGATCAAAAATCAATTAGAAGGTTTTTCTTTAAGGTATGAAAAAGTTTATATTCTATGTGATAACACTAGTGCAATAAATCTTTCAAAAAATCCGATAAATCACTCAAGATCTAAACACATAGAAATCAAACATCATTTTATCATAGATCATGTTCAGAAAGGTGAGATAGAACTCATTTTTATAAATGCTGAAAATCAACTGGCTGACATTTTCACAAAACCTCTGATTGAAGAAAGATTTAATTTTATTAAAAATAATCTAGGCGTCACTCATTTGTCTTAATATTTGTTTATTATTATGCATTGTTGTTATATCTTTGATCATTAATTTTTTTATCAAAATTTATTTACGAATATAAAAATGGAGGATCAAAAATCTCTTACTTTAGCTTTTTTCTTTCTTTCTATTTTTTATAAATGTTGAATACTAAGAAACATCATAAATATATTTATTACTAGTGTATATTCTTCTCTTTCCTCTAACATCTCACACTCCTCTCTCCTAGTCTAAAAAACCATGCTTCTAGCTAACAAATACTCAGTTACTGTACTCTCACCACCCTTATCTTCAAATCCTACAGTGACATGTATCACATCAATCTCTTCAACTTGTTGAAAAACCACTATTCCTCTTCTCCAAGATGAACCAAACCTTTCTCAAATCCTCTTCTCTTCCCATCCTTTTCTTTTTCAAGACTAAAATTTTCTTCTCTAAAATTCACTTATTTATTTTTCCCTTTTCAATTACCTTAAAATATCATCTTCTTTCAAGATGACTTCTCAAGAAACAGATAAAATCCCAACAATGGAAAATCAACACTTACCCTTGAAAACCTTATATCCTACTTCTTTCAAACAAACCCAACAAAATCGTCCAATACCAACAAAACCAAGAACTTCTAAAAAGAAAACAACCACTATCTCCAAAGAATCTATCGATTCTGAAGACAGCATCTCAACCTCAAACTCTCCTTCAAAAAGGATACCTCTTGACCTAATATTTGAAACAGAGTCTGAAAACCAGAAATATGTTGATTTCTGGAGAAACAAAAACATCATAAATGGGAAAATAATTGATTTTGGTAGTATTCTCTCAAGATGATACAACATGCAAGAATTTATTGAATTTCAAGGATAGGACGATTGTCTAACCTTCTCTGATGATCAATAACCTAGGTTAGTCAAGGGATTTTTTTTCAAATTCTCACATAACCGATGACACCATCACCTGCACTCTAAAAAAATATCATATTATTCTAACGTCTAAAATTTTGGCCCAAATTCTAAATCTTCCTCAACACAAGTGCAAAATTTGTTATGATAATTGGTACCCCTCCTGTGGGGTCTCTGAGAAAGAAGAATCCACTGAATTGTTTGTAGCTTTGAACAAGGCTCGAGTTGCGTCTAATTTAAAACCCATGGCTCATATTTTTCATAACATGTGCATCCACTCCATGCTTCCATGTTTTGGGAGTTTAGAAAAGGTCACCCACATAGATAGACTCATCAAATGACCTCTTTATCTTGGGTATATCTTTTTTCACTTTATGAAAAATGTTGTTTTGGTCAAGCAGATTGCACCTTACAGAATGTTTCTAACTAATATTTTCAAATATTTCAATGTGCCTCTTGATAATGAAAGTCATGTAAATATTTTTCAGTCTATCCAGGCATTCACTCTTGGTCGAATGAAATTACCAAAGTTAGGAGTATCTCCTAAAAGAAAAAGAAAATCCAAATCCTCTCCATCTGATGTCTCTAATGTATCAAAGAAACCCAAAAATTTGAAAAGTCTGTTTCCCTAAAGATGGTTCTTCCAAAGTCATCACATTTGATACTCAGTTATCTGATACTCCTAAAACCAAAATTGATACTCCCTCGCCTGATACTCCTAAAACCAAAACCGATACTTCCTCATATGATGCTCCCTTACCTGGTACCCCTTTTAACGATACTCACAAAACTGATACTCCCAATCCCGATCCTCAAACAAATCCTCCAAATGAAAGAAATATTGACATAAGTCCATCTCATTACCTAAACTTACCCACCACATCTTCTATTCCTCATTCATCAACCCATGCAGTGTGTAACAACTATGAAACCTTATTTTTAACTTAGCTTCATCTGAACACCTTTTCTGAAGCTTTAACTCTCTCTGCTGTTTTTAACCCTAATGATGAGCTTCCAGAAAATATTCCCATGGGCACATTACATTTTGCTGATTATCAATATCAAGTGTCACCAACTACTCCTATTTTTCATTCACCTCAAGGTGATGAAAATCCCTTTTCAGATACTGGCCTACACACCTTTCTTGAACCTCTTATATTTGATGAATCACCTTCCAGATTTGGACAGGTGCCTCCTTCTTCTCTTCCTGATCTTGGACCTTTTCAACCATTCAACACTCCATTGGCAAAGGCTTTTACATATACACCACATCATAAAGATGGCACCTCAAAAACCAAAAAGCCTTCCAAAGGTACAACTGAGTACCTATCTACCATACAAAGGACTGTTGTTTCTTTTGGAAATCGCCAAAATGCTATGTTTGACTAGATGGAAAACGAGTTTTTCCCTAGGGTTGCTCCATCTATCTCTCCACCAATCCTTCCTGAAGTTTCTTTCCTCTCATTCCATCAGCTGGCTCTTCAATATAGGATTCATCCTCTACACACTGAAGCTTCTTATCTCTTTTTTCTTCACTTTTTGTTGTTGCCAAAAAGGGGGAGAACTATTCTAAAATTCTGAAATTCAAGTTGTTTTCGATCTCACCCACTTTATCTTTTGATTATCCACAAATATGTCAATGTTTTTTTTAACTTATCTTTTTGTTAAAAAGGAGCTTATATGATAGGTATTGAGATTGAAAAATCCTCCATCATGGCAAATCATATTTTGTAATGGATCTACTTATTAATGTAAATTATGTTATTAAAACAGTTTTGGCAAAAACAAGCATGCATTTTTTAAGGGGGGCTTTCTTTTAAAAATTAAAATAGGCTAAAATTAAGGGGGAGCTTATTATTTTTTTCAAAATAAAATTTGTTTTGACAACATCAAAAAGGGGGAGAATGTTAAGGTAATTATTTTAATTATGTCAAAACCATTTTATTTTGTAAATTGATTACTTTATGTTATGTCACTTTGTCGCTCCCACCAAATGAGGCTAAGTCAAATGGGGTACAGACGCGAACGATCGGCGAAAGAGAGAAACACACAAGGGTGAACTCAGAAAGAAAAGAGTCGCCAGCTAGGCATTTTTATCCCGGAGGAAAGGTAATGAAGCATAGACCTAGGAAAAGATGGATAAAACGGTTGCGAACCAGAGAAACTGAGAAAGGGGGTTGGTTACAACCTGGGAAGGTATTAGCACCCAGATTGTCCATCGTACTCGACGGGATCCACGCTTAAAAGATTTGTGTTTTAAAGGGGCAGTGTCAGTGCAATTTATGTGCAAAAGCTGGAAAAGAATGCAAGTGTCAGTGCTGGAAGAAAATGAAGTGTAATATATGGAGTGTCAGTGTAAGAAAAGAATGTGAAGCTCAAGACTCTGGGGCTTAAAGAATAATGCTGGAAGAGGGGGAATGTACAGAGACTTTTATTCGATAACCGTTAAGTTATGCCTACGTATCCTCTCGTGCAATGAGGAAGTCAGAACACCGTAGTTCGACTCAAAGAGACTGAAAGGTAAATTGACTGATGAACTGCTTACTTGCCTATGCTCAAGTGTATGACCTGTCTGGCTCAGGTGCAAACTGTCTTGCATTAGACAGGAGAAGCAAGTTCTCGTTTATGAGTGAATGAGATGAGAAAAGAATCCCGAAGGAGACGATTATTGTTTGTTTTTGTGTTTTTAGTCTTTTATTGCTTTGTGATATTTGTTATAAGTTAATGAGCTTAAGCCTAAACCAAGGGTTAGTAAACTCATCACATCTTCCCTCTGATTAGGGGTAATGAGAATGCCTTAAGTATGAAGTAAACACCTCACACTTAATCACCATGATGCAGGATTAAGATCATTAACCTACTGGTATTTATTTAGATGTTTTTTTTTTGGAGTTTTCGTTTAGTGTTAAGTGATGAGTTTAAGCCATAATCAGGGATTTAATGGACTCATTACACCATCCTAATAGAAGGATAATAGATGAGAACATTTAAGCTGAGGAAGGCTCCTCAACTTAATCCATGATTAGGGATTAACCTCATGACCTAACAAAGCCTTTATTAAAGTGAATTTTAGTTAATGATAAGATTAAGAAGTGGATTTTAGGGTTTGTAAGACAACTTGAGGGGGACTTGTCCATTAACACTAGGGTTAGTCCTTCTTAACCAGTTAAGGAAGAATTAGAACCCTAATGCAAGGCCCAAGTTACAAGTTTGATGTCTTAATGATTATTAAGTGGATTGATTAAAGGAATTAAACACATTAAGGGTTTAACACTTAGGATTAAAGTTATACACTCCATCCTAATAGAAGGATACAGGCATAACCCTAATCACAAAGTCTTAAAACCTTTAAGGTTTAGTCCTTGATTATGAGGTAAGAAAAGAAGACTCAAAGATGACACAAAAGGTAAAACTAATGGGGGTCTAATCAAACCCTAATTGTTATCATGCTAGGGTATCCCTAGGGTTTATGAGGCTTGCAAAAGATCTTCAAGAAGAGCCACCAAGGAAGAAGCATATGAAAGGAGCAGAAGCAAAAGAAGCAAGTCAACTTACTTCACTTAAGAAGATAGGTTGCTTGAAGAAAGAAGGTGAAGAGGGAACATGAATGAGCAAGCTCACTCTAATACACATACAAAATGCAGCAAAGAAGGCATAAAAGAGATGAGAAGAGATTGTGAGAAGTGAAGGCAAATTCACTTCTCAAAACAACTTACCACCTGAAAAGTTAGCAAAGGAAATGAAATGAAATGAAAATGAAATGAATGTAAAGATGAAAGTCAAAATCAGAAGCATGAACATGATGTCAATGATGCTATGGGATGATGCAAACATATGTCAAGAGTTGTGGATGATCATACAAGGATGAGGATGCAAATGAAGCATGCTTTGAACCATAAAAGTTCATGAAAGTTTATGAAATGGAATGAATATATAACATGGCAAATGAATGATGCAAATGAAGGCAAGAATTAGGGTTTATATATGTCATGCAACACAAAAATTCAAAATCAGAAGCAAATGACATGATAAAAAATTGAAAGTGGGATCAAAGGAACCCTAACCCTACATAAGTTCACTTCCCAAATGAGGAGACCCAACTCTTAACCTAATAGGAGTTATGATTTTTTTAGATTAACTAGGGTTTTAAGGCACTTCAAAGGGAAAAATGCACATCAAATTGAAAATGAAAGATAAATCCAAACCAATTTTACCCTAGAAACTACATGACATGAGGAATGCAATGCAAAAAGAACCAACATCAAACTCTTCATGGTTAGGCAGAATGAATTTTTCTATGTTAGAACAAAAATATTGCCTTTTAAGAACTTTTATTCCAATGAAAAATGTCAAAATACATTAAAAACCAAAAATAAATATGTTTGAAGAGTTTGATAATGTTTCTAAATGTGTCAAAATGCAATGTGAATTTTTTTGTGATTTTTAGAAACTTAAATGCTATTTTAATTAATTAATTCTCATTAACTAATTAAAATAAACATTTAAATATTTTTAAAATACGAAAATTATGCAAAAAATAAAATAAAAATTATTTTCAGAAAGAGAAAAAAATTTTAAGTCTGGATGCAAAAAATGAGATTTTTTAGAAATGATTTACTATTTTAAATAAAATAAGCAAAACAAATGAATAAAAGGGAAAATAAAATTGAATTAAATGGGAGGTATGCTGATCTGAGGGCCAAGATTCAAACCTAGGGGGGCGGGAGTTGACTACGCGCGCTAATGGACGGCTGGAATTCAAATCTCACTAATTATGATTAAACCCTAATCATGTGCCCTAATTACTTTCAGACGACCGGAACAGTGGTTCCGATCGTCTTCTCCGGCGAGGCAAAATCCCTAACTCTCTCTACAAGCCAACCCACCCTAAATTAACTATCCAGAAATGATCCCCCACTCAAAACGAACTCAAACCATCATCCAAACACAATTTATAACAAGCATACATGGAGAATCGAAGAAAAAACAGAAAACTGGACAAAGTTTCAGAGAGTCATAACATGTTCATTTCTCAACTATTTTCAAAAATAAAAAGAGCAGCATGATCAGTGAAGCATGGAGAACAACTCTACAACAAAAAATACAAGTTCTGGAAAAATTGTTCTTGGTGATACCTGAACTGGAGCTTTCACTTTTGGAGCTTTCTGGCCAGTTCCTTGCTTCCAATCACCTCTACTGACTTCCCTCAAGAGTTTGCAAAGCTTGTTTGGAGTTTTTTATGGCTGATTTGTGAGATTGATTCAGTTCAGTTCAAAGGGGAGAAAAATCGTATTTGGTGTGTGGTGACTTTTAAAGCAAAGTAAAGGGTGGTTTGTGATCAGTGATGCATTTGGGGATGAATGGTGGAAGAAGTTTTGAGAATGGGTGACTGAGCTATGAGATTCGATAGAAAATGCAAAAGAGGGATTTTTGTGAACTATGGTGATGCTGTGGTTTCAGGCTTGCCTCTTGTGTGTTTTGAGTTCCATTTGGTCCACATATCAAGTTGTGATAGGTCAGAGAATTGTTGTGGGCTATGCTGATTGGTATGGCTTGTTTTGCAAAAAGTCATGGCTATGTGTCCTTTGAGGTATGGGCTGTTTCAGGCCTAGGACAAAGGCATGTCTGCTGCAGCTTGAATCAAGGGCAACCATGGAATTCAGATTGAGGCCAATTAGCAAGTGGGTTGAAACTTATGGGTGGTTTTGCAAATTTCATGAAGTTTGCCCCTTTCTTGATTTCTTCATGCACAAGTCATGAAACTTGAGAATTCTTGGCACAAATATGACTTTTAGGCAATGCATTATGATGTTATGATGTGTAGAAGTCCATTTGAAGTCATAAAAATGCTTGGCATGAGAATTTGCAAGTTTCCCTCTTTGGTGTAAAAGTGAAATTTATGTGATTTTGCCCAACTTTGACAAGCCATAACTTTTGATCTAAAATGAATTAGAATGAGTTCTTGTACTTTTTGAAAATGGGAGGATCCAATCTACAACTTTCATGACCAAAGATTTTTCATTTGAAGCATTTTTGAATCAAAAAGAGGAGGTTGAAAAACTTTCCCAAAATGGCAAGTTTGCATTACAAGTCACTTTCCCAAAAAGGCAACTTTGCAAATGGCTTGAAATTCTTCAATTTTGTGAACTTCTAACATCTTCTAAGATCAAATAAAGACCATACACATTCAAAATGATGGAGAAACCCCTTTGGTTGGATGATTGGGGCCTCAGGTGCCCTGATTTTGCACTGACTTGCTCAAGAAGTCATCTTGTGATCAAATGTCTTCCCCTTTGAATTTCTTCATGAAAATTGGTATGTATGATCCTCATATCATATAGAGACCAATAGAAACAAGAATGGCCAAAAAAATTGGAGTATTGGCTCTGAAACCAAAACCCTAATTTCAGGTCAATTGTGCAGTTAAGCTTGGCTCTGCTTCCATGCCTTTCTCAGTTCTTGTGATTCTCTGACTTTCTGGATCTTAGGAGGATATGATATGATGTTTGAACATACATGGACCCTCTTAAGATGATTGAAGACCTTTGGAGTGGCTCAGATGATCCTTGGGTTGCTCAGATCACAAACCCTAGATGCAGATGACTTAGAACTAATGCAGTGAAGCAAAAATGCACTATGAGATGATATGATTGAGCTTATGCAATATGAAAAGAATCACAAGCCATGGTGAAATGAGTGAGGGCAAATTTGGGGTGTTTACAGCTGCCCCTATTCAAACATGAGTTAGCTGTGTAGGATGTAAGCGACAGCTTAACAGGCAAACAAGATAACTTGTGGTTGAATACCAAAGACATTCCAAAATTTGCACTCACTGAATGAAGAAGAAAAGGGATATAGATTGTAAAAGAAAGTAAAGTATGATTCATAAAGTGCGGGCGACGGAGGACTACCGTCGAGCAGAGGATGACTGCTGGGGATAAAGTAATGACGGGGACGACCGACACGTTGGGGAAATAGAGGGATCATGATGGGGACGGCCATCAGGCAAAGAAATAAGACTCTTTGGGGATTAAAGGTAAAGGAAATGATGGGGACGACCATCAGGTTGAAGAAATAAATGATGAGGGACAGTCATCAAAGGTGAAGGACGATCACCTAGCAGGGGACGACTGCTTTGTTGGGGATAAGATGAGGGACGGTCATCTAACGGTGAAGGACGATCACCTGGCAAGGTACCGTTGCCGGAAGTATCACGACATAGGACGAATGTCGGATAGAAAAGGTCGACAATGGGGACGGCCATTGGTTAAGCATGATGAAGGACGATCATCAAGAGGTAAAGGACGATCTCCTAGCAGGGTACGGCTGCTCTCGGGGTTTATCATGACATATGACGAATGTCAGATAACAAGATCAACGATAGGGACGACCATCAGATAAAATGATGAAGGACGATCATCAAAAGGTGAAGGACGATCACCTAGCAGGGGACGGCTGCTCAAGTATCACGACATAGGACGAATGTCGGATAGAAAGGGGTTCTAATGAATAGAGACTCCGCTAGGGATGATGAAGGACGATCATCAAAAAGGTGAAGGACGATCACCTGGCAGGGTACGACTACCAGAAATATCATGACATAGGACGAATGTCAGATAAAAAGGAAATAGTTTATCAAGATTTGTTGGGAATTCTTCTGGGGAATGGTAGACACAGATGAGCGTCATATTTCAAGGAGGAAAAGACATAAGTGTTCGACACAGTTTATAGATTAAAGATGCGGGCGAGTATCCTTAAGACTATGATACGGACGAGTATCGGTAGAAACAAACGCTTGACGCATGTTCAGAGATGATGATACAGACGAGTACCAACTAGTTAACAAAGAACACGGACGAGTGTCGACTCTGAGGGGATTTAAGTGGTGTATACAAGATACGGACGGGTATCTGTATGAGTAAAAGTGATGAGTGAGACATAGACGAGTGTCCAACTTGATGTGGAGAGCACGACACGGACGGGTGTCGGAAGAAGTATATCTGGTTTACAAAGTGTTTAGGCAACAATGTTGGGGGAAGGCGACACGGACGGGTGTCAGGGAATTGTATACATATGTATCTGTCTATAGAGAATGCTCGGGCGACTTTATTGGGGAATGATGACACAGATGAGTGCAAAAGGAGCATGTATCTGCATTTGAGAGTGTAAAGGAAATGCTTTGATATTCTGCCGGGAGTTTGAGAAGTATTTTGTACATTGTTGATTTACAGATGTTTGATTCAGGACATGGCTTATGATTACGCAATATGTTTGATTTTTGCCGTAATGCTCCGTATTAGACGGAATGCTACGCTCTGGGGGAAAATATGATGCGAATGCTATGATTATGCAAAGATACCGATCCGGGATTCGGATCCCGTTGCGGAGGAGGTCTCTGACTGCTATGCCTGAAGTGGTATCCCAGCTGGGGATGAGATCATTGGTAGATCTGACACACATGGCTCTGCTAGGTGGAGTAGGTCATTGATAAACTTATCCTTGGTGATGAGGGACCCAACTGGGGTTTGCGGGAGCTTTCGTCACTTTGTTGTGAAATCTTCAGGTATTGCTCTTCTGGATAGAGGCTGGCACTCTGCGGGGAGATGGTTCCCTGCCTGACACTTGGCTGGGGAGGAATGATCGCTGGACGATCTTCCTAGAGGTTTCTGTGGGGATCCTGCTGAGGATGATGAATTCAGCTGGGGAATTGAGCCCCCTCTGATGCTGTTTGGATAAAGTGCGGGGTGAATAATGATTTGGCAGCTTGCTGGGGAGAAACTTTCGTGCCCCGTGTTGCGCTTTGACTACCTGCAATCCTGTCGTGACAAAGAAACGTACAAGTATCCCGAGGTGTCCCTTACTGGATCCCATTATAGGAATTTAGACACTCTCGGGAGCAAATATATTTCCTGTAAGCATGTAATAAGAAAAGGCGCATCTTTATTTATGCAACTTATTATATTAAGGACATCAGACATTTTTTTTTTGCAAATGACAATAAAATGTACGAGACGAAACGTGACTGAAAATCTGATTTCATTAATTTGCATGCCCTGAATTGGCAAATACAGTCAAAGAAATAGATCCCCTGAAATGAGGAGATTGTTACAAATTGAGAAATAAAAAGATGCTGGCAATGTTGATGACGCTTCAAGGAGCTTCCCTTTTACTATGACTTGTATGACATTGACGTTCTTCTCATCCTACTTTTGAAGAAAGCTGATTCTGACCGAAGCTTGAACCTTTCGAAGCTTACCATGTTGCAAGTGATACAGACGAATTCAGAATGCAGTTGTTCGCTTATTCCCTTATTTTGCGTGGATCGCCCTTTCGGGTTTTCAATCCACCGGGATACCCATTTTTGCCTGAGTTGTCCAATGCGGCTTTTCAACTCAGCGGGTGTACATTTTTTTTGTTGATTTTTTTCCTTATTTTTGCCCGAGTCTTTTATTCTGTTTCTGACTCACCAGGATGCCCTATTTTTGCCTGGACTTACATTCTGTTTTTATGTCCAGCAGGTGTAAACACCCCAAATTTGCCCTCACCCATTCACACCATGGCTTGTGATCTTATCATATGCATAAGTCAATCATACCATTCTCATATTGCATTTTTGCTTCACTGCATTGATTCAAAGTCATCTGCATCTAGGGTTTGTGATCTGAGCCATCCCTGAGCCATTTGAACCACTCCAAAGGTCATCAATCACTTCAAAGGGGTCCATGAATGTTCAAGCATCATATTGTATCCTCACAAAGTCAAGAAATTCAAAGAATCACAAGAACTGAGAAAGGCATGGAAGCAGAGCCAAGTTTAACTACACAGATGACCTAGAATTAGGGTTTTGGTTTCAAAGGCCATAACTCCAAATTTTTTGGTCATTCTTGTTTCTATTGGTCTCTATATGGTATAGGGATCATGCATATCAATTTTCATGAAGCAATTCCATGGGGAAGGCCTCTAATCAACAGTTGACTTCTTGAGCAAGTCAGTGCAAAATCAGGACATCTGAGGCCCCCAATGAGCCAACCAAAGGGTGTTCATCATCATTTTGATTGTGTATGATCTTTATTTGGTCATAGAAGATGTTGGAAGTTCATAAAATTGAAGAATTTCAAGCCATTTGCAAAGTTGCCTTTTTGGGAAAGTGACTTGTAATGAAAACTTGCCATTTTGGGAAAGTTTTTCAACCCTTTCTTTTTGATTCAAAAATGCTTCAAATGAGAAAACTTTGGTCATGAAAGTTGTAGAATGGATCATTCCCTTTTCAAAAAGTACAAGAACTTGTCCTAATTCATTTTGGATCAAAAGTTATGGCTTGTCAAAGTTGGGAAAATCACATCATTTCAAGTTTTGTACCAAAGAGGCATTTTGCAAAATGGTATGATCAAGCATTCTAAAGACTTCCAATGTGCACAAACTCTTCACAACATGCTCATGTGACTTCTAAAAATCAGAATTCGCCCAAGAATTATGCATTTTGGTGCCTTGAACTTCATGAATTTCCAAAAGGGCCAAAGTTGGACAAAGTTGCAAAACATCTCACAAACCCTAATCCACTTGCTGCATTGCCTCTATTCCATTTCCATGGTTATCCCTGATCTCAGCTGAGCCAAGCCATTCCCCTATCACAACCTCCCACTTGCCCATACCTCAAGTACATCTAGACTTGACTTTATGCAAAATGGCCCATACCAATCCCACAGTGCCACACCAACTATTCTGACCAATCAAGACTTTACAAACACACTTAGTTAATGGAAATTGGCCCATACCTCAAGTACATCTAGACTTGATTTTATTTTGCACGAATTATTAAAAATAGCTAAACTCATTTAAAAATTATGAAAATTTTTCTCAAAGGTTTCATTAATTTTTAAAACCCAAAAATATTTTTATTTTTATTTTTTGCATTAAAAATCATTTTTAAATCATTTAAATGTTTATTTTTAATTAGTTAATGGAAATTAATTAATTAAAAATGCATTTAGGTATTTAAAAATCACAAAAAAATTCACATTGCACTTAGAAACATTTAGAAACATTGTCCAACTCTCAAACCAAATTTCTTTTTTGTTATTGATGCCTTTTGTTCATTTTCATTGGAATTAATTTCATTTTAAGGCAATATTTTGGTTTAACCTTTGAAAATTTCATTCTGCCTAACCATTGAGAGTTGGATGATGATTCTTCTTGAATTGCATCCTTCATGGCATGTAGTTTATAGGATAAAATTGGTTTGATTTGATCTTGCATTTTCAATTTGTTTTGCATATTTCTTGATGAGGTACCCCAAAACCCTAGTAATCTTAGGAAATTCATAACTTACACTAGGTTAAGAGTTGGATCCTCTCCTTTGGGCAGTGAACTTGTATAGGTTTAGGGTATCTTTGATTGCATTTTCAATTTTTTATCATGTCATATGCTTCTGATTTTGAATTTTGCTTTGTGTGTTGATCATAAACCCTAATTTGTGCTTTCCTTTGCATCCATCTTTCATTTTCTTGCATCCAATGACTTGCCATGACATTTTGTGCACCCACATTATTCATAATACATCTTAGGACATATTAGAATCATGTTTGATCATTTCATCTTTCATTTGCCATGTTGTATGTCCATTGCATTTCATAAACTTTTCTTGAACTTTCATGGTTCAAAGCATACCTCATTTGCATCCTTATGCTTGTTTGATCATTCTCATGCCTTGCCTCATGTTTTTATGATCTCTTAGCATCATTAGCATCATGTAAATGCTTCTGACTTTGGTTTGCATCATGACATTTCATCTCATTTGCATTGCATTTCATTTCTTTTGGCTAACTTTTCAGGTGGTAAGTTGTTTTGAGAAGTGAATTCGCCTTCACTTCTCACAATCTCTTCTCATCTCTATTATGCATCATTGCTGCATTTTATCTTGTGTATTGGATTGAGCTTGCTCATTCATGTTCATCCCACTTTCTTTCTTCAAGCAACTTGTCTTCTTAAGTGAAGTAAGTTGTTTTGCTTCTCTTTGCTTCTCCCTCCTTTCATCTGCATCCTTCCTGGTGGTTTCTCTGAAGATCTTTATCTTTTAAGCCTCATAAACCCTAGGATCTCCAAGCATGATAACAATTAGGGTTTGATTAGTCCCCCATTTAGTTTCACCTTTGTGTCATCTTTGAGTCTTCTCTTCTCATCTCATAATCAAGGACTAAACCCTAAAGGCTTTAAGGCTTTGTGATTAAGCTTATGCCTGCATCCTTCTATTAGGATGGAGTGTATAACTTTAATCCTAAGTGTTAAACCCTTAATGTGTTTAAATCCTTTAATCAATTCACTTAATAACCATCAAGACATCAAGCTTGTAACTTGGGCCTTGCATTAGGGTTCTAATTCTTCCTTAACTAGTTAAGAAGGACTAACCCTAGTGTTAATGGACAAGTCCCCCTCAAGTTGTCTTAAAAACCATAAAATCCATTTCTTAATCTTACCATTAACTAAAATCCATTTAATAAAGCCTTTGTTTTGTCATGAGGTTAATCCCTAATCATGGATTAAGTTGAGGAGTCTTTCTCAGCTTAAATGTTCTCATCTATTATCCTTCTATTAGGATGGTGTAATGGGTCCATTAAATCCTTGATTATGGCTTAAACTCATTACTTAACACTAAACAAAAACAACAAAAACATCTAAATAATCACATGTAGGTTAATGATCTTAATCCTACATCAGGGTAATTAAGTGTGAGGTGCTTACTTCATACTTAAGGAATTCTCATTACCCCTAATCAGAGGGAGGATGTGATGAGCTTACTAACCCTTGGTTTAGGCTTAAGCTCATTTTCTTATGACAAACTCCAAAAAGCAATAAAAGACTGAAAACACAAAAACAAACAATAATCGTCTCCTCCGGGATTCTTTTCTCATCTCATTTACTCACAAACGAGAACTCGCTTCTTCCGTCTAATGCAAGACAGTTTGCACCTGAGCCAGACAGGTCATACATTTGAGCATAGACAAGTAAGCAGTTCACAAGTCAATTTACCTTTCAGTCTCTTTGGGTCGAACTACGGTGTTCTGACTTCCTCATTGCACGAGAGGATACGTAGGCATAACTTAACAGTTATCGAACAAAAGTCTTTGTATATTCCCCCTCCTTCCAGTTTCATTCTTTAAGCCTCATAGTCTCGAGCATTTCATTCTCGTTTTCACACTGACACTTCACTTATACACTTCACACTTCTTTTGCACTGACACTTGCATTCTTTCCAGCTTTGATACACAGCTTTGAAATGTTTTTATTGAAGAGTGAGCAAGTACATAAGAGGAACCTACCCTAAGTTAAGTCTTTTCTGTTCTTAAATATCCTTTAAATGGTAAGACTATCCCTATTATTAAGGAATAGGTAGTCATTACCTTGGATGTATGAGGGACAAGTGAAGGGACATATGTTATTTAGGCAACTGTGAGGTGTATAAGCAATTCGAAGGGACTTATCATCTTTATTCGAAAGGGACAAGATCATTACGAAGGCAACCGTGAAGGGACTTGATCTTTTTATCTGTTAAGGGACTAGATGATATAAGATGAGGGACTTTGCTTTATACACCCTACTTGACCTTTTTGTTTAGGCAACTTGAGAGGTAACCCTTAAGAAGTGAGATGGCGATCAAAGATCGACTTACGTGTGTGAGTGTAAAATTTTAAATATTTATCTTTTAAGTTAATGATCTAAATTCAATTTTAAGCACAAACATGTTTCACTCCCTATTTTACTAACCATAGCATTTAAAATATAAACATTAAAAATTACTACAACTATTACATATGAGATACAATTACATAATAATAATAATAATTAAATTAAATAAGCAAATAAATAATAATAAATAATTGGGTTAGTAACAATAATAATAATAAAAATAATATATAAATAAATGGGGTTAGTAATAAATAAGAATAAAATAAAGAAATTAGCATAATAATGAATAATAAATTAAAAGTTCAATTTTTAATAAATAATTATTTCTTAAGATTTTAAGAAGATAAATAAGCAATTCATACTATATACTAATTATTATAAAGATTTAAATTATATATACATGTTATAAAAATAATAGTTAATTATAATTAAATAAACATATTATAAAAATAAATTATATTTATAAGATCAATTTAGGAGTTTTTTATTGTTTTAAACATAATTTAAAATTATTTACATGATTTATATAAAACTACATATAATGATAATATAAATAAATAATAAAAATAAATAAACATAATTAATATTTATAAAAATAATTAGGGTTTTAAAAAAAACATTATTAGGGTTAATCATATTAAATTAGGGTTTGTGAAATATTAGGGTTTTATTCATTTATTTTACAAATTAGATCAAATTAAATTAAATTATCTACAAATTATATATATATATATATATATATATATATATATATATATATATATATATATATATATATATATATATATATACATCCTATAAAAATATTTTTATAAAAGAAAATTATGAAGTTTTTTTTTAAAATTTTGTATAAAAAGTATTTTAATAACATTTATAAATTGTATTTTTTAAATAAAAGAGAATTAAATATATAAAAAAATAGATTAGAAGAAGAAAAATGAAAAAATTGATAAAAAGGACATGACCTGGGATTTGAACCCAGGTCCTTTACCTGGAAATTGAGGAGACTTTCCACTGGGCTAGCTTGTTCACGTGTGACAATAAACAGCACAATTTTGTTTTATTTGAATCCTGCAGAAATCATGACAAAAAGCAAAAAACAATACAAAAAGGGCCTGGGGGGTTTCGAACCCAGGACCCTCACACAGCAAGCAAACACTTTTACCATCCAGCCAGAAGGGCGCATCTGCTATACTATCCATAACAAATTATAATATATTAAGTCATATGATTAAATGGAAAAATAAGAAAAAGGATTGCTGCACCCAAGGATCGAACCAAAGACCTAACACCCACAAGGACAAGTCTCCAACCATCAGGCTAACACGCGCGCTGTGAAATATAAACGAAACGTAAATAATAAAAAAAACAAACAAATATTTGAATTATGGAATTTGCGCCAGGAGTCTTCTTCTTCCTCCAGACCTGCGTTTTTATCCACGAAATTTCTTACGGTTTTTCCTGCGAATTTGCTTTCATAGCAAAACCTGCGAAATTGATACCATGCAATCCAGACACCAATCATCCAAATTAATGTTACCAGCATCTTACCCATGTCTTACACAATTCAAATATCACAATCAAATTCATTTATATAACATAAAACGTAAATCCCCAATTCTAACTTCAAAACCCTAACTATGGCTTTTCACGATTCCTGCAATGAAACTCAAAAATAATTATCCAGAAAGCTTCTATGTCATCATACAAAAAATATTATTTAAACAAAATCAAGCAAAACATTGTGAATGGTCATAATCGAAAAATCAACAAGGTGCCATGAACAAGCATTCGGTTTCACCATTATAACATGATATTGATGCATATGAGTATGGAATCATGATCAGTGAGGGTCAAGAAAGCCAATGAAACCTTAGTAGAGCTTTGAAATTGTCTAAATCCTAAAATCCGAATTCAACTTTTTCTTGGAATTTTTGAACTTTGAAAGTGGTTCTGGAGGCAGCAAGAATCGTCCCTATGCATTTGTGTAGCTTGTATACTTATAGAAGAATGGAATTAGGTCAGAAAAGTGGTGGATTTGTGGGCTTAATGGATACCTTGAGTGTGAAGAAATCTCCTTGCCAAATTAGTCAAAAAATCCAATATTTTCATGCTATAATGCCTTAGCACGAATTTGGATGGTTTTGAATCAACTTAAATGGTCATTAAGAGTTTCTAGAAGAATAATCACTTTTAAATATTCAATTTTCATATTTTATTTTGATTTTAAATGATTTTAAATGAATAAAATAAAAATAAATAAAATAAAAATAATAAAAATCTGAATAAATTGGGATTGGGTCGTGCATGATGTCATGTTGAAGTTTGGATCACAAAATTGCAAGCCCATTTGGAAGAAATTGGTTTTAAGGCCCTATTTGCTTCATAAACCTCCCAAAAATTTCCCAACTTTGCAAGGGCACAAATCCTTCAATTTTAATGCTATGAGGGTGTTCTTGGACATTTTGGAAAGATTAAGGAGTCCTCTAACCAACCCCATTGGTTTCATGTCCATATCTTTTACCATTCTCAAGTTATGCCCTTTTGAAGTTGTTGACCTTTTGTTGACTTTCAAAAGGACCTATAATGTCTTAGCTCATACCTTCCAAATGAAGCATTTTTGGGCTTGGCTTGTGAGACACAAAGTTGTAGAGAATTCAATTTCCTTCAAAATTAGATTTGGATGGGAAAAATTTGATGAAGCATGTGAAAGTTATGGCTGGTCAAAGTTCAGTTGACTTTTCCTAAGGAAACCCTAATTTAGAAACTCCTGATTCTTGATGATCTGAAATCTCCTTGATGAATCATGGTCAACCCTTGATCAAATGATGAATTTTACTTCATATACTTGATGTTGGCAAAAAATCATGAAGTTTGACTTTGGTTTGACCACAGTTGACCTTAGTTTGACTTTTTAACTACTTTGACTGATTTTGACTTATCTGATCATCTGACTGAGCAAACCTTTGAGAAAAGTCTTGAAACTTGTTATGGGGATTCTTAAACACATATAAGATGTTATGAAGCTCAATTTAAGTCTTGGAAGTCCATTTAGCCTTATTAAAGTCAAAACCCTAGTTTAGGATGCACTGCTTAGGAGGATGCATTGCCTGAGGGAATTGCCAAATCTTCTGACTAATTGTGAACTTTGTGAACCTTGTGAACCTAATGAGAGGTCTTGTGAACCTTGTGAACCTCATAAGATGTCTTGTGAACCTTGTGAACCTCATGAGAGGTCTGGTGAACCTTGTGAACCTCTTAGATGTCTTGTGAACCTTGTGAACCTCATGAGAGGTCTTGTGAACCTTGTGAACCTCATGAGAGGTCTGGTGAACCTTGTGAACCTCTTAGTACACAAAGTCTTGTCTTGTGAGGGCAAATTTTGGGGTGCAACAGCTGCCCCTGTTCAATTTTCTGAAACCTGAGGGGTTAGATTGGTATATGTGCCAGTCGTGACCTGGAAGGTTAAAGGGGATTGAACACAAAAGCCCAAAAATTTGCACTCACCGGTGCGTAGAGTGATACTGATGACTAGTTGTACATGCTTGAGTGGGCTTAAAGATGCCACTTGGGAAGATAAACAACGGCCCAAGGTAAAGGTATAACCTTCAGGAGGATAAACAACGTCCTGAGGTATCAGTATAACTTTTGGGAAGATAAACAACAGCCCAAAGAAATGATAGCTTTCAGGAGGATAAACAACGTCCTGAGGTATCAGTATAACTTTTGGGAAGATAAACAACAGCCCAAAGAAATGATAGCTTTCAGGAGGATAAACAACGTCCTGAGGTCATGATATGGCTTTTGAGAAGATAAACGACGTCTCAAGATAGCCTTCGGGAAGATAAACGACGTCCCATGATAATGAGGTAACCTTTGGGAAGATAAACAACGGCCCAAGGTCATGATAGCTTTCAGGAGGATAAACAACGTCCTGAGGTATAAGTATAACTTTTGGGAGGATAAACAACGGCCCAAAGAAATGATATGGCTTTTGAGAAGATAAATGACGTCTCAAGATAGCCTTCGGGAAGATAAACGACGTCCCATGATAACGAAGCAACCTTTGGGAAGATAAACAACGGCCCAAGGTCATGATAGCTTTCAAGAGGATAAACAACGTCCTGAGGTATAAGTATAACTTTTGGGAAGATAAACAATGGCCCAAAGTCATGATATGGCTTTTGAGAAGATAAACGACGTCTCAAGATAGCCTTTGGAAAGATAAACGACGTCCCATGATAATGAGGTAACCTTTGGGAAGATAAACAACGACCCAAGGTCATGATAGCTTTCGGGAGGATAAACAACGTCCCGAGATAATGAGATAACCTTTGGGAGGATAAACAACGACCCAAGGTAAGGGTATAACTTTCAGGAGGATAAACAACGTCCTGAGGTATCAGTATAACTTTTGGGAGGATAAATAACGGCCCAAAGAAATGATAGCTTTCAGGAGGATAAACAACGTCCTGAGGTCATGATATGGCTTTTGAGAAGATAAAAGACGTCTCAAGATAGCCTTCGGGAAGATAAACGACGTCCCATGATAATGAGGTAACCTTTGGGAAGGGGTACAGACGCGAACGGTCGGCGAAAGGGGAGAGAACACACAGGGGTGAACTCAGAAGACAAGAGTCGCCAACTAGGCATTTTTATCCCGGAGGAAAGGTAATGCTGCATAGACCTAGAAAGATATGGATAAGACGGTTGCGAACCAGAGAGACTGAGAAAGGGGGTTGATTACAACCTGGGAAGGTATTAGCACCCAGATTGTTTGTCGTACTCGACGGGATCCACGCTTAAAAGATTTGTGTTTTAAAGGGGTAGTGTCAGTGCAATCTGTGTATCAATGCTGGAAAGAATGCAAGTGTCAGTGTAAAAGAAAAGTGAAGTGTATAAAAGAAGTGTCAGTGTAAGAACAAGAATGAAATGCTCAAGACAATGAGCCTAAAAGAGTAAAGCTGGAAGAGGGGGAATGTACAGAGACTTTTGTTCGATAACTGTTAAGTTATGCCTACGTATCCTCTCATGCAATGAGGAAGTCAGAACACCGTAGTTCGACCCAAAGAGACTGAAAGATGAATTGACTGATGAACTGCTTACTTGCCTACGCTCAAGTGTATGACATGTCTGGCTCAGGTGCAAACTGAATTGCATTAGACGGAAGAAGCAAGTTCTCGTTTGCGAGTGAATAAGATGAGAAAAGAATCCCGGAGGAGACGATTATTTTTTGTTTTTGTGTTTTCAATCTTTTATTGCTTTTGGAAATTTGTCATAAGAAAATGAGCTTAAGCCTAAACCAATGGATTAATAAACTCATCACATCCTCCCTCTGATTAGGGGTAATGAGAATACCTTAAGTGTGAAGTCAGCATCTCACACTTAATTACCATGATGTAGGATTAAGATCATTAACCTACTTGTGATTATTCAGATGTTTTTGTTGTTTTTGTTTAGTGTTAAGTAATGAGTTTAAGCCATAATCAAGGATTTAATGGACTCATTACACCATCCTAATAGAAGGATAATAGATGAGAACATTTAAGCTGAGAAAGACTCCTCAACTTAATCCATGATTAGGGATTAACCTCATGACAAAACAAAGCCTTTATTAAGTGGATTTTAGTTAATGGTAAGATGAAGAAGTGATTTTTATGGTTTGTAAGACAACTTGAGGGGGACTTGTCCATTAACACTAGGGTTAGTCCTTCTTAACCAATTAAGGAAGAATTAGAACCCTAATGCAAGGCCCAAGTTACAAGCTTGATGTCTTGATGATTATTAAGTGGATTGATTAAAGGATTTAAACACATTAAGGGTTTAACACTTAGGATTAAAGTTATACACTCCATCCTAATAGAAGGATGCATGCATAAGCTTAATCACAAAGCCTTAAAGCCTTTAGGGTTTAGTCCCTGATTATGAGATGAGAAGAGAAGACTCAAAGATGACACAAAGGTAAAACTAAATGGGGGAATAATCAAACCCTAATTGTTATCATGCTTGGTTGTTCCTAGGGTTAATGAGGCTTGCAAGAAGATCTTCAAAGAAACCACCAGGGAAGAAGCAGATGAAAGGAGAAAGAAACAGAGAGAAGCAAAACAACTTGCTTCACTTAAGAAGACAAGTTGCTTGAAGAAAGAAAGTAAGATGAACATGAATGAGAAAGCTCAATCCAATACACATACAAAAGGCAGCAAAGAAAGTATGAAAGAGATGAAAAGAGATTGTGAGAAGTGAAGGCAAATTCACTTCTCAAACAACTTACCACCTGAAAAAGTTAGCCAAAAGAAATGAAATGCAATGCAAATGAAATGTAATGCCATGATGCAAACCAAAACCAGAAGCATAAACATGATATTAATGATGCTAAGAGATGATACAAACATGAGGCAAGGCAAGAGAATGATCAAACAAGCATAAGGATGCAAAAGAGGCATGCATTGAACCATGAATGTACATGAAAAGTTATGGAATGTAATGGACATTCATCATGGCAAATGAAAGATGCAATGATCAAACATGATTCTAATATGTCCTAAGATGTATTATGAATCATGTGGATGCACACAATGTAATGGCAAGTCATTGGATGCAAGCAAATGAAAAATGGATGCAAAGGAAGGCACAAATTAGGGTTACATGCATCATACAAAGCAAAAATCCAAAACCAGAAGCAAATGACATGATAAAAATTTGAAAATGCAATCAAAGATACCCTAAACCTATGAAAACTCACTGCCCAAAGGAGAGGATCCAACTCTTAACCTAATGAAAGTTATGAATTTCCTAAGATTGCTAGGGTTTTGGGGTACTTTGTCAAGAAAAATGCAAAAACAAATTGAAAATACAAGATCAATTCAAATCAAATTTATCCTATAAACTACATGCTATGCAAGATGCAATGCCAAAAGAATCATTAACCAACTCTCAATGGTTAGGAAGAAAGGAATTTTTGAAGATTGAAACAAAATAATGCCTTGAAATGAAATTAAATCCAATGAAAATGATCAAAAGGCATCAAGAACAAAAAAGAAATTTGGTTTGAGAGTTGGACAATGTTTCTAAATGTTTCTAAGTGCAATATGAATTTTTTTGGGATTTTTAAATACCTAAATGTATTTTTAATTAATTAATTCCCATTAACTAATTAAGAATAAACATTTAAATGATTTAAAAATAATTTTTAATGCAAAAAAATGAAATTAAAAATATTTTTGTGTTCTGAAAATTCATGAAACCCTTGAAAAAAAATTTCATAATTTTTAAATGATTTTAGCTATTTTTAAAAATTCGTACAAATAAATGCAAAACAAATGAAAATAAAATGAAATTAAATAGAAAAAAGAGAAAGTCAGCCAATCTGATGGCTGAGATTCAAATTCAGGGACGCGGGAGTTGACTGCGTGCGCGAACGAACGGACCAAATTCAAACTTGCTTAATTATGATTAAGCCCTAATCAGAAACCCTAAACACTTTCAGATGACCGGAACAGTGTTCCGGTCATCTTCTTCGGCCAGTCAGATTCTCAATCTCACTCAAAACGCATCAAAACCTCACAAAACTCTCCAGAATCAACCTATGAACATCACTAAACATAAACCCTACAACAAACAACATTTATTTTTCGTGAATCAAAGGAAACAAGCAAAAACATTTTCACGGGCAAACTTTCAGAACATCACAACATGCTTGTTTCTGGCTCATTTTCAAAAATAAATAGATCCCCATGATCAGGGCAACATATAGAACAAAATTCTAACAAGAAACCAAGGTTCTAGAAATTTTGTTCATCATGTTACCTGAGATTGAGCTTTCAGTCCAGGAGCTTTCTGCTTGCCTCTTTGCTTCAAAATGGTCCCAATGATCCTCTTGATGAAGTTATGAAGCTTGGTTGGAGTTTAGAATGGCTGATTTGTGAGTTTGATCAAGTTTTGTTCAGTGAGGGGTGAGAATCGTGTTTCTGATTGAGGAGGTTTCAGGGATGAATGGGGGTAGGGGAATGATCAGGGGAGCATGCTGAGTGATTCTATGAAGTTTGTTTTGATGTTTGATGCTTGTGTGATGTGTTTCGAATGAAAATGCATAAGAGGTGAAAACTTGGAACTATAGCTTGGAGAGTGTTTCAGGCTTGTGTGTGTGTTGCTTTGTGTTTCTTTTGGTCCACTTATCACTCTTGGATAGGTCAGAGGAGTTGGTGTGGCCTAGCTTGATTGGTATGGGTCTTTTTGCAAAAAGTCCAAGTTAGGTGTACTTGAGGTATGGGCAAGTGTAAGGCTGTGATAGGGGCATGGCTTGGCTCAGGTGAGTTTAGGGAGAACCATGGAAATGGATTAGAAGCAATGCAGCAAGTGGATTAGGGTTTGTCATAGGTTTTGCAACTTTGTGACTTTTGGGCCCTTTTGTGATTTCTTGATCCACAAGCCATGAAAATGGGCAAACCTTTGATGCATCCTGACTTTTAGGCATTGGTTTATGTTTGTGCAAAGATTAGAAGTCACTTTGAGGTCTCATTTTTCCTTGGCAAGAGGTTTTGCAACTTTGCCTCTTTGGTACAAGACTTGAAATTATGTGATTTTCCCCAACTTTGACAAGCCATAACGTTTGATCCAAAATGAGGTAGAATGAGTTCTTGTACTTTTTGAAAAGGGAATGATCCATTATACAACTTTCATGACCAAATTTTTCTCATTTGAAGCATTTTTGAATCAAAAAGCAAGGGTGGAAAAACTTTCCCAAAATGGCATGTTTCCATTATAAATCATTTTCCCAAAAAGGCAACTTTGCAAATGGCTTGAAATTCTTCAACTTTGTGAACTTCTAACATATTCTATGATCAAATAAAGATCATACATATTCAAAATGATGAAGAATACCCTTTGGTTGGGTCATTGGGGGCCTCGGATGCCCTGATTTTACACTGACTTGCTCAGGAAGTCAACTCTTAATTAGATGCCTTCCCCATGGAATTTCTTCATGAAAATTGATGTGCATGATCCTTATGACATATAGAGACCAATAGAAACAAGAGTGACCAAAAAAATTGGAGTTATGGCCTTTGAAACCTAAACCCTAATTCTAGGTCATCTGTGCAGTTAAACCTGGCTCTGCTTCCATGCCATTCTCAGTTCTTGTGATTCCTTGACTTCCTTGACCTTGTGGGGATATAATATGATGTTTGAACATACATGGACCCCCTTGAAGTGATTGATGACCTTTGGAGTGGCTCAAGTAGCTCTTGGATGGCTCAGATCACAAACCCTAGATGCAGATGACTTAGAAGCAATGCAGTGAATCAAAAATGTGGTATGAGATGCTATGATTGAATTTATGCATATGAAAAGAGCACAAGCCATGGTGAAATGGGTGAGGGAAAATTTTGGGTGTTTACAGCTGCCCCTATTCAAGCATGAGTTAGCTGTGCAGGATGTAAGCCACGACTTAACATTCAAACAAGATAACTTGTGGTTGAATACCAAAGACAATCCAAAATTTGCACTCACAGAATGAAGAAGAAAAGGGATATAGATTGTAAAAGGAAAATAAAGTATAATTATAAAGTGCGGGCGACGGAGGACGACCTTCGAGCAGAGGACAACTGCTGGGGATGAAGCAATGACGGGGACGGCCGACATGCTGGGGAAAATGTGGGAAATAAAGCAATGACGGGGACGGCCGACAGGCTGGGGATATTTGAGATTGTGATGGGGACGACCATCGGGTAAAGCTATAAGACTCTCTGGGGGTTATGGGTAAATGAAACAAATGATGAGGTACGGTCATCAAAGGTGAAGGACGGTCACCTAGCAGGGGACGGCTGCTTTGTTGGGGATAAGATGAGGGAAGGTCATCTAAGGTGAAGGACGACCACCTGGCAGGGTACGGCTGCCGAACGTATCATGACATAGGACGAATGTCGGATGAAAAGGTCGACGATGGGGACGGCCATCGGATAAGCATGATGAAGGACGATCATCAAGAGGTGAAGGACGATCACCTAGCAGGGTGCGGCTGCTCTCAGGGTTTATCATGACATAGGACGAATGCCAAATAACAAGATCAACGATGGGGACGACCATCGGATAGAATGATGAAGGACGATCATCAGGAGGTGAAGGACGATCACCTAGCAGGGGACGGCTGCTAAAAAAAATATTACGACATAGGACGAATGTCGGATAAGAAGGGGTTCTAATGAATAGAGACTCCACTGGGGGTTGATGAAGGACGATCACCAAAGAGGTGAAGGACGATCACCTAGAAGGGTACGGCTGCCGAAAAGGTATCATGACATAGGACGAATGTCAGATAGAAAAGAAATAGTTTAACAAGTTTTGTTGGGGACTTCGCTGGGGAAAAGTAAACACGGACAAGTGTCTACATCCAAGAAATGAGAGGTATAAGTGTTTGGGTACTGTGTATAGACTAAAGATGCGGACAAGCATCCTTGGGACTACGATACGGACGGGTATCAGGTAGAAGAAAATGCTGACACATGTTCGGAGATGATGATACGGACGAGTTTAACAAAGAACACGGACGAGTATTGATTCTGCGGGGACTCTTCTGGGGAATAATAGACACAGACGAGTGTCTAAACTCTAAAAAGAGGTAAAAGTATCTGACATTGTGTATGGATTAAAGATGCGAACGAGCATCCATAAGACCATGATACAGATGAGTATCAGTAGAAACAAATACCGACGCATGCTCAGAGATGATGATACGGACGAGTACCAACTGGTTAACAAAGAACACGGACGAGTGTCGAATCTGAGGGGATATAAGTGGTGTATACAAGATACGGACGAGTATCTGTATGAGTACGACAGGAGTAACAGGTATGAGTGATGTATGGACGAGTGTTTAACTTGCTGAGGAGGGTGACACGGATGAGTGTCAAAAAGAGAAAAGTGTAATATCAACAAGTATATGGTTTACCAAGTGTTTGGGTAATTATGCTGGGGGTGACACGGACGAGTGTCAAAGGAGTTGTATATATATATGTATCTGTGAGTGCAAAAAGGACGCTTTGGCTTTCTACTGGGGATATGACACGGACGGGTGTCAGGAAGTATCTATATCCTTAGGGAAAGTGCCTTGGCTCTCTGCCGGGGAATCTGGGGAGTTTTCTGTATATCGTTGATGGATTGCCAGTTTTCACAAGTGTTCAGTTCGACGCATGGCTTATGATTATGCAATATGTTTGATTTTGCCGTAATGCTCCGTACTAGACGGAATGTTACGCTCTGTGGAGAAAATATGATGCGAATGCTATGATTATGCAAAGATACCGATCCGGGATTCGGATCCCATTGCTGCGAAGATCTCTGGCTGATCTGCTTGAAGTGGATATCCCAACTAGGGATGAGATCATTGATGGATCTGACATATATGACTCTGTTTGGGGAAGTAGGTCATTAATAGACCTATCCTGGTAATGAGGGACCCAGCTGGGGTTTGTAGAAGCTTTCGTTACTCTGTTGTGAGATCTTCAGGTGCCGCTCTTCTGGATAGAGGCTGAAACTTTGTGGGGAGATGGTTCCCGGTCTTTACACTTGGCTGAGGAGGAAATAACAAATAGCAACTCAGCTGGGGAGAAAGCACCTCCGGTGCTAAGACTAAGTAGATAATGATTTGCCAGCTTGCTGGGATGAAGCTTTCATGCCCCATGTTGTGCTTTGAATACCCGCAATCCTGAAAAGTCAGAGAAACGCACAAGTAATCCCGAGGTATCCTTTACCAGATTCCATCATAAGAGTTTAGGCACTCCTGGGAGTGAGTATATTTCCTGCAAGCACGCATTTTAGAAGAGAAGCATCTGTATTTATGCAACCAGTATCTTAAAGACATCGGACATTCTTGCAAATGAAAATAAAATGTACGAGACGAAACATGACTGAAAATCTGATTTTATTTCGTTTGCCCTGAATTGGCAAGATACAGTCAAAGAAACAAATCCCCTAAAATGAGGAAATTGTTACAAATTGAGAAACAAAAGATGTTGGCAATGTTGATGACGCTTTAAGAAGCTTCCCTTTTGCTATGACTCGTATGACATTTGACATTCTTCTTATCTTGCTTTCTGAAGAAGGTTGATTCTGAACGAAGCTTGAACCTTTTGGAGATTATCATGTCGTACGTGATACAGATGAATTCAGAATGCAGTTGTTCGCTTATTCCCTTATTTTGCATGGATCGCCCTTTCGGGTTTTCAATCCACCGGGATACCCATTTTTGCCTGAGTTGTCCAATGCGGCTTTTCAACTCAGCGGGTGTACATTTTTTTTGTTTATTTTCCCTTATTTTTGCCCGAGTCTTTTATTCTGTTTTCTGACTTGCCGGGATGCCCTATTTTTGCCTGGACTTACATTCTGTTTTTATGTCCAGCGGGTCACTTTATGCGAAGTATTTTTTAACTACGTCTGAATTCACAGGGGACGGGAAGTCTTCACCATCCATAGTGCTGAGCATCAGTGCTCCACCCGAGAAAACTTTCTTCACTACGAATGGCCCTTCATAGTTCGGAGTCCACTTGCCCCTGTGGTCTGTATGAGGAGGGAGGAGTCTTTTCAACACAAGATCTCCTACTTGGTACTCTCGGAGCCTGACTTTCTGATCAAAGGCTTTCTTCATTCTCTTCTGATATAACTGCCCATGACAGATTGCAGCTAATCTCTGCTCTTCAATCAGATTCAGTTGTTCGTATCAGGATCGGACCCACTCTGCTTCGTTCAGCTTGACGTCCATCAGTACCCGCAAGGAGGGTAATTCAACTTCAACAGGCAGGACTGCTTCCATACCATACACAAGCTGATACGGTGTTTCCCCAGTGGATGTCCTGATTGACGTTTGGTACCCATGCAAGGCAAATGGTAGCATCTCATGCTAGTCCTTATAGGTAATCACCATCTTCTGCACAATCTTTTTGATATTCTTATTAGCTGCCTCAACAACGCCATTCATCTTTGGCCTGTAAGGAGAAGAATTGTAATGTTGGATCTTGAAGTCCCGGCATAGCTCCGCCATCATTTTGTTGTTCAAGTTGGAACCATTATCAGTAATGATTCGCTCGGGCACTCCATACCGACAGATGATGTCCCTCTTCAGAAATCTGGCTACCACTTGCCTTGTAACATTTGCATATGAAGCTGATTCGACCCACTTGGTAAAATAGTCAATGGCTACCAGGATGAATATGTGGCCGTTTGAAGCAGTCGGTTCAATCTTGCCAATCATATCAATGCCCCACATGGCAAAGGACCAGGGTGAAGACATCACATTCAGAGGATTGGGAGGCACATGCACCTTATCCGCATAAATCTGGAATTTATGGCACTTCCTGGCATAAGCACAACAGTCGGCATCCATTGTGATCCAGTAATAACCCGATCTTAGCAACTTCTTGGCCATGGCATGCCCCCCCGCATGGGTACCAAAGGACCCTTCGTGCACCTCGTGCATTAACAAGCCTGCTTCTGTCCTATCAATGCATCTGAGAAGTACCATATCAAAGTTTCTCTTGTACAAGGAACCGTCAGCATTCAGAAAGAAACTACCAGCTAGCCTTCTTAATGTCTTCTTGTCATTGGAAGATGCCCCAGGTGGGTATGTTTGATCCTCCAAGAAGCATTTAATGTCATGGAACCAAGGCTTATCATCTTTTACAACGTCTGCCGCGAATACATATGCTGGTCTGTCAAGTCTGGATACTGAAATCCGAGGTACGAAGTTGGCAGCTTGAACTTTGATCATGGATGAAATGGTAGCTAGAGCATCTGCAAACTGATTCTCGTCCCGAGGGATATACTCAAGCTTAACCGTTGTGAAGAAAGTCAATAACCTTCTTGTATAATCCCTGTAAGGTATCAGATGATCTTGGTGGGTGTACCATTTGTCGTTGGTTTGATTGATTACCAGAGCTGAATCTCCGAACACAGTTAAAGTCTTGATCCTGAGGTCAATGGCTTCCTCAAGACCCATAATAAAAGCTTCGTATTCAGCTTCGTTGTTAGTGCAGTTAAAGGTGAGCTTTGCCGAGAAAGGCATGTGAACTCCCTTAGGTGTAATGAGTACTGCACCAACACCACGACCATTCATGTTAACAGCCCCATCAAACATCATAGTCCATTCTTCTTCTGGGTCAGGCCCTTCAGTGTGAACGGGCTCTTCATGATCTTTTGCTTTTATGAACATGATGTCTTCATCAGGGAAGTCAAATCTCATAGGCTGGTAATCATCAATAGGTTGCTCAGCAAGATAATCAAACAATACACTGCCTTTGATGGCCTTTTGAGATGTGTACTGAATGTCATATTCTATGAGGATCATTTGCCATCTTGCAACCCGTCCGGTAAGTGCTGGCTTCTCGAAAATGTACTTAACTGGGTCCATCTTTGAGATCAATAAAGTAGTGTGGTTCAACATATACTATCTCAGTCGGCGAGCAGCCCACGCTAAAGCACAACAAGTTTTCTCGAGCAGTGAATAACGTTGTTCACAGTCGGTAAACTTTTTGCTTAGGTAGTATATTGCATACTCTTTTCGACCAGACTCGTCATGCTGGCCCAGCACACACCCCATTGACTCTTCTAATACTGTCAAGTACATTATCAGAGGTCTTCCTTCAACTGGAGGCATAAGGATTGGAGGCTCTTGTAAGTATTCCTTGATTTTGTCAAAAGCCCTCTGGCAGTCTTCGTTCCACCTGACCGTTTGTTCCTTTCTCAACAGCTTGAACAAAGGATCGCAGGTTGTCGTTAGGTGAGATATGAACCGTGAAATGTAGTTCAATCTACCTAGGAAACCTCGAACTTCTTTTTCCGTCTTCGGCGCAGGAATTTCTTGAATGGCTTTAACTTTATCAGGGTCAACCTCAATCCCTTTCTCACTTACAATAAATCCCAACAGCTTACCAGATCGCACCCCGAATGTTCACTTATTGGGGTTTAACTTCAATTGGTACTTCCTTAGACGCTTGAATAACTTCAACAGATTCACCAGGTGGTCTTCTTTTGTAAGGGACTTGGCAATCATGTCATCCAAATAACATTCACTTTCTTTATGGATCATGTCGTGGAATAATGTTACCATAGCCCGTTGATAAGTTGCACCAGCATTCTTCAGTCCGAGTGGCATCACCTTGTAACAGAATGTGCCCCAGGGTGTGATGAAAGTTGTCTTCTCCATGTCTTCAGGTGACATCTTGATCTGATTGTATCCTGAAAATCCATCCATGAAGGAGAATACCGAGAACTGAGCCGTGTTATCAACAATACATCAATGTGAGGTAAAGGGAAATCATCCTTCGGGCTGGCTCTGTTCAGATCCCGGTAGTCCACACACATTCTCACTTTGCCGTCTTTTTTAGGCACAGGTACAATATTAGCAACCCACGGCGGATAGCTAGTTACGGCAAGGAAACCGGCATCCCACTGCTTTTGCACCTCTTCTTTTATCTTCATCGCCATATCTGGGCGAGTACGGCGCAACTTCTGTTTTACCGGTGGGCAGTCTTCTTTTAAAGGCAGCTTGTGCATGACAATATCGGTATCCAACCCAGGCATATCCTGATAAGACCAAGCAAACACATCCACATACTCTCGAAGCATGTCAATCAATTGCTCTTTCACTGAGTCTTGTAGGCAGGCCCTGATCTTAACCTCTTTCACATCTTCTTCCGTACCAAGATTAACCGTTTCAACCTCCTCCTGATGAGGAGTGATAACCTTCTCCTCCTGCCTTAACAACCTGGCTAGCTCTTCAGGAAGCTCATAATCTTCTCCAACCCCTTCATCAGCTTGATTGATTGGATTGTCAAAGTCATACGACGTCATAGCTGTGTTGTTGTCGGTGCAGTCTGAAAGGCACTCTCTGCAAGGGTTTAGATTGTTCATTTTAGTGATCGATTTTAATCTTGTTTAGAAAAAGTGAAATGAAGTTATCATTTTGGAAAACATTGCCATTTTATTTTTGTACAAAAAGAAAAATGAAAAACAGTGAGCGGAAAAGGAAAAGACTCATTTGCAAAAGATGTCCGATATTCATTGATTGATCTGTTTGCACAAAATTACAAGATGGCCCGATTACAAAATGAGTCTTGTCATCTTGGGCAAGATGCAAGACTTGATGCATGCTTAAAAATACAGGAAATAATAATTACTCTGCAGGAGTAACCCTTATAATTTCCTGGGAAGACCAGTTAAGGACTTGGCTCCCCGGGATCCTTGGACGTATCCAGCTTTCCAGGTTGTGGTCGCTTTCATCCTCGTCTTCCAAGTTGTTCACTACATCCGGGGTAAGCATTCCCCCGCTGACAAAACTGGGCTTCTTGGCAGCCTCTGATTGATCTTGTTGAGTTGGTCTGTAACCCAACCCAAATCTGTCTTCTTTCTTCTCCACGGGTAGCAGCTTGCCCCAGCCTTGGGCAGTACCCTCTTCAACAACCTTCCTGGCTTGCTGATAAGATGTCATGGAGGTTCCCAGTACAACAGATGCTTAATTTATGTTCAGGGCCTCAAACCCTTGGCTCATAGTTTCATGGATTTCTCCATCCATTCAATGTACTTGTATGTAGCCAGATGGCTCACAAAGATGTCTTATTCACCACAGATAGTGATGATCTGGCCTTCCCACTCGAATTTCAGCTTATGGTGAAGGGTAGATGTAACAGCGCCAGCGGCATGGATCCAGGGTCTACCCAACAAACAGCTGTAGGCCGGCTGAATGTCCATCACATAGAAGGTAATTTTAAAAGTCTGCGGGCCAATCATCACAGGCAGATCAATCTCCCCTAGCACTGATCTTTTAGAGCCATCAAATGCTCTTACCACCAAATTACTCGGACGCAATGCCAAGCCATCATACTCCAACTTCACTAAGGCTTTCTTTGGTAGAACATTGAGTGAAGACCCAGTATCTACCAGTACATGAGATAGAACAGCACCCTTGCATTCTAGAGTGATGTGTAAAGCCTTGTTGTGGTTACGCCCCTCGGTTGTTAAGTTAGCATTGGTAAAGCCCAGTCCATGACTGGTGTTGACATTTGCCACCACAGTTTCTAGCTGATTAACAGTGATCTCCTCTGGCACGTATGCTGCGTGCAAGACTTTCAATAATGCATTCCTGTGTGTTTCAGAACAAATCAACAGGGATAATATGGAGATTTTTGAGGGAGTTTGGTGAAGCTGATCCACCACCCTGTAATCACTTCTCTTTATAATTCTCATGAAATCATCTACATCTTGCTCAAAAGATGTCTTCTGAGTTTCTTTGATGGTCGGTTCTTCAGGTATCACACTCTTCCCCTTTGCTTTTGCAGCAGCTTTTGCTTCGGCACTAGGTCTTTGCAATTGCGAGGCAAAAAGGCGTCCGCTTCTGGTGAAGCCTCCGCCTCCCCCAACATTATCAATCTGTGGAGAGGAGGTTGAAGAATCCAAAGTGATTTTCTCCCTGTTGCAGTAGAGATCAGAGCCATAATGCCAAGGTATGGCATTATTGCTTTCATATGGAACGGGTCCAGGCACCGTAATGGTAACTGGACTGACTGCAGCAGAGGAGGGTACTGAAATGGTGTGCGGATCGTAGTAAATGGTGACTGGTGACCTGGCAGGGGGTGCCACTATTTGTTGTTGGAAGTTATTGTTTGGAGGAACATTTGATGGATCATAGTAGATGGTTACTGCTGACACCTTCATTAATTTCTGTTGGCGTTGTAGAAGATTCTGCTGAATAAATGGATGCTGATGTTGTAGAAGAAGTGGTTGTTGAAATTTGATTTGTCGAAGTGATGGATGAAGCCATTGTTGATGATATTGATGAATTGGTCGGAATGATTGTTGTTGCAGTTGTAGAAGAGTCAGGAATTGTTGTCAAAGGGATTGCTGGATTTGTAGGCACCATTGTTGAGATCTGAAGTATACCACTCTTGATAAGATCATCTATGTCGCTTCTCAAGTTATCACACCCGTTGACCGAAATGTTGCAATACCCACAACCGAGCTCACACCCGGGGAACATCTGGCACTCTAAGAGCTGAGCTTTGATTTCGACCAGAGGTGTCCGAATCTGTCCAACACTGGTGATTAAGAAAGATGGCTTGTCTTCCTCAATGGCATTAATTCTTGGTCCTCCATGATTGGGCATGGGATTCTTGGTGACACTTGGAGGGGGTGCAAAGTTGAGGGCTTTAGAATCCACCAGATCTTGCACCTTCATTTGTAAAGCCCTGCATTTCTCCGTATTGTGGCCAGGTGCATTGGAGTGGAAAGCACATCTGGCGTTGATATCATAATTTCTTAGAAGATTGGAGGGATCTGGTGGTGCCAATGTCCTTAATTCAACCAAGTTGAGTTTCAGGAGTTGTGGCAACAAGGCAGCATAAGGCATAGGGATAGGGTCAATCACCTTATTTTCCTGTGATGGTCTTTGCTGAAAAGGTCTTTGTTGTTGATTGCTGTTATTTTTGTTGTAGGTCCTTTGTGGCGGATATTGAACCTGCTGTTGATTATGTGGCTGTTGTGGTTGTTGATATGTTGGTTTTTGAGGAATCGGAGCTGGAATAGTGACAGCTGCTACTGATCTGTGGACATACTGAGGTCTTCCCCTGCTGGCATGAATGGCATTTGTCTCACCGGTTCTTCTAGGTCCCACAAAAGGCTTCCTGGGATTACCGGACGAACTTGCACCATTATCAGAAATCTTACCCATCTTCAGAAGGCTTTCAATTCTTTCACCGGCTATAACTACGTCTGCGAAGCTGGTGGAAGAGAAAGCAGCTAGCCTATCAATATATGTTCCTTGCAGGGTATTCATAAACATGTCAGCCATTTCTCTTTCCGACATGGGTGGCTGGACAGCAGCAGCAAGCTGTCTCCACCTCTGGGCATATTCCCTGAAGCTTTCCCTGGAAGATTGAGACATTCCCATCAAGAGGGTCCTGTTAGGAGCCATGTCCAGATTGTATTGGTATTGCCTGATGAAGGCTTTAGCTAGGTCCTTCCAGCATCTGATAGTAGCTCTGGTCAAGTGTGAGTACCACTCCCTTGAAGCCCCAGTCAAACTGTCTTCAAAGTAACACATCCACAGTTTTTCATCCATGGTGTATGCTTTAAGTCTTCCCAGAAAGGACTGTAAGTGAGTTCGTGGACAGGAAGTTCCATTGTACTTCTCAAAGCACGGGGGTTTAAACTTGTGGGGAATCCTTACCCCATCCACTAACCCCATATCCATGACATCAAAACCCAGGGAATTTTGAGACTCCAGAGATCTCAACTTCTCAGCAATTTCATCAAACCTCCTATCATAAACTTCATCCCCAGCTCCCATTACAGTAAACTGCTCTTCTTGGGGGTCTTCCTGTAAGATCCTTCCCCCAATAGTATTTCCTTACACATTACCCAGGATGTTGACTTCCGGATGTAGATGAGGCCCATATACTGGTGGATTAACATGAGGCTGACCCCTTTCATTGTTACTCGTTCCTCCAGTTCCCAGATGGGGTTCTTCCGGGGTTTGTCTTTCTACCAATGCCCTCAACCTTTCTTGACTTTGGGCCAAGCCATTCATTACTTCCATGAATTGGGTCATTTGGTTTCTCATCTCCAGCCTTTCATTAGCCATCTGAGTTCTGACCTCTGTCAGATCTTGCTGTACTTGATCCATTTGGATACCAGGAAGATTGTTGCGAGTAGGATACCTGTGCGGACGGTTGAGAGGGAACACCCGACGACGAGCAATAATTCCTGAACCACAACAGAGTTAGTAACAAACAAAACAAAAAACCTACAAAACAAAACAAAAGTCAGTATGCAATGCAGTATGCTTATTTGTTTTCCAAGGTATCCGGCTTGGCTCTTGGTTTTGACCTTTCCAGACCCTGAGGAAAATACTCGGAGGTTGCTTGAGAGAAAGAAAACTCAATGAAACAAACTGACAGATACATTACAAATGGTGGAACATACATAGTTTGCTTTTACAACACATGCCCCTGAAGGATCAAAATACAACATAAAAAGAAAAGTACATGAAATGGAAATAACAACAAGCAAAGAAGTCAATCATCTAATCCAAACTCATCCTCCTTCACTTCCTTCAATAGTGCTTCAGTTACAGGACCAGCCGGATGCTCTGTGATGTTTCTGATAAGAAGGTTCCTGGTGGCAATAGCAGTGGTCAGCTCCTTGTGCCTGTCCTGGTCCTTTGACCTTTTCAAACCAGCCCTAAGCTTCAACTCTGAAATCTCTTTCTGGGCTGCCAGCAAAGCTTCCTGTTGTTTCTTTTCATTGGCCTACAACTGCTCAATCCTGGCTTGAGTTCTCTTATCTTCTTGAGTACGAGCTTCAGTGATCCTGACCCACCTAGCTTGACTTTCTTGTAGATAGAGATCAGTCCTAGCTTTCTGAAACTGGGCCTCTTTACAGGCATTCTTCAATATTTGCTCCCCAGCTCTTGATTTCTTGATGTAGTCCTCTGCTTTCTCAATCTTGGCCAGATGCTCCACCTTAAGCTTCTCCAACCTCTCAATGTCTAGACGACCATCACTCCTCTCCCAGAGGGTCTTCTTCAGAGCTTGAGACAGATTCTCATTCCTTTCCTTCAGTTTCTCAAATTCTTCCAGGCTGACAGTGGCTGGAGGTGGTACTGTGGATGGTCCAGGTGCATCCTCAATGGTGAAAGGCATCCCAGAAATCTGAGCTCTAGCATGAGACCATTCATAATATTGAGCTGAAGCCACATTATTGCATCTCCCAAGAATGGCCATCCCTTTGGTCTGGATGTTGTCCCAAGCCCAGGATGCTTGTCTGACAACAGCTAGATTAGGCTTTATCTCACAATACAGGGTTTCAGCTAAATCTTGCACTCTAGGAGGGTGGACCAAAGCATAGCCTAGTTTTCTCTTAAACAGCAAAGGATTGTAGTTGATGCAACCCTTCACTCCTACCAGAGGCACATTAGGGTATTGCCCACAGCTAGTGATTATGTCCCTGCCTTTGGTGCTCTAGGTGCACCATCTGATGTCATCTGAAGTCAAAGCAATAAGTCTTTTAGCCCAATTCTTCTGTTGATGAGGATTCAGGAAGGCATCAGTCTTGGGTAAGTGTTTAAGCAGCCAAGTGTGAAATAGAGGAGCACAACATCTCACCAACTTCCCTCTCAACTTCTCATTTCTTTGGTGAACAGAATAATAGAAATCCCCCAACAATGTGGGTACTGGGTTCCTCAAAAGGAAGAGATGAATAGCATTCTTGCTGATAAACTTGGGCTCATCTGCAAATAGTATAACCCCATATATACTGAGGGCTAATAATGCACAAACTGCCCTCCATTCCCCCAAAGAGGCCTTCAGGATGGCCTGAGAAGTCAGAAAATCTAAGTGTAGACCAGGGATCCCAGCCTTTGTTGTCATGTTCTGCTCAATCAAAATAGGTTCTAAATACAATGCCTTTGCCACTTCTCCATTGCTGGGAGAAGCCATCTCAGGGTTGAAGGGGAGACCACCCCTGACAGGTACTCCAATCAATGACGAGAACTCCTCCAACAGAGGTCCTAACTGAAAGTTCTGGAAAGTGAAACATCTCAAAGGAGGGTCATAGAACTGTAGGCAGGTGTGAATCAAACTCCTCTGAGAAGGTTCTAGGTCCATAACCATATCAAGGATGCCTCCATAATGCTCTCTGAACAATGGGATATGGTCTGGAGTGATAAGTTCCTGGACCTGCCTGATGCCAGTCAGCACAGGCTCAAAGAAATGGTATGAAATGTTGCTCTTCTTGGGTGCCATGACTGCTGATGAAGAGCTGAAAACAGATGCTGATGATGAAGACTGATACTGGAGATGAACCACTGATAGGCTGGTGATAAAAGTAGCTGAAGCAGGCAACTGATGAAGATAGCTGAAGCAGATAACTGGTGAACAGGGGTCTATGCAGAAGAAGGGGTCAAAACCAAGCCAGATATAATGTGGATACCCTGAAAAAAAAATAAGCAAATGTTAAATGATGCAGATGATGAGTATGCAAATGATATGCAAGGGTTTGTGATCAAGCTGGATCTGATTATCTGTCCTGATATAAGTCCATGTATGTTCAAGAAGTCCAGATGGAGGTTCAGAAATCCAGTAACCAAGGTGGGGGACTCAAATAAAGAGTCACATGTCCAGGGTTAAAATCACAAGAACTGTCCAAAGTGGGGTACTCTTAATCAAACAAGCAAATAGGGTATGATGTGGCCAATGGTACCTGCAAACCTGTAAACAGCCCAACCCCCTCACAGGCAGTGTTCTAAAACAAGGATCCTCAGACTTGGATCAGTTATGAGAAGTGTAAACACTTCTAACCCGGAGGTACAGTGTTTACAATAACCATAAAAGATCCTCCTCTAATTCACCTCAGTTTCTGAAGGTCATAATAAAGGTCATCCAGACTTAGCAGGCTTCCCAGATAGCCCTGGCACTACATGAAATTTGTAGCACAGAGTTCTCAAGAAGAAACCCACATCTGAACCGTGTTTCATATTCCCGCACCAGACCGAAATGGAATGGGAAAGAACATGAACCACTCTAGCCTAGGTGTCACTCAGGTCCCAGGTATAGGACCTTAAACACTCAGCAGAACCCCACCCACCAAAACAGAAACCAGATCCATCAAGATGACAGTATGACAGTATGATATGTAAAGTTGTAAAGAAAGCAATAAATAATTGTACATAAAGCAGTAAATAAAGCAAATATATAAACACAATTAGCACATAACACCCCAGTAAACACAAATCAAACAAGCGCTAGGAGGAACCCATAAAAAGAACCAGAAGCCCTGGTTACAGTATAAGGTTCCCCAGCAGAGTCGCCAAGCTGTCGCTCCCGCCAGATGACACCTGTTCAGAAGGGGTACAGACGCGAACGGTCGGCGAAAGGGGAGAGAACACACAGGGGTGAACTCAGAAGACAAGAGTCGCCAGCTAGGCATTTTTATCCCGGAGGAAAGGTAATGCTGCATAGACCTAGAAAGATATGGATAAGACGGTTGCGAACCAGAGAGACTGAGAAAGGGGGTTGATTACAACCTGGGAAGGTATTAGCACCCAGATTGTCCGTCGTACTCGACGGGATCCACGCTTAAAAGATTTGTGTTTTAAAGGGGTAGTGTCAGTGCAATCTGTGTATCAATGCTGGAAAGAATGCAAGTGTCAGTGTAAAAGAAAAGTGAAGTGTATAAAAGAAGTGTCAGTGTAAGAACAAGAATGAAATACTCAAGACAATGAGCCTAAAAGAGTAAAGCTAGAAGAGGGGGAATGTACAAAGACTTTTGTTCGATAACTGTTAAGTTATGCCTACGTATCCTCTCATGCAATGAGGAAGTCAGAACACCGTAGTTCGACCCAAAGAGACTGAAAGATGAATTGACTGATGAACTGCTTACTTGCCTACGCTCAAGTGTATGACCTGTCTGGCTCAGGTGCAAACTGTCTTGCATTAGACGGAAGAAGAAAGTTCTCGTTTGTGAGTGAATAAGATGAGAAAAGAATCCCGGAGGAGACGATTATTGTTTGTTTTTGTGTTTTCAATCTTTTATTGCTTTTGGAAATTTGTCATAAGAAAATGAGCTTAAGCCTAAACCAATGGATTAATAAACTCATCACATCCTCCCTCTGATTAGGGGTAATGAGAATACCTTAAGTGTGAAGTCAGCATCTCACACTTAATTACCATGATGTAGGATTAAGATCATTAACCTACTTGTGATTATTCAGATGTTTTTGTTGTTTTTGTTTAGTGTTAAGTAATGAGTTTAAGCCATAATCAAGGATTTAATGGACTCATTACACCATCCTAATAGAAGGATAATAGATGAGAACATTTAAGCTAAGAAAGACTCCTCAACTTAATCCATGATTAGGGATTAACCTCATGACAAAACAAAGCCTTTATTAAGTGGATTTTAGTTAATGGTAAGATGAAGAAGTGATTTTTATGGTTTGTAAGACAACTTGAGGGGGACTTGTCCATTAACACTAGGGTTAGTCCTTCTTAACCAATTAAGGAAGAATTAGAACCCTAATGCAAGGCCCAAGTTACAAGCTTGATGTCTTGATGATTATTAAGTGGATTGATTAAAGGATTTAAACACATTAAGGGTTTAACACTTAGGATTAAAGTTATACACTCCATCCTAATAGAAGGATGCAGTCATAAGCTTAATCACAAAGCCTTAAAGCCTTTAGGGTTTAGTCCCTGATTATGAGATGAGAAGAGAAGACTCAAAGATGACACAAAGGTAAAACTAAATGGGGGACTAATAAAACCCTAATTGTTATCATGCTTGGTTGTTCCTAGGGTTAATGAGGCTTGCAAGAAGATCTTCAAAGAAACCACCAGGGAAGAAGCAGATGAAAGGAGAAAGAAACAGAGAGAAGCAAAACAACTTGCTTCACTTAAGAAGACAAGTTGCTTGAAGAAAGAAATTAAGATGAACATGAATGAGCAAGCTCAATCCAATACACATACAAAAGGCAGCAAAGAAAGTATGAAAGAGATGAAAAGAGATTGTGAGAAGTGAAGGCAAATTCACTTCTCAAACAACTTACCACCTGAAAAGTTAGCCAAAAGAAATGAAATGCAATGCAAATGAGATGTAATGCCATGATGCAAACCAAAACCAGAAGCATAAACATGATATTAATGATGCTAAGAGATGATACAAACATGAGGCAAGGCAAGAGAATGATCAAACAAGCATAAGGATGCAAAAGAGGCATGCATTGAACCATGAATGTACATGAAAAGTTATGGAATGTAATGGACATTCATCATGGCAAATGAAAGATGCAATGATCAAACATGATTCTAATATGTCCTAAGATGTATTATGAATCATGTGGATGCACAAAATGTAATGGCAAGTCATTGGATGCAAGCAAATGAAAAATGGATGCAAAGGAAGGCACAAATTAGGGTTACATGCATCATACAAAGCAAAAATCCAAAACATGAAGCAAATGACATGATAAAAATTTGAAAATGCATTCAAAGATACCCTAAACCTATGCAACATCACTGCCCAAAGGAGAGGATCCAACTCTTAACCTAATGAAAGTTATGAATTTCCTAAGATTGCTAGGGTTTTGGGGTACTTTGTCAAGAAAAATGCAAAAACAAATTGAAAATACAAGATCAATTCAAATCAAATTTATCCTATAAACTACATGCTATGCAAGATGCAATGCCAAAAGAATCATTATCCAACTCTCAATGGTTAGGCAGAAAGGAATTTTTGAAGATTGAAACAAAATAATGCCTTGAAATGAAATTAAATCCAATGGAAATGATCAAAAGGTATCAAGAACAAAAAAGAAATTTGGTTTGAGAGTTGGACAATGTTTCTAAATGTTTCTAAGTGCAATATGAATTTTTTTGGGATTTTTAAATACCTAAATGTATTTTTAATTAATTAATTTCCATTAACTAATTAAGAATAAACATTTAAATGATTTAAAAATAATTTTTAATGCAAAAAAATGAAAATAAAAATATTTTTGTGTTCTGAAAATTCATGAAACCCTGACAAAAATTTTCATAATTTTTAAATGATTTTAGCTATTTTTAAAAATTCGTACAAATAAATGCAAAAAAAATGAAAATAAAATGAAATTAAATAGAAAAAAGAGAAAGTCAGCCAATCTGATGGCTGATATTCAAATTCAGGGACGCGGGAGTTGACTGCGAGCGCGAACGAACGGACCAAATTCAAACTTGCTTAATTATGATTAAGCCCTAATCAGAAACCCTAAACACTTTCAGATGACCGGAACAGTGTTCCGGTCATCTTCTCCGGCCAGTCAGATTCTCAATCTCACTCAAAACGCATCAAAACCTCACAAAACTCTCCAGAATCAACCTATGAACATCACTAAACATAAACCCTACAACAAACAACATTTATTTTTCGTGAATCAAAGGAAACAAGCAAAAACATTTTCACGGGCAAACTTTCAGAACATCATAACATGCTTGTTTCTGGCTCATTTTCAAAAATAAATAGATCCCCATGATCTGGGCAACATATAGAACAACATTCTAACAAGAAATCAAGGTTCTGGAAAATTTGTTCATCATGTTACCTGAGATTGAGCTTTCAGTCCAGGAGCTTTCTGCTTGCCTCTTTGCTTCAAAATGGTCTCAATGATCCTCTTGATGAAGTTATGAAGCTTGGTTGGAGTTTAGAATGGCTGATTTGTGAGTTTGATCAAGTTCTGTTCAGTGAGGGGTGAGAATCGTGTTTCTGATTGAGGAGGTTTCTGGGATGAATGAGGGTAGGGAAATGATCAGGGGAGCATGTTGAGTGATTCTATGAAGTTTGTTATTATGTTTGATGCTTGTGTGATGTGTTTCGAATGAAAATGCATAAGAGGTGAAAACTTGGAACTATAGCTTGGAGAGTGTTTCGGGCTTGTGTGTGTGTTGCTTTGTGTTTCTTTTGGTCCACTTATCACTCTTGGATAGGTCAGAGGAGTTGGTGTGGCCTAGCTTGATTGGTATGGGTCTTTTTGCAAAAAGTCCAAGTTAGGTGTACTTGAGGTATGGGCAAGTGTAAGGCTGTGATAGGGGCATGGCTTGGCTCAGGTGAGTTTAGGGAGAACCATGGAAATGGATTAGAAGCAATGCAACAAGTGGATTAGGGTTTGTCATAGGTTTTGCAACTTTGTGACTTTTTGGCCCTTTTGTGATTTCTTGATCCACAAGCCATGAAAATGGGCAAACCTTTGATGCATCCTGACTTTTAGGAATTGGTTTATGTTTGTGCAAAGATTATAAGTCACTTTGAGGTCTCATTTTTCCTTGGCAAGAGGTTTTGCAACTTTGCCTCTTTGGTACAAGACTTGAAATTATGTGATTTTCCCCAACTTTGACAAGCCATAACTTTTGATCCAAAATGAGTTAGAATGAGTTCTTATACTTTTTGAAAAGGGAATGATCCATTCTACAACTTTCATGACCAAAGTTTTCTCATTTGAATCATTTTTGAATCAAAAAGCAAGGGTTGAAAAACTTTCTCAAAATGGCAAGTTTCCATTACAGTTATTTTCCCAAAAAGGCAACTTTGCAAATGGCTTGAAATTCTTCAACTTTGTGAACTTCTAACATATTCTATGATCAAATAAAGATCATACATATTCAAAATGATGAAGAATACCCTTTGGTTGGGTCATTGGGGGCCTCGGATGCCCTGATTTTACACTGACTTGCTCAGGAAGTCAACTCTTGATTAGATGTCTTCCCCATGGAATTTCTTCATGAAAATTGATGTGAATGATCCTTATGACATATAGAGACCAATAGAAACAATAGTGACCAAAAAAATTGGAGTTATGGCCTTTGAAACCAAAACCCTAATTCTAGGTCATCTGTGCAGTTAAACCTGGCTCTGCTTCCATGCCATTCTCAGTTCTTGTGATTCCTTGACTTCTTTGACCTTGTGGGGATATAATATGATGTTTGAACATACATGGACCCCCTTGAAGTGATTGATGACCTTTGGAGTGGCTCAAGTAGCTCTTGGATGGCTCAGATCACAAACCCTAGATGCAGATGACTTAAAAGCAATGCAGTGAATAAAAAATGTGGTATGAGATGCTATGATTGAATTTAGGCATATGAAAAGAGCACAAGCCATGGTGAAATGGGTGAGGGAAAATTTGGGGTGTTTACAGATAGCTTTCAGGAGGATAAACAACGTCCTAAGGTATAAGTATAACTTTTGGGAGGATAAACAACGACCCAAAGAAATGATAGCTTTCAGGAGGATAAACAATGTCCTGAGGTCATGATATGGCTTTTGAGAAGATAAACGACGTCTCAAGATAGCCTTCGGGAAGATAAACGACGTCCCATGATAATGAGGTAACCTTTGGGAAGATAAACAACGACCCAAGGTCACAATTTATTGATGAAGTTTGTCTGCTGGAGAATTAATCTGAAAAACAAGATTATAACATTTTGCACGATAATATTAGTTTATGCATTATGTATGCATGCATAGTATGATGCACTTAAGTAATGTATTATGTATTTATGTATATGTATGTTATGGTATGATGTAAATGATGTATGTATGCATCATGCAGCTTGAAGCGCCTGGATAACTTCGTATGACAACTGCTGGCCAGGGAAAATAAATCCCGATTCGTTGCTGAAGAATATGAGAAACTTGTTCTTATCTTGTTTGATAATATAGTATTCATAACCTTCCATCTTCGTTTGATAGTAAGGTATATATAACCTCCCGTCTTCGTTCGATAGTAAGGTATACATAACCTCCCGTCTTCGTTCGATAGTAAGGTCTCCCGTCTTTGTTCGTCGTACTCCTATTGAAAGAATAAATTCCCGAATATCCGTCTGAGGATAAAAGAGATGGATATAAATTCCAGGGGAGATGTGACTCGAAGTATTTATGAAGATGGATTTTCCCTACTGGGGGATTTGTAGTTGTCTTGTGGGATGAACTGGCGAAGCTTCGTTGAATTCTTTCCCTCGTTCGTCCTTAGTAAATACTATTACTGCATTTCATGCATTTCTGGTAAACATCAATCATATTCAAAAGCATACATACATTCAAACACAACCAATGGACGTTTCGCTTATGTAAATAGGGTAAAAGTAAATCTGGATTCAGAGGGAAAAGTAAAGCTGAACTTGAAAACAGAATCATTTCAACTTCGAGAGTGTATAACCAATTGGATTTGGAGCTCCTGAAATTTTTAATTTTCCTGAATACCTTCCCAGAAATCCTCATAGTTGGATCTGAAGACATGATACTGACACCATCTGATACTACTGGCGTAGACAATTAATTTCCATCATGGTTTCAGCTGAGAATCCTATATCAAGGTAATACAATGAGAGGAATGTGTCTTCAAATTGTGATGGACCATATACGCTCCGGGTATTAGATTTGAAGAGAAAGCATTGCCCCTTGGTTGAGGATGAATTGTACCATAATGGAAGTATCTGAATGTAGTTACCTCAAGAGAAATAAACAGAGTGCCTCACAATAATATGCCCCTGACATCATGAAATTCACATATATGAGGAGAGCTGCCTCTGGCTATTAAGCATTGTTGAATCTGGACCTGATTGCCCCAAATGAATTGAACAGTAAGTTGGTATGCCCCTTGACTGGGAAACAGTGACTATGCCTCTGGCATTATGAACTTTGTAATGTTACCCTCGGTAATTTAGACAGATGTGGAGATCTGCCCCTGGATACTTTAACATAACTGAATCCTGTCCTGATTGCCCCACATGAGTTAGGCAGTATCATGGCCTACCCCCTTGATTGGGAGATAATGACTATGCCCCTTTGTATACATGGACTTTGATCCAGGAAGCAACTTTGTTCATCGTAAGGACTTTGGTTCATTGAACATTCATCCTATAAGTTTCTCCATTTGTCAAACACTCAGGTATATGCAAACAAATGTATTCAAAAATGCAATGCTTATGTCTGTCTTGAAGTTTTTTGAAAAAGAATTATTTTAATTATTTTTTTTTTAAAGAAAACTGTGATATTAACTCAAGTTTTATAATAAGCCCTAAATGAGTCAGGATACCTTTTTGTAGCAGTACGCTTTCGAACTAACCATGCTTCAGTTAGGACTTTTAAAGGGTTGTAGCGTGGCCTGGTTCACGGTTTAAGAAACAAAGGATAAAGGCTCAAATTTTATTTGTACCCAACCCAATCTCCATGATGTTCTTCAGTCCTATGCTCAGTTAACTTATGCATTGAGGCTCAAAGGAGTTTGGAATTGTAACACTGACATTTATGATGGTTCAGAAACCGAAAATTTATTTGAACATTCAGTCATCTTTCTTTGTTGAGGATTCATAGTGACCTCTTTTTTTCTTTTGCTTTATTATCCCTTCCTTTTGCCTGAACTGTTTGTTTCAAGATTACAGTCAGCGGGATTTCTCAATTTTTTTTATTAAGTCTCCTTCATAGGTTTTGACTTAGTGGGTTTTTCTTTTGCTAGATATTGACGGTCAGGTTTAATGATTACAGAGAACCATCATTAGTTGTGTACAACACAGATAATTGGCATATTTGAGTTAACTGAGTAACTACCCTGCCCCAGGTTATGAATAAGGGTTTTAATTTGTGCGAGAATAAAAACTCCTACTTCATAGGCTCAAAAGGGTTGACTAAGGATTAACTTCCTTATATCTCCACTGTTTAGGAATTGAAACAATGCATGTACATCGTCAACATAGTCTGTTCAAAAGCATACTGCCTAATATTATGGTATTGTTTTCGTCATCCTCCCTCTACAGGCGTATAGCTTTATCAGGAGTTAAATATCACAAGATAAAAATAAGAAGCATAGTTTTAAAATATAGTGAAATGAATGGATTAATTCAAGACAAACATACGCAATGCATTAATGAAAACAAAAGTTTAACATAATAGTAAGTGTTTAAACAAAACAAATAAATTACAAATGAAAATTCAAATGTTGTCCCATCCAGTTGGCTGAATGTCTTCAATTGCAATCTATGAACTTTGAGGAGCAGTATACTTCACCATGAAATCAAATTTTCCACTTGGATGTCCCAAGGTGCCCCATATCTCAACAGGAATAGGTAGGCTTCCTTTCTTGCTACCTTGGGCAACTTGTCTTGCAGCTTCGGTGTTTGATGGACGATAGTAGAACTCAACTTGACCTTCTGGAGTAACCTCTAGGATTCCTTCGTCAATCAGGTCTTGAATCTTTTTCTTTAATGCCCAACAGTTATTAGTATCATGTCCAGGACTGTTGGAGTGATACTCACACCTTTCCTCGGAATTGTAGTGAGGAGAGGGAGTATTAGGATTTTGAGGAGAACTTTTCAAAGAAATTAGTTTCATCTCCAACAAGCATTGCAGAACTTGTGACATTGGAGTGCTGAACTTGATAAACTGCCTTCTATATTTCTTGTGTTGAGGTGGATTAACCTTATCAGGTCTTTCTTCTTCAACTGAAGAACAATCAATGGCAACCTGTTTCTTACCTTCTTTTATCCTCATCTTCCTTTCAACCAAATCAGCTTGTTTTAACGGAGGTTGACTGACAATTAGATTCCTGACTCCACTACTTTGAAGTTTGTGAACAAAGGTTCTTAGCTCTTCTTGCCCCTGAGCTAAACTTTGAATAAGAGCCACCTGGTCATTCATCTGGATCCTCATTTCTGTCATCTCAGCTTGCAGTTGTTCCAACTGATTATCCTTATTGTCCTCAGGATTCTTCTTCTTAGCTAGCAGTGTCTTCAACTCATCTTGTCCCTTGGACAAGTTCAGAATCAACTCTTGGAATTGTGCATTTTGTGCCTGGAGATCTTTAACTGTTTGTTCAAGAGCCATTGCTGAAATAAACAGCGAGAAGATAAGAAACCTGTGCACAATAAACCTGTGATGCAATGATATGATATGTGAATGTATATGCAATGTTTTCAAGGACCGCGGGATCTAAATTTGCTTAAACAAACAAGAAAATAAACTTTTATTAGTAATAAATTTGTTTTCCCCTTGGGCTTACAAAATACAATGAAATAAATACAAAATATGGGGTTTTAAGTCTCCCATGGACGTTTTCTCTTTGTGTTGAGGTATGAGTTGAGATTCCGCTCCTCGTGAAGTTGCTTTGTTAGCTCCAGGATTCTTTCTTGACTTGCTTTGTAATGATTCTCAAAAGTATCCCTTTGCTCCTTCAATTGGATCCAGGATCTCTGTAAGTCTTCCATGTCAGTGGGCATGTCTGGGTGAAGGATGGTATAAGAAGTATCCCCTTCAGCAACAGGCTCCATAGTAACTGGTTGGATGGCAGGGTATGGCATCATGAGAGTCTGAGCACGAGATCGCACCCATATGAGGTAAGCTTCCATAGGAATGGTGTATTTAGGCTCTAAAGTTTTGCTGTCAACCTTGTTCACCTTTCCCCATGCTCGTATGAACCTTTGACGGTAACCTTGCAGATCGTTGTCGTAGTCAAACACAGTACCCTGAATCAACATATCATGTGGACCATCACTCCGAGCGTAACCAAACTATCGTAAAGCTAAAGAAGGGTTGTAAGTAATGCCTCCTCTTATGCCTAGAAGTGGCACATTAGGAAACTCCCCACAATGGTCAATGATAGTAACATTCTCCATAGATCTAGAGCACCAATAAATATCTGAATGAGAAAGTGACATAATCCTCTTGGACCACCTGAACCCTTGTTCATTTTTCATCACGGAGCGAGGAAGGTGAGAAATAAACCACCTGGATAGCAAAGGTATGCAACACATCAAAGTTCCTCTTGCCCTTGTAGTACGGGTGTGAAGAGAATGTAGGATGTCTCCAAGTAATGTAGGCACTGGATTGTGACTCAGAAATATGTTGATGGCATGCACGTCTATGAACTGATCAGGATTGGGGAACAACACTAAGCCATAAATCAACAAGGCTAATATCTCCTCAAAAGCATCATAGCTCATAGCTTTCAAGAACCCTTGAGCCTTCTCTATCAACACCTTAGCAAGAATACCCTTAACTCCGCTTCTCGTTTCTAGAACAATGTCAGACTTCTTCAGATGTAGAGCTGCAACAATGACCTCAGGTTTAGGTTCCTTTTCCAAACCTGTGAATGGTTTCAGATCAAGTACAGGTATACCCAGAAGTTTAGAGAACTCTTCCATCGTAGGAACCAGTTGATAGTCGGGGAATGTGAAGCAATGGTGTTTAGGATCAAAGAACTGAAATAGGACACTCATCATGTCTTCATTGAATCCTGAGGTGACTAGATCCAATAGGTGACCATGTCTCTTGATAAACTGGGAGTGTTCAGACACTTGAGAAACCAACTCCTTAAGCTTAGCAGGTATCCCTACAAAGTTGATCCTGATAGTGTTTCTACGAGCAGAAGCCATAACCTGCAACAAAGAACAAAGATAAATCCTTTGGTCCTTGAAATGGTTATTGAAAATGCTATGCTTATGATGCATGATGATGTTATGATGTTATGCTCAATCATAAACATGTGGCACACACAAACAAGTCATACAATAGCCCTAGGTTTAAAGGCTTGCATGAGGTTCAAAGGTAAGTACCCTCCCCTGAAGTTGAGATGGTTCATCCTGTCCTATAAAGTAACCAGGTTCTAAGGGATCTCAATATCATTGATCCTTCACAAGGGTGGTTGTTCATTAGGCAACTTACTTGCCAACCAAAACCCTCCAAGTTTAGAATCTCAATGAGCGTAGCATCGAGTATCAACCAACTTCAGTCTGCACCAAAGCCGGTTATCTCACTACTTTTCTAAAGGCCAAGATGGGATAACTAGGGTTCTAAAAGTTAGTTAGTGCATTGACAACATATGGCAGCCTCATATTATCCTCAACTTGACTTAAGGAACATAAGCACCAACCAAGAAGTCACACTAACTATGGCCACCAGATCAACCATATCGGTATACGCCGTACAGTTTCCTTGGTCTATTGCCATTTACCTAAGGTACACTAGATCCGGGTTAGGATCTTTCACACATAAGAGCACCCAGCAGATAAGTATAAAGCAAACATGGCAAACAATTTTAAAGTGATCTAATTCCTAAGGGTACCCCTCTTTTATTAAATCCCCAGCAGAGTCGCCAGTTCTGTAACACGGTGGGAGAACTGACTTTAGTTAAATGTTGCGGATAGCAAGAGTCGCCACCGACTTTTATTTTATCCAAAGGAAAGGCATAAAAGAACAGGAAAGACCTTTTAAAAGATTTTCGGGTTCGGGGGGGTAGGTTATGTAAAGGGAAGGTGTTAGCACCCTTTACATCCATGGTTATCCATGGGCTCTTAGTTACTTAGCTCACTTTAAACTGTTTTTGAAATGTGTAGTGTGTGTTTAGAAATTTTCTTAAGTGCTTTATAATGATCCATGTACGGATATATATAAAGACTTTGTTTTGAAAATTTGTTTGAAAAATGTGAAGTGTTTGAAATGTTTTTTTTGAAGAGTGAGCAAGTACATAAGAGGAACCTACCCTAAGTTAAGTCTTTTCTGTTCTTAAATATCCTTTAAATGGTAAGACTATCCCTATTATTAAGGAATAGGTAGTCATTACCTTGGATGTATGAGGGACAAGTGAAGGGACATCTGTTATTTAGGCAATTGTGAGGTGTATAAGCAATTCGAAGGGACTTATCATCTTTATTCGAAAGGGACAAGATCATTACGAAGGCAACCGTGAAGGGACTTGATCTTTTTATCTGTTAAGGGACTAGATGATATAAGATGAGGGACTTTGCTTTATACACCCTACTTGACCTTTTTGTTTAGGCAACTTGAGAGGTAACCCTTAAGAAGTGAGATGGCGATCAAAGATCGACTTACGTGTGTGAGTGTACAATTTTAAATATTTATCTTTTAAGTTAATGATCTAAATTCAATTTTAAGCACAAACATGTTTCACTCCCTATTTTACTAACCATAGCATTTAAAATATAAACATTAAAAATTACTACAACTATTACATATGAGATACAATTACATAATAATAATAATTAAATTAAATAAGCAAATAAATAATAATAAATAATTGGGTTAGTAACAATAATAATAATAATAAAAATAATATATAAATAAATGGGGTTAGTAATAAATAAGAATAAAATAAAGAAATTAGCATAATAATGAATAATAAATTAAAAGTTCAATTTTTAATAAATAATTATTTTTTAAGATTTTAAGAAGAAAAATAAGCAATTCATACTATATACTAATTATTATAAAGATTTAAATTATATATACATGTTATAAAAATAATAGTTAATTATAATTAAATAAACATATTATAAAAATAAATTATATTTATAAGATCAATTTAGGAGTTTTTTATTGTTTTAAACATAATTTAAAATTATTTACATGATTTATATAAAACTACATATAATGATAATATAAATAAATAATAAAAATAAATAAACATAATTAATATTTATAAAAATAATTAGGGTTTTAAAAAAAACATTATTAGGGTTAATCATATTAAATTAGGGTTTGTGAAATATTAGGGTTTTATTCATTTATTTTACAAATTAGATCAAATTAAATTAATTTATCTAAAAATTATATATATATATATATATATATATATATATATATATATATATATATATATATATATATATATATATATATATATATATATATATATATATATATATATATATACATCCTATAAAAATATTTTTATAAAAGAAAATTATGAAGTTTTTTTTTAAAATTTTGAATAAAAAGTATTTTAATAACATTTATAAATTGTATTTTTTAAATAAAAGAGAATTAAATATATAAAAAAATAGATTAGAAGAAGAAAAATGAAAAAATTGATAAAAAGGACAGGACCTGGGATTTGAACCCAGGTCCTTTACCTGGAATTAGAGGAGACTTTCCACTGGGCTAGCTTGTTCACGTGTGACAATCAACAGCACAATTTTGTTTTATTTGAATCCTGCAGAAATCATGACAAAAAGCAAAAAACAATACAAAAAGGGCCTGGGGGGTTTCGAACCCAAGACCCTCACACAACAAGCAAACACTTTTACCATCCAGCCAGAAGGGTGCATCTGCTATACTATCCATAACAAATTATAATATATTTAGTCATATGATTAAATGGAAAAATAAGAAAAAGGATTGCTGCACCCAAGGATCGAACCAAAGACCTAACACCCACAAGGACAAGTCTCCAACCATCAGGCTAACACGCGCGCTGTGAAATATAAACGAAACGTAAATAATAAAAAAAACAAACAAATATTTGAATTATGGAATTCGCGCCAGGAGTCTTCTTCTTCCTCCAGACCTGCGTTTTTATCCACGAAATTTCTTACGGTTTTTCCTGCGAATTTGCTTTCATAGCAAAACCTGCGAAATTGATACCATGCAATCCAGACACCAATCATCCAAATTAATGTTACCAGCATCTTACCCATGTCTTACACAATTCAAATATCAATATCAAATTCATTTATATAACATAAATCGTAAATCCCCAATTCTAACTTCAAAACCCTAACTATGGCTTTTCACGATTCCTGCAATGAAACTCAAAAATAATTATCCAGAAAGCTTCTATGTCATCATACAAACAATATTATATAAACAAAATCAAGCAAAACATCGTGAATGGTCATAATCGAAAAATCAACAAGGTGCCATGAACAAGCATTCGGTTTCACCATTATAACATGATATTGATGCATATGAGTATGGAATCATGATCAGTGAGGGTCAAGAAAGCCAATGCAACCTTAGTAGAGCTTTGAAATTGTCTAAATCCTAAAATCCGAATTCAACTTTTTCTTGGAATTTTTGAACTTTGAAAGTGGTTCTGGAGGCAGCAAGAATCGTCCCTATGCATTTGTGTAGCTTGTATACTTATAGAAGAATGAAATTAGGTCAGAAAAGTGGTGGATTTGTGGGCTTAATGGATACCTTGAGTGTGAAGAAATCTCCTTGCCAAATTAGTCAAAAAATCAAATATTTTCATGCTATAATGTCTTAGCACGAATTTGGATGGTTTTGAATCAACTTAAATGGTCATTAAGAGTTTCTAGAAGAAGAATCACTTTTAAATATTCAATTTTCATATTTTATTTTGATTTAAAATGATTTAAAATGAATAAAATCAAAATAAATAAAATAAAAATAATAAAAATCTGAATAAATTGGGATTGGGTCGTCCATGATGTCATGTTGAAGTTTGGATCACAAAATTGCAAGCCCATTTGGAAGAAATTGGTTTTAAGGCCCTATTTGCTTCATAAACCTCCCAAACATTTCCCAACTTTGCAAGGGCACAAATCCTTCAATTTTAATGCTATGAGGGTGTTCTTGGACATTTTGGAAAGCTTAAGGAGTCCTCTAACCAACCCCATTGGTTTCATGTCCATATCTTTTACCATTCTCAAGTTATGCCCTTTTGAAGTTGTTGACTTTTTGTTGACTTTCAAAAGGACCTATAATGTCTTAGCTCATACCTTCCAAATGAAGCATTTTTGGGCTTGGCTTGTGAGACACAAAGTTGTAGAGAATTAAATTTCCTTCAAAATGAGCTTTGGATGGGAAAAAACTTGATGAAGCATGTGAAAGTTATGGCTGGTCAAAGTTCAGTTGACTTTTCCTGAGGAAACCCTAATTTAGAAACTCCTGATTCTTGATGATCTGAAATCTCCTTGATGAATCATGGTCAACCCTTGATAAAATGATGAATTTTACTTCATATACGTGATGTTGGCAAAAAATCATGAAGTTTTACTTTGGTTTGACCACAGTTGACCTTAGTTTGACTTTTTAACTGCTTTGACTGATTTTGACTTATCTGATCATCTGACTGAGCAAACCTTTGAGAAAAGTCTTGAAACTTGTTATGGGGATTCTTAAACACATATAAGATGTTATGAAGCTCACTTGAAGTCTTGGAAGTCCATTTAGCCTGATTAAAGTCAAAACCCAAGTTTAGGATGCACTGCTTAGGAGGATGCATTGTTTGATGGAATTGTCAAATCTTCTGACTAATTGTGAACTTTGTGAACCTTGTGAACCTCATGAGAGGTCTTGTGAACCTTGTGAACCTCATAATATTTCTTGTGAACCTTGTGAACCTCATGAGAGGTATGTTGAACCTTGTGAACCTCTTAGATGTCTTGTGAACCTTGTGAACCTCATGAGAGGTCTTGTGAACCTTGTGAACCTCATGAAAGGTCTGGTGAACCTTGTGAACCTCTTAGTACACAAAGTCTTGTCTTGTGAGGGCAAATTTTGGGGTGAAACAGCAGGCTCCAGGTACAGTGCTTTTGCTACTTCTCCATTGTTGGGAAAAGTCATTTCTGGGTTAAAAGGGGGTCCACCCCTGATAGGTACTCCAGTCAATGAGGAAAACTCTTCCAGTAGAGGCCCTAACTGAAAGTCTGAGAATGTGAAGCATCTCAAAGGAGGGTCATAGAACTGCAAACATGTGTGGATCATGCTCCTCTGAGAAGGGTCCAGGTCCATAACCATATCCAGGATACCTCCATAGTATTCCCTGAACAATGGGATGTGGTCAGGAGTGATAAGTGACTGGACCTGCCTGATGCCAGTCAGCACAGGCTCAAAGAAATGGTAGGATATGTTGCTCTTCCTGGGAGTAGTCATAAATGTTGAAAAGGAGGAAGATAGGTGCTGATGAAGAGCAAGACTGATACTGGAGATGAGCCACTGACAGGCTGATGTTGGTGATGATGAGAATAGCTGAAGCAGATAACTGATGAAGCAGAGGTCTATGTAGAAGAAGGGGTCAAAACCAAACCAGATATAATGTGGATACCCTGAAAATCAAATAAACAAATGTTAAATGATGCAAATGATGACATATGCAAATGATATGCAAGGGTTCGTGATCAAGCTGGATCTGATTATCTGTCTTGATATAAGCCCATATATGTTCAGAGAAGGTCCAGATGAAGGTTCAGAAATCTAGTAACCAGGGTAGGGGACTCAAATAAAGAGTCACATGTCCAGGGTTAAATCACAAGAACTGTCCAAAATGAGGTACTCATAAACAAAACAAGTAACAGGGTATGATGTGGCCAATGGTACCTGCAATCCTGTAAACAGCCCAACCCCCTCACAGGTAGTGTTCTAGAACAAGGATCCTCAGACTTGGATCAATTATGAGAAGTGTAAACACTTCTAACCCGGAGGTACAGTGTTTACAATAACCATAAAAGATCCTCCTCTAATTCACCTCAGTTTCTGAAGGTCATAATAAAGGTCATCCAGACTTAGCAGGCTTCCCAGATAGCCCTAACACTACAGGAAATCTGTAGCACAAAGTTCTCAAGAAGAAACCCACATCTGAACCATGTTTCATATTCCCGCACCAGACCGAGATGGAATGGGAAAGAACATGAACCACTCTAGCCTAGGTGTTACTCAGGTCCCAGGTATAGGACCTTAAACTCTGAATGGAAACCCCACCCATCAAAACAGAAACCAGATCCAGCAATGACAGTATGAAATAATGCAAAATTGTAAAGAAAGCAATAAATAAAGTTGTACAGAAAGCAATAAATAAAGCAAATAAAAATAAACACACAATTAGCACATAACACCCTAGTATACACAAACCAAACAAGCGCTAGGAGGAACCCACAAAAAGAACCAGAAGCCCTGGTTACAGTATAAGGGTCCTCAGCAGAGTCGCCAAGCTGTCGCTCCCACCAAATGACACTGGGACAAGAGGGGCACAGACGCGAACGGTCGGCGAAAGAGGAAGAATGAATAGAGTCGCCATCTAGGCATTTTTATCCCGAAGGAAAGGTAATGCTGCATAAACCTGAGAAAGGATGGATAAGACGGTTGCGAACCAGAGAAACTGAGAAAGGGGGTTGGTTACAAACTGGGAAGGTATTAGCACCCAGATTGTCCGCCGTACTCGACGGGATCCACGCTTGAAAGTTTGTGTTTAAAGGGGTAGTGTCAGTGCAATTTGTATATCAAAGCTGGAAAGAATGCAAGTGTCAGTGTAAAAGAAATATGAAGTGAAGTATATGAAGTGTCAGTGTAAAGAAAGAATATGAAGCTCAAGACTTTGAGGCTTAAAGAATAATGCTGGAAGGAGGGGGAATATACAGAGACTTTTGTTCGATAACCGTTAAGTTATGCCTACGTATCCTCTCATGCAATGAGGAAGTCAGAACACCGTAGTTCGACTCAAAGAGACTGAAAGATAAAATTACTTGTGAACTACTTACTTGTCTATGCTCAAGTGTATAACCTGTCTGGCTCAGGTGCAAATTGTCTTGCATTAGACGGAAGAAGCGAGTTCTCGTTTGTGAGTGAATGAGGTGAGAAAAGAATCCCGGAGGAGACGATTATTGTTTGTTTTTGTGTTTTCAATCTTTTATTGCTTTTGAATTTGTCATAAGTTAATGAGCTTAAGTCTAAACCAGGGGTTAGTAAACTCATCACATCCTCCCTCTGATTAGGGGTAGTGAGAATACCTTAAGTATGAAGTAAGCACCTCACACATAATCACCATGATGTGGGATTAAGATCATTAACCTACTTACATTTTATTTAGATGTTTTTGTTGCTTTTTTTTAGTGTTAAGTAATGAGATTAAGCCATAATCAGAGATTTAATGGACCCATTACACCATCCTAATAGAAGGATGATAAATGAGAACATTTAAGCTGAGGAAGGCTCCTCAACTTAATCCATGATTAGGGATTAAGCTCATGACAAAACAAAACCTTTATTAAAGTGGATTTTAGTTAATGATAAGATTAAGAAGTGAGTTTTATGGTTTGTAAGACAACTTGAGGGGGACTTGTCCATTAACACTAGGGTTAGTCCTTCTTAACCAATTAAGGAAGAATTAGAACCCTAATGCAAGGCCCAGGTTACAAGCTTGATGTCTTGATGATTATTAAGTGAATTGATTAAAGGATTTAAACACATTAAGGGTTTAACACTTAGGATTAAAGTTATACACTCCATCCTAATAGAAGGATGCAGGCATAAGCTTAATCACAAAGCCTTAAAACCTTTAAGGTTTAGTCCTTGATTAAAAGATGAGAAGAGAAGACACAAAGATGACACAAAGGTAAAACTAAATGGGGGACTAATAAACCCTAATTGTGATCATGCTTGGGTGTTCCTAGGGTTCATGAGGCTTGCAAAAGATCTTCAAGAGAAAAGCCACCAATGAAGGAGCAGATGAAAGAAGAAAGAAACAGAGAGAAGTAAGACAACTTGCTTCACTTAAGAAGACAAGTTGCTTGAAGAAAGGAAGTGAAGAGAGAACATGAATGAGCAAGCTCACTCTAATACAAAAGTAGAATGCAGCAAGGATTCATAAGAGAGATGAGAAGAGATTATGAGAAGTGAAGGCAAATTCACTTCTCAAGGTAACTTACCACCTGAAAAGTTAGTAGAAGGAAATGAAATGGAGTGAAAATGAAATGAAATGCAAAGATGAATACTAAGACCAGAAGCATGTTTATGATGATAATGATGCAAAGAGATGATACAAAGACATGTCAATAGTTGTGGATGATCATACAAGGATGAGGATGCAAATGAAGCATGCTTTGAACCATGAAAGCTCATGAATGTTTATGAAATGGAATGAATGCATAACATGGCAAATGAATGAATAAATGATCAAGCATGATTCTAATATGTCCTAAGATGTCTTATGTGTCATGTTGATGCATAAAATGTCATGGCAAGTTCTTGAATGCAAGCATATGAGAGATGGATACAAATGAAGGCAAGAATTAGGGTTTATGCACAAAATGCAATGCAAAATCCAAAATCAGAAGCAAATGACAAGATAAAAAATTGAAAATGAAATCAAAGGAACCCTAACCCTACATAAGTTCACTACCCAAAGGAGGGGACCTAACTCTTAACCTAATGGGGGTTATGATTTTCTCAAATCAACCAGGGTTTTGGGATACCTCACAATGAAAAATGCAAAACAAATTGAAAATGAAAGATAAATTCAAACCAATTTTACCCTAAAAAGTACATGATATAAAGGATGCAATGCAAGAAGAACCATCATCAAACTCTTCATGGTTAGGCAGAATGAATTTTTCTAAGTTTGGACCAAAATATTGCCTTTAAACAACTTTACTTCCAATGAAAATTGTCAAAATAGGACAAGAACCAAAAAGAAATTTGTTTTGAGAGTTTGATAATGTTTCTAAATGTTTTAAAATGCAATGTGAATTTTTTGTGATTTTTAAATACTTAAATGCATTTTTTATTAATTAATTTTCATTAACTAATTAAAAATAATCATTCAAATGATTTAAAAATAATTTTTAATGCAAAAAATAGAAATAAAATTATTTTTGGGTTCTGAAAATTAATAAAAGGTTTGACAAAAAATTTCAGAATTTTTTAATATGTTTTGCTATTTTTAAAAATTCGTAGAAATAAAATACAAAACAAATAAAATAAAAATGAATAAATGGAAAAGTATGCAAATCCTGTGGCTAGAATTTAAATGGAGAGCGCACGAATTGACTGGCGCCAGATCCTAAGGCTGTGGTTCCATCTGACCCTTTTTTAAAAATTAAACCTAATTAATTAACACTAATTATGAGATTAGGGTTTAATGAGACCATCCAGGCCATTGGTTCACACGCGGGAAGCAGGATTGCACGCTCCAGATTCAAACTCGTCCCTAAACCCTAATTATCATTAATCACCCTCAGATGACCGGAACAGTGGTTCCGGTCATCTTCTCCGACAAGCACAAACCCTAGTTTCTTCTACAGGTTACCAAACTCCAAATTTCTTCCACAAAAATGATCCTTACATCAATCTAAACCTAAATCCTCAATTAAAATCCATTTATTTCACTTCATAAGCATGAATCGAAGAAAAATACGAAACACAGGCAAATGTTCAGAGACAGCATACATGATGGTTTCGCACCCATTTTCAAAAGTAAACACATATTCATGATCATGGGAGCATATAGCATCATAAAAGAACTTAAGAGCTAGTTTCTGGGAAAAAAGTTCTTCATGTTACCTGAGATGAAGACCCTTCTGATTCTGAGCCTTTTGGACTCAAACTTTGTGCAAACCCTCTCCTTTGAACATCCTGATGATGAAATGAAGCTTGGAGAGCTTTGAGAATGGCTGGTTGTGGCTGTTTTGTTCTGGTGTAGCAGAAATGGAGGTCTTTGTGTGTGATGTTTCAAGCTGTTTCAGTGATGGATTTTGGTTCTGAGGATGATTTGTGACTTGTTAGTGAAAGAAAAATGGAAGTTTGAAGGCTATGTGAAGAGTTTCGAAGAGGAGAAGTTTTGGACAGATTTTGTGCAAGCTGGATTGTGGGAGGTTTTTTGGCTTGTATGTGGTGTGTTTTATGATCCTTATACAAATCCTAAGCTATTGGAATGAGTCAGAAGACTTGACATGCACTGTGGGAATGGCATGGGGCAATTGGCCAAAAAGTCAATGTTAGGTGTACTATAAGCATGGGCCATGGCAGAGAAGATTTCTGTGTTTGGATTGCCTCAGCTGAGTTTGAGGATGACCCTTGGATGGTTTATGAAGGACTGCAACACTTGGATTGCAAGATAGCATGTGTTTTGCCAATTTCCAACTTTGTGCATCTTGTGATTTTTGGCCATGGACATGTGACATCTCTTAGAAAATGCAGAAAAATGCACCATATAATGTTGTTATGACACTTTGATATTGATTAGAGATCAAGCAAAACCATAAGAACCCTTCTTGCAAGATTTCCCTCTTTGTGATTTTCATGAAAAATGGCTTATGATTTTTTTGAATTCAAGGCATGAAAGTGAGAAATTCTTTGGTGCATTCTGAATTTTAGGTCATGAATTATGTTTGTGTAATGCTTAGAAGTTGATTTGAAGTCACAATTGGCCTTGGCATGAAGTTTTGCAACTTTCCTCCTTTGGTGCATAAGTGAAATTTCATGATTTTTTCCAACTTTGGCAAGCCATAACTTTTGATCCAAAATGAATTAGAATGAGTTCTTGTACTTTTTGAAAAGGGAATGATCCAATCTACAACTTTCATGACCAAAGTTTTCTCATTTGAAACATTTTTGAATCAAAAAGAGGAGGTTAAAAAACTTTCCCAAAATGGCAAGTTTCCATTATAAGTCATTTTCCCAAAAAGGCAACTTTGCAAATGGCTTGAAATTCTTCAATTTTGTGAACTTCTAACTTCTTCTAAGATCAAATAAAGATCATACACATTCAAAATGATGGAGAAACCCCTTTGGTTGGGTCATTGGGGGCCTCAGATGCCCTGATTTTGCACTGTCTTGCTCAAGAAGTCATCTCTTGATCAGATGCCTTCCCCATTGAATTTCTTCATGAAAATTGATATTCATGATCCTCATAACCTATAGAGACCAATAGAAACAAGAATGACCAAAAAATTTGGAGTTATAGCCTCTAAAACCAAAACCCTAATTTTAGGTCATCTGTGCAGTTAAGCCTGGCTCTGCTTCCATGCCTTTCTCAGTTCTTGTGATTCTTTGACTTTCTTGACCTTGTGAGGATATAATATGATGCTTTAACACACATGGACCCCTTTGAAGTGATTGATGACCTCTGGAGTGGTTCAAATGGCTCAGGGATGGCTCAGATCACAAACCCTAGATGCAGATGACTTTGAAACAATGCAGTGAAGCAAAAGATGCAATATGAGATGCTATGGTTGAACTTATGCACATGAAAAGATCACAAGCCATGGTGAAATGAGTGAGGGCAAATTTGGGGTGTTTACACTTCTCTATGTGCGGGAAAACACATCAGCAAAGACAAAATTGATATTTTGGACGACTTCTGGTTCAACTGTTCGACCACCTTATAATCACTCTTTTTAATTATCCGCATAAATTCCTCCACTTCCTTATCAAAGGTACACTGTCCAGCAGTAGGAGTTATTGTTTCTTCCGTCACTATTTGCTTTCCTTTAGCCTTTGCCGAAGCCTTAGCCTCAGGATCTCCTCTCAGAATTGGGGGAGCAAATAGACGACCACTTCTCGTGAAACCTCCAACTCCTCCGACGTTCACTACATTCGGGTCAATAGCTACTGACTTACTCTCTACTTTATGTCCTTCCACGTACACATCTGAGCCGTAATGCCATGGGATGGCTTTATCATCTGTATAAGGAACAGGCCCAGGCACAGTGATAGTCACAGGACTGACTTCAGGGGCATAAATGGTCACAGGTTCTCTTCTAGCAGGCATCTCAACTGGATCATAGAAGATGGTTATAGTGGACACATCATCAATTTCATTATCAACTTTATCAAACTACAATGACCCTTCTTCAATCAGATTCTACAACCCCATCTTCAGGTCTTCACAACCGTTCACTGAATTCACACACTTTTCACAATCAGAATTGCATCCCGGAAACACTTGTCCTTTCAACAGCCTCTCCTTCACCACCAACAGCGGAGTCTTCATTTCTTCTATACTCAGAATCAAACTTAACTTCTCACCACCCTCAATAACATTTATTCTAGCCCCTCCATGGTTCGGAATAGGGTTTGAAGTAACATTTGGCGGCGGTGCAAAGTTAATTGCCTTGGAGTCGATCAAATCTTGAACTTTGTGATGTAGCGCTCTGCACTTCTCAGTTGAGTGCCCGGGTGCCCCTGAATGGAAAGCGCATCTAGCATTTGCATCGTACCCCACTGGAAGCTCTCCAGGTGGTGGTGGTGCCAAAGTCCTCAGTTGTATCAAATTTAGGTCCAACAATCTCTGCAGCAATGCAATATATGTCATGGGAATTGCCTCAAGCACCCTATTAGTCGGGCGAGCTTGTCTTGCATGATAAGGTCTTTGTTGATAGTTGTTACGTTGTGGCTGATGTTGTTGCTATTGTTGAGGTTGAGTATGTACCTGCTCCACAGGACTAGAAGGGACAGTGACAGCTGCCACTTGCTCATATGATCTTCTATATCCTCGGCCCCGTCCTCGACCAAACACAACATTGGTTTCACCTTCCCTTCATCTCGGGGGTCCGCTGAAAGCTTTTCTTACGCCATTCGAACTGCTCGCACTTGTATCCTGAATCTTTCCCATCTTTAACAGAGTCTTGACCCTCTCTCCAGCTATTACTATTTCATTGAACTTGGTAGCCGAACAAGATGCCAATCTTTCGATAAACACACCTTGCAATGTCCCCATTAACATATCAGCCATCTCATTCTCCAACAATGGTGGTTTCACTCTGGCAGCGAGTTCACGCCACCTTTGAGCATACTCTTTAAACCCCTCCTTAGCAGTTTGAGACATGTTTTGCAGTTGAGTGCGATTTGGAGCCATGTCCAAATTGTACTGGTATTGCTTCACGAAAGCCTCTGCCAAGTCCTTCCAGCTCTTAACGTTGACTCTACTTAGCTTCATATACCATTCCAAGGAGGCCCCAACCAAGCTGTCCTAGAAATAGTACATCCATAGCTTTTCATCATCAGTATGGGTAGCAATCCTCCCCACAAAGGACTGAAGATGAGTCTTTGGACACGCTATGCCATTATACTTCTCGAAAGTCGGGACCTTGAACTTGTAAGGGATTCTAACCCCTGGAACCAAGCCCAAGTCAGTAATGTCAAACCCCAAGGAGTTCTGGGATTGAATGGCCTTGATCTGTTCCGCCATCTCTTCAGATTTCCTGTTCATTTCAGCCCCTTGGCCTTCGGTTTCGTCCAACAAAGAAAACCAGATGGATACTGATCCTCGACTTTCAGAAACCTTCGCATGGAAACCACATTCAAACCATAACAGCAGGCACAGAAAAATGGTGAACTGGAAAAAAACTGCATAACATAAATCAACCTATTAGGAAAAAATAACATAATTCCCCGTAGGGTACAAGTTTCTAAGAAGAAAAACAAACAACCAGGATTCCTACAACATGTCTGTAGGTAATCCAAATACAAGGGAAATAAACTAAGAAGCAAGACCATTGCCTGAGGACCCTGAACCTCCCTCACTAAGTCCCAACTCAGACCTAGCCTTCTTGACTCCAGCCATCAACTTGAGGTCTTCAATCTCTTTAAGTGCTGCTTCTAAGGCTTGTTGACTCTCTGCCAACTGCTGAGTCTTCTCCCTTCGAATCTGGTGGGCTTGCTCCACTTCTTCCTTCTTGAAAGTCATTTGCACTTCGAAAAACTCTTCTTTTTCTTTATATCCCTTCAACTCCTGTTCTCTCTGGCCCTGCAACCAGACAATAGACTGACGAGCTTCCTTGAGAGTTTTCGAATTCTTCTTTCGTTCTGCTTCTCTTTTGGATTCCATCAGACCTAGTCTTTGAAAGTGAGCTTCCTTTCCAGCAAACTCTTTCCCTTCAGCCTCCAAGGTGATCTGCATCTTCAGCAATTTCTCTTCTGCCTCATTCTTGGCCCGGTTGGCAAGATGGTACAAATTAACCATTTCAGTGTTCTCCACCTTGACTTCATGCAGCTGGGCTTCCAACTTGAACTCTTCTAAAGACACGGTATCATTAGCCTCAGCAGCTGGAGGAACTGGAGGTGAGAATGGCAGCAATACCCTTCTGGCTCTGTCTTTCAACCAAGCCTCATACTTCGGGAAGGTCTGATTGTTGAACTTTCCAAATCTAGCTATCCCTTCTCCCTTGATGCACTTCCAAGCTCCAGCAGCTTTCCTCACTAAAGGCATATTGTCCTTCACAGGGAAGTAGAAAATAAGGGCCAACTTCAGCTCTTCTAGTACCTCTCTGTCGCTCCCACCAAATGACACCTGGTCAGATAGGGTACAGACGCGAACGGTAGGCGAAGGAGAAGGATGAATAGAGTCGCCAGCTAGGAATTTTTATCCCGGAGGAAAGGTAATGCTGCATAAACCTAAAAAAAGAGGGATAAGACGGTTGTGAACCATAGAAACTGAGAAAGGTGGTTGGTTACAACCTGGGAAGGTATTAGCACCCAGATTGTCCGTCGTACTCGACGGGATCCACGCTTGAAAGTTTGTGTTTAAAGGGGTAGTGTCAGTGCTATTCTATGTGCAAAAGCCGGAAAGGAATGCAAGTGTCAGTGTAAAAGAAATGTGAAATTAAGTGGAGAAGTGTCAGTGCAAGAACAGGAGTGAAATGCTCAAGACAATGAGACTTAAAAAATTAAACTGGAAGAGGGGGAATATACAGAGACTTTTGTTCGATAACGGTTAAGTTATGCCTACGTATCCTCTCGTACAATGAGGAAGTCAGAACACCGTAGTTCGACTCAAAGAGACTAAAAGATAAATTGACTTGTGAACTGCTTGCTTGCCTATGCTCAAGTGTATGACCTGTCTGGCTCAGGTGCTAACTATCTTGCATTAGACGGAAGAAGCGAGTTCTCGTTTGTGAGTGAAGATGATGAGAAAAGAATCCCGGAGGAGACGATTATTGTTTGTTTTTGATATTTTCAATATTTTATTGCTTTTTGTGTTTATCCTAAGAAAATGATCTTAAGCCTAAACCAAGGGTTAATAAACTCATCACATACTCCCTCTGATTAGGGGTAATGAGAAAACCTTTAAGTATGAAGTAAACACCCCACACTTAATCACCATGTTGAAGGATTAATATCATTAACCTACATGTAATTATTTAAATATTTTTGGAGTTTTTGTTTAGTGTCAAGTAATGAGTTTAAGCCATAATCAAGGATTTAATGGACCCATTACACCATCCTAATAGAAGAATAATAGATGAGAACATTTAAGCTGAGGAAGACTCCTCAACTTAATCCATGATTAGGGATTAACCTCATGACAAAACAAAGCCTTTATTGAAGTGGATTTTAGTTAATGGTAAGATTAAGAAGTGAATTTTATGGTTTGTAAGACAACTTGAGGAGGACTTGTCCATTATGTAAACACCCCAAATTTGCCCTCACCCATTCACACCATGGCTTGTGATCATTGCATATGCATAAACTCAGTCATAGCATCTCATATCACATTTTTGATCCACTGCATTGGTTCTAAGTCATTTGCATCTAAGGTTTGTGATCTGAGCAATCCAAGGGCTTCTTGAGCCATTCCAAAGGTCAACAATCACTTCAAATGGGTCCATATGTGTTCTTGTATCATATTACATCCTCTCAAAGTCAAAAATTCCAGAGAATCACAAGAACTAGGATTTGAGTGGATGCAGAGCCAGGATTGACTGCACAGTTGACTTAAAATTAGGGTTTTGGTTTCAGAGGCCATAACTCCAATTATTTTGGTCATTCTTGTTTCTATTGGTCTCTATATGGTATAGGGAGTATGCATATCAATTCTCATGAAGAAATTCCATGGGGAAGTCATCTGATCAAGAGTTGACTTTTCAAGCAAGTCAGTGTAAAATCAGGGCATCTGAGGCCCCCAATGACCCAACCAATGGGTGATCTTCATCATTTTGAGTGTATATGATCTTTATTTGATCATGGAAGAAGGTTTAAGTTCATAAAAATTAAGAGTTTGGAGTTTTTGCAAGTGTTGACTTTTTGGGCATAGTTGACTTTTCAAGAATGCTTCATTTTAGGTCATTTTTCAAGCCTTGATTCTTGATCCAAAAATGCTTCAAATGGAAAAACTTTGGTCATGAAAGTTGTAGATTACATCTTTCCCTTTTCAAAAAGTACAAGAACATGATCAAATTCTTTTTGGATCGAAAGTTATGGTGTGACAAAGTTGGCAAAAATCATTGATTTTCAAGTTATGCACCAAAAGGCAAAAATTGCAAATTCTCCTTTCAAGGCCAATTCAGTCACCATATGGGCTTCTAATGCACTTAACATGATCATGCAACTTCTAAAAGTCAGATTTGAACCAAGGTGCCTCATGTTTCATGGCTTATGTAACAAGATTTTTCCATATGAACCAAAAGTTAACCAAGTTGCAAAACCATCATGATGTTTCCTACAACTTGCTGCCTTGGCCTTTGAACCAGCCATAGTCTCTCACCACACCATGCTGCGCCAGCCCTAGCCCTTGTACCAAGCTAGCACCAAGCCCATGCCTCTCTTACAACCAAGTTGACATTTTGCAAAAGTAAACATCCCAATCACCACAGGCCATGTCACATCCCCTGACCTATGGGATTAAAATATACTATCCAAATGCTGGCCAAGACACTCAAGAAGCAAGGCTGAAACCTCATATAGCAAGCATTTTCACAAAAACACTCCAACAAGCAAAAACTTTCGAATCATCTTCCACAACACACAAACACAAAAACCATTTCCACAGATCAAATCACCTTGCTTCACTGAGTAGAAACCAACAAGACTTGGGCCTGAAACAAGCAAGAGCACCCCATTGCCATTTTTCACCTCAAGTTGCAGTTTCATTCGAATCTCTCTCCCCAGCTCACAAACATCAAAACTAACTCCACAAACCTTCTCCATTCATCATCAGGACCATAAAGAACCACTCACATTGGCCTGAAGCAGCCTGAATCACCACTGCCATGTTCAACTGAGTTTGAGCAGAAGCTTGTCAAACTCCTCATCCAGCCAACATAAACTTCTCCAAAGCATTCAAACATCATCAAGAGGTCCTAAGGAGTGGATTGCACAAGGAGAAAAGGTCTGAAAGTTGCTGGAGTGAAAGCTTCGAATCTCAGGTAGCTCAAGAAATATTTTTCCAGAAATCATTTTTTATGTTCTAAACTTGTTCTCCATGCTTCACTGAGTATCCTGATTCTTTTAGTTTTTGAAATGGTGATGAAATGAACATTTAATTGATCTCTGAAACTGGTTTGCCCTAAAAATTGTTTGTTTCGATTCATGCTTCTGGGGAAAAATAAATGAATTTGGGCATGGGGTTTTAATTCAGTGGATCATGGGAATCATTTCCCCTTTTTTAGATTTTGTTTTTGTTACGATTTGAGAGAGTTTGGAGATTTTCAGGTGGACTTCCCACCGGAGAAGACGACCGGAGGTCCTCTCCGGCCACCTGAAAATCATTTGCCCTAATTACAGTCATTAACTCCCATTTGAATTTCGTGCGTTGGATGCCTTTGACCCGTTGACTACCCGCGCGCATGTGTGGTCCAGATCTGTTTGCTTAGCCCTAATCCACGTGTTTAGTTTAATTAATCTATAATTAAATTAATTTAATCTGAGCCAACCACAGCCCTTGGATAACGCGCGTGGTCAACTAATTCAAACTCAGACTCAATCCTGGCCCTCCACTCATTTGACTTTCTTTTTTATTTTCATTTAATTCATTTTCTTTTCATTTGTTTTGCATAATTATTTTAAAATAGTAAAAAATGTGTAAAAATTATGAAACTTTTTCTCATAAGTTTTATTAATTTTTATGACACAAAAATATTTTTATTTTTATTTTTATCATTAAAAAAAGTATTTTAAAATATTCAAAAGATTTTTTTTAATTGATTAATGGAAATTAATTTATTAAAAATACTTTTAGGTATTTAAAAATCACCAAAAAATTCATGAAATGTTCTAAGACATTTAGAAACATTGTCCAACCTTCAAAACAAATTTCTTTTTTGATCTTGATGAATTTTGAGAATTTTTCATTGAATAAAAATCATTTTTGTGCATTAATTTGATCCCAAGTTCAAAAAATCATTTCTGCCTATCTATGAAGATTTGGACATTGATTCTTTTTGCATTGCATTGTGTTTAGCATGTAGTTTCTAGGATTAAATGGCCATGATTTGATTCCTCATTTTCAATTTGTTTGGAATTTCTTTTGTTTAGGAGCCCTAAAAACCCTAATAACTTGTAAAATTCATAACTTGAGATTGGTTAAGAGTTGAGATCTCCCCTTTGGGCATTGGTTTAGTATAGGGTTAGGGATCCTTTGTGTGGCATTTTCCATTTTTTATCTTAGGGTTTGTTTCTGTTTTTGTTCTTTTGTTTGATGTTTGATTCATAAACCCTAATTTGGGCTTTCATTTGCATACCTCTTGCATTCTCTTGCATAACATGACTTGCCTTAGCATTTTATGCATCCATTTGTTTCATTTGACATCATAAGACATATTGCAAGCATGTTTGATCATTGCATCATGTATATGCCATGTTGTATGCCATGTATGCTTCATAACTTTTCATGTAAGTTCATGCTCCTTAACTTGCATCATTTGCATCCATGATCTTGTATGAACATTTCCATGTGCTGCCTCATGTTTGTATCACTTCATAGCATCATTATCATCATCAACATGCTTCTGGTTTTGTTTCTCATCATGTCATCTCATCTCATTTTACATTGCATTGCATTTCTTTTCTAACCTTTCAGGTGGTAAGTAACTTTGAGAAGTGAATTTGCCTTCACTTCTCATAACTTTTCTTTTCATCTCTCTTGCATCCATTGCTGCATTTTTACATGTGTATGAGATTGAGCTTGCTCATTCTTCTCCTTCCCACTTTCTTTCTTCAAGTGACTTGACTTCTTGAATGAAGCAAGTCACTTTGCTTCTCTTGATCCTGTTCATCTGCTTCGTGGTGGCTCCTTTGAAGATTTCTCTTGAAAACCTCACAAACCTTAGGAACAACCAAGCATGACAATGATTAGGGTTTTGATTAGTCTCCCCTCTTAGATTTTACCTTTGTGTCATCTCTTTGAGTCTTCTCTTCTCACCTCATAATCAGGGACTAAACCCTAAAGGCTTTAAGGCTTTGTGATTAAGCTTATGCCTGCATCCTTCTCTTAGGATGGAGTGTATAACTTTAATCCTAAGTGTTAAACCCTTAATGTGTTTAAATCTCTTAATCAATTCACTTAATAAATCATCAAGACATCACACTTGTAACTTGGGCCTTGCATTAGGGTTCTAATTCTTCCTTAATTGGTTAAGAAGGACTAACCCTAGTGTTAATGGACAAGTCCCCCTCAAGTTGTCTTACAAATCATAAAATCCACTTCATAATCATACCACTAACTAAAATCCACTTAACCAAAGACTTGTTTTGTCATGAGTTTAATCCCTAATCGTGGATTAAGTTGAGGAGCATTCCTCAGCTTAAACATTCTCATCTATTATCCTTCTATTAGGATGGTGTAATGAGTCTGTTTAATCCCTGATTATGGCTTAATCTCATTACTCAACACTAAACAAAAACAACAAAAACATCTAACTAATCACAAATAGGTTAATGATCTTAATCCTACATCAAAGGTGTTTAAGTGTGAGAATCTGACTTCACACTTAAGGTATTCTCATTACCCCTAATCAGAGGGAAGATGTGATGAGTTTACTAACCCATTGGTTTAGGCTTAAGCTCATTAACTTATGACAAACTTTCAAAAGCAATAAAAGACTGAAAACACAAAAACAAACAATAATCGTCTCCTCCGGGATTCTTTTCTCATCACCTTCACTCACAAACGAGAACTTGTTTCTTCCGTCTAATGCAAGACAGTTTGCACCTGAGCCAGACAGGTCACACACTTGAGCATAGACAAGTAAGCAGTTCACAAGTCAATTCATCTTTCAGTCTCTTTGGGTCGAACTACGGTGTTCTGACTTCCTCATTGCACGAGAGGATACGTAGGCATAACTTAACAGTTATCGAACAAAAGTCTCTGTACATTCCCCCTCCTTCCAGCATTATTCTTTAAGCCTCATGATCTTGAGTATCTTATTCTTGTTCTTACACTGACACTACACATTTATGCACTTCACACATCTTTTACACTGACACCTGTACATTCTTTTCCAGCTTTTGTACACACAAATTGCACTGACACTACCCCTTTAAAACACAAATCTTTTAAGCGTGGATCCCGTCGAGTACGACGGACAATCTGGGTGCTAATACCTTCCCAGGTTGTAACCAACCCCCTTTCTCAGTCTCTTTGGTTCGCAACCGTCTTATCCATCTTCTTCCAGGTCTATGTAGCATTGCCTTTCCTCCGGGATAAAAATGCCTAGCTGGCGACTCTATTCATCTCCAGTGAGTTCACGGCTGTGTGTTCTCATTGTCCCTCTCGCCGACCGTTCGCGTCTGTACCTTTATCTGGGCCCGTTCCCACTTATCGGGAGCGACAGCTTGGCGACTCTGCTGGGGATCCTTATATTGCAACCAGGGCTTCTGGTTCTTTTTGTGGGTTCCTCCTAGCGCTTGATTGATTTGTGTTTACTGGGGTGTTATGTGTTTATTTGTGCTTATATATGTTTTATTTTTGCTTTGTGTACAGTTGTTTATCTGCTTTCTTTACTGCTTTACATATATCATACTGTCATGCTGTCTGGCTGGATCTGGTTTTGCTTTGGTGGGTGTGGTTCTATTGAGAGTTAAGGTCCTATACCTGGGACCTGAGTGACACCTAGGCTAGAGTGAATCATATTCTTTCCCATTCCATCTCGGTCTGGTGCGGGAATATGAAACACGGTTCAGATATGGGTTTCTTCTTGAGAACTCTGTGTTGCAGATTTCCTGCAATGCTAGGGCTATCTGGGAAGCCTGCTAAGTCTGGATGACCTTTAGTATTGACCTTCAGAAACTGAGGTGAATTAGAGGAGGAACTTTTATGGTTATTGTAAACACTGTACCTCCGGGTTAGAAGTGTTTACACTTCTCATAACTGATCCAAGTCTGAGGATCCTTGTTCTAGAACACCACCTGTGAGGGGGTTGGGCTGTTTACAGGTTTGCAGGTAACTTGACCTCAGAATACCTTGTTGCTTTGATTGTTTAAGAATACTCCAATTTGGGACAGCTCTTGTGATTCTAAAACCCTGGACATGTGGCTCTTTATTTGAGTCCCCCACCTTGGTTACTGAATTTATAGACCTCATCTGGAATTCTTGAGCACACTTGGACCTATACCAGAGCTTTTGATCAGATCCAGCTCAGTCACAGACCCTTGCATTTCATTTGCATACATAAACATTGCATCATATTGACATTTGCTTATTTGTGTTTCAGGGTATCCATCTTCATTTGGTTTTGGTTTTGACCCCATCTTCAGTTTTGACTTGTCTTCATCAGCTATCTGCTTCAGTTATCACCTGCACCAGCCAGTCAGTGGCCCACTTCTTCAGTATTATCATCAGCACCTGTCTCCATTCAGTCTCAGCATCATGGCACCTAAAAAGAGCAACATCACCTACCACTTCTTCCAGCCAGAGCTATCTGACATCAGGAGGATTCAGACCCTGACCACTCCAGATCACATACCATCGTTCAGGGAAAGTTATGGGGATATACTTGATATGGTTATGGATCTGGACCCATCACAGAGAAGCCTGATCCACACCTGCATTCAGTTCTATGATCCCCCGCTGAGATGTTTCACTTTCCAAGACTTTCAGTTGGGCCCTCTATTAGAAGAATACTCATCATTGGTTGGTTTGCCTATCAAGGGTGGAATCCCTTTCAACTTAGAGATGGTCTTTCCTAGCAATGGAGAAGTAGCAAAGGCTCTGCATCTGGAACCTGTCCTGATTGAGCAGCATATGACTTCTAAAGCTGGGATCCCTGGCTTTCATCTGGATTTCTTAATCTCTCAAGCTACCCTGAAAGTTTCTCTAGGAGAGTGGAAAGCTGTTTGTGCTTTACTGGCCTTGAGCATATATGGAATTGTATTGTTTGCAGATGAGCCTCGATTCATCAGCAAGAATGCAATCCATCTATTCATCTTGAAGAACCCAGTACCAACTTTATTAGGGGATCTCTATTACTCAGTGCATCAGAGAAATGAAAAGCAGAGGGGGAGATTAGTGAGGTGTTGTGCTCCATTGTTCCACACTTGGCTTCTCAGGCATCTACCCAGGACAGATGCATTTCTAAATCCTCATCAGCAGAGCAACTGGGCTAAGAGACTCACTGCTCTAACTTCAGCAGATATCAGATGGTGCATTCAGAGCACCAAGGGCAGGGATATCATCACCAGCTGTGGGCATTTTCCCAATGTGCCCCTAATAGGAGTTAAGGGTAGTATCAATTACAACCCTCTGCTGTTTAGAAGACAACTTGGATATGCACTGGTCCATACTCCTAAGGCACAGGACTTGGTTGAGACTCTCTATTGTGAGAACAAGATTAATTTGACTATTGTTAGGCAGGCTGCCTGGGCCTGGGATAATGTTCAAACCAAGGGGGTAACCATTCTGGGGAAGTGCAATAATGTGGCATCAGCACAATATTATGAGTGGTCTCGTGCCAGGGCTCGATTCTCTGGGATGCCCTTTACCATAGAAGACATGCCTGAGTCATCTTCAACACCACCACCTGCCACTGTCAGTTTGGAGGAGTTTGAGAGTTTGAAGGAAAGAAATGAGAAGTTAACCCAGGATTTGCAGAAGACCCTCCGGGAAAGGAGTGAAGGTATGAGGGAGATTGAGAGATTGGAGAAGTTGAGAGTGGAGCATCTGGTTAAGATTGAGAGGTCTGGAGATTATATCAAAAAGTCTAAAGCTGGAGAACAAATTCTGAAGAATGCTTGCAAAGAAGCCCAGTTCCAGAGAGCAAGGACAGACTTGTATCTGAAGGAGAGTCAGGCTCGGTGGGTCAGGATCACCGAGGCTCGTACTTTGGAAGACAAGAGAGTTCAAGACAAGATGGAGCAACTGGAAGCTAGTGCAAAAGAACAGCAAGAAGCCCTGGCAGCAGCCCAGAGGGAGATATCAGAGCTGAAGATCAAAGCAGGGGTGAAGAGGTCCAAAGAACAAACTCAGCACAAGAAGCTAACAGCAGCTGTTACCACCCGGAATCTCCTCATCAGGAATCTCACGGAACGTCCGGCTGATCCTGTGACCGAAGCACTTCTCAAGGAAGTTCGTGAGGACGAGTTTGGTCTTGGTGTTTGATCATTTGTTTGTTGTTGCTTTCTTTCCATGTACTTTTATTTTCTTGTACTGTATTTTGACCCCTTAGAGGGCTTGTGTTGTAAAATGAACAAGTTGTATTATTTCACCTTCTGTAATATATTTGTGTTAGTTTGCTTCATCTGAGTTTTCTCCAAGCAACAACAACAGCATCTTCAAGGGTCTGGAAGGGTCAAGACTGAATGCCAAGCCGGATACCTTGAAAACAAACAAGCATACTGCATTGCATGCTAACCCTTTTGTTTGTTTTGTAGGTTTTTGTTTTATTGCCACTAACTCTGTTGTGATGCTTCAGGAACTATTGCTCGGCGCCGAGTTTTTCCCCTCAACCGTCCGCACCGTTATCCGACCCGTAGCAACCTTCCGGGCATTCAAATGGATCAGATGCAGCAGGACCTTACTGAGGTCAGAAATCAAATGGCAAACGAAAGGCTAGAAATGAGGAATCAAATGACGCAGTTCATGGAAGTGATGAACAACATGGCTCAAAGCCAGGAAAGATTGAGAGCCATGGTGGAAAGGCAAAATCAAGAGGATCCACATATAGGGACTGCCGGGACCAGCAACAATGAAAGGGTCCAACCTCATGTAAATCCCCCTGTATTTGGACCACACCTCCATCCTGAGGTCAATATTCCTGCAAATGTTCAAGGGACTGCCACCGCAGCTAGGGTACTTCAAGAAGATCCTCAGGAGGACCAATTCACAGTAATGGGTGCTGGGGAGGAAGCTTATGATAGGAGATTGGATGAGATAGCTGAGAAGTTGAGGTCCTTAGAATCTCAAAACTCTTTGGGCTTCGATGTCATGGACATGGGCTTGGTAGACGGGGTCAGGATCCCCCATAAGTTCAAGCCTCCTTGCTCTGAAAAATACAACGGGACTTCATGCCCCCGGACTCATCTACAGTCATTTCTGGGAAGGCTGAAGGCCTATACTATGGATGAGAAGCTCTGGATGTTCTATTTCGAAGACAGCTTGACTGGAGCCTCAAGAGAATGGTACTCTCACCTAACAAGAGCAACTATTAGATGCTGGAAGGATCTGGCAGAAGCCTTCATCAGACAGTATCAGTACAATCTAGACATGGCACCCAACAGGACCCTCCTAATGGGAATGTCACAGTCTTCAAGGGAGAGTTTCCGAGAATATGCCCAGAGATGGAGGCAATTGCCTGCTGCTGTTCAGTCACCTATGTCTGAAAGGGAAATGGCAGACATGTTTATGAACACCCTTCAGGGAACCTATATTGACAGGCTGGCTGCTTTCTCTTCCACTAGCTTTGCAGATGTTGTCATAGCTGGGGAGAGAATTGAAAGCTTGTTAAAAATGGTAAGATTTCCGACAATGGTGCCAGCTCGTCCAGTAGTGCAAGAAAGCCTTTTGCAGGCCCAAGGAGAACTGGCGAGACCAATGCCATCCACACCAACAGGGGCAGGCCCCAATATGTTCAAAGGTCAATAGCAGCAGTCACCATTCCTGCTCCGGCTCATCCTCAGCCAATCTATCAACCTCCGCAACAAAACTACCAGCAGCAACCTCAGTACCATCAACAAAATCAGTATCCTCCAAGAAGTTACAACAACAGCAACAACAACAACAACAGTCAGCAAAGGCCATTCCAACAGAGGCCATCTCAAGCTAATAGGGTGATCGATCCGATCCCTATGCCATATGCTACCCTGCTGCCACAACTCCTGAAACTCAACCTAGTTGAGCTAAGGACATTGGCACCTCCGGATCCCAACAGTCTACCCAGGAACTATGACTCCAACGCTAGGTGTGCCTTCCATTCAAACGCACCTGGCCACAGTACGGAAAAATGCAGGGCTCTGCATATGAAGGTACAAGACCTGGTAGACTCCAAAGCTCTAAATTTCGCACCACCACCCAATGTCAATAAAAACCCAATGCCAAACCACGGTGGTCCTAGAATTAACGCTATTGAAGAAGACAAGTCGTCTTATTTAATAACCAGTGTGGGCCAGATCAGGACACCGTTGGTGGAAATCAAAGCTCAGCTCTTGGGATGTCAAATGTTCCTGGGGTGTGAGTTAGGCTGTGCTTACTGCAACATCTCAGTAAATGGGTGCGACAATTTGAGGAATGGCATAGATGGCCTAATTCAGAGTGGCCAGCTTCAGATCACCACATCATTTCCAACAAATCCATCAATCTCATCAGCAACGGCTTCAGAACCTCCTACAACTGCAACAACTATTGTTCCTGACAATTCTTCGGTTTCATCAATGAGTACTTCATCTGTCATTTCAACTGATCAGATATCAATGAATGTTCCTTCTACAACTCCAGCACCACTCCATTATGAAGCTCCTACAACAACAACATCCACACTCCCTACAATGTCTCCTACAACACCAGCAATAAATCACGAAGATGTCTCAACTGTCACCATATTCTACGATCCTGAAAACAACTCCGCCTACAATTCAGAAGGTGCTGCTCCCACCAGGGCACCAGTGACAATTTATTATGATCCGCAGACCATCACAGTTCCTTCAACAGCTGCAGTCAGTCCAGTCACCATCACGGTGCCTGGACCCGTACCTTATGAAAGCAGTAATGCCATCCCCTGGCATTACGGCTCTGACTTGTACTGTGAAGGACAAAAAAATCACTTTTGAATCATCAACCCCTGCACCACAAGTAGACAATGTGGGAAGAGGCGGAGGCTTCACCCGAAGCGGACGTCTTTTCGCTCCACAAATTCAGAAACCCACTGCCGAAGCAGAAGCTGCTGCCAAGGCAAAAGGGAAGAGCCCTGTGCAGGAAGATCAAGCTGTTAAAGAAGCTTTGAAGACACCCTTCGATCAAGAGGTTGATGAGTTCATGCGAATCATCAAAAAGAGTGACTATAAAGTAGTGGATCAGCTTCACCAAACACCTTCCAAGATCTCAATCCTATCATTGCTTATGTGCTCCGAAGCCCATCGGAATGCACTACTCAAAGTCTTGCACGCAGCTTACGTGCCTGAAGAGATCACTGTCAATCAGCTGGAAGCAGTAGTGGGAAATGTTAATGCTAGTCACGGACTAGGGTTCACCAATACTGATTTGACAACGGAAGGCCGCAACCACAACAAAGCCTTGCACATAACCATGGAATGCAAAGGTGCTGTCCTTTCCCATGTGCTGGTAGACACAGGGTCATCCCTCAATGTCTTACCCAAGAAGGCCCTGGTGAAGCTAGAATATGACGGATTGGCGTTGAGACCCAGCAACCTGGTGGTAAGAGCCTTTGATGGTTCAAAGAGATCGGTTCTGGGAGAGATCGAGTTACCCGTAACGATTGGCCCGCAGACTTTCACAACTATCTTCTACGTGATGGATATACAGCCCGCCTACAGCTGTTTATTGGGTAGGCCATGGATTCACGCTGCTGGCGCCGTGACCTCTACCCTTCACCAGAAGTTAAAATATGAGTGGGAGGGTCAAATCGTTACAATCTGCGGAGAGGAGGACATTTTTGTCAGCCACCTGGCAACCTATAAGTACATTGAGATGGATGGGGAGATCCATGAAACAATGAGCCAGGGGTTTGAAGCCTTGAATGTGAATGAAACATCTGATGTGCCTGGTACTTCAATATCATCATACAAACAAGCCCGGAAGGTTGTTGAGGAAGGAAACGCCCAAGGCTGGGGTAAACTGTTATCGGTGGAGAAGAAAGAGGACAGATTTGGGTTGGGTTACAAACCAACTCAGCAAGATCAAGCCGAGGCTGCAAAGGAGCCCAACTTTGTGAGTGGGGGGATGCTCACCCCTGATGCTGTCAACTGTCTGGAAGACGAGCTGGAAGAAGAACGCAACCTGGAAAGCTGGATTCGTCCAAGGATCCCGGGGAGCAGTATCTCAAACTGGTCTTCCCAGGAAATTATAAGAGTTACTCATGCAGAGTAATTATTATTTCCTGTATTTTTATAGCATGCATCAAAGTCTTGCATCTTGCCCAAGATGACAAGACTCATTTTGTAATCGGGCCATCTGTACTTTTTGTGCAAACAAGATTAATCAATGAAATATCAGACATTTTTTTTGCAAACGAGTCTTTTCCTTTTCGTTCACTGTTTTCCATTTTTCTTTTTGTACAAAAGTAAATGGCGGTGTTTTCAAAATGATAACTTCATTTCACCTTTCTAAATAAGACTAAAATCAGATCACTAAAATGAACAAACTTAACCCTTGCAGAGAGTGCCTTCCAGACAGCACCGACAACAGCACGGCTATGACTTCGTATGACTTTGACAATCCAATCAATCAAGCTGATGAAGGGGTTGATGAAGAATATGAGCTTCCTGAAGAGCTAGCCAGGTTGTTAAGACAAGAGGAAAAGGTTATTACTCCTCACCAGGAGGAGGTTGAAGTGATCAATCTTGGTACAGATGAAGACGTGAAAGAAGTTAAAATCGGGGCCTGCCTGCAAGACTCAGTGAAGAGACAACTGATTGATCTGCTTCAAGAGTATGTAGATGTGTTTGCTTGGTCTTACCAAGATATGCCAGGGTTGGATACCGATATTGTCGTGCACAAGCTGCCTTTGAGAGAAGAATGCCCGCCAGTTAAACAGAAGCTGCGCCGTACTCGTCCGGACATGGCAATGAAAATCAAAGAAGAGGTACAAAAGCAATGGGACGCCGGGTTCCTTGCTGTGACTAGCTATCCACCGTGGGTTGCTAATATTGTGCTTGTGCCTAAGAAGGACGACAAAGTAAGGATGTGTGTTGACTACCGGGATCTGAACAGAGCCAGCCCGAAGGATGACTTCCCATTACCCCACATCGATGTATTGGTGGATAACACGGCTCAGTTCTCGGTGTTCTCCTTCATGGACGGATTTTCAGGGTATAATCAGATTAAGATGTCACCTGAAGACATGGAGAAGACAACATTCATCACACCCTGGGGCACGTTCTGTTACAAAGTGATGCCATTCGGACTGAAGAACGCTGGTGCCACATATCAACGGGCTATGGTAACATTATTCCACGATATGATCCATAAAGAAATAGAGTGTTATGTGGATGATATGATTGCCAAGTCCCTCACTGAAGAAGAACATCTGGTAAATCTGCTCAAATTGTTCAAACGTCTGAGGAAGTACCAACTGAAGTTGAACCCCAACAAATGCACATTCGGGGTGCGATCTGGTAAGCTACTGGGTTTATTGTAAGCGAGAAAGGGATTGAAGTTGACCCTGATAAAGTCAAAGCCATCCAAGAGATGCCTGCACCGAAAACAGAGAAAGAAGTTCGAGGGTTCTTAGGTCGATTGAACTACATTTCAAGGTTCATATCTCACCTGACAGCAACCTGTGAACCCTTGTTCAAGCTGTTAAGAAAGGAACAGACGGTCAGGTGGAACGAAGACTGCCAGAAGGCTTTTGACAAGATCAAGGAATATCTGCAAGAACCTCCAATCCTTATGCCACAAGTTGAAGGAAGACCTCTGATAATGTACTTGACAGTATTAGAAGAGTCGATGGGGTGTGTGCTGGGCCAGCATGACGAGTCTGGTCGAAAAGAGTATGCAATATACTACTTTGTTGACCCACACTACTTTGTTGATATCCAAAATGGACCCAGTTAAGTACATTTTCGAGAAGCCAGCTCTTACCGGACGGGTTGCAAGATGGCAAATGATTCTCACAGAATACGACATACAGTACACATCTCAGAAAGCCATCAAGGGCAGTGTACTATCTGAATATCTTGCTGAGCAACCCATTGATGATTACCAGCCTATGAGATTTGACTTCCCTGATGAAGACATCATGTTCATTAAAGCAAAAGATCATGAAGAGCCTATTCACACTGAAGGGCCTGACCTGGAAGAAGAATGGACTATGATGTTTGATGGGGCTGTTAACATGAATGGTCGTGGTGTTGGTGCAGTACTCATTACACCTAAAGGAGTTCACATGCCTTTCTCGGCAAAACTCACTTTCAACTGCACTAACAACGAAGCTGAATACGAAGCTTGCATTATGGGTCTTGAGGAAGCCATTGACCTCAGGATCAAGACTTTAACTGTATTCGGAGATTCAGCTTTGGTAGTTAATCAAACCAACGGCAAATGGTACACACACCAGGATCATCTGATACCTTACAGGGATTATACAAGAAGGTTATTGACGTTCTTCACAACAGTCAAGCTTGAGTATATCCCTCGGGACGAGAATCAGTTTGCAGATGCCTTGGCTACCATTTCGTCCATGATCAAAGTTCAAGCTGCTAACTTTGTACCTCAGATTTCAGTGTCAAGACTTGATAGACCAGCATATGTATTTGCAGCGGAAGTTGTCCAAGATGATAAGCCTTGGTTCCACGACATTAAATGCTTCTTGGAGGATCAAACATACCCACCTGGGGCATCTTCCAATGATAAGAAGACTTTAAGAAGGCTTGCTGGGAGTTTCTTTCTGAACACTGATGGATCTGTATACAAAAGGAACTTTGATATGGTACTCCTCAGATGTGTTGACAAGACGGAAGCAGATTTATTGATGCATGAAGTGCACGAGGGCTCTTTTGGTACTCATGCCGGAGGGCATGCCATGGCTAAGAAATTGTTAAGATCAGGATATTACTGGATCACAATGGATGCAGACTGTTGTGCCTACGCCAGGAAATGCCACAAATGCCAGATCTATGCGGATAAAGTGCACGTGCCTCCGAACCCTCTGAATGTGATGTCTTCACCTTGGCCCTTCGCTATGTGGGGCATTGACATGATTGGTAAGATTGAGCCAACTGCTTCAAATGGCCACAGATTCATCCTGGTCGCCATCGATTATTTCACCAAGTGGGTTGAAGCAGCCTCATATGCAAATGTCACAAGGCAAGTGGTAGCCAGATTTTTGAAAAGAGATATCATCTGTCGATATGGAGTTCCCGAGCGAATCATTACTGATAATGGTTCCAATCTAAACAATAAAATGATGGCAGAACTTTGCCGGGACTTCAAGATCCAACATCACAATTCTTCTCCTTACAGGCCAAAAATGAATGGCGCTGTTGAGGCAGCTAACAAGAATATCAAGAAGATTGTGCAAAAGATGGTAGTCACCTACAAAGACTGGCATGAAATGCTACCGTTTGCCTTGCATGGGTACCGCACGTCAATCAGGACGTCCACTGGGGCAACACCGTATCAGCTTGTGTATGGAATGGAAGCAGTCCTACCAGTTGAAGTTGAATTACCCTCCTTGCGAATGTTGATGGATGTCAAACTGAGTGAAGCAGAATGGGTTAGGTCCCGATACGAGCAGCTGAGTTTGATCGAAGAGAAGAGATTAGCTGCAATCTGTCATGGGCAGTTATATCAGAAGAGAATGAAGAGAGCCTTCGATCAGAAAGTCAGGCACCGAGAGTACCAAGTGGGAGATCTTGTGCTGAAAAGAATCCTCCCCCCTCATACAGACCACAGGGGCAAGTGGACACCTAACTATGAAGGACCATTTGTGGTAAAGAAAGTTTTCTCTGGTGGAGCACTGATGCTCAGCACCATGGATGGTGAAGATTTCCCGTCCCCTGTGAATTCAGATGCAGTTAAAAAATACTTCGCATAAATGACCCGCTGGACATAAAAACAGAATGTAAGTCCAGGCAAAAATAGGGCATCCCGGCGAGTCAAAAACAGAATAAAAGACTCGGGCAAAAATAAGGGAAAATAAGTAAAAAAAATGTACACCCGCTGAGTTGAAAAGCCGCATTGGACAGCTCAGGCAAAAATGGGTATCCCGATGGATTGAAAACCCGAAAGGGCGATCCATGCAAAATAAGGGAATAAGCGAACAACTGCATTCTGAATTCGTCTGTATCGTTCACAACTTGGTAAGCTTCGAAAGGATTAAGCTTCGATCAGAATCAGCCTTCTTCAATAAGCAGGACGAGAAGAACGTCATTGTCATAACAAGTCATAGCAGGAGAGGAAGCTCCTCAAAGCGTCATCAACACTGCCAGCATTTTGTTTCTCAATTTGTAACAATCTCCTCATTTCAGGAGATTTGTTTCTTTGACTGTATCTTGCCAATTCAGGGCACACAAATTAATAAAATCAGATTTTTCAGTCATGTCTCGTTTTGTATATTTTATTTTGCAAAGAATGTCTGATGTCTCTAAAAAACTAATTGCATAAGAATACAGATGTTTTTCTTTAAGAAAATAAAAGAACACATGCTTACAGGGAATATACTTACTCTCGAAAGTACTTAACTCCTATGACGGAATCCAATAAGGGATATCTCGGGACCATTTGTGCGTTTCCTTATCTTTGCAGGATTGCAGGTATCCAGAACGCAACTTGGGGCATGTAAGTTACATCTCAGCAAGCTGGCAAATCAACAAATAATCTCAGCATCCGAAATGTTCTATCCTCCAGCCAAGTTGCCGTCTCGCCCTCAGCCGAGTACAAAGTCAGGGAACCATCTCCCCACAGAGTTCCAGCCTCTATCCAGAAGAGCAATGCATGGAGATCACAACAGAGTACAGAAGACTTCTACAGACCCCAGCTGGGTCTCATATTACAAGGATATGTCAATCAGTGACCTATATCCCCAAACAGATACATCTCCTCAGATCTACCAATGATCTCATCCCCAGCTGGGAGGTTTACTACAAACGGATCGATCGAAGATCTTTGTAGCAATGGGACCCGGATCCCGGTTTGGTACCTTTGCACAATCATAGCATTCGCATCATATTTACCCACAACAGCGTAGCATTCCGTTTTAACACGGAGCATTACGGCAAAAATCCAACACATAGCATAATCATAAGCCATGTTATGAATCAAACACTTGTGAATAATAACCATTCATCAGAATACAGAATGCTTTCCCCAAAATCCCCCAGAGTCCCCAGCAAAAGCAGTTGCCTCACAAATCACAAACACCAGTATATACTCCTTTTGACACCGTCCGTGTCATATCTCCCAGCAGAAAGCCAAAGACATCTCCTTTGCACTCACATATACCTATATACACAATCCTTCGACACCCGTCCGTGTCATTTCCCCAGCGCAGTCACCTACACTTTGCATATCAGATACTTGTTGATATTATTACACTTTTCTCTCTTGACGCTCGTCCGTGTCACTTTCCCCAGCAATTAAACACTCACCTATACAATACTCATACTCACTACTCATGTTACGCTCATACAGATACTCGTCCGTATTTTGCATACACCACTTATATACCCACAGATTCAACAGTAGTCTTTGTTCTTTGTTAACCGGTTGGTACTCGTCCGTACCATCATCTCAGAACATTGCGTCTAGTGTTTGCTTCTACATGATACTCGTCCGTATCATAGTCTTAAGGATGCTCGTCCGCATCTTTAATCCATACACCGTGTCAAACACTTGTGTCTTCTTGAATATAGATACTCGTCTCAGATTCAACACTCGTCCGTGTTCTCTGTTAACCAGTTGATACTCGTCTGTATCATCATCTTTGAACACGTGTCAGTTTGTTTCTACCCGATACTCGTCTGTATCGTAGCCTTAAGGATGCTCGTCCGCATCTTTATTCTATACACAAATACCAAACACTTATACCTTTCGTTTCTTGGATGTAAACACTTGTCCGTGTTTACTACTCCCCAGTAAATTGCCAAGCGAATTTCTTTTTATCTAACACTCGTCCTGTGTTATGATAAACCCTGAGAGCAGCCGTACCCTGCTAGGTGGTCGTCCTCCACCTCTTGATGGTCGTCCTCCATCATGCTCATCCGATGGCCGTCCCCATCGTTGTCTTGTTTAGCAGCCGTCCCCTGCTAGGTGGTCGTCCTCCACCTCTTGATGATCGTCCTTCATCATTTTATCCAATGGCCGTCCCCATTGTTGATTTTGGTTATCTGACATTCGTCCTATGTCATGATAAACCCTGAGAGAAGCCGTCCCCTGCTAGGTGGTCGTCCTCCACCTCTTGATGGTCGTCCTCCATCATGCTCGTCCGATGGCCGTCCCCATCGTTGACCTTTTATCCGATGGTCGTCCCCATCGTTGATATTCTCGGCAGCCGTACCCCGCCAGGTGGTCGTCCTCCACCTTTGATGGTCGTCCCCATCATAATTCCTTTATTCCCCAACAGAGCAGCCGTCCCCTGCTAGGTGATCGTCCTTCACTTTTGATGGCCGTACCCCATCATCTGTTTATTTCATTTATTCTTTAACCCGATGGCCGTCCCCGTCGTGGTCCCTTTTCCTTTTTAGCCCGATGGCCGTCCCCATCGTTGGTTACTTTACCTTTATGAACTTGATGGCCGTCCCCGTCATGTTTCACTAATCCCCAGAGAATTTTACAGCTTTATCTTGATGGTCGTCCCCATCATAATTTCTTATTGTTCCCAGCTAGTCGGCCGTCCCCGTCTTGGCTTTACCTTTTATCCCCAGCATGTCGGCCGTCCCCGTCATTGCTTTATTTTTAGCACTTTCCCAGCATGTCGGCCGTCCCCGTCATTGCTTTTTACCCAGCAGTCGTCCTCTGCTCGACGGTCGTCCTCCGTCGCCCACGTTTTACAATATACTTCATTTTCCTTTTACAATCTACATCCCTTTTCTTCTTCATTCTGTGAGTGCAAATTTTGGACTGTCTTTGGTATTCAACCACAAGTTATCTTGTTTGCCTATTAAGCCGTTGCTTACATCCTGCACGGCTAACTCATGTTTGAATAGGGGCAGCTGTAAACACCCTAAATTTGCCCTCGCCCATTCACACCATGGCTTGTGATCATTGCATATGCATAAACTCAGTCATAGCATCTCATATCACATTTTTGATCCACTGCATTGGTTCTAAGTCATCTGCATCTAAGGTTTGTGATCTGAGCAATCCAAGGGCTTCTTGAGCCATTCCAAAGGTCAACAATCACTTCAAATGGGTCCATATGTGTTCTTGTATCATATTACATCCTCTCAAAGTCAAAAATTCCAGAGAATCACAAGAACTAGGATTTGAGTGGATGCAGAGCCAGGATTGACTGCACAGTTGACTTAAAATTAGGGTTTTGGTTTCAGAGGCCATAACTCCAATTCTTTTGGTCATTATTGTTTCTATTGGTCTCTATATGGTATAGGGAGTATGCATATCAATTCTCATGAAGAAATTCCATGGGGAAGTCATCTGATCAAGAGTTGACTTTTCAAGCAAGTCAGTGTAAAATCAGGGCATCTGAGGCCCCCAATGACCCAACCAATGGGTGATCTTCATCATTTTGAGTGTATATGATCTTTATTTGATCATGGAAGAAGGTTGAAGTTCATAAAAATCAAGAGTTTGGAGTTTTTGCAAGTGTTGACTTTTTGGGCATAGTTGACTTTTCAAGAATGCTTCATTTTAGGTCATTTTTCAAGCCTTGATTCTTGATCCAAAAATGCTTCAAATGGAAAAACTTTGGTCATGAAAGTTGTAGATTACATCTTTCCCTTTTCAAAAAGTACAAGAACATGATCAAATTCTTTTTGGATCGAAAGTTATGGTGTGACAAAGTTGGCAAAAATCATTGATTTTCAAGTTATGCACCAAAAGGCAAAAATTGCAAATTCTCCTTTCAAGGCCAATTCAGTCACCATATGGGCTTCTAATGCACTTAACATGATCATGCAACTTCTAAAAGTCAGATTTGAACCAAGGTGCCTCATGTTTCATGGCTTATGTAACAAGATTTTTCCATATGAACCAAAAGTTAACCAAGTTGCAAAACCATCATGATGTTTCCTACAACTTGCTGCCTTGGCCTTTGAACCAGCCATAGTCTCTCACCACACCATGCTGCGCCAGCCCTAGCCCTTGTACCAAGCTAGCACCAAGCCCATGCCTCTCTTACAACCAAGTTGAAATTTTGCAAAAGTAAACATCCCAATCACCACAGGCCATGTCACATCCCCTGACCTATGGGATTAAAATATACTATCCAAATGCTGGCCAAGACACTCAAGAAGCAAGGCTGAAACCTCATATAGCAAGCATTTTCACAAAAACACTCCAACAAGCAAAAACTTTCGAATCATCTTCCACAACACACAAACACAAAAACCATTTCCACAGATCAAATCACCTTGCTTCACTGAGTAGAAACCAACAAGACTTGGGCCTGAAACAAGCAAGAGCACCCCATTGCCATTTTTCACCTCAAGTTGCAGTTTCATTCGAATCTCTCTCCCCAGCTCACAAACATCAAAACCAACTCCACAAACCTTCTCCACTCATCATCAGGACCATAAAGAACCACTCACATTGGCCTGAAGCAGCCTGAATCACCATTGCCATGTTCAACTGAGTTTGAGCAGAAGCTTGTCAAACTCCTCATCCAGCCAACATAAACTTCTCCAAAGCATTCAAACATCATCAAGAGGTCCTAAGGAGTGGATTGCACAAGGAGAAAAGGTCTGAAAGTTGCTGGAGTGAAAGCTTCGAATCTCAGGTAGCTCAAGAAATATTTTTCCAGAAATCATTTTTTATGTTCTAAACTTGTTCTCTATGCTTCACTGAGTATCCTGATGCTTTTAGTTTTTGAAATGGTGATGAAATGAACATTTAATTGATCTCTGAAACTGGTTTGCCCTAAAAATTGTTTGTTTCGATTCATGCTTCTGGGGAAAAATAAATGAATTTGGGCATGGGGTTTTAATTCAGTGGATCATGGGAATCATTTCCCCTTTTTTAGATTTTGTTTTTGTTACGATTTGAGAGAGTTTGGAGATTTTCAGGTGGACTTCCCACCGGAGAAGACGACCGGAGGTCCTCTCCGGCCACCTGAAAATCATTTGCCCTAATTACAGTCATTAACTCCCATTTGAATTTCGTGCGTTGGATGCCTTTGACCCGTTGACTACCCGCGCGCATGTGTGGTCCAGATCTGTTTGCTTAGCCCTAATCCACGTGTTTAGTTTAATTAATCTATAATTAAATTAATTTAATCTGAGCCAACCACAGCCCTTGGATAACGCGCGTGGTCAACTAATTCAAACTCAGACTCAATCCTGGCCCTCCACTCATTTGACTTTCTTTTTTATTTTCATTTAATTCATTTTCTTTTCATTTGTTTTGCATAATTATTTTAAAATAGTAAAAAATGTGTAAAAATTATGAAAATTTTTCTCATAAGTTTTATTAATTTTTATGACACAAAAATATTTTTATTTTTATTTTTATCATTAAAAAAAGTATTTTAAAATATTCAAAAGATTTTTTTTAATTGATTAATGGAAATTAATTTATTAAAAATACTTTTAGGTATTTAAAAATCACCAAAAAATTCATGAAATGTTCTAAGACATTTAGAAACATTGTCCAACCTTCAAACCAAATTTCTTTTTTGATCTTGATGCATTTTGAGAATTTTTCATTGAATAAAAATCATTTTTGTGCATTAATTTGATCCCAAGTTCAAAAAATCATTTCTGCCTATCTATGAAGAGTTGGACATTGATTCTTTTTGCATTGCATTGTGTTTAGCATGTAGTTTCTAGGATTAAATGGCCATGATTTGATTCCTCATTTTCAATTTGTTTGGCATTTCTTTTGTTTAGGAGCCCTAAAAACCCTAATAACTTGTAAAATTCATAACTTGAGATTGGTTAAGAGTTGAGATCTCCCCTTTGGGCATTGGTTTAGTATAGGGTTAGGGATCCTTTGTGTGGCATTTTCCATTTTTTATCTTAGGGTTTGTTTCTGTTTTTGTTCTTTTGTTTGATGTTTGATTCATAAACCCTAATTTGCATACCTCTTGCATTCTCTTGCATAACATGACTTGCCTTAGCATTTTATGCATCCATTTGTTTCATTTGACATCATAAGACATATTGCAAGCATGTTTGATCATTGCATCATGTATATGCCATGTTGTATGCCATGTATGCTTCATAACTTTTCATGTAAGTTCATGCTCCTTAACTTGCATCATTTGCATCCATGATCTTGTATGAACATTTCCATGTGCTGCCTCATGTTTGTATCACTTCATAGAATCATTATCATCATCAACATGCTTCTGGTTTTGTTTCTCATCATGTCATCTCATCTCATTTTACATTGCATTGCATTTCTTTTCTAACCTTTCAGGTGGTAAGTAACTTTGAGAAGTGAATTTGCCTTCACTTCTCATAACTTTTCTTTTCATCTCTCTTGCATCCATTGCTGCATTTTTACATGTGTATGAGATTGAGCTTGCTCATTCTTCTCCTTCCCACTTTCTTTCTTCAAGTGACTTGACTTCTTGAATGAAGCAAGTCACTTTGCTTCTCTTGATCCTGTTCATCTGCTTCGTGGTGGCTCCTTTGAAGATTTCTCTTGAAAACATCACAAACCTTAGGAACAACCAAGCATGACAATGATTAGGGTTTTGATTAGTCTCCCCTCTTAGATTTTACCTTTGTGTCATCTCTTTGAGTCTTCTCTTCTCACCTCATAATCAGGGACTAAACCCTAAAGGCTTTAAGGCTTTGTGATTAAGCTTATGCCTGCATCCTTCTCTTAGGATGTAGTGTATAACTTTAATCCTAAGTGTTAAACCCTTAATGTGTTTAAATCTCTTAATCAATTCACTTAATATATCATCAAGACATCACACTTGTAACTTGGGCCTTGCATTAGGGTTCTAATTCTTCCTTAATTGGTTAAGAAGGACTAACCCTAGTGTTAATGGACAAGTCCCCCTCAAGTTGTCTTACAAATCATAAAATCCACTTCATAATCATACCACTAACTAAAATCCACTTAACCAAAGACTTGTTTTGTCATGAGTTTAATCCCTAATCGTGGATTAAGTTGAGGAGCATTCCTCAGCTTAAACATTCTCATCTATTATCCTTCTATTAGGATGGTGTAATGAGTCTGTTTAATCCCTGATTATGGTTTAATCTCATTACTCAACACTAAACAAAAACAACAAAAACATCTAACTAATCACAAATAGGTTAATGATCTTAATCCTACATCAAAGGTGTTTAAGTGTGAGAATCTGACTTCACACTTAAGGTATTCACATTACCCCTAATCAGAGGGAAGATGTGATGAGTTTACTAACCCATTGGTTTAGGCTTAAGCTCATTAACTTATGACAAACTTTCAAAAGCAATAAAAGACTGAAAACACAAAAACAAACAATAATCGTCTCCTCCGGGATTCTTTTCTCATCACCTTCACTCACAAACGAGAACTTGTTTCTTCCGTCTAATGCAAGACAGTTTGCACCTGAGCCAGACAGGTCACACACTTGAGCATAGACAAGTAAGCAGTTCACAAGTCAATTCATCTTTCAGTCTCTTTGGGTCGAACTACGGTGTTCTGACTTCCTCATTGCACGAGAGGATACGTAGGCATAACTTAACAGTTATCGAACAAAAGTCTCTGTACATTCCCCCTCCTTCCAGCATTATTCTTTAAGCCTCATGATCTTGAGTATCTTATTCTTGTTCTTACACTGACACTACACATTTATGCACTTCACACATCTTTTACACTGACACCTGTACATTCTTTTCCAGCTTTTGTACACACAAATTGCACTGACACTACCCCTTTAAAACACAAATCTTTTAAGCGTGGATCCCGTCAAGTACGACGGACAATCTGGGTGCTAATACCTTCCCAGGTTGTAACCAACCCCCTTTCTCAGTCTCTCTGGTTCGCAACCGTCTTATCCATCTTTTTCCAGGTCTATGCAGCATTGCCTTTCCTCCGGGATAAAAATGCCTAGCTGGCGACTCTATTCATCTCCAGTGAGTTCACGGCTGTGTGTTCTCATTGTCCCTCTCGCCGACCGTTCGCGTCTGTACCTTTATCTGGGCCCGTTCCCACTTATCGGGAGCGACACATTAACACTAGGGTTAGTCCTTCTTAACCAATTAAGGAAGAATTAGAACCCTAATGTAAGGCCCAAGTTACAAGCTTGATGTATTAGTGATTATTAAGTGGATTGATTAAAGGATTTAAACACATTAAGGGTTTAATACTTAGGATTAAAGTTATACACTCCATCCTAATAGAAGGATACAGACATAACCCTAATCACAAAGTCTTAAAACCTTTAAGGTTTAGTCCTTGATTTTGAGGTGAGAAGAGAAGACTCAAAAGATGACACAAAGGTGAAACTAAATGGGGGGGACTAATCAAACCCTAATTGTTATCATGCTTGGGTGTTCCTAGGGTTTATGAGGCTTGCAGGAAGTCTTCAAGATGAGCCACCAAGGAAGAAGCAAAGATGGAAGAAGAAGCAGAAAGAAGCAAGACAACTCACTTCACTTAAGAAGATAAGTTGCTTGAAGAAAGAAGGAGGGGAAGGAACATGAATGAGAAAACTCACTCTAATACAATGACAAAATGCAGAAATGAATGTATGAAAGAGATGAGAAGAGATTATGAGAAGTGAAGGCAAATTCACTTCTCAAACACCTACCACCTAAAAAGTTAGCAAAAGGAAATGAAATGGAATGAAACTGAGATGAGATGCCAAGATGAAAGCCAAAGTCAGAAGCATATTCATGATGCTAATGATGCAAAGAGATGATGCAAATGTATGTCAAGGGATGTGGATGATCATACAAAGAATGGGGATTCAAATGAGACATGTAACAGGCATGAAAGTTCATGAATGCATATGACATCAAATGAAAGCAAAAGCATGGAAAATGGATGATTCAATGATCCAACATGATTCTAACATGTCCTAAGATGTCTTATGTGTCATGGATGCACAAGATGTCATGGCAAGTTCATGTATGCAAGCATATGAAGAATGAATGCAAATGAAGACAAAAATTAGGGTTTATGTACAAGATGCAATGCAAAAATCAAAATCAGAAGCAAAACATGAGATAAAAAATTGAAAGTGGGATCAAAGGTACCCTAAACCTATACAAGTTCACTGCCCAAAGGGGAAGGTCAGAAGCTAAACCCTAAAGGACTTATGATTTTTCTAAGTTTGCTAAGGTTTTAAGGGTGATCCTAAAGGAAAAATGCAAAACAAATTGAAAATGCAAGATAAAAATGAAACAAAAATGTTTTTAGAAGCTTGAAAGTACGCATAACACAATGCAAAAAGAACCATTCACAAACTCAATTTGGATCAAAAGTTATGAATTTTTGAAGTTAGGGTTAAAAATATTCAAATTAAAGAACCCTAATTCAAATGAAAATTGTCAAAGTGTGATCAAAACCAAAAAGAAATTTGTCTTGTGAGTTTGTAAATGTTTTTAAATGTTTTAAAATGCTCTCTGAATTTTGTTTGGTATTTTTAAATACCTAAATGTATTTTTAATTAATTAATTCTCATTAATTAATTAAAAATAATCATTTAAATGATTTAAAAATAATTTTTAATGCAAAAAATAAAAATAAAAATATTTTTGGGTTCTGAAAATTAATAAAAGCTTGAATAAAAATTTTCAGAATTTTTTGATGTCATTTGCTATTTTCTTAAAATTCGTAGAAATTAAATGGAAAGAAAATGAAATAAAATTAAATAAAAGGAAAAGTATGAGGATCCTGAGGCTGAGATTTAAAGCTGAGGTTCTAGGGTTGACTGGCGTGCTAATGGATGGCCAAGATCTCATCTGAGCTAATTAACCTAATTAAATTAAATAAATCATGGATTAGGGCTAATGACATGATCTGAGCCCTTGAAACACGCGCGGGAAGCCTTATCCTACGCTCCAGATTCAAACTCACCCCTAAACCCTAATTAAGCATTAATGACTTTCAGGTGGCCGGAAATGACCTCCGGTCATCTTCTCCGGCCACCCCTCACCTGAAAAATTCCTAAAACGCTCCCTAGCCATTTCTGGAGCTCTAAAGCTCCAGATTGCTTCCTCTCTCCATTCTAAACTCATCCCTAACCTCAAACCTCATTTCTTTTCACTCACCAGCAAGATATGAATCAAAGAACAAACATGGCAGAAATTTCAGACAAGTCATACATCCTCAATTCTCAACTATTTTCGAAAATAACAAGTTCAGTGTGTTCAGGGAAGCAAGCTTAAGCATTTAGAAACTTAAAACAAGAGTTCTGGAAAAATAAATTCCATGGCTACCTGAAATGAAGCTTTCAACCCAAGAGCTTTCTGGCTGTCTCCTTGCTTCAAATCACCTCCAATGATCTTCCTCAAGAGTTTGCAATGCTTGGTTGGAGTTTATATGGCCTCTATGTGAAGTTTGATGAAGCTCAGGTCAAGAGAGGTGAGAAATCATATTTTTGATGTGGCTGTGTTTAGGGCAAGATGAAGAGTGGGAAATGATCAGAGGATGATGGTGAGTTGTTCTATGAAATTTGTTTGAAGGTTTGTGGCTTGTGTGATCAGTTTCGAAGAAAAATGCAAAGAGGGGAGTTTTTGTCAATGCTGAGTTATGGGAGGATTCAACTTGTGTTGTTGTGTGTGTTGGCTTGCTTGAGGTCCACATAACATGTTCTGATTGGGCAGAGAGTTAATGTGGAGCAGTGTGATTGGTATGGTTCATTTTTCATAAAGTCAACAAAGTTGTCCTTGGAGGTATGGGCTCATGGAATGCCAAGAACAAGGGCATGTCCTGCGCAGCTGGCTTTAGGGAGGTCCATAGAATTCAGATTTTGTAGCTAGCACAAGTGGATGTCAAGATTTGGGGCATTTTGCAATTTGTGAAGGTTTTGGCCCCTTTTGAGATACTTGATGATCAAGGCATGAAACTTGAGAACTCTTTGGGAAATTCTGAATTATAGGTCATGTATGATGTTTGTGTAATGGTTAGAAGTCACTTTGAGGTCACAAGTTGCCTTGGCATGAGTTTTTGCAAGTTTCCCTCTTTGGTACATAAGTGAAATTTAGTGATTTTTCCCAACTTTGCAAGGCCATATCTTGAGTTCTATGATGAATTAGATCAAGTTCTTGTACTTTTTGAAAAGGGAATGATCCAATCTACAACTTTCATGACCAATAATTTTTCATTTGAAGCATTTTTGAATCCTAAAGAGGAGGTTGAAAAACTTTCCCAAAATGGCAAGTTTGCATTACAAGTCACTTTCCCAAAATGGCAACTTTGCAAATGGCTTGAAATTCTTTAATTTTGTGAACTTCTAACTTCTTATAAGATCAAATAAAGATCATATACACCCAAAATGATGGAGAAGACCCTTTGGTTGGATGATTGGGAGCCTCAGTTGCCCTGATTTTGCACTGACTTGCCCAAGAAGTCATTTATTGATCAGATGCCTTTCCCATTGAATTTCTTCATGAAAATTGGTGTGTATGATCCTTATATCATATAGAGACCAATACAAACAAGAATGGCCAAAAAAAATTGGAGTTATGGCCTCTGAAACCAAAACCCTAATTTTAAGTCATCTGTGCAGTTAAGCTTGGCTCTGCTTCCATGCCTTTCTCGGTTCTTGTGATTTTATGACTTCCTTGATCTTAGGAGGATATAATGTGATGCTTGAACATACATGGACCCTCTTGAGATGATTGAAGACCTTTGGAATTTCTCAGATGGCTCATGGATTGCTCAGATCACAAACCCTAGATGTAGATGAATTTGAACCAATGCAGTGAAGCAAAAGTGCAACATGAAATGATATGCTTGAATAAATGCAAAATAAAAAGATCACAAGCCATGGTGTGAACTTAGTGAGGGCAAATTTGGGGTGTTTACACTCTCTCAAGGCATATCCCAACTGTCTTCTTAACAAGATCGGGTTGTAATTGATCCCTCTAGTCACTCCCAATAAAGGTACACTAAGATAGCTCCCACAACTAGTAATGAAACGTGCACCCTGAAGCCTCTGAGTAATCCACATGACACCCTTGGCAAGCAACTTTTCCAGCTTCTGAGCCTATACCAAGGTATGTTCACTAAACACTCCAGTACTAGGCAAGTGCCTCATGAACCACATATGAAATAAAGGAGCGCAGCAACGAACTAAACCTCCCATTTTCTTCTCAGCCTTGTAGTGCATCGAGTAATACAAATCTCCAAGCAACGTAGGCACAGGATTCTTCAACAAGAAGAGATGTATGGCATTCATGTCTATGAACTTCTCCATATCTGCAAACAAAATAATGCCATAGATAGAAAGAGCCAAGATAGCACAGATAGAATCCCATTCCTCCTCAACAACCAACTCTTCCACCTTCTTTACTAAAGCCTCTAAAGAAAACCCAGATACATCTCCCTTAATGATAGTCATAGAATTCACAACAGAAGTGCTCAAATAAAGAGCTTTGGCAATAGCTTCAGGTGCAGGTCTACCCATCTCAGCATTGAACGGAATCTGGTATCGAACAGGAACTCCCAAGATCAAAGCATACTCCTCCAGCAAAGGACCTAACTGAAAATCAGGAAAAGTGAAACACCGAAGCTGAGGATCATAGTACTGAAGCTGGGTGTGAAGGGCACTTATCTCAGAGGGATCTAATTCTACCACCACATCCAGAATACTCCCATAAGCCTTCCTGAACCTCTCTACATGATTGGGTGTGATCAGCTTCACCATCTTCTTTAACAGGCCAACCGTAGTGTCAAAAAACTTGAAATGAATATTCTGCTTGCAAGGATCTTCCATCTCTGAACAGGATATCGGAATCGGAAGCAAGGATATGAACCTGTGAATGAAAACAAAACATGATTAATGATGAAATGATGCAATGCAAATGCAAAGACATATGACCAATCTGGGACTGTCTGGAATCTGGATGCCAAAGCCAAGTGATCAGAAACCCAAATCCTCTGGATAACAACCCACAAACACTCAGATAATCTCAGATACACCCAATCAAGAACCAGATAAACTCAAGAACTCCGGAACCAAAGTAACTTTATCAGATCATGAGACTGCACTGGTAACAAGGGTATGTTGAGGTCAAGGGTTCCTGCAAACCCCTCCCAATCTCACGGGTGTGCTCCGGGTCAAACATCACGGACTCTCAAAGCCGAATAGCAATAATACTTTCACCATTTCCGAGAAATGGCTCATGACCAAATCAGGGAATCGATTTGGCATTATGTACTACGCATGGAGGCCTTAGATGAGTCCGGGAAGAACAAGCATCCCTTATAAGTCCCCAGCTTCGAGCGCTGAAATCGAGAAACAATAGTACATTCAGCCCGTAGGATACAGTACTATTGTCATATGACCAGATGCTTTGACTGAGTTCCTATAAGAGAACCAGGCCATCCTATGCGAGTCCCCAGTGGACCCTCCGGTGCGAATGGGTTTGCCACAAAATGTGGTCTGCCACTGCCACCATTGGAGAGAGTTGTTTCCATAAAGGTTCTCAATGATCGGTCCCCAGATGCACATAACTATCAAGCTCATATCCCGAAGTGGAGGAAATCCCCACACAAGATATTTCCAAGACGGTCGCAATCGGGGCGTGAAACACATCGCCACTCATCATGCCACATGTGAGTACAATATGTCCACTCTAATCCTATAGTGCACTCAAGTCGGGTACTTGGCTTATCTCTCAGAAACAGTATCACCCAAGCCCACCAAACAGAAAACCAGTCCAGACAGTCCAGTAATAATATGATGCAGAAAATAAATACTGAAAATTGTAAATAAAGCTGTAAACAGAACTGTAAATAAACAACAGTAAAATACAGCACACAACAGCAAACAGTCAACACCCAAAGAAACAGAAACAAGCAAGCGCTAGGAGAGACTCTCAAGGGAACCAGAGATCTCTGGTTAGGAAGTCCCCAGCAGAGTCACCAGCTGTCGCTCCCCAGATTTTCATCCTGGTACAAACGCGGAAGTGGCGCGGAAAATAATAGAGTCGCCAGCTAGGCATTTTTATCCCGAAGGAGCAGGAATGGTAATGCTGCACAAACCAGAAGAAAAGAAAGGAAGGACACGGGTCCTGCGAACCAAAGAGACTGAGTTCGGGAGTCGGTTACGACCTGGGAAGGTATTAGCACCCAGATCGTCTGTCGTACCCGACGGGATCCACGTTTACAAAGAAAATGTTTCAAAGGGTGAAGAAATGAAAGCTGCTGGAAAGAAAATGAAATGGATACAAAGAAAACAAGGGGAAACTGAACAAGAAATGAAAAGGAAAAAAAGTAGGGAAAATAAAGATTGTGCTCGAACGGGCCCTACCCCGCTGCCTACGTACCTCATCTAGACAATGAGGATCAGAGTCGCCGTAGTTCCCCTAACTAGGGGTGGAAAAGATTGCTTATGTCTTAAGGCTTGAACTGCCTATGCTAATGCTCAGGTGTTGCAGGCTCGGACGACGAGTGCGTAACCATCTTGCAAAGTGACAAGTAGGAGCAAGTTCACGTACGGAGCGAATGAGATGAGAAAAGAATTCCCGAAGGAAAGACGCTTATTGTTTGTTTGTGTTTTTTAGAAGCTTTTTAGGAGTGAAGTTTTCAAAGGTAAGTGTACCTAAGTCTTACTCAATGGGATGTATACGTCTCACATCATCCTGAAATGGAATGCGCAAGAGGCACACCTATCTATAGAGGAAATCCCCAAATCTAGTCCCACAAGTGAAGGCTCAGACACACTGACCTATTAACATTTATTAAGTGTTTTTGTGATTTTTTGGTTAAGAAATATTTTTTATGCTTTTCTTTGTGAGGTAATCTCATGCTAAGACCTATCCACCGCGAGGGATAACTTACACCTCGCCCCGAAACGGAACGCATGCAAGTATCTCATAGCAAAGTCTCATGTCACATGAGAAGACTCAACCTTTATTAGAGTGGATTAAAATTAAGTTTAAAGATGAGAAGAGAGAGCACCAAAAGGATCTCAAAAGGTGAAGAATCTAAGGGAGACTAGAATCCTAAACATGCATGGATGAACCTAGGTTAGTGAGGTTTGAATTCTACCCTAATGAAAAAGAAGGAAAGAAAAAAAGAAGAAGAAGAAGAAGAAGAAGAGGGGAGGTAAGGCCTAAGTCCAACAACCACAAGGTTAGAACAAATAATGATAAGAAGAGAAAAGATAAGATTTGGAGATGTGGGAATCACATCCACACCTCTCACTTACCAAAGCCCCTGAAATGGTTAGTGACACAAGTATAAAAGCAATACAAGATGAACATAATACCATACTAAAACTATACAACCAGAAGTGAAGTCATACACATAAATGCCAAATGCAAACTCAAGGTACCAGGATAGGAAAAGAAAAATACAACCAAACATGAGGCAACATGAATCACTTATGACAAATCAAAACAAACATGAGAAGATGCAAAACAAAATGAACAAATCACAACCCCAAGGTACAAGACCAGAACCCTAATCATGTTAGAAAATTGTCTAAAGAGCATGAGAGATGAAGAGAAGAGAAGCATATAGCTAAGTGGTAACATCATGAGAAGAAGTAAGCAAAGGAGAGGTATAAGAATGAAAGGACTTCAAAAGCAACCAAACACAATACTCCTCAAGGCACAAACCAAAACTCAAGATCAGAGAAGTAACGATATCCTAATAAGGCTCTAAACAAGTTGAAGAAGTTGGCACAAGTGCCCTTCTAGGCTAAGGAATGGACTTATGATCAAAAAGAAGCAAAAAGGGACAAGCCAAGAACAAAAATTCAAAACAATTCAAGTATGCACCCAAAAATTCCACAACCTTGGACAAATGTCCTTCAATCAAACCATAACAACATGCCAAAAGGAGAGAGAAAGAATCAGAATCTAAACAAGTCAAATGAGGGTTCAAACATCAACTAGGGTTAGGAAGCTGTCACTCCCGATAATGGGAAATGGCCCCAGATAAAGGTACAGACGCGAACGGTCGGCGAGAGGGACAATGAGAACACACAGCAGTGAACTCACTGGAGATGAATAGAGTCTCCAGCTAGGCATTTTTATCCCGGAGGAAAGGCAATGCTGCATAGACCTAGAAAAAGATGGATAAGACGGTTGCGAACCAGAGAAACTGAGAAAGGGGGTTGGTTACAACCTGGGAAGGTATTAGCACCCAGATTGTCCGCCGTACTCGACGGGATCCACGCTTAAAAGATTTGTGTTTTAAAGGGGTAGTGTCAGTGCAATTTGTGTATAAAGAGCTGGAAAAAGATGTACAGGTGCCAGTGTAAGAGAAGTGAAGTGTAATATGTATGGTGTCAGTGTAAGGACAAAAGTGAAATGCTCATGATAATGAGGCTAAGAAAATAACACAGGAAAGGGGGAATATACAGAGACTTTTGTTCGATAACTGTTAAGTTATGCCTACGTATCCTCTCATGCAATGAGGAAGTCAGAACACCGTAGTTCGACCCAAAGAGAATGAAAGATGAATTGATTGATGAACTGCTTACTTGTCTATGCTCAAGTGTATGACCTGTCTGGCTCAGGTGCAAACTGTCTTGCATCAGACGGAAGAAGCAAGTTCTTGTTTGTGAGTGAATGAGATGAGAAAAGAATCCCGGAGGAGACGATTATTGTTTGTTTTTGTGTTTTCAGTCTTTTATTGCTTTTTTTGTGTTTGTCATAAGTTAATGAGCTTGAGCCTAAACCAATGGATTTAGTAAACTCATCACATCTTCCCTCTGATTAGGGGTAATGAGATTACCTTAAGTGTGAAGTCAGATTCTCACACTTAATCACCATGGTGTAGGATTAAGATCATTAACCTACTTGTGATTATTTAGATGTTTTTGGTGTTTTTGTTTAGTGTTGAATAATGAGGTTAAGCCATAATCAGGGATTAAACAGACTCATTACATCATCCTAATAGAAGGATAATAGATGAGAATGTTTAAGCTGAGGAATGCTCCTCAACTTAATCCATGATTAGGGATTAAACTCATGACAAAACAAGCCTTTGATTAAGTGGATTTTATTTAATGGTGTGATGATGAAATGAATTTTATGATGAAATGAATTTTATGATTTGTAAGACAACTTGAGGGGGACTTGTCCATTAACACTAGGGTTAGTCTTTCTTAACCATTTAAGGAAGAATTAGAACCCTAATGCAAGGCCCAAGTTACAAGTGATGTCTTGATGATTATTAAGTGAATTGATTAAAGGAGATTTAAACACATTAAGGGTTTAACACTTAGGATTAAAGTTATACACTCCATCCTAATAGAAGGATGCAGGCATAAGCTTAATCACAAGGCCTTAAAGCCTTTAGGGTTTAGTCCCTGATTATGAGATGAGAAGAGAAGACTCAAAAGAGACACAAAGGTAAACCTAAAAGGGGAGACTAATCAAAACCCTAATCATTGTCATGCTTGGTTGTTCCTAAGGTTTGTGAGGTTTACAAGAACAATCTTCAATGGAACCACCAGGAAGCAGATGAAAGGATCAAGAGAAGCAAAGCAACTTGCTTCATTCAAGAAGACAAGTCACTTGAAGAAAGAAAGTAGGAAGAAGAAGAATGAGCAAGCTCAATCTCAAGCACATACAAAAGTGCAGCAAGGATGCATAAAAGAGATGAAAAGAAGTTGTGAGAAGTGAAGGCAAATTCACTTCTCAAAGTCACTTACCACCTGAAAGGTTAGAAAAGAAATGCAATGCAATGCAAAATGGGATGAGATGACATGATGTAAATCAAAACCAGAAGCACATACATGATGTTAATGATTCTATGAGATGCTACAAACATGAGGCAGCACATGGAAATGATCATACAAGCTCATGAATGCAAATGAAGCAGGCTAAGAAGCATGGACATACATGAAAAGTTATGAAGTACCTATGGCATACAACATGGCAAATACATGATGAAATGATCAAACATGCTTTCAATATGTCTTATGATGTCAAATGAATCAAATGGATGCTTGAAATGTCATGGCAAGTCATGTTATGCAAGAGAATGCAAGATGGATGCATATGAAAGCCCCAAATTAGGGTTTATGCACAATACATCAAACAAAAACTGAAATTCTGGTATGACAGACTCAGATGTCTAATATGATGTTGAGACATCTTATCTGTTACTTATAAACATGGTAAGGTATACATATCAGTACTTAAATAATTCTGTTATATCAGAGTCAAACATGCTTCAGGATGTTGGGACATCTGATAGGACATTCAGTTCAGGTACTGCATAAAACATAAAAGATAAAAAGAACACAGCAGAAGTTTGTTAACCCAGTTCAGTGTATAACCACACTTACATCTGGAGGCTACCAAGCCAGGAGGAAATCCACTATAAGTAATATTAATTCTAGACTTAAACCACCCTGTTTAATCTATCACTTAATAACTACCCAATGCAATTTCTACCTAAGACACAACTTAGATATGAGTACCCTACTCACTCCCCCTCAATCACACAGTGATCTTTTACAATGATTAATAAAATTGAAGTCACACTTCAAACACAACAGCTTGATCTTACTTAGAAGTTTCAATCAAGACACAATACTTCTCTTGCTTACAAGCTTCGAGAATCACAAGTGAAACAGCCACAATAGTGTTACTTGTTATGCACGGCTGACACAAGGACACAACCCTAATAATGTTTACATTTTCGGTTCATTGGGTTAATTCTAAACTAGGTTACAAGGTTTCTTTTATAACCTATTCCCAACTGGATTTGGGCCTAAACAATCACAACAATAGCTGCTACAAATATGCAGAAATATCTGCTACAAATATTCCAAAAGATCTTCAACTTCTAAAATATCTCTAAATATAGAAACCTATATTTTTCAATATTTGTCTTCAATTTAAATTGAGTCTTTAAGATCTTCTAGATCAGCACCACATATGATTGCATAATATCTCCAGAATATTCTGCATAATTCAGATCTGATAAATCCAATGTCATCACCTTGAATTAGGGTTTGTTACTTCCTAGATTCTAGGTGATTTTGTTCTTCTGATTAATCTGAATCTTCATAACAAAACTCCCTACAGATGCGCCTTGTTCTGTTTTTATCCATCCATAATTAATTCCAGATAACTCTCCTTAAATATCTCAGATCAGTTAGTTATTAATTAATTCTGGTAACAGGTCTGAGATGTCTCAACATCTGTTGGGACATCCTGAAAAACTGAACTTACTTCATTTACTGATACAATGTCACAACATCTGATGGGACATCCTGTAAACTGAACTTATTCCATCAACTGATACAATGTCCTAACATCTGGTGTGACATCCTGATATCTTGACTTAAGTTCATTAACTGTTACTCTGTTTGACAGTGTCACAACATTTGGTGTGACATCCTGAACTAAGTTCAACACTTCTTGTTTGATATCTATATGTAACATATGACAGTAATGTTGTCATGACAGTTGCAGATGTTTCAACATTCTCTTTGACATCTGTCATGACATTTGCAGATGTTTCAACATTCTCTTTGACATCTGTCATGACATTTGCAGATGTTTCAGCATCTTCTTTGACATCTGTCTGTAGCATATGACAGTAATTCTGTCATGACATTTGCATATGTTTCAACATATTCTTTGACATCTGTCTGTAACATTCTGTCATGACATTTGCAGATACTTCAACATCTTCTTTGACATCTGACTGTGACATATGACAACATCTGTTGGGACATCCTGAATTAAGTTCTTATACTCTGTTTGATAATGTCCCAACATCTGATAGGACATTCTGAACTGAATTCAACATCTTCTTTGATAACTTCCACATTTATCTGTGCCACCATGTCAGGACATCATGTTTGACATGTTCTTCCAGAATCTATACCATGTTAATATGGAACTTCTTATTCAACATTTTCCAGCCATATTAGTTTTACCAAACATAATGCCAATCATAGAATAATAGCATTAACAATCTCCCCCTTTGGCTTATTTTGGCTAAAACTAATTTACATACAGGTGTAGTAGTACCTTATGTAGAAGTTCCTTAACATCACATCTTCATATCAGACCTCACACTATTACTTCCCCTTTTTAGCCATAAAAAGACAAAGGTACCATAATAAAAATAGAGGTATATAATCTTCATAAGCTTGAAACACACACAAGCTTCACAATTCCTCAAGAATCAAACATAAACTGCAAAGAGCAGCTTTATATAATATAGCCTTCTAGACTCTTAGGATTCTCCTTATCTGGTTAAGGTATTACTCCCCCTTAACACCACAAAATCAAGTGCACATACTTGTAACACACTCCCCCTATCTAGGATACTCCATGCTTCTCTGTACATTGATGAAAGGAAAACATAAGACGCATCTTCATGTCTTCAAGAGCTCACCCTCTGTTCAATTCCCAATTGAACACATTCACTTCTTGTACCAAAGCATACCTGATTCCTTTCTGGGTTTGTAGTTACCACATACTACACAAGATGAACATCTTCTAGCACACAGGTTCTTGACACTAAGCCTTTACACACCAAAGGCCATACAATCCAGATAAAACACATCCAAACTAATTATGAAATTAGAATGAATGTCCACAAACAAACTTCCAAGCAATCAATACCTGATATACTTCTGGTGGATCAACAGAGATGTGCTCTTCAGTGAGGCCTTGTGCTGGTCCTCAGATGTTTCAACATCTATTGGGACATCCTGTTGAGCAGGAGTGTCCTTTGCAGCCTGAGTTTGTTGATCTTCTTGTGGGGCTGGCATAGTGTTCAGAGAGATAGATATGCCACTTACCACTCTTTGCTCAGATAGGATTTTGGTTACCAACTCCTTTATGGAATCATCCACATATTCAGAAGCTTTTGGAGTGTTGTACAATGGTGAAGGTATGCCTTTGGTCTTGCTGAAAACTTGATCTTTTTGGAGTTCTTGGCTTTTTAGCACGAGGAACACTTCCAGTCTCTTCTACATGTTTCTTCCAATATAGATCATCTACTTCATCATTCTCCCATATGATTAGGTAGTCTAATAATAGAAACCATGTAGATAAACACCTCAGATAATGTACTAACACTTAGTTAGAACATTTTTTTTTCATACACCAAGACCTTATCACCATGATCCTAGATGTGCTCCACCAACTGGACTTACTATAGTATAGTAATCCAAGAACTGAAAATCTTCAACTACACTGTGCCACCAGTTAGAATTAGAAATCCAGAAAGAGTGATAAACTCTCATCCACCTTCAAGAAGAATAAATCCTCTTGAGTCTTCAACTCATCACTCCTCTGCCCAAGAGCAATTTGTTCCAAGACAATCCTCAAGAACAACCAGCTGCCACACTCTGATTATCTTGATTCTTCGAATCCACTTTAAAGATCAACCAATTACCACATTTTGATAACCTCTTTTATGAATCCTCATATGAAAAAGCCAATTGCCACTTTTGTCTTCTTCACGTTTATAATAAAGCTTCCAAAGATATCCTGATCAAAAAAGTTGATCTTCACCAATTAGACTCTGATGTTGAACTAGATGTTTAAACATTATTAGCCCACATCCATCTGTTAAATTCAGTTCCTTCTTCTGCCACTTGAAAGAACCTCCTTCCTTTATAGAACAAGAGTTACATGCTCTCATAGACTTGATTTATCCATCAAGTTTGAGTAGACAACCTCCATTCTATTGGTTTTGCAGAAGTTCTTACCAATAACACATATTGATGAGAAACTTCCAATGTTTCTCCAAAGTCTTCAAACCTGCCACTGTCTGATTATTCAGAAGGAATAGTTAAGAACTACACCTCAAAACTATACCAAGGATGCCACCTTTCCTTGAGTAAAGCAGTCTAAACAAATTTATGATATCTCCACCTATCTTAACTCCATGATGAGCATTCTGGACTACACCTAGATCAGAAATAAACCAATCCAAGTAGTCACCAAGATTATGATATGTTCATGGTCTTTCATCTCCATCTTCAGAATCAACAATATCCAGACAAGTTCTTCCCAAGAAACTTTCCAGAAATACATAACTCTTGTCACACAAGACTGAAGCCAATGCTACAGCTTATGCAATACCTCTCCCATGATTCTGCACAAACTCTGATGATAAGATGTTCCAACATCTTTTTGAACATCACCAATCTTGAATCACAAGGATAATCAATCAAATATTTGTGAATTCCACAAACAACAATTGATCTTAAATCCTTGTATAATACCTTATCAGATAGTTCTACACAATCTGATCTTTTACTTTTGAAGGATTTTAAGGTTAGCTCCAGATAAGATTAGCAAGATCTCCTCATGTCATGGATAAACAATACTCCAGCTGAGCATGTACTCCACTAATTCTCAATTTCACACCCCTGATGAACATACAAAGAGCACAACTGATAAATATCCACACTTGATTTTATATTCCAAAACAGATGCTCTTAGTTTGCTTGCTACAAAGGGTTTATACTGCCACTATCCATGACTAGTAGTGGAAGAGACTACCAGTTCAACAACCATTCTGATCAGACTTCCCAATCTGACATTCTTCCCTTGCTTCTAGCAATTGTTGGTCACATTGATAGCTTTAATCATGACCAAAGTCATGCATTTTTCACCCACATTTGTAAATACATTTAGAAGCTTCTTCATCTTCAGATTCATCATTAGATTCATCAGTATTCTGAGTAACCTCTTCCAGCTCCAGCCTTTGAAATACTTCCTCAAGCTTTTTCTTCCTGGCATCCAGATTTTTGCAAGTGTTCTTCAGATCTGCAATCAAGGCAGCTTTGGATATGGGAGTCTTTGCTTTTGAAGGTCCAGCAGATGTCCTAGTGGAAGCTTCAACATCAGCAGCATGATGGCTCAAGAAAAGTTTGTAATGGAAGGCCAGAGGACTTTTTCTTTTGCATACTGAATCCTTCTCAGTGAGGATACCTGGATACTGGCTTAGTATGATTCCACATAGCAGAGAGGAAAAAGCAATGGGAAGCTTTGTTGCAGATGTTCCAACATGCTTCAATGTCTGATAAAAAATATAAGCCCCAAAGTACAGCTTTGCTTGGGTGCCCACAGCATATATGAACCTGCTCAATTCAGTTGCTATTGAGGAGGTATGGTTGGTAGGGACCCAATTTGAAGTGCCAATCCTATGCAGCATTGCATACTTCCTTGTCAGCAAGCTAACAGAAAATTTCCCTTTGACTGGCCAAGCTTTGAATTGATTAGCAGTGATGACCTTGCACACATGGTTATTTATCTTTCCCAACTCATTAGGTCCATCAGATTCTCTTCCTAGATAGTGGTTGATAACCCTATAAGAGAATTCCACACATTTCCCTCTTACATACACCTTTCTGAAGTCATCTGATTTACCATCATCACAGTCCTCTTGAAGGTTGACAATGAATTCCTTGACTAGCAGCTCATAGCAAGGTGAAAAGTTTGATACTGTCTTGAATAAACCAGCAGAAGAAATTAGGTCAATTACCTCAGTGCACTCAAGTGCATTTCTGCCCAGCTCTCTTTCAAGTGCTACCCTTCTTTGGTATACAAATTTCCATCTGCTCACACTTGACACATGATGGAATGAAACATTGTCCAGAGGAGCTTCTGGAACAGCAGAGGTGGACCTTGAGGGTGCTGGTTTCTTCTTTGGTTGGGATGTTGGGACATCCTCTTCAACATCTGAATCTGGTGGAGTTACAGCTTTCCTCTTTTGGGTATTCACCTTGCTCCATTGTTTAGTAGGACCAAGTATCACTTTGACCTTGTCTTTCTTTGGAGTAGGCTGCTTCTTTTCAGGAGATGAATGTCCTGTAGTCTTCTTTTCCTTTCTAGCCCTAAGCCTTTTGGCTATGCTAGGGTCCACAGAAGCAATGATCATTATCTAAGTCTTCAACATGTAGCATAGATGCCTCCTCTTCCAGGTTAGGAGTAGGTTCTAAACATATGTGATCATCACACATTTGTCTAGCACCCAAAGCATCCATCATCACACCAGTTTCCTTCTTCTGGAACACAAAACTAAGCTTGGTTCATAAACTGTTGATGTGTAGTGTGGTGTTAAGCCATTAGGATTGACATATCAATTCAACTTCTTTCTTGATGAAACTTCCTTCAGTTCATGATTTAGACAATCATAAACATGTATCTTCACAGGAGAGATTTTCTCCAGCTATACCTAAACAACATAGGACACCATAACCAAGAAGGATATCCTCATTAGGTCACCATAAATAAGCTTAAGAGATAACTTATCAAGATTTTCACTCCCGCATGAAAGATTTGATAATTATACTCTTTTGTTTTGGCTCCAACCTCTTCTTTCATCAAGAACCACAACATTCTGAACTAAGTGTTCTCCAATTCTCACAGAAAACAAAATACAAGCCTCCTTCAAATATAGAATTCTCAGAACCAAGATGTCAGGACATTCTGTTTGACATCATAGCTACACAACAATTCACCAGCAAATTTCCAGCCCTGATAACACCAGACTGGTCCAATATACACCATATGATGAATAGTCCATCCTCCACTTCTAGGGACCATTCAAACACCAATATGAACCTCTCAAGTTCAAACAGCTTTTCATTATATCCTCCTTCTTCCTTTACCATGAACCAGAAAGTATCCCCCTTAGATCTCATCCAGAAACAGACCAGGATGCCTGCTCTGATACCAATTGAAATTCTGGTATGACAGACTCAGATGTCTAATATGATGTTGAGACATCTTATCTGTTACTTATAAACATGGTAAGGTATACATATCAGTACTTAAATAATTCTGTTATATCAGAGTCAAACATGCTTCAGGATGTTGGGACATCTGATAGGACATTCAGTTCAGGTACTGCATAAAACATAAAAGATAAAAAGAACACAGCAGAAGTTTGTTAACCCAGTTCAGTGTATAACCACACTTACATCTGGAGGCTACCAAGCCAGGAGGAAATCCACTATAAGTAATATTAATTCTAGACTTAAACCACCCTGTTTAATCTATCACTTAATAACTACCCAATGCAATTTCTACCTAAGACACAACTTAGATATGAGTACCCTACTCACTCCCCCTCAATCACACAGTGATCTTTTACAATGATTAATAAAATTGAAGTCACACTTCAAACACAACAGCTTGATCTTACTTAGAAGTTTCAATCAAGACACAATACTTCTCTTGCTTACAAGCTTCGAGAATCACAAGTGAAACAGCCACAATAGTGTTACTTGTTATGCACGGCTGACACAAGGACACAACCCTAATAATGTTTACATTTTCGGTTCATTGGGTTAATTCTAAACTAGGTTACAAGGTTTCTTTTATAACCTATTCCCAACTGGATTTGGGCCTAAACAATCACAACAATAGCTGCTACAAATATGCAGAAATATCTGCTACAAATATTCCAAAAGATCTTCAACTTCTAAAATATCTCTAAATATAGAAACCTATATTTTTCAATATTTGTCTTCAATTTAAATTGAGTCTTTAAGATCTTCTAGATCAGCACCACATATGATTGCATAATATCTCCAGAATATTCTGCATAATTCAGATCTGATAAATCCAATGTCATCACCTTGAATTAGGGTTTGTTACTTCCTAGATTCTAGGTGATTTTGTTCTTCTGATTAATCTGAATCTTCATAACAAAACTCCCTACAGATGCGCCTTGTTCTGTTTTTATCCATCCATAATTAATTCCAGATAACTCTCCTTAAATATCTCAGATCAGTTAGTTATTAATTAATTCTGGTAACAGGTCTGAGATGTCTCAACATCTGTTGGGACATCCTGAAAAACTGAACTTACTTCATTTACTGATACAATGTCACAACATCTGATGGGACATCCTGTAAACTGAACTTATTCCATCAACTGATACAATGTCCTAACATCTGGTGTGACATCCTGATATCTTGACTTAAGTTCATTAACTGTTACTCTGTTTGACAGTGTCACAACATTTGGTGTGACATCCTGAACTAAGTTCAACACTTCTTGTTTGATATCTATATGTAACATATGACAGTAATGTTGTCATGACAGTTGCAGATGTTTCAACATTCTCTTTGACATCTGTCATGACATTTGCAGATGTTTCAACATTCTCTTTGACATCTGTCATGACATTTGCAGATGTTTCAGCATCTTCTTTGACATCTGTCTGTAGCATATGACAGTAATTCTGTCATGACATTTGCATATGTTTCAACATCTTCTTTGACATCTGTCTGTAACATTCTGTCATGACATTTGCAGATACTTCAACATCTTCTTTGACATCTGACTGTGACATATGACAACATCTGTTGGGACATCCTGAATTAAGTTCTTATACTCTGTTTGATAATGTCCCAACATCTGATAGGACATTCTGAACTGAATTCAACATCTTCTTTGACAACTTCCACATTTATCTGTGCCACCATGTCAGGACATCATGTTTGACATGTTCTTCCAGAATCTATACCATGTTAATATGGAACTTCTTATTCAACATTTTCCAGCCATATTAGTTTTACCAAACATAATGCCAATCATAGAATAATAGCATTAACAAAAACCAAAATCAGAAGCAAACAACATTATAAAAAATTGAAAATGCACTCAAAGGACCCCTAATCCTATACTAAACCAATGCCCAAAGGAGAGGCTTCAACTCCTAACCAAGTTCAAGTTATGGTTTTTACAAGTTTGCTAGGGTTTTAGGGTTCCTAAACAAGAAAATTACCAAACAAATGGAAAATGAAAGATCAAATCATGGCCATTTAATCTCACAAACTACATGCTAAACACAATGCAATGCAAAAAGAACCAAAGTCCAACTCTTCATGGATTGGCAGAAATGATTTTTGGAACTTTGGATCAAATTAATGCATAAAAATGATTTTAAATCAATGAAAAATTCTCAAAATGCATCAAGATCAAAAATAAATTTTGTTTGAAGGTTGGACAATGTTTCTAAATGTCTTAGAACATTTCATGAATTTTTTGGTGATTTTTAAATACCTAAAAGTATTTTTAATAAATTAATTTTCATTAATCAATTAAAAATAAACTTTTAAATAATTAAAAATACTTTTTTTAATGCTAAAAATGAAAATAAAAATATTTTTGTGTTTTAAAAATTAATGAAACTCTTGACAAAAAGTTTCATAATTTTTAAAACATTTTTTCTATTTTAAATAAATTGTGTAAAACAAATATGAAATAAATGAATTAAAACAAAGAAAATAGAAAAGTCAACTGAATGGAGGGCTGGGATGGATCCTGGGTTTGAAACTGTTGACTGCGCGCGTTTTTAAAGGGCCTGGATTGCGTCTGATTTTAATTAAGTTTTATAAATTAATTAAATGGATTAATTAGACTTAATGGTGATTAGGGCACAGTGGACCCATCTGAACCACTCATCCACGCGCGAAGTCAATGCAAGTCAGATGATCCAACGCTCAAGATTTAAACCTCATTTAATTACAGGATTAGGGTTAAACAAAATCAGGTGACCGGAGGGAAGCTCCGGTCATCTTCTCCGGCAACAACAAAACCCTAAATCAGGATTCAGGCAACCATTCCTCAAATTAAAGCCAGGGAAACGTTCCTCTACTCAAACCTTACTTAAATCATTTCTCAAATTAAATTTCTCATGCTTAAACTAAGAGAATCGAAGCTATGAAGATTCACGGGCAAAGTTTCAGAGCCCTGGTAAATCCTCATTTCTCACTCATTTTTAAATCTAAACCCATCCCCATGATCAGCAAGACATACACAACCATATTATAACTCAAAATGCAAGCTCTGAGAAAAAATGTTCATGGCCATACCTGAGATGGAGACTCCTGTTTCTGGGCTTTCAGAGCTATTCTTTGATGCAGGCTTGCTCCACTGATTCCCCTGGTGCTAATGGTAGGCTTGGAAGGAGCTTAAACAAGCTGTTTTGAGAGATTCGAATCTGATATATCAGAAAATGAGGTCTGTATGTAGGCTGTTTCAGATCATTGTGAGGGGTGGTATTGGTTCTGTGGATGTTTTCTAGTTGATTGGTGAAGGTAGAATGAGTGTTTGATGACTGTGGAAGGTGATTCGAAGAGAGGAAAGTTTTTGCAGGTTTTTGGATATGCTATGTTCTGGCCAGCTTCAATGCTCAATGCTTTGCTATAACATCTCCAAGTTGTGTGGATAGCCTGTGGGGCAGGTCAGTAGGGTGGCTTCTTACTGTGCCAAGAGTATGGGAGTTTTGGCCAAAAAAGTCAAATATGTGTCCTTGAGAGTATGGGCCATGGCAGCAACTGTTTGAGGTCATGTCTGGCTTCAGCTTGGGTTAGGGACAGCCCTTGGATGGCTTGAGAGTGACTACAACATATGGATCATGAATTGAGAGTGATCTTGCAAATTGACAACTTGTGTTTCCTCATGTTTTTATGCTAAGTACATGAAGCATTCCTTGCTGAATTTTGTAGCATAGCACTTCTTTTAGTCATGGCAATGTTTAGAAGTCAGCTAGTGATCACATAACTTCCTAGAAGATGGTTTTGCCAAGAACCCCCTTTTGCACTCTTATGAAAAATGCTTTATGGAACTTTGAAAATCAAGGCAAGCAATGCAAAATTCCTTGGGCCAATCCTGTTTTTGGGGTCATGTATGATCATGTGATGAAGCTTTGAAGTCAATTTGAAGTCACTAGGATGCTTGGTACATGAATTTGCAAATTTTCCTTTTAGTTCATAACTTGAAAATTAGTGATTTTTGCCAACTTTGACACACCATAACTTTTGATCCAAAATGAATTAGGTCATGTTCTTGTACTTTTTGAAAAGGGAAAGATCTAATCTACAACTTTCATGACCAAAGTTTTTCCATTTGAAGCACTTTTGGATCAAAAAGCAAGGGTTGAAAAAGTGGCATAAAATGACATTTCATGAAAAGTCAAACTTGCCCTAAAAAGTCAACTTTGCAAAGACTTGTAATTCTTGAATTTTGTGAACTTCAACCTTCTTCCATGATCAAATAAATATCAAATACACTCAAAATGATGAAGATCACCCCTTGGTTGGGTCATTGGGGGCCTCAGATGCCCTGATTTTGCACTGACTTGTCTAGAAAGTCAACTCTTGATTAGATGACTTCCCCATGGAATTTCCTCATGAAAATTGGTATGCACACTCCCCATACCATATAGAGACCAATAGAAACAAGAATGACCAAAAAATTTGGAGTCATGGCCTCTGAAACCAAAACCCTAATTTTAGGTCAACTGTGCAGTCAAACTTGGCTCTGCTTCCATACCAATCCCAGTTCTTGTGATTCTTTGGCATTTTGGACTTTGAGAGGATGTGATATGATATAAGAACACACATGGATCCCTTTGAAGTGATTTATGGCCCTTGGAGTGGCTCAAGAGGCTCTTGGATTGCTCAGATCACAAACCCTAGGTGCAGATGACTTAGAAACTATGCAGTGAATCAAAATGAGATATGAGATGATATGATTGTGTTTATGCATATGAAAATGATCACAAGCCATAGTGTGAATGGGTGAGGGAAAATTTGGGGTGTTTACAGCTGCCCCTATTCAAACATGAGTTAGCTGTGCAGGATGTAAGCGACGGCTTATCAGGCAAACAAGATAACTTGTGGTTGAATACCAAAGACAGTCCAAAATTTGCACTCACAGAATGAAGAAGAAAAGGGATATAGATTGTAAAGGAAAATAAAGTATATTATAAAGTATAGGCGACGGAGGACGACCGTCGAGCAGAGGATGACTGCTGGGGAACGAGCAATGACGGGGACGGCCGACATGCTGGGAAAAGTGCGGGAAATAAAGCAATGACGGGGACGGCCGACATGCTGGGGATAAAAAGAATTATGATGGGGACGGCCATCAAGATAAAGTTGTAAGATTCTCTGGGGATTGATGAAACATGACGGGGACGGCCATCAAGTTCATAAAGTAAAGTAACCAACGATGGGGACGGCCATCGGGCTAAAAAGAAAAGGGACCACGACGGGGACGGCCATCGGGTTAAAGAATAAATGAAATAAACAGATGATGAGGTACGGTCATCAAAGGTGAAGGACGATCACCTAACAGGGGACGGCTGCCGAAAATATCGCGACATAGGACGAATGTCGGATAAAAGGTCAACGATGGGGACGGCCATCGGACGAGCATGATGGAGGACGACCATCAAGAGGTGGAGGACGACCACCTAGCAGGGGACGGCTGCTCTCAAGGTTTATCATGGCATAGGACGAATGTCAGATAACCAAAAATCAACAATGGGGACGGCCATTGGATAAAATGATGAAGGACGATCATCAAGAGGTGGAGGACGACCACCAAGCAGGGGACGGCTGCTGTCAGGGTTTATCATGACACAGGACGAGTGTCAGATAAAAAGAAAATTTGCTGTGTTGGTGATCTACTGGGGGAATAGTAAACACGGACGAGTGTTTACATCCAAGAAATAAAAGGTATAAGTGTTTGGTATTGTGTATAGATTAAAGATGCGGACGAGCATCCCTAAGGCTACGATACGGACGAGTATCGGGTAGAAACAAATACTGACACGTGTTCAGAGATGATGATACGGACGAGTATCAACGGGTTAACAAAGAACACGGACGAGTGTTGAATCTGAGGGGACTCTTCTGGGGAATAGTAGACACAGACGAGTATCTATATTCAAGAAGACATAAGTGTTTGACACGGTGTATGGATTAAAGATGCGGACGAGCATCCCTAAGACTATGATACGGACGAGTATCATGTAGAAACAAACACTTGACACATATTCTGAGATGATGGTACGGACGAGTACTAACTGGTTAACAAAGAACATGAACCAATGTCGAAACTGTGGGGATATAACTGGTGTATACAAGATACGGACGAGCATCTGTATAAGTATGAGTAGTATGAATGTTTAACTGCTGGGGAGGGTGACACGGACGAGTGTCAAAAGGAGAAGAGTATAGTATAAACAAGTATATGGGGTGTAAAAGTGTAGGCGACTGCGCTGGGGATATGACACGGACGGGTGTCAAGAAAATGTATGTACAAGTAGGTGAGTGCAAAGATGATGTCTTTGGCTTTCTGCTGGGGGTATGACACGGACGGGTGTCAGGAAGCTTCTATAATACGAGTGGTTTTGTTTGTAAAGAACGTTCAGGCGACCTTACTGGGGAATGGTGACACGGACGGGTGTCAAAAGGAGTATATACTGGTGTTTGTGATTTGTGAGGCAACTGCTTTTGCTGGGGACTCTGGGGGGATTTTTCTGTATATTGATGATGAACGGTTATTATTCACAAGTGTTCGATTCACAACATGGCTCATGATTATGCTATGTGTTTGATTTTTGCCGTAATGCTCCGTATTAGACGGAATGCTACGCTTTGTGGGTGAATATGATGCGAATTCCATTATTATGCAAAGATATCAAACCGGGATTCGGATCCCGTCGCTGTAGAGATCTCTGGTCGATCTGCTCGAAATGGACATCCCAGCTGGGGATGAGATCACTGGTGGATCCGAAGAGATGTATCTGCTTGGGGAGATAAGTCACTGATAGACCTATCCTGGTAATGAGGGACCCAGCTGGGGTTTGTAGAAGCCTTCTGTACTCTGTTGTGACTCCTTCATGTGTTGCTCTTCTGAATGGAGGCTGAGGATTCTGTGGGGAGATGATCCCCTTGATTTTGCATTCTGCTGAAGAAGAATGATTTGGCACTACGGCTGGGGAAATCGACAAGTGGCAACTTAGCTGGGAGAAGTTACCGGTGGCAACTCGGCTGGGGAAGAAGCGCCTCTGGTGCCAAGAATGAGTGTTGATTTGCCAGCTTGCTGGGATGTAGCTTGCATGCCCCAAGGGCATTCTGGATACCTGCAATCCTGCAAAGATAAGGAAACACACAAATGGTCCCGAGGTATCCTTTACTGGATTCCGTCATAGGAGTTAAGACACCTCTGAGAGTAAGTACATTTCCTGCGAGCACGCTTTTATTTGAAGATAAACACCTGTATTTATGCAATCAGTTTTTTAGAGACATCAGACATCTTTGCAAAAAAGTACAAGACGAAACATGACTGAAAATCTGATTTTATTAATTCATATGCCCTGAATTGGCGAGATACAGTCAAAGAAACAAATCCCCTGAAATGAGGAGGTTGTTACAAATTGAGAAACAAAATGCTGGCGATGTTGATGACGCTTTAAGGAGCTTCCCCTTTTGCTATGACCCGTATGACCTTTGACGTTCTTCTCGTCTTGCTTTCTGAAGAAAGTTGATTCTGATTGAAGCTTGATCCTTTCGAAGCTTACCAAGTTGCGGATAATACAGACGAATTCAGAATGCAATTGTTCGCTTATTCCCTTATTTTGCATGGATCGCCCTTTCGGGTTTTCAATCCATCGGGATACCCATTTTTGCCTGAGTTGTCCAATGCGGCTTTTCAACTCAGCGGGTGTACATTTTTTGCTTGTTTTCCCTTATTTTTGCCCAAGTCTTTTATTCTGTTTTTGATTCGCCGGGATGCCCTATTTTTGCCTGGACTTACATTCTGTTTTCATGTCCAGCGGGTCATTTTTATGCGAAGTATTTTTTAACTGCATCTGAATTCACAGGGGACGGGAAATCTTCACCATCCATGGTGCTGAGCATCAGTGCTCCACCAGAGAAAACTTTCTTTACCACGAATGGCCCTTCGTAATTTGGAGTCCATTTGCCCCTACTTGGTACTCTCGGTGCCTGACTTTCTGATCGAAGGCTCTCTTCATTCTTTTCTGATACAACTGCCCATGACAGATTGTAGCCAATCTTTTCTCTTCAATCAGACTCAGTTGCTCGAACCGGGACCGAACCCATTCTGCTTCGTTCAGCTTAACATCCATCAATACCCGCAAGGAGGGTAATTCAACCTCAACTGGTAGGACTGCTTCCATACCATACACGAGTTGATACGGTGTTGCCCCAGTAGATGTTCTGATTGACGTGCGGTACCCATGTAAGGCGAACGGTAGCATTTCATGCCAGTCTTTGTAAGTGACTACCATCTTCTGCACAATCTTCTTGATATTCTTATTTGCTGCCTCAACAGCGCCGTTCATCTTTGGCCTGTAAGGAGAAGAATTGTGGTGTTGGATCTTGAAGTCCCGGCATAGCTCAGCCATCATTTTGTTGTTTAGATTGGAACCATTATCAGTAATGATTCGCTCGGGAACTCCATATCGACAGATGATATCTCTCTTCATAAACCTGGCCACCACTTGTCTTGTAACATTTGCATATGAGGCTGCTTCAACCCACTTGGTGAAATAATCAATGGCGACCAGGATGAATCTGTGGCCATTTGAAGCAGTTGGCTCAATCTTGCCAATCATATCAATGCCCCACATAGCAAAGGGCCATGGTGAAGACATTATGTTCAAAGGATTGGGAGGCACATGCACCTTATCTGCATAGATCTGGCATTTATGGCATCTTCTGGCGTAAGCACAACAGTCTGCATCCATTGTGATCCAGTAATAACCTGATCTTAACAATTTCTTAGCCATGGCATGCCCTCCTGCATGGGTACCAAAGGATCCTTCGTGCACTTCATGCATCAACAAATCTGCTTCCGTCTTGTCAACACATCTGAGGAGTACCATATCAAAGTTCCTTTTGTATAAAGACCCATCAGTGTTCAGAAAGAAACTACCAGCAAGCCTTCTCAAAGTCTTCTTATCATTGGAAGATGCCCCAGGTGGGTATGTTTGATCCTCCAAGAAGCATTTAATGTCATGGAACCAAGGCTTATCATCTTTGACAACATCTGCTGCAAATACATATGCTGGTCTATCAAGTCTAGACACTGAAATCTGAGGCACAAAGTTGGCAGCTTGAACTTTGATCATGGATGAAATGGTAGCCAGAGCATCTGCAAACTGATTCTCGTCCCGAGGGATATACTCAAGCTTGACTGTTGTAAAGAAAGTCAATAACCTCCTTGTATAATCCCTGTAAGGTATCAGATGATCCTGGTGTGTGTACCATTTTCCGTTGGTTTGATTAACTACCAGAGCTGAATCTCCGAATACGGTCAATGTCTTGATCCTGAGGTCAATGGCTTCCTCAAGACCCATAATGCAAGCTTCGTATTCAGCTTCGTTGTTAGTGCAGTCGAAAGTGAGTTTTGCCGAGAAAGGCATGTGAACTCCCTTAGGTGTAATGAGTACTGCACCAACACCACGACCATTCATATTAACAGCCCCATCAAACATCATAGTCCATTCTTCTTCCGGGTCAGGCCCTTCCGTGTGAACAGGCTCTTCATGATCTTTTGATTTTATGAACATGATGTCTTCATCAGGGAAGTCAAATCTCATAGGATGGTAGTCATCAATAGGTTGCTCAGCAAGATATTCAGACAATACACTACCCTTGATGGCTTTCTGAGAAGTGTACTGGATGTCATATTCTGTGAGAATCATTTGCCATCTTGCAACCCGTCCGGTAAGAGCTGGCTTCTCGAAAATGTACTTGACGGGGTCCATTTTTGATATCAACAAAGTAGTGTGGGTCAACATATACTGTCTCAGTCGGCGAGCAGCCCACGCTAAAGCACAGCAAGTTTTCTCGAGCAGTGAATAACGTTGTTCACAGTCGGTAAACTTTTTGCTTAGGTAGTATATTGCATACTCTTTTCGACCAGACTCGTCATGCTGGCCCAGCACACACCCCATTGACTCTTCTAATACTGTCAAGTACATTATCAGAGGTCTTCCTTCAACTGGAGGCATAAGGATTGGAGGTTCTTGCAAATACTCTTTGATCTTGTCAAAAGCCTTCTGGCAGTCTTCGTTCCACCTGACCGTTTGTTCTTTTCTTAACAGCTTGAACAGAGGTTCACAGGTTTGCTGTAAGGTGAGATATGAACCGCGAGATGTAGTTCAATCGCCCTAAGAACCCTCGAACTTCTTTCTCAGTTTTCGGTGCAGGCATTTCTTGAATAGCTTTGACTTTATCAGGGTCAACCTCAATCCCTCTCTCACTTACAATAAAGCCCAGCAACTTACCGGATCGTACCCGAATGTGCATTTGTTGGGGTTCAATTTCAGTTGGTACTTCCTCAGACGCTTGAATAGCTTCAGCAGATTCACCAGGTGATCTTCTTCAGTAAGGGACTTGGCGATCATGTCATCCACATAACATTCTATTTCTTTATGGATCATATCGTGGAATAATGTCACCATAGCCCGTTGATACGTGGCGCCAACATTCTTCAGTCCGAATGGCATCACTTTGTAACAGAACGTGCCCCAAGGTGTGATGAATGTTGTCTTCTCCATGTCTTCAGGTGACATTTTGATCTGATTGTATCCTGAGAATCCGTCCATGAAGGAGAATACCGAGAACTGAGCCGTGTTATCCACCAATACATCAATGTGAGGTAATGGGAAGTCATCTTTTGGGCTGGCTCTGTTCAGATCCCGGTAGTCAACACACATCCTCACTTTTCCGTCTTTCTTAGGCACAGGTACTATGTTAGCAACCCACGGCGGATAGCTAGTTACAGCAAGGAACCCGGCGTCCCATTGCTTTTGCACCTCTTCCTTGATCTTCATTGCCATGTCTGGGCGAGTGCGGCGCAATTTCTGTTTAACTGGTGGGCATTCTTCTCTTAAAGGCAGCTTGTGCACAACAATGTCGGTGTCCAACCCTGGCATATCTTGATACGACCAAGCAAACACATCCACATATTCTTGAAGCAGATCAATCAGTTGTCTCTTTACTGAGTCTTGCAGGCAGGCCCTGATTTTAACTTCTTTCACGTCTTCATCGGTACCAAGATTGATCACTTCAACCTCCTCCTAGTGAGGAGTAATAACCTTTTCCTTTTGTCTCAACAACCTGGCTAGCTCTTCAGGAAGCCCATATTCTTCTTCAACCCCTTCATCAGCTTGATTGATTGGATTGTCAAAGTCATACGAAGTCGTAGCCGTGCTGTTGTCGGTGCTGTCTGGAAGGCACTCTCTGCAAGGGTTCAGTTTGTTCATTTTAGTGATTGATTTTAATCTTGTTTAAGAAAAGTGAAATAAAGTTATCATTTTTAAAACATCGCCATTTATTTTTTGTACAAAAAGAAAAATAGAAAAACAGTGAGCGGAAAAGAAAAAGACTCGTTTGCAAAAAGATGTCTGATATTTCATTGATTAATCTTGTTTGCACAAAAAGTACAGATGGCCCGATTACAAAATGAGTCTTCTCATCTTGGGCAAGATGCAAGACTTTGATGCATGCTATAAAAATACAGGAAATAATAATTACTCTGCATGAGTAACTCTTATAATTTCCTGGGAAGACCGGTTTGAGATACTGCTCCCCGGGATCTTTGGACGAATCCAATTCTCCAGATTGCGCTCCTCTTCCAGCTCGTCTTCCAAATTGTTGATAGCATCAGGGGTGAGCATCCCCCCACTGACAAAACCGGGCTTCTCTGCAGCCTCTGCTTGATTTTGTTGAGTTGGTCTGTAACCCAACCCAAATTTGTCTTTCTTCTCCTCCACAGATAAAACCTTGCCCCAGCCTTGGGCAGTTCCTTCCTCAACAACCTTCCGGGCTTGTTGGTAAGATGACATGGAGATCCCAGATACAGCAGATGCTTCATTAACATTCAGGGCCTCGAACCCTTGGCTCATTGTTTCATGGATCTCCCCATCCATCTCAATATACTTATAAGTAGCCAGATGGCTAACAAATATATCCTCCTCCCCACAGATAGTAACGACTTGGCCTTCCCACTCGATTTTTAAATTCTGGTGAAGGGTAGACGTTACTGCGCCAGCGGCATGAATCCATGGTCTACCCAACAAACAGCTGTAGGCAGGCTGAATGTCCATCACGTAGAAGATTGTTTTAAAAGTTTGTGGGCCAATCGTCACAGGCAGCTCAATTTCTCCCAGAACCGATCTCTTAGAACCATCAAAGGCTCTTACTACCAGGTTACTGGGACGCAATGCTAATCCTTCATACTCTAGCTTCACCAGGGCCTTTTTCGGTAAGACATTAAGGGATGACCCTGTGTCTACCAGCATATGGGAAAGGACTGCACCTTTACATTCCATGGTGATGTGCAAAGCCTTGTTATGGTTGCGGCCTTCCGTTGTCAAGTCAGTATTGGTGAACCCTAGCCCATTGCTAGCAGTAACATTTCCAACCACGGTTTCCAATTGATTGACGGTGATCTCTTCAGGCACGTAAGCTGCGTGCAAGACTTTGAGTAGTGCATTCCGATGGGCTTCGGAGCACATAAGCAATGATAGGATAGAGATCTTGGACGGCGTCTGGTGAAGCTGATCCACTATTTTGTAATCACTCTTTTTGATGATTCTCATGAACTCATCAACTTCTTGATCGAATGGTGTTTTCAAAGCTTCCTTAACTGTTTGATCTTCCTGCACCGGGCTCTTTCCTTTTGCCTTGGCAGCAGCTTCTGCTTCGGCAGTGGGTCTTTGAATTTGTGGAGCAAAGAGACGTCCGCTTCGAGTGAAGCCTTCGCCTCCTCCCACATTGTCTATCTGTGGTGCAGGTGTTGATGGTTCAAGGGTGATTTTCTTTCCTTCGCAGTATACGTCAGAGCCGTAGTGCCAAGGGATGGCCCTATTGCTTTCATAAGGTACTGGTCCAGGCACTGTGACAGTGACTGGACTGATGGCAGCTGCAGAAGGGACTGTGATGGTTTGTGGATCATAATAAATTGTGACTGGTGCTCTGATGGGAGCAGCACTTTCTGAGTTGTAGGCAGAGTTGCTTTCAAGATCATAAAATATTGTGATAGTTGAGACATCTTCATGATTTGTTGCTGATGTTGTAGGAGATATTGTCAGAAGGATGGCCGTTGTTGTTGTAGGAGATTCAAAATGGAGTGATGCTGAAGTTGTAGAAGGCAAATTTGTTGATAGCTGACCAGTTGAGATGATAGATGAAGTACTTGTTGATGAAGCCGAAGAGTTGTCGGGAACAATGGTTGTTGCAGTTGTAGGAGATACCGGAATTGTTGCTGATGAGATTGCTGGATTTGTTGGAAATGATGTGGTGATCTGAAGTTGGCCACTCTGAATGAGACCATCTATGCCATTCCTCAGGTTATCGCACCCATTTACTGAAATATTGCAGTAAGCACACCCTAACTCACACCCCGGGAACATGTGACATTCGAGGAGCTGAGCCTTAATCTCTACCAACGGTGTCCGAATCCGACCCACACTGGTTATCAAATAAGACGGCTTGTCTTCTTCAATAGCGTTGATTCTGGGACCTCCGTGGTGTGGCATGGGGTTCTTATTGACATTGGGTGGTGGTGCGAAATTCAGGGCCTTAGAGTCTACCAGGTCTTGTACCTTCATGTGCAAGGCCCTGCACTTTTCTGTACTATGGCCATGTGCATTTGAATGAAAAGCACATCTGGCGTTGGAGTCATAATTCCTGGGTAGACTGTTGGGATCTGGAGGTGCCAATGTCCTTAGCTCAACTAGGTTGAGTTTCAGGAGTTGTGGCAGCAATGTAGCATATGGCATAGGGATCGGATCGATCACCCTGTTGGCTTGAGATGGCCTCTGCTGGAACGGCCTTTGCTGGTTATTGTTGTTGGTGTTGCTGTTGTTGTAATTTCTCGGAGGATACTGATTTTGTTGATGGTACTGAGGTTGTTGCTGATAGTTTTGCTGCGGAGGTTGATAAGCTGGTTGTGGATGAGCTGGAGCGGGAATGGTGACTGCTGCCACAGATCTATGAACATATTGGGGCCTGCCCCTGTTGGTGTGGATGGCATTGGTCTCACCAGTCCTTCTTGGGCCCGCAAAAGGCTTTCTTGCATTACTGGATGAGCTTGCACCGTTGTCTGAGATCTTACCCATTTTCAATAGACTTTCAATTCTCTCTCCGGCTATGACTACATCTGCAAAGCTGGTAGATGAGAAGGCAGCTAGCCTATCAATGTAAGTCCCCTGAAGGGTGTTCATGAACATATCAGCCATCTCCCTTTCTGACATAGGTGGCTGGACAGCAGCAGCAAGCTGTCTCCATCTTTGAGCATACTCTCGGAAGCTCTCTCTAGATGACTGTGACATTCCCATTAGGAGGGTCCTGTTGGGTGCCATATCCAGATTATACTGATACTGTCTGATGAAGGCCTCTGCCAGGTCCTTCCAGCATCTAATAGTTGCTCTTGTCAGATGGGAATACCACTCCCTCGAAGCTCCAGTCAATCTATCCTCAAAATAGAACATCCACAGTTTCTCGTCCATGGTATAGGCCTTTAGCCTCCCGAGAAAAGATTGCAGATGGGTCCGGGGACAGGAAGTCCCATTATACTTCTCAAAGCATGGTGGCTTAAACTTGTGGGGAATCCTGACCCTATCTACCAAGCCCATATCCATAACATCAAAACCCAAAGAGTTTTGAGACTCTAAGGATCTTAATTTCTCAGCTATCTCATCCAGCCTTCTATCATAAGCTTCCTCCCCAGCATCCATTACTGTAAACTGGTCTTCCTGGGGGTCTTCTTGCAGTACCCTCCCTGTTGTGGCAGTCCCTTGTATATTGACAGGGATGTTGGCCTCTGGATGGAGATGGGGTCCAAAGACTGGGGGATTGACATGAGGTTGGACTCTTTCATTGTTGCTAGTCCCAGCAGTCCCTGGCTGATGATCTTCCTGATTTCTCCCTTCCACCAGTGCTCTGAGCCTCTCCTGGCTTTGAGCCATGTTGTTCATTACCTCCATAAACTGTGTCATTTGGTTCCTCATTTCCAACCTCTCGTTGGTCATTTGGTTCCTGACCTCTGTAAGGTCCTACTGCATCTGATCCATCTGTATGCCCGGAAGGTTGTTACGGGTTGGATATCGGTGCGGACGGTTGATGGGAAATACCCGGCGTCGAGCAATAGTTCTTGAACATCACAACAGAGTTAGCAACAATAAAACAAAAACCTACAAAACAAACAAAGGGTTAGCATGCAATGCAGTATGCTTATTTGTTTTCAAGGTATCCGGCTTGGCATTCAGTTTTGACCCTTCCAGACCCTTGAAGATGCTGTTGATGTTGCTTTTGAAGTAAACTCGGATGGAACAAACTAATACATATATTACAAAAGGCCAATGGTACACAGTTTGTTTACAAATAAAAGCCCTCTGAGGTGTCAAAATACATTACAAGAAAATAAAAGTACATGGAATGAAAGCAACAACAAGCAAATAGTCAAACACCAAGACCAAACTCATCCTCCCGAACTTCCTTGAGAAGTGCTTCGGTCACAGGATCAGCCGGACGCTCCGTGAGGTTCCTGATAAGGAGGTTCCGGGTAGTAACAGCTGCAGTTAGCTTCTGGTGTTGACTTTGGTCCTTTGACCTCTTCACCCCAGCTCTGATTTTCAGCTCTGATATCTCCCTCTGGGCTGCTGCCAGGGCTTCCTGCTGCTCTTTTGCACTAGCTTCCAGCTGCTCTATCTTGTCTTGGACCCTCTTGTCCTCCAGAGTACGAGCCTCAATGATCCTGACCCACCTAGCCTGACTCTCCTTTAGATACAAGTCTGTCCTGGCTTTCTGGAATTGGGCTTCCTTGCAAGCATTCTTCAGGATTTGTTCTCCAGCCCTAGATTTCTTAATGTAATCCTCAGACTTCTCAATTCTAGCCAAGTGCTCCACCTTCAACTTTTCTAACCTCTCAATATCCAATCTTCCATCACTCCTCTCCCAGAGGGTCTTCTGTAGAGCTTGAGTCAGCTTCTCATTTCTCTCCTTCAACTTCTCAAACTCCTCTAAGCTGACAGTTACTGGAGGTGGTGTTGTGGAAGGCCCAGGCATATCTTCTATAGTAAAGGGCATCCCAGAGAATTGAGCCCTGGCATGGGACCAATCATAGTATTGTGCTGATGCCACATTGTTACACTTCCCCAGGATGGTTACCCCCTTAGTCTGCACATTGTCCCAGGCCCAGGATGCCTGCCTAACAATAGCCAGATTAGGCTTGTTCTCACAATAGAGAGTCTCAACCAAGTCTTGTGCCTTAGGAGTGTGGACCAGTGCATAGCCCAGTTGTCTTTTGAACATCAGAGGGTTGTAATTAATACTACCCTTAACTCCTATCAGGGGCACATTGGGAAAATGCCCACAGCTGGTGATGATATCCCTGCCTTTTGTGCTTTGAGTGCACCACCTGATATCAGCTGAAGTTAGAGTAGCAAGCCTTCCAGCCCAGTTTCTCTGCTGATGAGGGTTCAAAAATGCATCTGTCCTGGGCAGATGCCTGAGAAGCCAAGTATGGAACAAAGGAGCACAGCACCTCACTAATCTTCCCCTCTGCTTTTCATTCCTCTGATGCACTGAATAGTAGAGATCCCCCAATAAAGTTGGCACTGGGTTCTTCAGGATGAAAAGATGGATTGCACTTTTGCTAACAAATCGAGGCTCATCTGCAAATAATATGATCCCATATATGCTCAAGGCCAATAAAGCACAGACTGCTTTCCACTCTCCTAAAGAAGCTTTCAGGGTAGCTTGAGAGATCAAGAAATCCAGATGCAGGCCAGGGATTCCAGCCTTAGAAGTCATATGCTGCCCAATCAGGACTGGTTCCAGATGCAATGCCTTTGCTACTTCTTCATTACCAGGAAAGACCATCTCAGGGTTGAAAGGGACCCCACCCCTGATAGGTATACCAACTAATGATGAGTATTCTTCCAATAAGGGGCCTAGCTGAAAGTCCTGAAAAGTGAAACATCTCAGTGGGGGGTCATAAAACTGAAGACAAGTGTGGATCAGGCTTCTCTGTGAGGGGTCCAGATCCATAACCATATCAAGTATATCTCCATGGTGTTCCCTGAACAGTGGTATATGGTCTGGAGTGATCAGGGTCTGAATCCTCCTGATGTCAGCTAACTCTGGCTGGAAGAAGTGGTAGGTGATGTTGCTCTTTTTAGGTGCCATGATGTTGAGACTGAGTAGAGACAAGTGCTGATGATGATACTGAAGAATGGGCCACTGATTGGCTGGTGCAGGTGACTGAAGCAGATAGCTGATAGCTGAAGCAGGTGCTGATGAAGATAGGTCAATGCTGAAGATGGGGTCAAAACCAAAACCAAATGAAGATGGATACCCTGAAACACAAATAAGAAAATGTCAATATGATGCAATGATTATGTATGCAAATGATATGCAAGGGTTTGTGACTGAGCTGAATCTGATCAAAAGTTCTGATATAAGTCCATGTGTGTAAGAAATCCAGATGGAGGTCTATAAGTCCAGTAACCAAGGTGGGGGACTCAAATAAAGAGCCACATGCCCAGGGTTTTAGAATCACAAGAACTGTCCCAAAATGAAGTACTCTTAAACAAACAAAGTAACAGGGTATTCTGAGGTCAAGGTACCTGCAAACCTGTAAACAGCCCAACCCCCTCACAGGTGGTGTTCTAAAACAAGGATCCTCAGACTTGGATCAGTTATGAGAAGTGTAAACACTTCTAACCCGGAGGTACAGTGTTTACAATAACCATAAAAGTTCCTCCTCTAATTCACCTCAGTTTCTGAAGGTCAATACTAAAGGTCATCCAGACTTAGCAGGCTTCCCAGATAGCCCTAGCACTGCAGGAAATCTGCAACACAGAGTTCTCAAGAAGAAACCCATATCTGAACCGTGTTTCATATTCCCGCGCCAGACCAAGATGGAATGGGAAAGAATATGAACCACTCTAGCCTAGGTGTCACTCAGGTCCCAGGTATAGGACCTTAACTCTCAATGAATCACCCGCCCACCAAAGCAAACAACAGATCCAGCCAGCAGCACAGTATGACAATATGATAATATGCAAAGCTATAAAGAAAATAGTAAAGCAACTGTACATAAAGCAAAAATAAATACAAATATACAAACACAAATAAGCACATAACACCCCAGTAAACACAAATCAATCAAGCGCTAGGAGGAACCCACAAAAAGAACCAGAAGCCCTGGTTACAGTATAAGGGTCCCCAGCAGAGTCGCCAAGCTGTCACTCCCGATAAATGGGAAATGGCCCCAGATAAAGGTACAGACGCGAACGGTCGGCGAGAGGGACAATGAGAACACACAGCAGTGAACTCACTGGAGATGAATAGAGTCGCCAGCTAGGCATTTTTATCCCGGAGGAAAGGCAATGCTGCATAGACCTAGAAAAAGATGGATAAGACGGTTGCGAACCAGAGAAACTGAGAAAGGGGGTTGGTTACAACCTGGGAAGGTATTAGCACCCAGATTGTCCGCCGTACTCGACGGGATCCACGCTTAAAAGATTTGTGTTTTAAAGGGGTAGTGTCAGTGCAATTTGTGTATAAAGAGCTGGAAAAAGATGTACAGGTGCCAGTGTAAGAGAAGTGAAGTGTAATATGTATGGTGTCAGTGTAAGGACAAAAGTGAAATGCTCATGATAATGAGGCTAAGAAAATAACACAGGAAAGGGGGAATATACAGAGACTTTTGTTCGATAACTGTTAAGTTATGCCTACGTATCCTCTCGTGCAATGAGGAAGTCAGAACACCGTAGTTCGACCCAAAGAGAATGAAAGATGAATTGACTGATGAACTGCTTACTTGTCTATGCTCAAGTGTATGACCTGTCTGGCTCAGGTGCAAACTGTCTTGCATCAGACGGAAGAAGCAAGTTCTCGTTTGTGAGTGAATGAGATGAGAAAAGAATCCCGGAGGAGACGATTATTGTTTGTTTTTGTGTTTTCAGTCTTTTATTGCTTTTTTTGTGTTTGTCATAAGTTAATGAGCTTGAGCCTAAACCAATGGATTTAGTAAACTCATCACATCTTCCCTCTGATTAGGGGTAATGAGATTACCTTAAGTGTGAAGTCAGATTCTCACACTTAATCACCATGGTGTAGGATTAAGATCATTAACCTACTTGTGATTATTTAGATGTTTTTGGTGTTTTTGTTTAGTGTTGAATAATGAGGTTAAGCCATAATCAGGGATTAAACAGACTCATTACATCATCCTAATAGAAGGATAATAGATGAGAATGTTTAAGCTGAGGAATGCTCCTCAACTTAATCCATGATTAGGGATTAAACTCATGACAAAACTGTAACACGGTGGGAGAACTGACTTTAAGTAATGTTGCGGATAGCAAGAGTCGCCACCGACTTTTATTTTATCCAAAAGGAAGGGGTATAAAAGAACAGGAAAGACCTTAAGAGATATTTTTGGGTCCGGGGGGTAGGTTATGTAAAAGGAAGGTGTTAGCACCCTTTACATCCATGGTTATCCATGGGCTCTTAGTTACTTAGCTCACTTTTGAATTGTTTTTGAAAGGTAGTGTGTGAATAGAAAAAATTTTCAGAATAGTTAATAATAATCCATGTACGGATGTGTAAAAACTTGTTTGAAAATTTGTTTGAAATTGTGGAAAGTTTGAAAAGTTTTTGAAGTGAGCAAGTACATAAGAGGAACCTACCCTAAAGTTTAAAGTCTTTCTTATTCTTTATCCTTTCCTTGGTAAGACTATCCCTACTATTAAGGAGTAGGTAGTCATTACCTTGGATGTGAGGGACATGAGAGGGACATTCTATTTTAAGAAGGCAACTGTGGGGTGTAATAAGCATACTGAAGGGACTATCATCATTATTCGAAGGGACTCGATTCGTATAGGCAACCATGAGGGACTTGATGATTTTCTTTTTGAAGGGACTTGCTTTATACACCCCACTTGACCATTATTCGTAGGCAACTTGAGGGATAACCTTAGAAAGTGAGACGGCGATTAAAATCGACTTACGTGTGTGAGTGTTTAATTTAATTATCTTATGATTAAAATTATCTAAGTTAATTTTTATATAACATACATGTTTTTCACTCCCTAATTACTAACCATAGCAAAAATAATAATTACAATATTACAAAATTTACATCCAAGAAGCAATTACAAAATTATAATAATAAGCAAAATAAATAATAAATAAATCAGCAATAAATAATAAAAAATAAATAATAAGGGTTAGTGATAATAATAATAATAATTAGAAATAATAAACAAGGTTAGAAACATGATAAAAATATCATAATAAATAATAGTATGGTTAGTAAATAATAAAGATTAATGAAATATATAAAATTAATAAAGCAACATAAATAATATGATTAGTAATAATCAATAATAAAGAAAATTAACCAAAATTATAATAATAATATATCAATAATTTTTTTTATATAAACAATTATATTTAGCAAAAAAAAATATGATCAAACAATTATTTTAATTTACAAGATTTAATTTCTAATAGCATGAAATATATTTACATCTTGTATGAGAAAAATAATTTATAATTATATTTGCAATATTTTCATGAATCATACTAAATAAGTAAATATACATTATAATTATATTAATAATTAGAAAATAAAATTATTTAAGAAAAAATAGAATTAGGTTTTATTTTAGAAAATATTTTTAGGGTTTAAAAAAAATTAGGGTTAAGTTATAATTAGGGTTTATGGAATTAATCTAAACCTAATTATCTAATTTATTTACAAGCATATATACATAATGTGAATATATTTGCAAAATAAAAAAAAACATTTTTATATTTGAGAAAATAAATTATAACATATTTTTTAGAACACAAAGAAAATAATATAAGGTTATTTAGAAACTAAGTTTTTTATAATAAACAAAAATATAATTAATTAAGAAAATAGAAGAAAAAGTGACAAAAAATTTAGAACTTACCTTGGCTAGGTTTTGATCCCATGTCCTCATATTTACCAGCAACAACAATGACCATCAGGCTAGCCCACACGCAGGTGAGAAAGGGGAGTGAATAATTGTTTTTGTGTCTTGCCTTTGAAAATCCAGAAAAAATGAAGAAATAAAAAGGCCTGGGGTGGGATTTGATCTCAGGACCTTTACATTCACAAGCACGCGCATCACCACCTGGCTGGAAGAGCCCAACTGTTAACTTGTTGGCAATGAATCATAATATATTAAATCCTCTTTTGTCCTGAAAAAATAAAACAAAAACACTGCACTGGCCAAGAATCGAACTGGTGCCCTCACCACATACACGCTTCAGTTCTTACCACTAGACCACAAGCACGCTTGTGATAAACAAATCAAACACAATTCATAAAATATTTAGTTAATATTTGAATTTTTCAAACGCGCGCCAGAGTTCCTTCTTCAACCTCCTGCCCTGCGTTTTTACCTACGAATTTGGCTACGAACTTTCCTGCGAGTTCTCCATGCTTCTTAACCTGCGAAAACCAAACTCATACCAAACAACACTGATTTATGAAATTAATTATAGTTTTGTGATCCTGGAGATTCATAGAACACTCCTATGTTCTCAAAATTCATTTAAACTTAGTAAATCAAAGGACCCCCTTTTTGAGGTTAAAACCCTAACTATGGCCGAATATACTTTGGGCAAGGAACCTTCAATTTTTTTGTCCAGAAACGATCTATAGCACATAACAAACAACATTACATAAACAAAATCCATTAATTCACAGTGAATCATTAGAATCGAAAAAATATTTTCAAGCATGAACAATGTCACGGGTTAGACATTAGGGCATGATCTGGATGCATATGAATGATGCTTTACAATCAGTGATGTCCAGGGAAGCTATTCATGTCTTTATTTTACCTTCTAGTGCCTTGGATTGAAGAATCCGAATCCCACTTTTTTGCTTGAATTTTGAGTTTTGAACTTACCTATGAGCTGCTGGAATTCGTCCTCTAGGGTTATGCTTATGATCAATACTTATAGGTGAATCAATCTAGGTCAGAAACTTCAATGGTTATGTGAAAGATTTGATTTAAAAAGATTGAGAAAGATGGTGCTTTGAATTTCAAATATTTTTGTACCAATGCTTTCTATTTCAAGCCACTCCATATAATTCTTGCATCAATTTGTTCCATATTGATTTTATGACTTTCTAGAATCAATAAATCAATTAAATCTTCACATTTAATATTTTATTTAAATTTAAAATGATTTTAAGAATAAAAAATCATAATAAATTAATTAAATAAAATAAAAATTATGAAAATATTATGGAAATTTCGGGCAAGATGTTATTGTATGGGTTGGGTCATAATTTGGCCAGCCCATTTGGAGAAAATTGTTTTTAGACCTCCATTTTCATCATAAACCATCACAAAATTTCCCAACTTTGCAAGGACACATCTCCCTCAATATTAAAGGTATGAGGGTGTTCTTGGACTTTTTGGAAAGCTTGAAGAGTCCTCTAAACAACCCCATTGGTTTCAGGTCCATATCATTTACCAATCTCAAGTTATGCCCTTTTGAAGTTGTTGACTTTTTGTTGACTTTTGAAATGACCTATAATGTCTTAGGTCATATCTTTCAAATGAAGCATTTTTGGGATTAACTTTCAACATAAAAGTTGTATAGAATTCAATTTCCTTAAAAATGAGCTTTGGATGGAGAATTGGTGATGAAGTATGTGAAAGTTATGGTTGGTCAAAGTTTAGTTGACTTTTACTGAGGAAACCCTAATTTAGAAACTCCTGATTATTGATGATCTGGAATCTCCTTGATGAATCATGATCAACCCTTGATCAAATGTTGAATTTTACTTCATATACTTGATGTTGGCAAAAAATCATGAAGTTTGACTTTGGTTTGACCACAGTTGACCTCAGTTTGACTTTTTAACTGCATTGAATGATTTTGACTTATCTGATCATCTGACTGAGCAAACTTTTGAGAAAAGTCTTGAAACTTGTCATGGGGGTTCTTACACACATATAAGATGTTATGAAATTCACTTGAGGTATTGGAAGTCCCTTTAGCCTGATTAAAGTCAAAACCCTAGTTTTGGATGCACTGCTTAGGAGGTGCATTGTCTGAGGGAATTGTCAACTCTTCTGACCAATTGTGAACTTTATGAACCTTGTGAACCATCATAAAATGTCTTGTGATACTCATGGGAGGTGTTGTGAAGCTTGTGAACCTTGTGAACCTCATGAAGTGGCTTTGTAGACCTCATGAACCTCAGGAAAGCTTTGTAATCATTGTGAATCTTGTGAACCTTCAAGAAGTAACTTGTAGACTTCATGAACCTCATGAAAGGTTATGCAAGTGTTGGAGAACTTGTGAACCTTGTGAACCTTCTTAGAACACAAAGTCTTGTATTGTGAGGGCAAATTTTGGGGTGCAACAGCTGCCCCTGTTCAATTTTTTGAAACCTGAGGGGTTAGATTGGTATATTTGCCAGTCGTGACCTGGAAGGTTGAAGGGGATTGAACACAAAAGCCCAAAAATTTGCACTCACCAGTGCATAGAGTGATATTGATGGTTGGTTGAATATGATTGAGTGGGCTTAAAGATGCCACTAGTAGAAAGTTCTTGGAAGATAAAGCAGTCCAAAATATGGAGATATAATGAAAGCTGTCAGGAATTTGGAGAGTCCTGAGGTATTGATAATATGTTTTCAGGATACTGGAGTAATCCTGATGTAACAGCATGTCTTCATGAGGATAGAGCAATCAATAATGATAACCCTAAAGCAGTCTTGAAGTAATAATAGGATTTCAGGAGGATAGAGCCATCAATAATGATAACTCTAAAGCAGTCTTGAAGTAATGATTTCAGGAGGATAGAGCAATGATAACTCTAAAGCAGTCTTGAAATAATAATATGACCTCAGGAGGATAGAGCAATCAATAGCTCTAAAGCAGTCTTGAAGTAGTGATATGACCTCAGGAGGATAGAGCAATCAATAGCTCTAAAGCAGTCTTGAAGTAGTAATATGACCTCAGGAGGATAGAGCAATCAATAGCTCTAAAGCAGTCTTGAAGTAGTAATATGACCTCAGGAGGATAGAGCAATCAATAGCTCTAAAGCAGTCTTGAAGTCATGAGAATTTATCAGGAGGATAAAGTGACCCTGAGGTAACAATAAAGCAGTCCCAAAGTAATAAGAAGCTTATCAGGAGGATAAAGTAACCCTGAGGTGACAATAAAGCAGTCCCGAAGATCATAAGTTTGTTTGTTGGATAGTTAACCTGAAAACAAGGTAGCATTCTGTATAATAACATTAGTTTATGCTTTATGTATGCATGTATGATATGATGTACTCAAGTAATGTACTATGTGTCTATGGATATATATGCTATAGTATGATGTAAATGATGTATGTATGATATGATACTGCCGGAAGAGTCTGGATATCTTCGTATAACAACTGCTGGCCAGGGAAAATAAATCCCGACTCATTGTTGAATAATATATTATACATAACTCTCCGTCTGCTGGGGATAACAGGGTATAGATAACTTCCAGTATGCTAGGGATAGTAAGGATAGATATCACCTCCCGTATGCTGGGATAGTAAGGATAGATATCACCTCCGTATGCCTGGATAGTAAGGTATATATCACCTCCCGTATGCTGGGATAGTAAGGGATATATAACCTTCGTCTTCGTTTGATGATAGGGTAGAGGTAGCCTCCCGTCTTCGGTCGTCGTACCCTTATTGGAAAGTAAATTCTCGAATATCCGTATGAGGATAAAAGAGATGGATATAAATTCCAGGGGAGATAAGACTTTATGAAGATGGATTTGTCCTACTGAGAGTTTGTAACTGTCTTGTAAAGGTGAACCGGCGAAGCTTCGTTGAAATCTTTCTCTCGTTCGTCCTTAGTAAATACTATTACTGCATTTTCATGCATTTCTGGTAAACATCAATCATATTAAACATACATGCATTTCTGGTAAACATCAATCATATTGAACATACATACATTCAAACACAACCAATGGACGTTTCGCTTATGTAAATAGGGTAAAAGTAAATCTGGATTCAAAAGATGGAATTTATTTATATCAAAAAGTGACCCATACACGGGTAAGTTTGTACACGGAGACATAAACCCTAGTAAGAGGATTTTGTCATAAATTTTTACAAAAGAGAATCAGCTATGTGGGAAATAATCCTATTGAGTTTCAATTCTACTATTGCCCTTCAAGTATCTCATCTTCTTGCTGTTGAGACGAAAACGATTGAATTGAGCTTTATCTGTTCGAGCTTGAATAAGTAGTACAACTGGTTGCAGTTTCATGAGTGATCCAAAAGAGACATAGTCATACGCTTTAATCCCTAACTTTTGCCTGGATTGCCCTTTCAGGTTTTCAATCCACCGGGATACCCTTTTTTGCCCAAGCCGCCTTTTCAGGTTTTCGACTTGCCGGGTGTACATCTTTTTATATATATCCCTAATTTTTGCCCAAACCCTTTTGGTTTGCCGGGATGCCCTTATTTTTGCCTAGGCCTGTCAACCTAGCGGGTCTCTTTTTATGCGTAGTATTTTTTAACTATGTCTGCGTTCACAGGCTGTGGGAAGTCTTCACCATCCATAGTAGTCAGTATCATGGCACCTCCTGAGAACACTGTCTTGACTACAAATGGTCCTTCATATGTTGGAGTCCACTTGCCTCTAGGATCACCCTGTGGTAATATGATACGCTTGATTACCAAATCACCAGCCTGATATACCTTTGGCTTAACCTTCTTGTTAAAAGCTTTGATCATCCGTTTCTGGTACATCTGGCCATGACAAACTGCTGCTAACCTCTTCTCATCAATCAAATTTATCTGGTCCAGTCGAGTCTGAATCCACTCATCTTCATCTAAGCTTGCATCCTTCATAATTCTCAAGGAGGGAATCTGAACTTCAATGGACAGAACTGCTTCCATACCATAAACTAAGGAGAATGGGGTTGCCCCTGTTGAAGTACGTATTGTAGTACGATAACCATGAAGAGCAAATGGTAACATCTCATGCCAATCCTTGTAAGTGACAGTCATCTTCTGTACTATTTTCTTAATGTTCTTATTAGCAGCTTCAACTGCCCCATTCATCTTTGGACGATACGGAGAAGAGTTATGATGCTTAATCTTGAACTGCGTGCAGAGATCAGTAATCATAGTGTTGTTCAGATTAGAGCCATTGTCAGTGATAATCCTCTCAGGGATGCCATACCTACATATGAGATTATTCTTAATGAACCGAGCCACAACATTCTTGGTAACAGATGCAAATGAAGCTGCCTCCACCCACTTCGTGAAATAATCGATAGCAACCAGGATGAAACGATTCCCATTAGAAGCAGTAGGCTTGATCTCGCCAATCATATCAATGCCCCACATGGCAAAGGGCCAAGGAGCAGTCAACACATTCAATGGTGATGGAGGTACATGAACTTTATCAGCATAGATTTGACATTTGTGACAAGTTCTGGAGTGTTGATAGCAATCAGCTTCCATGGTAGACCAATAGTAGCCTGCTCTCAATATCTTCTTTGCCATAGTATGACCACTGGAATGAGTGCCAAAGGTCCCATCATGCATCTCTTCCATAATCTCAATTGCTTCCTTCTTATCCACACAACGAAGCATAGTTGAATCATGATTACGCTTGTACAGAATCCCATTACTCAGAAAGAACTTAGCAGAAAACCTTCTCAGAAACTTCCTATCTTTGACAGACGCCCCTTCAGGGAACTCCTGAGCTTCAAGATATCTTTTCACTTCATAGAACCAAGGCTTCTCCTCTGCCCCTTCTGTGTCAATCTCATTGCAGTATGCAGGCTTTTCAAATCTATCAATAGTAATCTTGGGAGCTTCATCATCCCAACTGATCTCGAACATAGATGCCATGGTGGCCAAAGCATCTGCCAATTGATTTTCTCTCCGTGGAATGTGTCCAAAGGTAATCTCTTTGAAATGTGGGATCAAGGACAACACATGCTCTCTGTAAGGAATGAGGTTATCATGCTTGGTATCCCAATCTCCTTTAATCTGACTTACTGCCAGGGCTGAATCTCCATACACATCAAGGAACTGAATCTTCATATCAATGGCAGCTTTAATACCCAGGATACATGCCTCATATTCAGCCATGTTATTGGTACAATGGAAACAAAGTCTAGCAGTAATCGGGGTATGACAACCTTCAGGGGAACTAATCACAACACCAACACCATTACCAAGTGCATTAGAGGCACCATCAAAAACCATAGTCCATCGGGATCCTTGTTCAGGTCCGTCATATTGTCCAGGTTCTTTGGTAATAATCATGATATCTTCATCAGGGAATTCAAAATTCATTGACTGGTAATCATCCACTGCTTGATGAGCCAAATGATCAGCAACAACACTTCCCTTGATGGCCTTCTGAGTAGTATACCGTATGTCATATTCTGTCAAGATCATTTGCCATCTTGCAATTCTTCCGGAGAGAGCAGGTTTTTCGAATATGTACTTGATTGGATCCATCTTAGAAATCAATAAGGTAGTATGGGTCAATATATACTGTCTTAGTCGGCGAGCAGCCCATGCCAAAGCGCAGCAAGTTTTCTCGAGCAGTGAGTATCTTGTTTCACAGTCGGTAAACTTTTTGCTAAGGTAGTATATTGCCTGCTCTTTTCGACCAGACTCGTCATGTTGCCCCAACACACACCCCATTGAGTTGTCTAACACTGTTAAGTACATAATCAAGGGTCTTCCATCAACTGGTGGCATCAAAATTGGTGGTTCTAGCAGGTATCTCTTAATTTCATCAAAGGCAGTCTGGCACTCATCATTCCATTCCATCACCTGATCTTTCTTCAACAACTTGAAGATTGGCTCACAGATGGTAGTTAACTGGGAAATAAATCTTGCAATGTAATTCAATCGTCCCAAGAAACCTCTAACCTCCTTCTCAGTACGGGGAGCTGGCATCTCTCGTATAGCTTTCACTTTCGCAGGATCCACTTCAATACCTTTGCCACTGACAATGAAACCCAGGAGTTTACCAGATCTAACTCCAAAAGTACACTTGTTTGGGTTCAATCTCAACTTGTATTTCTTCAACCTCTCAAACAACTTGTGCAGATGATCAAGATGTTGCTCTTCATTCTGAGATCTGGCTATCATATCATCCACATATACCTCTATCTCATGATGAATCATATCATGAAACAAAGCCACCATAGCACGTTGATATGTTGCCCCTGCATTCTTCAAACCAAATGGCATTACCTTATAGCAAAAGGTGCCCCACTGTGTCACAAATGTTGTCTTCTCCATATCTTCAGGTGCCATCTTGATTTGATTGTAACCAGAGAAACCATCCATAAAAGAGAATATCTTATGCTGAGCAGTGTTGTCTACCAGAATATCAATATGAGGAAGTGGAAAGTCATCTTTGGGACTAGCCTTGTTCAAATCTCTGTAGTCTACACACATACGCACCTTACCATCTTTCTTAGGAACTGGTACCACATTTGCAACCCACTGAGGATAAGAAGTCACTGCCAAGAACCCTGCATTGAACTGTTTCATTACCTCTGCTTTGATCTTTTCTGACATTTCAGGACGCATACGACGAACCTTCTGCTTCTTTGGACGACAATCTTCTTTCACTGGTAAACGGTGAACCATAATGTCTGTATCCAACCCTGGCATATCTTCATAAGACCAAGCAAAGATCTCCACATAGTCACGTAACATCTGAATCAACCTGCTCTTGACACTGTCCTCTAAATCAGCCCCTATCTTAACCTCTTTTCTGTTTTCTTCAGTTCCCAGATTCACAACTTCGACTGGCTCTTCATGTGGCTGTATAGCTTTCTCTTCTTGTTGTAACAACCTAGCAAGCTCTACAGGTATTTCACAATCGTCCTCATTTCCGTCTTCAGTTTGATAGATCGGATTCTCGAAATTATAATTGGCAATAGTAGAACTGTTATCAACAGGATCCAGAGTGGATGAGGATCTGCATTTTAGTGATGTGGGTGTGTGTAAGAACACATAGCTGATAAAGCAAAAATAAAAAGAAAAGAAAGACAAGGAACACAATATTTATGAAACGAAACGTCCACTGATTTTATTGAATGAAGTATGCAAATGAAATGACAGCCCGTAACAAGCACACCATTGTGCCCCGGGTAAGGCACATGGCTTAAAAGTTTTTATTGTTCAAGAAATTACAAATTTAAAACATAACACAGTAATAGTATTTACTCCTGACTAAAGGAGATAGGGATAACATCTTCAGCTTTCCAATTATTGAGTCCAGCACCCACAGTAGGAAAAATCCATGCATCCAAGTTGTAGTCTTCATCATAGTCTCCCACAGCGTTGATAACCCCTTGATTGGTGATACGAGCAGCACGAGCACGACGAACAGCCTTCTGGGACTCTGCAGTGAAACCCAAACCAAACTTGTCAGACTTGTAGGGAATATCAGGAAGCTGACCCCAAATAGTACAACCACCTTCATCCACCACAGCTCTAGCATCATTGAGGGAGGCCATTGCCATTGTTGGAGGTTTTCTGATGACCAAAGGAACCTTCTTCACAGCAGGAGGAGCTACACAATCATTAACAACCCAGGGAACCACTTCAAATGACTGACACGGAGTCTCAATGTACTCACCTTCCACTTACAGATACTTGAAAGTATTCACATGGCTGACAAAGTACTCCTCTTCTCCATAGACCGTAACAACCTTTCCATTCACTGGGTATCTCAACTTTTGGTGTAGTGTAGAGGTCACAGCACCTGCCCCATGGATCCAGGGACGACCAAGCAGACAAGAATATGAAGGACGAATATCCATCACATAAAATGTAGCAGTAAACACCTGGGAACCAACTTGGATTGGAAGATCAATTTCCCCATGCACTACTCTTCTAGAACCATCAAAAGCCTTTACCACAATATTACTAGGCTTCAGCACAGCATCTTCAGGACTCAGCTTGTTCAGGACTTCCTTAGGCAACACATTCAAGGAGGAACCATTGTCTATCAGCACATGTGACAGGGTAGTGCCCCTGCATTCAATTGAAATATGCAAGGCCCTGTTATGATCCCTCTTGGCAGGGGTCAAATCAACATCAGAAAATCCTAACCCATTGTCATAGGTCAGGTGGGCAACACAGTTCTCAAATTGGTCAACAGAAATCGCACTGGGTACATGAGCCATCTTCAGAAACTTGATCAATGACTTGGCATGAGCCTTAGAACATAATAATAGGGAGAGCATAGAAATCTTTGAGGGAGTATGCCCCAACTGATCAACAATGTCATAATCACTCTTGCGAATGATCTTCAATACTTCTTCCATCTGCTTAGAGAGGTCATCAGCAGCTGGCACATCAGTAGATACAGGTTCAATAACAGGACCTTTGCCCCGAGCATCAGTGGTGGAAGTAGCAGCAGGAGTAACTGCATTCTTGGAAGTATCTGGAGGAGAGAAGACTCTTCCACTACGAGTGATCTTGCTAGATCCAGCAATATTATCAATGTCAACAGGCACATCAGGTAAAGGCTCCTGCTTAACACCATGGATGTAAACGTCAGACCCATAGTGCCAAGGCACAGCTTTGTCAGATGTATAAGGAAGAGGACCAGGAGTAGTAATAACCACAGGAGCTACTCTGGCTTCAGCAACAACTTTCACAGGACCTTCAGCAGTAATTTTTATTGGACCCTGATGAGTGATTTTAATGGGACCCTTTGAAGTGATTCTTACCGGTACTTTGTCAACCATATCAACCTCTTCAGTCTTTTTACCCCGAGTCAGATGATCCACCATACTTTCTACAGATGCTGGTCTTCTTTCAAACACTATAGTATACTTATCCATGAGACGTTGAATGCCATCTTTCAACCTGAAGCACTTCTCTGGATTATACTCACAATAAACACAATCTTCACGACAACCCGGAAAGAACCCAGCTTGCACTAACTTCTTTCTGATGATGGCCAATGGTGTGGTCAATTCATCAACTGAACGGATATGCAGATCTTCCTCAATGGCATTGACAGTCTTCTCGTGATTTGGCATTGGAGCTGTAATCACATTTGGAGTACCTGGTGGATCAAACTCAATTTCTCCAGCATCAATCATATCTTGAATTTTGTTCTTCAAGACCCAGCATTTATTAGTATCATGTCCTGGACAGTTTGAATGATATGCACATTGTGCATTGGGATTGTACTTGGGAGAGGTAACATTGGGATTCTGAGGAGCCTCCCTCAGGGTAATAAGTTCAGCCTTCAACAAGTGTTGCAATGCCTGAGCCATTGACATGTTGATCTTCGTGAACTGTCTTCTAGCCCTCTGTTGGTTGCCCTGTGGCTGCTCTGTTGTTGCAGGAGTTGGATTTGAAATATGAACTGCACTAACAGACTGATGCCTTCTGTTACGATCAGGTTGACCATAAACAGCATTGGATTCATTCTTCCCAGTGGGAGGCTTCTTTGCAGTACCTGATGAAGAAGTGCCCACTTGGATCTTTCCACTCTTGATACCATTTTCTACCCGCTCTCCTGTCATGATCAATTCAGTGAAGCCAGATGATGAGCTTCCAATGAGATGACTGTAAAACGGACCATTCAGCGTACACATGAACATATCAACCAATTCCCTGTCAGTCAAAGGGGGTTGAACTCTTCCAGCTAAATCTCTCCACCTCTGAGCATACTCTTTAAAACTTTCTTTGGCACCCATAGACATGCTCTGAAGCTGCATGCGAGTGGGGGCTAAGTCAGCATTGTATTGGTACTGCTTATAGAAAGCTTCAGAAAGATCATTCCAGTCTCTGATATTGACACTCTCCAACTGATAATACCACTCCAGCTGAGCTCCAGATAAACTCTCTTGAAAGAAATGAATCCACAACTTTTTATCAGCAGTGTGGGGTTGAATTCTTCTGACATAGGACCTCAGATGCAGTTTGGGACAAGAGACCCCATCATAAACAACAAATGTAGGAACCTTGAAACCAATGGGTATGACTACCCCAGATATCAGACTCAAATCCTCAAAATCCAGCCCGGATGACTTCTGCAACTCCATGGCATCCATCCTATCCACCAGCATCTTGAATTTGTCTTCATTAGACTCATGGTAGTAATTAGCCTCAGAATCAGAATCCCCCATTGAATGGTGGAGACTGCCTACCTCTTGCTCAGATTCTTCAGATTCATAGTCTTCAGCTGGTTCCTTGGTCTTGGCAAGACCTTTGAACCTTCTTCCCATGTTGATCAACCCAGCAGACCTTCTAGTCTTCTTAGTCTTCTTGGCCAGCAGTGTCTTCAATTCATCCTGCCCCTTGGATAGGTTCAGGATCAGCTCTTGGAACTGTGCATTCTGTGCCTGAAGATCCTTAACTGATTGTTCGAGAGCCATTGCTGAAATAAACAGCGAGAAGATGAGAAACCTGTGCACAATATAAACCTGTGATGTAATGAAATGATATGTGAATGCATATGCAATGTTTTCAAGGACCGCAGGATTTAAATTTGCTTAAACAAACAAGAAAGTAACTTTTTATTAGTAATAACTTGTTTTGCCTTTTAGGCTTACAAAAAATGAAAGTGAAATAAGTACAAAAGATGGGGTTTTAAGTCTCCCATGGACGTTTCCTCTTGGTATTGAGGTATGAATTGAGGTTTCGTTCCTCGTGAAGTAGCTTGGTTAGCTCCAGGATCCTTGCTTGGCTTGCTTTGTAATGAGCCTCGAAAGTATCTCTTTGCTCCTTCAGTTGTATCCATGATCTCTGCAAGTCTTCCTTATCAGTAGGCATGTCTGGGTGAAGGATGGTATAAGCTGTGTCTCCTTCAGCAACAGGTTCCATGATAACTGGTAGGACGGCAGGATATGGCATCATGAGTGTCTGAGCACGAGATCGTACCCATCTGAGATAAGCCTCCATAGGAATAGTGTACTTAGGCTCTAGTGTCTTGCTGTCAATCCTGTTTACCTTTCCCCAAGCTCGTATGAATCTCTGACGGTAACCCTGAAGATCGTTGTCGTAATCAAACACAATGCCCTGAGTCAACATGTCATGTGGACCATCGCTTCGGGCGTAACCAAACTGTCGCAAAGCTAGAGAGGGGTTGTAGGTGATGCCTCCTCTTATGCCTAGAAGTGGCACATTAGGAAACTCCCCACAACGGTCAATGATGGTGACATTCTCCATAGATCTGGAGCACCAATGGATGTCTGAGTGAGAAAGTGACATGATCCTCTTGGACCATCTGAATCCTTGCTCATTCTTCATTACTGAGCGAGGAAGGTGAGAAATAAACCACCTGGAAAGTAAAGGTATGCAGCACATCAAAGTTCCTCTTGCCCTTGTAGTACGGGTGTGAAGAGAATGTAGGATGTCTCCAAGCAATGTAGGCACTGGATTGTGACTCAGGAATATGTTGATGGCATGAACATCTATGAACTGATCTGGATTGGGGAACAATACTAAGCCATATATCAGCAAGGCTAAGACCTCCTCAAAAGCATCATAGCTCATGGCCTTCAAGAACATTTGAGCCTTATCCATTAGCACCTTGGCAAGAATACCCTTGACTCCGCTTCTCGTCTCTAGAACAATGTCAGATTTCTTCAGATGTAGAGCTGCAGCAATAACCTCTGGTTTGAGCTCCTTCTCCAAGCCTGTGAAGGGTCTTTGATCAAGAACAGGTATACCCAGAAGTTTAGAGAACTCTTCCATGGTTGGAACCAGCTGGTAGTCGGGGAATGTGAAGCAATGGTGCTTAGGATCAAAGAACTGAAACAGAACACTCATCATGTCTTCATTGAACCCTGAAGTAACTAGATCCAAAAGGTGACCATGTCTCTTGATGAACTGGGAGTGATCAGACACTTGAGAAACCAACTCTTTAAGCTTGGGAGGTATCCCCACAAAGTTGATCCTGATGGTGTTTCTACGAACTGAAGCCATGACCTGCAACAAAGAACAAAGATAAATCCCTTGGTCCTTGAAATGGTTAGGGAAAATGATATGCTTATGATGCATGATGATGTCATGATGTTATGTTCAATCACAAACATGTGGCACACACAAACAAGTCACACCATAGCCCTAGGTTTAAAGGCTTGCATGAGGTTCAAAGGTAAGTACCCTCCCCTGAAGTTAGATGGTTCATCCTGTCCTACAAAAGTAACCGGGTTCTAAGGGATCTCAATATCATTGATCCTTCACAAGGGTGGTTGTTCAGAAGGCAACTTACTTGCCAACCAAAACCCTCCAAGTTTAGAATCTCAATGAGCGTAGTATCGAGTGTCAACCAACTTCAGTCTGCACCAAAGCCGGTTACCTCACTACTCTTCTAAAGGCCAAGATGAGTTAACTAGGGTTCTAAAAGTTAGTTAGTGCATTGACAACATATGGCAGCCTCATATTATCCTCAACTTGACTTAAGGAACATAAGCACCAACCAAGAAGTCGCACTAACTATGGCCACCAGATCAACCGTATCGATATACGTCGTACAGTTTCCTTGGTCTATTGCCATTTACCTAAGGTACACTAGATTCGGGTTAGGACCTTTCACACATAAGAGCACCCCAACAAGATAATATAAAGCAAACAAGGCAAACAATTTAAAGTGATCTTAATTCCTAAGGGTACCCCTCTTAAATTTAAATCCCCAGCAGAGTCGCCAGTTCTGTAACACGGTGGGAGAACTGACTTTAAGTAATGTTGCGGATAGCAAGAGTCGCCACCGACTTTTATTTTATCCAAAAGGAAAGGGTATAAAAGAACAGGAAAGACCTTAAGAGATATTTTTGGGTCCGGGGGGTAGGTTATGTAAAAGGAAGGTGTTAGCACCCTTTACATCCATGGTTATCCATGGGCTCTTAGTTACTTAGCTCACTTTTGAATTGTTTTTGAAAGGTAGTGTGTGAATAGAAAAAATTTTCAGAATAGTTAATAATAATCCATGTACGGATGTGTAAAAACTTGTTTGAAAATTTGTTTGAAATTGTGGAAAGTTTGAAAAGTTTTTGAAGTGAGCAAGTACATAAGAGGAACCTACCCTAAAGTTTAAAGTCTTTCTTATTCTTTATCCTTTCCTTGGTAAGAATATCCCTACTATTAAGGAGTAGGTAGTCATTACCTTGGATGTGAGGGACATGAGAGGGACATTCTATTTTAAGAAGGCAACTGTGGGGTGTAATAAGCATACTGAAGGGACTATCATCATTATTCGAAGGGACTCAATTCGTATAGGCAACCATGAGGGACTTGATGATTTTCTTTTTGAAGGGACTTGCTTTATACACCCCACTTGACCATTATTCGTAGGCAACTTGAGGGATAACCTTAGAAAGTGAGACGGCGATTAAAATCGACTTACGTGTGTGAGTGTTTAATTTAATTATCTTATGATTAAAATTATCTAAGTTAATTTTTATATAACATACAAGTTTTTCACTCCCTAATTACTAACCATAGCAAAAATAATAATTACAATATTACAAAATTTACATCCAAGAAGCAATTACAAAATTATAATAATAAGCAAAATAAATAATAAATAAATCAGCAATAAATAATAAAAAATAAATAATAAGGGTTAGTGATAATAATAATAATAATTAGAAATAATAAACAAGGTTAGAAACATGATAAAAATATCATAATAAATAATAGTATGGTTAGTAAATAATAAAGATTAATGAAATATATAAAATTAATAAAGCAACATAAATAATATGGTTAGTAATAATCAATAATAAAGAAAATTAACCAAAATTATAATAATAATATATCAATAATTTTTTTATATAAACAATTATATTTAGCAAAAAAAAATATGATCAAACAATTATTTTAATTTACAAGATTTAATTTCTAATAGCATGAAATATATTTACATCTTTTATGAGAAAAATAATTTATAATTATATTTGCAATATTTTCATGAATCATACTAAATAAGTAAATATACATTATAATTATATTAATAATTAGGAAATAAAATTATTTAAGAAAAATAGAATTAGGTTTTATTTTAGAAAATATTTTTAGGGTTTAAAAAAAATTAGGGTTAAGTTATAATTAGGGTTTATGGAATTAATCTAAACCTAATTATCTAATTTATTTACAAGCATATATACATAATGTGAATATATTTGCAAAATAAAAAAAAACATTTTTATATTTGAGAAAATAAATTATAACATATTTTTTAGAACACAAAGAAAATAATATAAGGTTATTTAGAAACTAAGTTTTTTATAATAAACAAAAATATAATTAATTAAGAAAATAGAAGAAAAAGTGACAAAAAATTTAGAACTTACCTTGGCTAGGTTTTGATCCCATGTCCTCATATTTACCAGCAACAACAATGACCATCAGGCTAGCCCACACGCAGGTGAGAAAGGGGAGTGAATAATTGTTTTTGTGTCTTGCCTTTGAAAATCCAGAAAAAATGAAGAAATAAAAAGGCCTGGGGTGGGATTTGATCCCAGGACCTTTACATTCACAAGCACGCGCATCACCACCTGGCTGGAAGAGCCCAACTGTTAACTTGTTGGCAATGAATCATAATATATTAAATCCTCTTTTGTCCTGAAAAAAATGAAACAAAAACACTGCACTGGCCAAGAATCGAACTGGTGCCCTCACCACATACACGCTTCAGTTCTTACCACTAGACCACAAGCACGCTTGTGATAAACAAATCAAACACAATTCATAAAATATTTAGTTAATATTTGAATTTTTCAAACGCGCGCCAGAGTTCCTTCTTCAACCTCCTGCCCTGCGTTTTTACCTACGAATTTGGCTACGAACTTTCCTGCGAGTTCTCCATGCTTCTTAACCTGCGAAAACCAAACTCATACCAAACAACACTGATTTATGAAATTAATTATAGTTTTGTGATCCTGGAGATTCATAGAACACTCCTATGTTCTCAAAATTCATTTAAACTTAGTAAATCAAAGGACCCCCTTTTTGAGGTTAAAACCCTAACTATGGCCGAATATACTTTGGGCAAGGAACCTTCAATTTTTTTGTCCAGAAACGATCTATAGCACATAACAAACAACATTACATAAACAAAATCCATTAATTCACAGTGAATCATTAGAATCGAAAAAATATTTTCAAGCATGAACAATGTCACGGGTTAGACATTAGGGCATGATCTGGATGCATATGAATGATGCTTTACAATCAGTGATGTCCAGGGAAGCTATTCATGTCTTTATTTTACCTTCTAGTGCCTTGGATTGAAGAATCCGAATCCCACTTTTTTGCTTGAATTTTGAGTTTTGAACTTACCTATGAGCTGCTGGAATTCGTCCTCTAGGGTTATGCTTATGATCAATACTTATAGGTGAATCAATCTAGGTCAGAAACTTCAATGGTTATGTGAAAGATTTGATTTAAAAAGATTGAGAAAGATGGTGCTTTGAATTTCAAATATTTTTGTACCAATGCTTTCTATTTCAAGCCACTCCATATAATTCTTGCATCAATTTGTTCCATATTGATTTTATGACTTTCTAGAATCAATAAATCAATTAAATCTTCACATTTAATATTTTATTTAAATTTAAAATGATTTTAAGAATAAAAAATCATAATAAATTAATTAAATAAAATAAAAATTATGAAAATATTATGGAAATTTCGTGCAAGATGTTATTGTATGGGTTGGGTCATAATTTGGCCAGCCCATTTGGAGAAAATTGTTTTTAGACCTCCATTTTCATCATAAACCATCACAAAATTTCCCAACTTTGCAAGGACACATCTCCCTCAATTTTAAAGGTATGAGGGTGTTCTTGGACTTTTTGGAAAGCTTGAAGAGTCCTCTAAACAACACCATTGGTTTCAGGTCCATATCATTTACCAATCTCAAGTTATGCCCTTTTGAAGTTGTTGACTTTTTGTTGACTTTTGAAATGACCTATAATGTCTTAGGTCATATCTTTCAAATGAAGCATTTTTGGGCTTAACTTTCAACATAAAAGTTGTAGAGAATTCAATTTCCTTCAAAATGAGCTTTGGATGGAGAATTGGTGATGAAGTATGTGAAAGTTATGGTTGGTCAAAGTTTAGTTGACTTTTACTGAGGAAACCCTAATTTAGAAACTCCTGATTATTGATGATCTGGAATCTCCTTGATGAATCATGATCAACCCTTGATCAAATGTTGAATTTTACTTCATATACTTGATGTTGGCAAAAAATCATGAAGTTTGACTTTGGTTTGACCACAGTTGACCTCAGTTTGACTTTTTAACTGCATTGACTGATTTTGACTTATCTGATCATCTGACTGAGCAAACTTTTGAGAAAAGTCTTGAAACTTGTCATGGGGGTTCTTACACACATATAAGATGTTATGAAATTCACTTGAGGTATTGGAAGTCCCTTTAGCCTGATTAAAGTCAAAACCCTAGTTTTGGATGCACTGCTTAGGAGGTGCATTGTCTGAGGGAATTGTCAACTCTTCTGACCAATTGTGAACTTTGTGAACCTTGTGAACCATCATAAAATGTCTTGTGATACTCATGGGAGGTGTTGTGAAGCTTGTGAACCTTGTGAACCTCATGAAGTGGCTTTGTAGACCTCATGAACCTCAGGAAAGCTTTGTAATCATTGTGAATCTTGTGAACCTTGTGAACCTTCAAGAAGTAACTTGTAGACTTCATGAACCTCATGAAAGGTTATGCAAGTGTTGGAGAACTTGTGAACCTTGTGAACCTTCTTAGAACACAAAGTCTTGTATTGTGAGGGCAAATTTTGGGGTGCAACAAAAACAAGCCTTTGATTAAGTGGATTTTATTTAATGGTGTGATGATGAAATGAATTTTATGATTTGTAAGACAACTTGAGGGGGACTTGTCCATTAACACTAGGGTTAGTCCTTCTTAACCATTTAAGGAAGAATTAGAACCCTAATGCAAGGCCCAAGTTACAAGTGATGTCTTGATGATTATTAAGTGAATTGATTAAAGGAGATTTAAACACATTAAGGGTTTAACACTTAGGATTAAAGTTATACACTCCATCCTAATAGAAGGATGCAGGCATAAGCTTAATCACAAAGCCTTAAAGCCTTTAGGGTTTAGTCCCTGATTATGAGATGAGAAGAGAAGACTCAAAAGAGACACAAAGGTAAACCTAAAAGGGGAGACTAATCAAAACCCTAATCATTGTCATGTTTGGTTGTTCCTAAGGTTTGTGAGGTTTACAAGAACAATCTTCAATGGAACCACCAGGAAGCAGATGAAAGGATTAAGAGAAGCAAAGCAACTTGCTTCATTCAAGAAGACAAGTCACTTGAAGAAAGAAAGTAGGAAGAAGAAGAATGAGCAAGCTCAATCTCAAGCACATACAAAAGTGCAGCAAGGATGCATAAAAGAGATGAAAAGAAGTTGTGATAAGTGAAGGCAAATTCACTTCTCAAAGTCACTTACCACCTGAAAGGTTAGAAAAGAAATGCAATGCAATGCAAAATGGGATGAGATGACATGATGTAAATCAAAACCAGAAGCACATACATGATGTTAATGATGCTATGAGATGCTACAAACATGAGGCAGCACATTGAAATGATCATACAAGCTCATGAATGCAAATGAAGCAGGCTAAGAAGCATGGACATACATGAAAAGTTATGAAGTACCTATGGCATACAACATGGCAAATACATGATGCAATGATCAAACATGCTTTCAATATGTCTTATGATGTCAAATGAATCAAATGGATGCTTGAAATGTCATGGCAAGTCATGTTATGCAAGAGAATGCAAGATGGATGCATATGAAAGCCCCAAATTAGGGTTTATGCACAATACATCAAACAAAAACCAAAATCAGAAGCAAACAACATTATAAAAAATTGAAAATGCACTCAAAGGACCCCTAATCCTATAATAAACCAATACCCAAAGGAGAGGCTTCAACTCCTAACCAAGTTCAAGTTATGGTTTTTACAAGTTTGCTAGGGTTTTAGGGTTCCTAAACAAGAAAATTACCAAACAAATGGAAAATGAAAGATCAAATCATGGCCATTTAATCTCACAAACTACATGCTAAACACAATGCAATGCAAAAAGAACCAAAGTCCAACTCTTCATGGATTGGCAGAAATGATTTTTGGAACTTTGGATCAAATTAATGCATAAAAATGATTTTAAATCAATGAAAAATTCTCAAAATGCATCAAGATCAAAAAATAAATTTGGTTTGAAGGTTGGACAATGTTTCTAAATGTCTTAGAACATTTCATGAATTTTTTGGTGATTTTTAAATACCTAAAAGTATTTTTAATAAATTAATTTTCATTAATCAATTAAAAATAAACTTTTAAATAATTAAAAATACTTTTTTTAATGCTAAAAATGAAAATAAAAATATTTTTGTGTTTTAAAAATTAATGAAACTCTTGACAAAAAGTTTCATAATTTTTAAAACATTTTTGCTATTTTAAATAAATTGTGTAAAACAAATATGAAATAAATGAATTAAAACAAAGAAAATAGAAAAGTCAACTGAATGGAGGGCTGGGATGGATCCTGGGTTTGAAACTGTTGACTGCGCGCGTTTTTAAAGGGCCTGGATTGCGTCTGATTTTAATTAAGTTTTATAAATTAATTAAATGGATTAATTAGACTTAATGGTGATTAGGGCACAGTGGACCCATCTGAACCACTCATCCACGCGCGAAGTCAATGCAAGTCAGATGATCCAACGCTCAAGATTTAAACCTCATTTAATTACAGGATTAGGGTTAAACAAAATCAGGTGACCGGAGGGAAGCTCCGGTCATCTTCTCCGGCAACAACAAAACCCTAAATCATGATTCAGGCAACCATTCCTCAAATTAAAGCCAGGGAAACGTTCCTCTACTCAAACCTTACTTAAATCATTTCTCAAATTAAATTTCTCATGCTTAAACTAAGAGAATCGAAGCTATGAAGATTCACGGGCAAAGTTTCAGAGCCCTGGTAAATCCTCATTTCTCACTCATTTTTAAATCTAAACCCATCCCCATGATCAGCAAGACATACACAACCATATTATAACTCAAAATGCAAGCTCTGAGAAAAAATGTTCATGGCCATACCTGAGATGGAGACTCCTGTTTCTGGGCTTTCAGAGCTATTCTTTGATGCAGGCTTGCTCCACTGATTCCCCTGGTGCTAATGGTAGGCTTGGAAGGAGCTTAAACAAGCTGTTTTGAGAGATTCGAATCTGATATATTAGAAAATGAGGTCTGTATGTAGGCTGTTTCAGATCATTGTGAGGGGTGGTATTGGTTCTGTGGATGTTTTCTAGTTGATTGGTGAAGGTAGAATGAGTGTTTGATGACTGTGGAAGGTGATTCGAAGAGAGGAAAGTTTTTGCAGGTTTTTGGATATGCTATGTTCTGGCCAGCTTCAATGCTCAATGCTTTGCTATAACATCTCCAAGTTGTGTGGATAGCCTGTGGGGCAGGTCAGTAGGGTGGCTTCTTACTGTGCCAAGAGTATGGGAGTTTTGGCCAAAAAAGTCAAATATGTGTCCTTGAGAGTATGGGCCATGGCAGCAACTGTTTGAGGTCATGTCTGGCTTCAGCTTGGGTTAGGGACAGCAACATATGGATCATGAATTGAGAGTGATCTTGCAACTTGACAACTTGTGTTTCCTCATGTTTTTATGCTAAGTACATGAAGCATTCCTTGCTGAATTTTGTAGCATAGCACTTCTTTTAGTCATGGCAATGTTTAGAAGTCAGCTAGTGATCACATAACTTCCTAGAAGATGGTTTTGCCAAGAACCCCCTTTTGCACTCTTATGAAAAATGCTTTATGGAACTTTGAAAATCAAGGCAAGCAATGCAAAATTCCTTGGGCCAATCCTGTTTTGGGGGTCATGTATGATCATGTGATGAAGCTTTGAAGTCAATTTGAAGTCACTAGGATGCTTGGTACATGAATTTGCAAATTTTCCTTTTAGTGCATAACTTGAAAATTAGTGATTTTTGCCAACTTTGACACACCATAACTTTTGATCCAAAATGAATTAGGTCATGTTCTTGTACTTTTTGAAAAGGGAAAGATCTAATCTACAACTTTCATGACCAAAGTTTTTCCATTTGAAGCACTTTTGGATCAAAAAGCAAGGGTTGAAAAAGTGGCATAAAATGACATTTCATGAAAAGTCAAACTTGCCCTAAAAAGTCAACTTTGCAAAGACTTGTAATTCTTGAATTTTGTGAACTTCAACCTTCTTCCATGATCAAATAAAGATCAAATACACTCAAAATGATGAAGATCACCCCTTGGTTGGGTCATTGGGGGCCTCAGATGCCCTGATTTTGCACTGACTTGTCCAGAAAGTCAACTCTTGATTAGATGACTTCCCCATGGAATTTCCTCATGAAAATTGGTATGCACACTCCCCATACCATATAGAGACCAATAGAAACAAGAATGACCAAAAAATTTGGAGTCATGGCCTCTGAAACTAAAACCCTAATTTTAGGTCAACTGTGCAGTCAAACTTGGCTCTGCTTCCATACCAATCCCAGTTCTTGTGATTCTTTGGCATTTTGGACTTTGAGAGGATGTGATATGATATAAGAACACACATGGATCCCTTTGAAGTGATTGATGGCCCTTGGAGTGGCTCAAGAGGCTCTTGGATTGCTCAGATCACAAACCCTAGGTGCAGATGACTTAGAAACTATGCAGTGAATCAAAATGAGATATGAGATGATATGATTGTGTTTATGCATATGAAAATGATCACAAGCCATAGTGTGAATGGGTGAGGGCAAATTTGGGGTGTTTACAGAAGCTTCCATCACAAGTTAAAGACCACAATCAATTAATCAAGATTCTAAAAATCAGAACAAAAATCACCAAGAAACTACATCATATCATGAATCCAAAGCAAAAAGAACCAACCAAAAATTCAAAATAATGATCAAGATAGAAAATGAACAAGTCAACATGCTTCAAAATGAATTAAAATGAATTAATTAAAAGAAAGAATTAATTTCCACGTGTCAAAATGAAATAAATGGAAAATAAAAATGACAGAAATTAAAGAAAACTCAAATGATCTTCCATGAATATTTTTAGAATTTTTGGAAGCCTAGAACTATTTTTAAAAATTAAAATCAAACTGAAAATGAAATGGAAACAAAAAGAAAATAAAATAAAAGGAAATAGGCTGGGGGTACGAATAGAAAGGGATTTCAGTTCAATTATGTTGGGCCTCATACGCAGGGGGTGGGGATATCAAGTCAAGCCCATTAGAAAGTCAGCGCAGCTCACAATATTGTCATGGATATTCAATTAACTCAGTAAAAAACAAGGGCCATTAGATCAAGTGAACGCATGAGATTGGTCAATTCATTAAACCAGGTCAACATATTAATTGGTCAGGGGATGAGGGAACATGGTATTTATGGTGTGGTGCGCAACATTTTGCATTATTCAGATTAAAAATAGAAAAAGAAAACATGTGAGGGAGAGGGTGCTTCATTTATGAGGTGGCAACATGAGGTGCGTTCAGATGAGAGATCCTATGGCCAATCCATCATCTTCTTCAATTGAACTCAGGTCAAACATTCCCAGAATCCGGTGACCGGAGCTAGGGCTCCGGCACCGGAAAACACAAACCAAGAACAAATCATAATATAAATACTTCAAACACTCCAGATTAGGCAATTAGGGCACGCTGGATCCAAAAATGGCCATGAAATTCACCATAGATAACTGAATCAAACGGATCAAAGAAAAACAGATCCAATCATAAAATTTCAAATCATCAATACAGCTTCAATTCTCAAACATTTTCAAATTTAAAAAGTGCAGAATACTCAGCATACTTCACAGATCAAAATGCACACATCAAAAACCATTTCCAGATCCATGGATTCAGAATATTACCTGAACTTGCAGAGCACGAAATAGGTTGAGACAAGCCTCTAAACACTGCAGATCTACCTCTTCTAACCTCTCCTTGAAAATAAATGCAAGAGAGAGCTTGAATTGCTCTGGATCTTGAAGTTGGAGATCAACTGCACTTGAATGGCATCACCTGAAATCTTGAGCTTCAGCTTAAACCAATGGTGGATTCATGATCCTTAAGCCTCAAGGATTCAAAATATCTGATTTGTTTGTGAAGAGAGTGAGGGAGATGAGAGCTTCGAAGAGAAATGCAGCAATGCAAGGAAGTTGGATTTGATAAAATGAGAGAGAGTCTTGCTGCATTTAGGGCATGCTTAGCTTAATTATGAGGTGCTTGTCTTACTGATTAGGGTTTGCATTGAGTGGTGGCATGAGGAGTGTGAGAGGGATCAATTTTCAAAATTACATGAAAAGGAATTATTGGTGATTTGCTCGTGCACTTCATTCCACTTTGCACATGCTGATCTCATTTGGTTCACTCATTCACCATTGCATTAAATCCTGGCCCTTGGATGATTGTATCATGCTTTTCCCATGACTTTGCAACACTTGCATTTTATGAAATGTCATGCACTCATGGACGAAAATGCTTGCTTCCTTGGGCAAAAAGCCTTCTCATACATTGCCTTGAAACACTATGACATTATTTGGTTCATAACATCACTTGAAAGTAAGTTAAATGAGTTTTTGCATTTGTGAAGAACTTGAAAACCATGCCATGCCCTAAAAATCCTCCAACTTTCGAAGGGCATTCCTCCTAAACCATAAGGGCTAGGAAAAAGTACTTGTACTTTTTGAAAATGGGAGACTTTAATCTTCAACTTTCATGTTTGGCTTTGGTTCATTTGAAGCTTTTTTCACCAAGTTATGCTTACTTGAAAATTAGGGCAAAAACTTGCTAAAAATGGAAATTCTCATTACCACATTTATGCCAATTTTGCAAAACACCTCAAAACCTCATGATTCTTGATCTTTGATCTTGCCAAACCTCTTCTAAGGTTATAAGAACATCCCTTGGCTAAAAAAATGGGGTTTGACCCTTTGGAATCTCATAGTTGACTTTCAGAATGCACAGTTGACCAATTTCTTCATTTACAAGCAACTGAAGAAATACTTGACTTCCACAAGGAATTTTCTCACCAAGTATCATACCTAGGATCCTCTTAACATATGAGAGACTTTGCCCAAATGAAATGGCCAAAGTCACAAGGTTTTCATGCTTGAAACTCAAACCCTAATTTGGGATCATTGTGTAGGAGCTTTGCCCTAGCTTGAATTCCCTGATGATCTTCCAACCTTCTGAGCTTTTGTGAATGATCTTGGACTTTTGAATGCAACATAGACCCCTCATAAGACTTGGACAAATCCATTGGGACTCTTGTTATAGCTTGTGATACCTCAAAACCCTCCACAGATGATCATATGCCTAATGCTAGATCATGAGAATGTTATGCCTCATATTTCCATGCTAAGATGCCAAGAATATGATATGTTCATGATGAATATGATATGATATGATGCTTAAAAAGAAGAGGGAAAATTTGGGGTGTTACAGGTTCGTATGTCCAGCACCTGGCGTAACATGTTTGCTCAAAGAAGGCTCGTTTGTCTAAGATTATATGTCTACGGATAACATATGAAAAGGGTGCGTCTATCCTAATTATGCATGTCTATCCCACAGACTTAAGTGCATCACTGGTCCTAGCGTAACAGGTTTGTCTGAAGGAGGTTCATCTGTCTCAGATCATATATTGAAAAATGTATGAGGGCTTGTATGTTCAGTCCCTGGCGTAACAGGTTTGTTTGAAGAAGGCTCGTATGTCTAACACCTGGCGTAACAGGTTTGTTCGAGGAAGACTCGACGGTCTGATTTTTTTTATCCAAAGTAACAATCCAGGTTGGAAGGAGCTCGTCTGCTTTGTCCTCGCTTTAGTCGCCAAAGCGTCATTTGGTTGGGTTTATTTCCTATTGCTTTCATTCTCCAGTAGAGTGTAAATTTCCGGTCTTCTTGGTATTCAATCACAGTTCATCTTGAACGGTCGATAGCTGTGCTACCGTCCTTTTCAGATTAACAGTTGCTTGAATAGGGGCAGCTGTAACACCCCAAATTTTCCCTCTCCTGTTTAGCATCATCATCATATCATAATCATCATAAGCATGTCATGTCCTTGGCATATTGCATAGGAAAATGAAGCATAGTACTTGCATGTTCAAGCATAAGGCATATGATCAGTCATCCGGGAATTTGAAGCACTACAAGGCAAAATCAAGAGCATGATGACCTGGCAAGAAGATCACAAGGCATGTTACACAAGCTTGGTATCATGGTCAAAGCCTAAAAAGGGATTGAGGATCAAAATCAGGTCAGAACGGTTGGCGCCGGGTTATTCTTGAGGTTTCCCACCAAAAGGAGGGAAAATTCAAAATTCACTGGCGTTAACCGGTTAACGGCTGCGAATTTTGAATTCCAACAGCAAATTCAGCATGTGATTTGGCTCCAAATTTCCAAATTTTTGATTTTTTTATTCATTTTTATTGTGGGGAAGGATCTAGATCATTTATCCAAGCCTAATTCCATTGCTAAATCCCAATCACTTTACCAAACCATATTTTTGGATCCCAAGCCTAAATTTTGGGACCCAAACCTAAACCATATTTAATCCATTTCTCTCCAAACCAAGAGGGGGCTCTCTCATTTTTTTCATTCTCATTCTGAATTGTCACCCTTCTCTCTCACTTTTCTCTCATTTTCTCTCCCACATTTTCCAAATTCACTAAGATTTCCTCTTTGAAGATCACATAACCTTGCCTTAAGGTGTGTAGATCTTGGAACTAGACCTCCATCCATAGCTTCTTGGCATAATTTTGCTCGTTTAATTGGTGATTCAGATCTGGTTTGGGAATTGGAAGTGCTTAGGATCCAAAATTCTGCATCAAGCCCCTTTGCTTGCATTTATTTTGCATGGAGTGTGAAGCTTAGCACCAGATCTTCAAAGTTCTCCGCGAAATCTCTCATTTCTGGCTCAATCAACAACTACCAAAGCATACCTCAACTTTGTAGGTTGGTTTAATTCAGATCTAGCTTTGTTTTAGCTTATTTGCATGCTTGTGCTTTAGATGCACCATGTGCTTGTGTATTTGCTTGTGTTGCTTGAATTGATTGGTTGATTTGTAACCGGATCTATGTGTTAATGCTCATGATCTTAATGATGCTAATTAATGTGAATTGATCCATTTATTTCATGCTTAATTGATTGATGATCTGGTGTGGAGTTATTTGAATAAGCTGGTTTGAGCTGTTTTTTTCTGCATGAAATTGTTATTGTTTTTTCAGTGTTAACTGGTTAACGCTTTGATTAACCGGTTAACACACCTGTTTTCTGTGTAAATTGCTGCAGGTTTGGACTGGTTAACCAGTTAACACTGAAGCAGTATGCCTCTTTTGAGCTGTTTTGGGCTTGTTTGATCCCCTTACTTGTTTTAATTGCCATGGATCATTGTATGATCATTGAATATGATTGTTTGGGGTGATTTTCTTGTTGGTTGATGCATGCTTCCATGTTCTCGAAACGTAAATGCTTGTATGTGCAATTTGATATGTTGTAGGATCTTTGTTGATGTGAGCTTTGAGCATGTCATTTCCATGAGTTTTTATTGATGAACATGTGCGGATTTTGCTAACACTTGCAGGGGCTCATGGTAAGAGAAGTGTGGATGTTTATCCACATTTCAACTCTTCATCTCTTCTTTTTTTAAGTTGCTTTCTCTTTGTGTTTTGGATGTGCCTTATGCAATCATGTGTTGCAACTCTTTCCTTCCCCCTTTAGGAGCAATTTATCTCCTTTAGAGGTAAGTTTCTTGCTAGCTCTCTTCTCCTCTTATCTTTTGCTTCTCTTTTGGTTCTTCTTTTCTTTTAGGATAGTTAAAACCTCACTAACCTTAGGACCACTTTTTTCATGCTAAAATTAGGATTAGTCTTTCCCCATTAGACTTTTTCCTTTTGCTCCTTTGGTTCTTTCTCTTCTCATCTCAAACAAAACCTAAAAACATTAATAAAGAAAGAAGTGACTTCTTGTGTAATAGCCTTATTCCATGGGGCCTATGCATTCATTCCATCTTGGAATAGTGAATTTGTTTAGCATGATGTACAAGTCGGATCATGAAGTCATCTTCATCTAGAAAAACCCTAAAAAACACTTCTTCATTTTTAATCACTAAAACACCTAATAAAATTCAACAAGTCAATGAATTTGGGCCATTGCCCTTGGAAACAAGTCTTGGATAAATTCTCCTTACTTGGTGTGCTTGTTCTATTATTCCATCTTAGAATGTAGTAACAAATACACATTCCATGGAAAAGAGCTTGAGTTCATTCTCTTGTGCCACAAAAAATAAAAGCTCATAAATAACTCAAACAAACAATAAACGTCTTTCCTTCGGGAATTCTTTTCTCACCTCCTTCGCTCCGTACGCGAACTTGCTCCTACTTGTCATTTTGCCAAACGGTTACGCACTCTTCGTCCGAGCCTGCAACACCTGAGCATTGACATAGGCAGTTCAAGCCTTAAGGCACAAGCAATCTTTTCTACCCCTAGTTAGGGGAACTACGGCGACTCTGATCCTCATGTCCATATGAGGTATGTAGGCAGCGGGGTAGGGCCCGTTCGAGCACAATCTTTATTTTCCCTACATTTTTCCCCATTCTTTTCTTTTCTTATCCAGTTTCAGTTTCAGTTTTGCAGCAGCTTTCATTCCTTCACCTTTTGAAACATTTCCTTTGCAAGTGTGGATCCCGTCGGGTACGGCAGACGATCTGGGGTGCTAATACCTTCCCAGGTCGTAACCAACTCCCGAGCTCAGTCTCTTTGGTTTGCATGACCTTTGTCCTTCTTTTTCTTTTCTTTGGGTTGTGCAGCATTACCATTCCCGTCCCTTCGGGATTAAAATGCCTGGCTGGCGACTCTACCTCTTTCCGCACCACTTTCGCGTTTGTACCAGGATGGAAATCCAAGGAGCGACACTTGGGAACTCCTTGTATCACTTTAAGGTATCCCAACTTCATGATGGATGCATAATGGCTAGGTTGAAGGGTAAGTTTCGGCTAGAGGTGTTTTAGAGGTGATTTAAGTGTTTGAACACCTCATATACATCATAAGTGATGTGTTTGAGAAATTGGTTTGAGTTGATAGTGGCCACAACTCAAAACCCGATAGCGGTGTTGGTGTAAGCCCTAGAGGCCAATACTTTTGGTACTTGTATCGAATTATTTATAAATAATAAAAGACATTTCTTTATCATGTTTGTTTTTCCAAAATGATAAAGTCCCAAGAATAACTAGTTCGTTTAATGAAATATTAAGTGTGACTTAATCATGAGATCACATTAAACATAAGGACACTATTCTTAAAGCATCCATAGTCGAGCTTTAATCTGAAATGGGATAGCCTTAAAGCATTAAGACGATTATGTAGATAGACTGATGATCATATCTCATGGATCATGAATAAGGAGTTATCAAGTCTTGACATATGTATGAATTTTAAGAGTCATATTTATACTAGATTGACCCATTATGAGAGTCCTACATAGAATGTTATGCAAAGTGTCATAATTTACTCTCATGGTGATAGTGGTGTATACCACCCTTCAACCTGAAACTACTATGGACCCTAGATTTAGAGTCAAGTTCTTTATTGTTGATCAAACACTGTCCATAACTGGATGATCATAAAGACAGTTGATGAGTACTTCACAAAACATGATGAGGGACATGAGTATCCTAGATGGAATTTGCCCATCCTGCATAACAAGATAAATGTCTAAGGGCCCAATACTGAAATGGACAAGGATGGCACAGTATATGCCTTGTGTTCAATATAGATATAAGGGCAAAAGGGTAGTTGTACACACAAGTACTATCACAAAATGTTTTATCAGATCACATGACAATTTTCTGACTTGGGTAGCAGTGATGTGTTGTATGATACCGCTCACTATTTATTATGTTAAATACATGATTTAATATAATTGTCAACACCATGAAATCCTACAGGGTCACACACATAAGGACAATAATAGAAGAGGTAGAATAAATAAGGTACACCATAAGGTACAATGCACTATAATGGAATACGAAATATGGTAAGCTACCATGTGCTTAATTAACATATGATATAATAATAGTTATTATTAATTTTATAATAGTTATAAAATATAATAATAATAAAATTATGTTTACTATAATAATATATAATATTATTATTATTATTATTATAATTGAGTTGGGGTTTTAGCTTGAAGCCCACACAAGTAGTTTTATAAATAGAACCTGTGTGCAGAAGCTTAAGTGTAGTTGTTGTTGAAACTCTGGCCATATTCTATTTTCCCTCTCCTTCACTCTAAACCTTCAATCTAATCAGCTAGCATTGTGATTGAAGGAAGTTGTTCATGTGAACTGAGGAGGCATTATTCATCGTACAACACTTGTAATCATCCATCATTTCAGATTCAAATGTTTCATCGCCATAAGAGGTAACTTTTCTATCACAGATCATGACCTTTCGTAAGGATCTCTAAAAGAAATTTTTTGTTTTCCATTGTGTTTTCATTAATTTCCCTTCAAGTGGTTGCTCAAAATGTCAAGTTTTGAGTCTTTGAGAGTGAAAGAGAGAAAGCATGAATTTCAGATGCTTTGAGGTGAGTTTTATGATCACTGAGGGTCTCTATTTATAGGGGAAGAGACTTGCTGAAGGAGTTATCCTCTGGATGGAGAGATAAGGCTTGGGAGCTTAGTCATTGTTATGCATCATGACTTGCTACTCAAGGAACTCAATTACCATCTCAAATAGATTAGTCTAGACCTGGCCAAATTCACATTTTTTAGAAATTATAATCTTTGTTTATAAACACAAGTTGCTTGTTGATCAAGAGATTTTAGGATATGCCTTTTTGGATCATTTTGACCTTTGGATCAAATGCATAGGTGTTGAAATTCATGAATGAAAAAATGGAAGTTTCTTGGATGCGATCATGAATTTGCAGGTTGCTCAGGTTTGTGATGATTGTTTAGATGCTTTTGAACAACTGATCTTATTCCTTGACTCACAAAATCCAAATCTCAATTTTTGGCAAAATTCTGTCTTGGAAAAACAATTGTGACATGGTGTGTTTGACAAGGGATTTCTTCTTGCTCAAGTGAGATCTTTTCATGCCAATTGGTTCTTTTAATTGTAGGTACCATATGTAACAACATTGATGTTTTTCAATTGACATGATTCAGCTTGGAACTAGGTGAAAAAACCCCATCAAAATTGTTGTTTTGACTGGTTTTTAACTTAGACAGATTTTGTCTAAGTGTTGAAACATTCAATTTTTCTTTGATTTTGATCATCCTCCAACATAAAATCCATGAAGAATTAAAGTTTCATGTAGTTGAATATTTTGTAGTGTGTGGCAATATCTATCATTCATGCTTTGGTTCACAAAATATTGATGATTGGATCACAAGTTATGATGCTTAGAAGTAGGATACAAGCGCACTTATTCTTCATAACTTAGAAAATTTTCAAGTTTTCTAAGTTAGCCCCTTTTACAAGTTATCTTCAAATTATTGATTTTTTTGTGATCAAATACATAAATGGACCATATATTCTTGAAATATTGATCATTAATATCATTTTAGGTCAAAAAGTTAGTTTTAACTTTTTGGTTCAGATGAAAATTACACTGAGTACCCCTGATTTCTGATATTTTGATTGGCCATCCTCTGAGGTATTTAAAACTTGTGAATGGGATTCTAAGGTTTATATGAGCTATTTAAACCATTCCCTATGGTATTGGCTCATGTCCAGATGAAAATTTCAATTTTGGGCTCCTTGATCAATTAAAACCCTAATCTTGGTACTGTGAAACCCTAAATTTGTGATTCTTGATCTCTGCATCCCTTGAGCTTGATCCACACTTGTAGATAGTATATTAGGGTTGTTTTGATATTTTTGGATGAAATGTAGAATTCTTGGATCATTTTTACATGAAAAATTCCTCTAGAGGGCACAGTCGACTGAAAATCCTAATTTGTGATATTGAGGGCTCGAGGCTCAGATCACTGAAAAATTATGTAATCTTTGGATGAATCCTTGTCATTTGAGATTCATTGATTCTTTGTGGATTATTGAAATGTTTAAAATCTTAAGTATTCATGTTTGATCCTTTGCCTGAATCCTCTGAGGGACTCAGGAATCCTGATTCACTGCAAGGATATTGTCCTGATAAGTCTGACAATGTCTTTGGGTCAGGGATATGTATATTAGGGTCAAAATTTAGGGTATGACATTTTTGAAGATATAATATCCAAGAAGTGAATTCTAGTATATATTTAACATAGAGTTCAATTCATCGACTATGTACAAGTCAAAGATCCAAAAAAGAAGAAATTTACTTTTCAACGTTTTTTTATGTTATTATTGTACGAACTACTGTAATTTTATCATAAATATTATTGGAAGACCAACAAATTTTCAAAGGGAAACCATTGGAGACTAGATTAGGTGCAAATCAAGTATGAACACACTGAACTAGTATAATCCAGGTACACTGTCTTCTCTCTCTCTCTCTCTCTCTCTCTCTCTCCCTTTTTAATTTTATACTTAATTTCATGATTAATTTGTTCTTTATTTCTTCCTAGAAATTTCAAGCCATTAAGACTTCTTTTGGAAGTGACTAATTGTAAAGGTGTAAGTTTTGTTAGAATTGATACTTCAATTTTGTCTTGTTGTTGATTAAAACTGAAAAACCGCGGTTTTAGATTCCAATAAGCATTGATATTGTAAAATCACACTAGCTGTGTAATTTTTCAATCACTCAATAAACTTCTAGTTTATAAATTTTGGTTATATTGTGTATAAATATTATTTGTGCTTTGAAAAATTTGAGTTGTTACATACTTATTCTAATTGATAAGCATACTATGTTTTACTTTAAAATTTACTTTCGCCATGCAAAATCACTTTTTTGATTAGAAAATATGATAAAACTTTTTCAAAGGAGTTTTTGTTTGGGAGGTATATTCATCTCCCTCTATACCATTTGTTATCCATACTATCACCCAAAAATTGGCCTAAGAAGCGGTCTTTTTATCAGGTCTAATCAACTCAAAAGTTTGGGAATGTGGGTGACAATGATCCGAAGGTAGCATATAATAGAGCACTACTTTTCAATGGAAAAATATGGTTATTGGAATGAAAGTATGTATGTACACTTAATGTTAATTGATAAGCATCTATGGGTACCATTTAGTAACAAGCCTTTTATTCCTAAAAGCTAAGTCAATAATTCAGTTAAATTGCCAAAAGATTGGAGTGATGATGAAACCAAAAATGACTTTATATGATTTGAAGGCGAAAAATATACTTATCTCTGTATTAAGAACTAAATTATATTACTTTATCTCACATCATAAGAGAACACAAACTATGTATAACGCTCTTCAAGCCCTTTACAAAAGAACTAAATATATTAAAACTCTAAAATCAATATGTTGACAGAGGATTATGAACTTTTCTACATGGAACCCAGAGAATCTGTGCAAACCCGTTTTCTCCATTTAACCAACAAGTTAGACAACCTAGGAAAGTCCTTTTTCTAAAAAATATTGTGCTAACAAAATTTTGAGATCTATGTGTAGGTAATAACAACCATCAAATAATTAAATGGTCTTAGCGATTTGGATACAACAATTGTTTTTGGAAAGTTGACCGAACATGAGAATGAACTAAAATGAATCGCTGAAAGTGAAGTAAAGTCGAAAAAGAAGGAGATGGTAAAAGAATAAAAATGGCATCTATCCTTGAAATATTTTTTGTCAAAGACAAATAAAAATAAGGACGGAAGTGATTGTTCCGACAAAGACTCTTCTAAAGAAGAAGATATTGGTTTATTCATCAAGAGTTATAACTAATATACGAGGAAACATAAGATCAATTATTCCAACAAAATTATGATTGCTATCAAGAAGTATAATCCACAATAGAAGGATCATAAGAGAAAATAAGAAGATGTCACATGCTTCAAATGCGGAATATCAAGTCATTATCGAACCACATGTTCGAGTCTGAACAAACATCATAAGAAAAAGAATAAGGAATTCTACAAGATGAATGAAAAACATGTTAAAGGTTGTAGATCCTATATTGCTTGGTAAGAAGAAGATGAGAACTCCTCATTATCTTCCTGATCAAGTTCACATGATGAATGTGCCAACCTATGCTTGATGGCACACAAGAAACAATTGTTGAATGCATTTAGTGAAATGCATGTAGATGCTCCAAGTTCATTTTAGAAAATTTATCTCAAAACAAAATGTAATAAAAAATGAAAAGGAGATTAATAATATTAATAGTGCTTTAGATATTTTACAGACGAACATGCATCTCTCGTAGATAGAAGTTTTAATGCATTTGAAACTTTAGTTGAAAAGGTAGTAAAAATGGATTGTGTTACCTGTCCAAATTTAAAACTTAAAAATGATAATCTCAAAGGACAAGTAGCACAAGTTTTTTCTCTATCCACTACTAGTCCTACGTCTTCAAGTGAATGATGGATTGGTTCTTAGAAAAAACCCTCACCTTGATAGAAGAAATAGATAAAAGTGTTCCATCGAAACTACATGTCACTATTATGATGACAAAGGTCATATTGGGCCTCTTTTCCATAATAGGAATGTCAAACTTCCTAATGGAACCATGACTTGGATACCTAAGTGTTATTTAAATAAACCTCTAGGAACCACTAGATAGGTACCAGTTCGATCCAAATCATTAATCTTGAGATCTTTCTTAATAATTTCTCTAATAATATTTATAGGTATTACCCTTCCTTTAATGGTTTTCCTTTTCTATATATGCTCTACCCGCCTTAATAAAAAAATCTAACGGTCTTCTCTCTATATGAGTAAACCACCTAAGTCTATTTAAATGGTATCTTTGCATCACATAAATGGTATTTTTCCCTTTAACTTGATTTGTATCTTTGCATCACATAAAACACTTGATTCCCTTCTCCATTTCAACAACCTAGATTGAATTAAATGGTTTACATCCCTTTTGTTTCTCTATCATTTTTTACTACGGATCCAAGATATTTACACCCCTTTATTTTCTCTCTATGTTAGAAACACTTCTTTTGTAATCACGGAGATAAGAAACGACATAAAATTATAGAAGAATATGTTGTGGGAAATCCCTACATAATTATAATTGATGGTGTTTTTTAGTCAAAAGGCTTAAACACAATTTACTTAACATTAGTTAACTATATGATAAAGGGTATTATATTGTTTTCAATACCTTAAGTTGCTTAATTAAGCATAAGGAAAGTAACAATTTAATGTTTAAGGGTTCTGGGGTTGATAATATATACATGCTTGATTTGGATGATATGTTAACGTATGGTACTAATTAAATATTAGGCTGATTATGTTGAATCTTAAAGATCTGTATCATACCAATGTTTCTTCCTAAATAAGATACTTGTCTCATGGCACACAAAGAAATAATTAACTCTATCTCATTCCTCTTTTATATTAAAACATCCTTCTTCTTTTTGTGCAGTCACTTATGAGTTAAATACCATATATGTTTTTACCTCTAACAAGACCTTCAAGTATCTAGCTCCAAACCACCTCTTTTCTATTGTGAGAACCTTAATTCCATTCACATTATAGTCAACTTGTTCTTTCATGATAGAACCAAACATTTGGAGATTTAATGTCATTTTTTAGAGGAAAAGCATCAAGCTTGCACATTCAAGTTATTACTAATTTTCTCCAAAAATCAACAAGTCGATTTCTTCACCAAACCTTAACTACCTCAACCATTCCATTTAATGTTATACATAGTTGATGAAGATTAACATATATCATCCTCCAGTGTTTGGGGGATAATACAAAATATCAAACACACTTAGTTTGTTATCACTTATGAAAGCTATTTTAGTTGATTATGAATATAATTATTATGTCTTAATATAAGTGGTTAGGAGTTGGTTATCGGGAATATATGAACCACATGATTTCTCATGGTTAGATATTTTATAGATCATACGCTCTATAAATACACAATGTATTGTTCATAAATAATTAGTTATAAGGAAAAACAATCTTTATTCATATTACGAAACAATTTTATATATAAAGTTGAAAACACAATCATACATCACAATTTCGTCCACCTGGACCACCATAAAGAAAAGATTGCCTGAATTGAGATCCTTCATAACCACGGTACCACAAGTCATAACAATCTGAATTGGTATCGGTATATCGCTTCATATATTTGGGATTGATGTCATTTTCATTATATTTTGAATCAATAATCTTTAGAAATACCATGAAACCAGAGTTTCTGAATCTTTCTTTCGGAAATTTTCCCACTACCCATAGGAGGACTATCCGTATTAGGTGGGGAATAAGTTTGACCTCCAAACCTTATTACAGAGCTTCCTTTACTTAAGTGAGTGAATAATTCTTTTGGCCAATATCCAGTATATATTAAATCCTTTTCAATAATTAACCACCAATGACCTGTAGTTCGATCCTACATATATTTAAGGGAATGACATATAATTAGATAAGTTACTAGGAGATGATATAAACCAAACATAGTATTTTAATTATCACTTTTTTTATATAAAAAGTTAAATGGAAATTGAAATTTAAAATTATACTCTCTCTCTCTCTCTCTCTCTCTCTCTCTCTCTCTCTCTCTCTCTATATATATATATATATATATATATATATATATATATATATATATATATATATATATATATATATATATATATATATATATATAATAAAATATTATTTAAAAAACACTGAAACTTTTATTATAATAATTTGTAAAAACATATTATAATATTTTTAAATACGTTCAAAATCTTATATTACCTGCTTAATTTTGAAAAGACCGATGTATTTTTTTGTAATTGAACTAGTAGGATGCAAGACAGAACCAAGAGCATACTCTTTGTTATGGTTGACTTGTACAAAACCCGGACAAACAATATTGAAGCATCCAGTTTTTTTGTAACTATCAGCCTGAATGTTTATATCAAAGTGAGCTTCAAAATAATCAAGATATTTGTTTTTCATCACATAATTTATTTTTAATAGTTTAATGTATTACATCTATATTCTTACCGTCCAATGACTAGTTAGTCGAAGTTGACTATCTCCATATAAACTTGGATGAACCTTGCACAACAAATAATGAATGTTAGTAATATACTATAAAATAGAGTTTCTTTGAATAACATTTACATAGATTAATAGACAAAAGAATATAACACACATGACATCTCTCTCTCTCTCTCTCTCTCTCTCTCTCTCTCTCTCTCTCTCTCTCTCTCTCTCTCTCTCTCTCTCTCTCTCTTCCTCTCTTCTCTCTCTCTCCTCTCTTCTCTCTCTCTCTCCTCTCTCTCTCTCTCTCTCTCTCTCTCTCTCT